>CAMZMU010000108.1:13603383-14203383 GCA_947311845.1 Poa pratensis
AAAAGCCAAGTGTCTCTTACTTTCGTGTATTTGGTTGCAAATGCCATGTTTACATTAAAGGTTGCCCAATTGCTAAATTTGAATCTAGATCTTTTGATGGTATTCTGGTTGGATATGCTGCAAACTCTCATACTTATAGGGTCTACAACATATCCACCGGATGTGTTGAAGAATCTATGAATGTGGAGTTTGACGAGGATAATGGCTCCCAAGCGGGGCATATTGATCATGATGGTAGGTGATGATCCTCCATCTCAAGCCATAAGAACTATGGACATAGGAGAACTTATTCCTATTGAAAAACCTATTGTTGATACTCAAGAAGGAGGAACAAGTTCTACTCAAGTTGAGCCATGCACCTCAATAATTGATCAAGAAACCATCCAAGAACAAGAACATGATCTTCATCCACATGGTCAAGAAAATGGATCCATCATGAACCCACCACTCCATCATCATGAACCCACAACTCCAAGAACTCCACTTAGGATTGACCATGAACAAGATGAAGACAATGATGAAGATATTCGTGTTGGTGAAACAATTGGTCAAGCCATGGAACGGGTCATCCGGCGTGCATCAAAATTGGATTATCAAGAACACTTCAAAGAAAATATCCTTGGGAGTATCTGTAGGGGTGTGTCCACACGCAATCAATTATCTAACTTTTGTGGTCATGTCTCTTGTTTTATAGCTTAGAACCTCTTAAGGTATGATGCTCTTGAAGATATGGATTGGGTTGCGGCTATGCATGAAGAGTTGAACAACTTCGAGCGCAACAAAGTGTGGTCATTAGTTGAAAGACCCAAAGACAAATGCCATAATGTCATTGGAACCAAGTGGATATTTAAGAACAAGCAAGACTCACATGGTCAAGTCATCCGCAACAAAGTAAGATTGGTTGCACAAGGCTACACCCAAATCGAAGGAGTCGACTACGGTGAAACCTATGCCCCCGTTGCTAGACTTGAATCCATTCGCTTACTAATTGCTTATGTATCTACTCATAAAATTGTTTTATATCAAATGGATGTTAAAAGTGCTTTCTTAAATGGTCCACTAAATGAATTGGTGTATGTCAAACAACCTCCGGGTTTCGAAGACCCTAAATTTCCTAACCACGTCTACTTACTACATAAGGCTCTTTATGGGCTCAAGCAAGCTCCACGTGCTTGGTATGATCATCTCAAGGAGTTCTTCGTAGACCTTGGCTTTGAAATTGGGGTAATAGATCCCACCCTTTTCACAAAAAGGATAAATGGAGTTTTTTGTATGCCAAATATATGTTGATGATATTATCTTTGGTTCTACTAACCATGATTTTAGTGATCAATTCTCTAAGCTAATGATAAGGAATTTGAGATGTCCATGATGGGAAAATTGAATTATTTTCTTGGCTTTGAAATCCACCAATATCGAGAAGGAACATTCTTATGTCAAGCCAAGTATAAGGACATGCTCAAGAAATTTGACATGAACAATGCCAAGCCATATAAGTTTCCCATGGACTCAAGGCGGATCTTCACTTAGATCCGGATGGTAAGGAAGTTGATCAAAAGCTTTATCGTTCTATGATTGGATCTTTGCTTTACCTTTGTGCATCTAGACCGGATATTATGTTTAGTGTGGGTATGTGTGCAAGATTCCAATCAAGTCCTAGGGAAAGTCATGAAACCGCGGTTAAAAGGATTCTAAGATACTTGATGGATACTCCTAACTATGGTCTTTGGTACCCCCATGGGACAAGTTTTAATCTTGTAGGTTATTCGGATGCGGATTGGGCGGGTTGCAAAATGGATAGAAAATCAACTTCGGGTACTTGCCAATTCCTTGGTAGGTCTCTTGTGAGTTGGTCTTCCAAGAAGCAAAATTGTGTGGCCTCGTCCTCCACCGAAGCCGAATACATTGCCGCCGGAAGTTGTTGTGAACAATTATTATGGATGAGGCAAACTTTAAAGGATTATGGTGTCATTTGTGACAAAGTGCCTCTTTTATGTGACAATGAAAGTGCCATCAAATTTTTTCACAATCCAGTTGTTCATGGGAAGACCAAGCATATTGAGATCCGGTATCATTTTATACGAGACCATGTTGAGAAGGGTGATATTGCAATCAATTATGTCAACACCAAGCATCAACTCGCCGATATGTTCACAAAGCCTCTTGGTGAAGCAAGATTCAAGGAGTTGAGAGGAGAGCTTAATGTGGTGGACATAAGCAATTGGATTTAGTGAACTTCTTGCATACCTACCCATATTAGACGATATTCATTTGGTTGGATGTAGGCATGGACTTAGGGGGAGTGCGGTCCTAATCCATTGGACTATCCCTCCACCCATTATGCTGATAGTAAGAACTCATTTTGTCTCTATATTTTCATTTCATGAATTGTGAGCTTAAATGACGAGTATGGCCGTGAACCCAAGATACATCTTCGCGGTGTCACACCACAAACTCATACATGGTGGCCTAGGCCACCGCCCTCTTCTTTATGAAGAGTTGGTTCTTTTGGGTCCTAAATTGAAAATCATTTGGAATTTTTGGTCTTCATGTTGGTTTTATGGAAAACACACTCAACTTGGCATTTCCTTGCTCGATTCTTGCAAGCTGGAGTGTGAAGTACCAATGTTAGTTGGACAATCTTATCCCAAGCCTTCCTTATCTAGAAACCTTCTCTCTAATGCACACAAGTCTTGTTTTGAATACTGGAAGAAAGGGGGCAGCAGGCCAGGATTTTTGTGTGTTTTCACAGAAATTTTGTGACCGGAATATCCGGTCCTTATTGGATCGGAATATCCGTCTGGGCGGATAATCCGGTCCCAATTCGGACCGGAATATCTGGTTTTGCGGTTTGTCTCTATTTCCTGGAGAGCGTCGGGGTGAAGGGCTCATATGAGCCTTTCTTCCACCCCCGACACTCTCTCTCCACCCCACCGCCACCTGCCGTCTCCACGCCCTCTCTGGCAACTCCCTCCATCAATCCTTGCGGTTTCCGGCCGGATCTGGTGCACCTCCTCCCCGGGAACTCCTTCCTCCAAGCAGTTTCCTCAATGGACGAGGGTAAATCTCTAATTTTCAAATCTTGGGTGTTCTTCATCAAGATCCGTAAAAAGGAGTTTTATTGATGCTTTGCTTGAGGATAGAGTCTCCCTTGGTTATTCCCTCATACTAGGAGCACTAGGGTAGCATCATTTGTGTCGATCTACTTTTAGACCTAGGATTCGAATCAAACTGTTCTGAAAATTCCAGACCGGATTATCCGGTTCTGTTTGGGACCGGATTATCCGGTCCGACAGTTAAGTTTAGAATTGTTCTAATTTGCCTAGGCCTAAGTATTATCAACCTGGGGATGTTCTCCTATGTACTTTGTATCATTCCTTGTGCCTAGACTTGTGTGTACATATCTATGCTATCTATCTATTGCTCTACTTCACAGGTGATTCGAGTGCTCCTCCTATGAAGACTTTTGAGCGAAGAAGAGCTCCAAAGAAGATTTCCTCCAAGCCTCCATCATCTAAGAAGAGAAAGGGCAAAGAGGCCAGGCCTAATTACTATGATATGAACCTCATTGACTATGCAAAAATCAGACAGAGAGATTGGTACACTGCTAAAGAGAGAGATGAGGATATTGAAGATTCTAGGTTTTGGTGCATGGAGCAGCTGTACATTCATGAGGATATCTATCTCCGCTTCATGCATCCTATTCGTCCAATGCTTCCCATCAAGCTGAAATCTCTCACGGAAACCCAGTTTTGCTCAAGCGGCACATGTGATCCAACAATTTGGTCTAGTCCCTCTCATGGAGAGGCAATGCAATTTCAGTGTGCCTTTGGTGCTGCAGTTCTATGCTAATCTTGTGATCAAGGATGATCTTGTCAAGACTATCAAATGGATGACGGGAATAACCCAGTGTGAGTCCGACTTCCACAAGTTTGCCTCTGTTCTTGGGTTCACCTTCTGTGGTCACCCTCTCTTGGCCATCGCATGCATGATGTTTAGAAACCCAGCAAGAACAAAGCTATGAGAAACATGTATGGTCCCGGGGAAGTCATTGGAGAGAAAAAGGGGCTCCTATCACCTTATGATCAACTTGTGACTATTTTCTGCTCCAACATCGCTCCAAGTGGAGGTAACAATGATGCAATCACAAGCCCTCTAGTCAATCTGCTATGCCTTGCTGAGAAGTGTATTAAGAATAAAGACCCAGCCGCTAACTTCAAGGTTGATGTCATGGACTTTATTTTTCATGAGATGCATGATGCCATGGTTGATAAGACCACTATTCCTTATGCCCCATATGTTATGCTGCTCATCAAGGATACTTTGAGGAATCAAGATTTCAGTTCAGAAGATGTGGTGTCTCACTACTTCAAGAAGGTCTATAAAAAGAAGGCTTCTACTGCTATTGCTTCTGCCCCTGCCAGAGACTTCTTCATGAGAGATGCACGCTCTTCTGGTGCACACCGTCAGGCAGCTGCTCCTGTTTTTAAGCCTAAGACAAAGCCACTCAACTGGTTTCAGTGTCACATTCTGTGCATGAACGTCGACATCCGCCATGGCCAGTATGCTGCTTATTGTCAGGGGCAGCAAATTCTGAAGAGGCTCCCTAGTTAGCCCGGTGATCCTCCCGTGATAGATACTCTTTCCTATGATAGCTGGAATGCCAATGCACAGGCCCCGTGGGTTGGTATGGAGAATTACCTTCTTGAGTCCGCCCCGACAGTTTCCTCTAGTGCCTCTCGCACTCGTGCCTTTGCTCGTGATGAAGATGAAAGCGACTCTGACGCTGAGGGTGAGTATGAAGATGATGGGGAAGATGATGATGATGATGATGATGATGCTGCTGAGGACTCCGAATCTGAGTGATCCATGGGACGTAGCATCGCTCTTTTCCCCTTTTCCATGTTTCGATGCCAAAGGGGGAGAAGTAGCTCTATTAGGTTATCCGTATGTGATTTGCATGGGTTCGGGCACAAGCATATGCGTTTATCATTCCTATGTCGCTTGTGTCCATTTATCTTTCTTTGTCGAACTTATTTGCTATTTGTGAGACCTGAACTATGTGTTGTTTATATTTATTGTGAGAGACATAAGGATTTCTAATTATGTATGGTTGAGACTACATTATATTGGTGCTATGATCTCTATGGGTTTTATCTATATGCACAAGGTATGGTTTGCATCTCAAGTCTCAACCTACTGTGAATTATGTCTCTCATTATGCAATTGTTGTCATCTATACCATGTTGTTGTATCTTGTTGGAATTTGCTTCCCTTTATATGTGTGCATTTGCATTCAAAGGCGAATTTTTGATATGCACACATTTAGGGGGAGTGCTTTCCATTTTTTTAGATTTTGGTCTAGCTATGGAATTTTACTGCAAATCCTAGTATTGTCATCTAACACCAAAAAGGGGGAGATTGAAAGGGCATTTCGTGATCCCTCGTATTTTGTGTGTTAGTTAACAACACTAGTGACATTTTAATCAGGTGTTAAGTGATGCAGGTTTTTAGTTGTATTTAAACATATGAGCATCAACACAGAAAATATTAAGGAAAAACGGCTAAGGACTGGAACTTGAAGCGGACTAGAAGTAGCCGAATATTTGCAGCCGGATATTCCGGTGCCAACCGGATTATCCGGTTCTGGAGAAGAGAAGAGGAAAATGGCTAAGGACTAGAACTCGAAGCGCACTAAAGGTTAACGAATATTTGCAGCCAGATTTTCCAGAAGACACCGGATTATCCGCCTGACCGGATTATCCGGTACCAACTTGGACCGGATTATCCGGTCCTCAGACTCTCCAACGGGCAGAATTTTGGGAGGGGTATATATACCCCTCCACCTACCTCCAGCTCACTACCATGACTAGGAATAGTCTACCCACCATTGTTGAAAGCTTGAAACTCCTAGATCTCTCTCCCTACCCACTCAAACACCTTGTCCTTCTAGGACTTGGGGGAGTTGACCTAGATCTACACTTCCACCAAAGCGATTTGATTTCCCCATCCATTCCTTTGAGGAACTTGTTACTCTTGGGTTCATTGGAACCCGAGACGGTCGTTGGTCGTTCTTGTGGCTTTGTAAGCCGCGGGACTAGCCGGGAGCGTCCAATTGAGTTGTGGAGTTGTGCCCCGGCCTTGTGATTCTTGTGGCTTTGGGAGCCGTGAGAATTTGGTGAGAGCCTCCAATTCGGTTGTGGAGTGTGCCTCATCCTTGTAAAGGTTTTCTGCCGACCTCAAGGGCCTCATATAGTGACTCGTGGAACTCCTCATTGGAGGATAACACGAGGGAGATATGATGTGCCATATCAAGGCTATTCGGGGCTCACTTGTGACCCCGCACCGCTCCAACGAAGACGTAGCTTCCATTGGAAGTGAACTTTGGGAATCATCTCCGCGTCACCGTGTGGTTATCTCTTAACCTTCCTTTACTTGTATTGCTAGCTTGTTTAGAATATCTTGCTAGCTTGTTTATTGCTCATCATATAGGATTGTTCACCAAGTTGCATATCTAGAGAACTTATATTTGAGCTATTCCCCAATTTGATTAAAAGAGAAAGAAAATTTGTAGTTGCCTATTCACCCCCCCCCCTCTAGCCCAATCCGGACCGGAATATCCGGTTTTGCGGTTTGTCTCTATTTCTTGGAGAGCGTCGGGGTGAAGGGCTCATACGAGCCTTTCTTCCACCCCCCGACACTCTCTCCACCCCACCGCTGCATGCCTTCCCCACGCCGTCTCCGGTGACTCCCTCCATCAATCCTTGCGGTTTCCGACCGGATCTGGTGCTCCTCCTCCCCGGGAACTCCTTCCTCCAAGCAGTTTCCTCAGTGGATGAGGGTAAATCTCTAATTTTCAAATCTTGGGTGTTCTTCATCTAGATTAGTAAAAAGGAGTTTTATTGATGATTTGCTTGAGGATAGAGTCTCCCTTGGTTATTCCCTGCATACTAGGAGCACTAGGGTAGCATCATTTTGTGTCGATCTACTTTTAGACGTAGGATTCGAATCAAATTGTTCTGAAAATTCCAGACCGGATTATCCGGTTCTGTTTGGACCGGATTATCCGGTTCCGACAGTTAAGTTCAGAATTGTTCTGATTTGCCTAGGCCTAAGTATTATCAACCTGGGGATGCTCTCCTATTGTACTTTGTATCATTCCTTGTGCCTAGACTTGTGTGTACATATCTATGCTATCTATCTATTGCTCTTCTTCACAGGTGATTCGAGCGCTCCTCCTATGAAGACTTTTAAGCGAAGAAGAGCTCCAAAGAAGATTGCCTCCAAGCCTCCATCATCTAAGAAGAGAAAGGGCAAAGAGGCCAGGCCTAATTACTATGATATGAGCCTCATTGACTATGCAAAAATCAGACAGAGAGATTGGTACACTGTTGAAGAGAGAGATGAGGATATTGAAGATTCTAGGTTTTGGTGCATGGAGCAGCTATACATTCACGAGGATATCTATCTCCGCTTCAAGCATCCTATTCGTCCAATGCTTCCCATCAAGCTAAAAACTCTCACGGACAAGCCTAGTTTTGCTCAAGCGGCACATGTGATCCAACAGTTTGGTCTAGTCCCTCTCATGGAGAGGCAATGCAATTTCAGTGTGCCTTTGGTGTTACAGTTCTATGCTAATCTTGTGATCAAGGATGATCTTGTCAAGACAATCAAATGGATGATGGGAACAATCCAGTGTGAGTCCGACTTCCACAAGTTTGCCTCTGTTCTTGGGTTCACCTTCTGTGGTCACCCCTCTCTTGGCCATCGCATGCATGATGTTTAGAAACCCAGCAAGAACAAAGCTATGAGAAACATGTATGGTCCCGGGGGAGTCATTGGAGAGAAAAAGGGGCTCCTATCACCTTATGATCAACTTGTGACTATTTTCCGCTCCAACATCGCTCCAAGTGGAGGTAACAATGATGCAATCACAAGCCCTCTAGTCAATCTGCTATGCCTTGCTAAGAAGTGTATTAAGAATAAAGACCCATCCACTAACTTCAAGGTTGATGTCATGGACTTTATTTTTCATGAGATGCATGATGCCATGGTTGATAAGACCACTATTCCTTATGCCCCATATGTTATGCTGCTCATCAAGGATACTTTGAGGAATCAAGATTTCAGTTCAGAAGATGTGGTGTCTCACTACTTCAAGAAGGTCTATAAAAAGAAGGCTTCTACTGCTATTGCTTCTGCCCCTGCCAGAGACTTCTTCATGAGAGATGCACGCTCTTCTGGTGCACACCGTCAGGCAGCTGCTCCTGTTTTTAAGCCTAAGACAAAGCCACTCAACTGGTTTCAGTGTCACATTCTGTGCATGAACGTCGACATCCGCCATGGCCAGTATGCTGCTTATTGTCAGGGGCAGCAAATTCTGAAGAGGCTCCCTAGTTAGCCCGGTGATCCTCCCGTGATAGATACTCTTTCCTATGATAGCTGGAATGCCAATGCACAGGCCCCGTGGGTTGGTATGGAGAATTACCTTCTTGAGTCCGCCCCGACAGTTTCCTCTAGTGCCTCTCGCACTCGTGCCTTTGCTCGTGATGAAGATGAAAGCGACTCTGACGCTGAGGGTGAGTATGAAGATGATGGGGAAGATGATGATGATGATGATGATGATGATGCTGCTGAGGACTCCGAATCTGAGTGATCCATGGGACGTAGCATCGCTCTTTTCCCCTTTTCCATGTTTCGATGCCAAAGGGGGAGAAGTAGCTCTATTAGGTTATCCGTATGTGATTTGCATGGGTTCGGGCACAAGCATATGCGTTTATCATTCCTATGTCGCTTGTGTCCATTTATCTTTCTTTGTCGAACTTATTTGCTATTTGTGAGACCTGAACTATGTGTTGTTTATATTTATTGTGAGAGACATAAGGATTTCTAATTATGTATGGTTGAGACTACATTATATTGGTGCTATGATCTCTATGGGTTTTATCTATATGCACAAGGTATGGTTTGCATCTCAAGTCTCAACCTACTGTGAATTATGTCTCTCATTATGCAATTGTTGTCATCTATACCATGTTGTTGTATCTTGTTGGAATTTGCTTCCCTTTATATGTGTGCATTTGCATTCAAAGGCGAATTTTTGATATGCACACATTTAGGGGGAGTGCTTTCCATTTTTTTTAGATTTTGGTCTAGCTATGGAATTTTACTGCAAATCCTAGTATTGTCATCTAACACCAAAAAGGGGGAGATTGAAAGGGCATTTCGTGATCCCTCGTATTTTGTGTGTTAGTTAACAACACTAGTGACATTTTAATCAGGTGTTAAGTGATGCAGGTTTTTAGTTGTATTTAAACATATGAGCATCAACACAGAAAGATTAAGGAAAAACGGCTAAGGACTGGAACTTGAAGCGGACTAGAAGTAGCCGAATATTTGCAGCCGGATATTCCGGTGCCAACCGGATTATCCGGTTCTGGAGAAGAGAAGAGGAAAATGGCTAAGGACTAGAACTCGAAGCGCACTAAAGGTTAACGAATATTTGCAGCCAGATTTTCCAGAAGACACCGGATTATCCGCCTGACCGGATTATCCGGTACCAACTTGGACCGGATTATCCGGTCCTCAGACTCTCCAACGGGCAGAATTTTGGGAGGGGTATATATACCCCTCCACCTACCTCCAGCTCACTACCACGACCAGGAATAGTCTACCCACCATTGTTGAAAGCTTGAAACTCCTAGATCTCTCTCCCTACCACTCAAACACCTTGTCCTTCTAGGACTTGGGGGAGTTGACCTAGATTTACACTTCCGCGAAAGCGATTTGATTTCCCGTCCATTCCTTTGAGGAACTTGTTACTCTTGGGTTCATTGGAACCCGAGACGGTTGTTGGTCGTTCTTGTGGCTTTGGAAGCCGCTGGGACTAGCCGGGAGCCTCCAATCTAGCTACTGCTATGAACCCGTAGTCCAAGGATGAACTACTCACGCATCACTCCGGAGGCAGGCATGGCGGTGTAGAGGCCTCCGGTGAGGATCTCCCCTCCGGCAGGGTGCCGGGAAGAGCTTCAGAGCCCTCCCAATCTAGGGTTGTCGACGGCGGCGGCGACGGAACTTTTCGTGGAATATGATCGGTGTTTTTAGGGTTTTCGGGACATCGGGAATATATAGGCGAAAGGGCTGCGTCGGAAGGCAACCGAGGTGGCCACGCCAGGGTGATACGTCTCAAATGTATCTATAATTTCTGATGTTCCATGTTGATATTATACCAATTGTTATATGTTTTATATACACTTCATAGCATTTTTATGCATTTTCTGGGACTAACCTATTAACAAGATGCCACAGTGCTAGTTCCTGTTTTCTGCTGTTTTTGTATTCCAGAAAAGCTAGTCTAGAAATATTCTCGAATTGGATGAAACTTGGACAGAACCTCCTATTTTTCCAACACGAACACGGAGTCCAAAGGAGAGACGAGGGGAGCCACGTGGCAGCCACACCATGGGGCCGCGCGGGCCCCCCTGCCGCGCCTGGGGTGGTGTGGGCCCCACGGCTCTCCAGCCGCCGCCCTTTCGCCTATTTATTCCTCCCGACGCGAAAACCCTAAATACCCGAGCCATTATCCACGAAAAGTTCCAGAGACGCCGCCGCCGTCAACCCTAGCTCGGGAGGGTTCAGAAGCTCTTCCCGGCACCCTGCCGGAGAGGGGAATCATCACCGGAGGGCTCTACATCACCATGCCTGCCTCCGGAGTGATGCGTGAGTAGTTCATCCTTGGACTACGGGTCCATGGCAGTAGCTAGATGGTTGTCTCTCCACTTTATGCTATCATGTTTAGATCTTGTGAGCTGCCTATCATGATCAAGATCATCTTATTGTAATGCTACATGTTGTGTTTGCTGGGATCCGATGAATATTGAATACTATGTCAAGTTGATTATCAATCTATCTTATATGTTATTTATGATCTTGCATGCTTTCCGTTACTAGTAGATGCTTTGGCCAAGTAGATGCTTGTAACTCCAAGAGTGAGTATTTATGCTAGATAGTGGGTTCATGCCTCCGGTAATCTGGGAGAGTGACAATAACTTCTAAGATTGTGGATGTGCTGTTGCCACTAGGGATAAAATAACCGATGCTTAGCTTAAGGGTGCGCCGTTAGGTCTAATGCATTTGTTTACATTACGCACATTACTTAATGCAATTATCCGTTGCTTGCAACTTAATACCAACGGGGAACTCGGATGACAACCTGGCGGTGGATTATTAGTCATAGACGCTGTTGGATAACGGTCTATGTATTTTGTCGTAATGCCCACATGAATATCATAGTAATCATCATGTCATATATATGCATTGTCATGCGCTCAATATTTTGTCAATTGCCCAGCTGTAATTTGTTCACCCAGCATGTTAGTTATCTTTTATGGAGAGACACCACTAGTGAACTGTGGACCCCGGTCCATTCTTTTACACTGATAATACAACCAACTGCAAACATTGTTCCTTTTCATTCTCTGCAATTTACTACTGTTTTCCACACCATACGTTTAATCCTTTGTTTTCAGCAAGCCGGTGAGATTGACAACCTCACTGTTTCGTTGGGGCAAAGTAGTTTGATTGTGTTGTGTGCAGATTCCACGTTGATTCGTGTCGCGCGCCACGCCACCAACAACCTTCAGAAGTGATTTCTTGCTCCTACTGGTTCGATTAAACCTTGGTTTCATACTGAGGGAAACTGCTGCTACACTGCTTCATACCTTCCTCTTGGGGTCTCCCAACGAACGTGTGATCCACGCAATCAAGCATTTTTCTGGCGCCGTTGCCGGGGAGCAAGAGGATTTCTGCAAGGGGAGTTTCACGCTTCCAATCTCTTTACTTTGTTATTGTCTTGCTTAGTTTATTTTTATTTAGTCTTGTTTGCTTTATTTATCAAAAACACAAAAAAATTAGTTACTTTTATTTTCGAATTGTTATTTTTCAGTCTTGTTATCATGTCTAGCCCTGTTCCTGTCATCATGTCGCCTGAGGAAGAGATCTTCACTTTCAAGCAAGGGAGTGAGGAGAGTTTTAAAGATGCTTGGTCTAGAATTTTTGAGTCTTATGCTAAAACTGAACCTAAAATGACTTTAAGCCTGCTTCTTAGTAGCTTTTATTTTGGTCTTGTTCTTTGCTACAGATATGCTTTAGATGCTGTGGTAGGAGGAGATTTCCTTCGTTATGATGGGGATCAAGCTTTTAATGCTATAAAAAATGATTACAATTTCTAGCCCTCCAATCAGTAAAATTGATTTGGCTTTGACAAGCATAAGTGATAGACTTAACACTCTTGAAACAAACATATCTGGTCTAAAAGAAGGGTATAATCAATTCGTGAACACTATGATAATGTGCCAGTAAATTTTGAACCATCGGGATGGGTTCCCTCAGTAAAAGTTGTTATCAATGGTGAAACTTTTCATGCTCGCTGTGATATTATGTCTGAATTCTGTTTAATGCCCAAGGATATTTTTGATTCCTTAAATCTTTGGGAGCTTTCCAAATGCGAAGATTGTATAATTTTGGGTGATAATACTATTAAATTACCAAGAGGAGTAGCCGAAGGAGTATTTACAAAACTCCTGGGGATAACAATATCTATTGATTATCTTGTCATTGAATGTGCAGGAGTAGGACAAATTACGCTTGGAAGATCTCTGTTGAAACGCTTTGGAGCAATAATAGATGTGGGCCAAGGCACTATGAATTTCGCCTCTTCACCTATGTGTAACCAAGTATTTCCTAAAGATAAGGGTAAGGTAAGAGAGCTAAGCGTAAGATTGTTGATGCTTCATCACTTGGAAACACTTGATTCTTACTTTCTGCGCCTAGCTGAAAGGCGTTAAAGAAAAGCGCTTATGGGAGACAACCCATTATTTTATTTCTGCAATTTTTCTTTTCTTTTTGAGTCAAGGAGTTGTTTACTTCTGTAACAATTCCTTTGTATCTTTATTTTATCGCATTGTTGTGCCAAGTATTGCCTCTAATAGGAAGATGATGCTAGATTTGGATTTCTGCGCAGGAACAGATTTCTGCTGTTCACCGTTTTAATTCTGTAAAATCACAGAAAAATTATTTAAATCTGCAAATTTTTGTGCGTGATCCTCAGATATGTACGCATCTTTCGTTAGTTTAAAGTTTTTCGATCTGAGCAACGTAAGTGCCTCGAAAAAATTCGTCTTTGCGGACTGTTCTGTTTAGACAGATTCTGTCTTTTTTTTTCGCATTCTCTCTTTTACTAGTGTTGAGTGGAATTCTTTTTTAGGGTGAAGAGCTTCACATAACATCAGTGGCAGTAGTAATGTTAAAAGTAACGGTCATGTTTGTGTCCTTATAGAACATGTGAGTTTTTGATTGTGCACTAACCCTCTAATGAGAATTACTTTGAGTTTGGTGTGGCGGAAGTTTTCAAGGGTCAAGAGAGAAGGATGATATAATGTGATCAAGAAGAGTGAAGAGCTTAAGCTTGGGGATGCTCCCATGGATCACCCCAGCATATTTCAAGAAGACTCAAGCGTCTAAGCTTGGGGATGCCCAAGGCATCCCCTTCTTCATCAGCAACTTATCAGGTCATCTCTAGTGAAACTATATTTTAATTCTTTCACATCATATGTGCTTTACTTGGAGCGTCTGTGTGCTTTTATTTTCAGTATTTTATTTTTCTTATGGTCAACTTGATTGGACCCCAGCATTCTTGATTGGGAGAGAGACACGCTCCGCTTTTTCATATGAATACTCCTATTCTTCACTTATACTTGTTGAGTATTCTTATCTAGCTATTGCTATGCTTTTAGCTCCTGTTTTGCATGCATCTCTTATTCAGAGCTGTTAGTTCTTTTAAAGAAAGTACTCTCTTGCTTCACTTATAATTGTTTGGAGAGTTTATGTTGAAATAAATTGATTGGTGTTTGGTTGGAACAGAAAATGTTGCATGTGGTAGATGGTATAATGGAAAAAGCTTACATATTCTTGTAGATCACTGTATTGGATAATTTGATACTTGTCAATTGTTTTGAGTTATCAAGTAGTTCATGTTTAAGCTTTTGTATCATGTAGTTAAAACCTATTAATGAAGAACTACCGTAAAGCTCGTTGAAATTTGGTTTGCATGATTGGTATCTCTAAGGTCTAGATATTTTCTAGTAAAAGGGTTTGGTTAACAAGGAAGACAGTGTAGAGTCTTATAATGCTTGCAATATGTTTTCATATAAGTCTTGCTGTGTCGGTTGATATCCTGTGTTTGCTTCAAATAACCTTGCTAGCCTAAACTCTGTACTGAGAGGGAATGCTTCTCGTGCATCCAAAACCTTGAGCCAAAATCCATGCCATCTGTGTCCACCATAACTACCTATATGTGGTATTTCCTTGCCATTCCAAGTAAATTTTTCATGTGCTACCTTTAAACTATTCAAAATTATTACTCCTATTTTGTGTCAATGTTTACCAAGCTCATGAGGACGGGGTGGATGTCTTTATGTCAACTGTCAAACAGACTTTACCACCGGACTAGCGGCATATACATCCGCTTATCCATTAATTTTGCAAAAAGAGCTGGCAAATGGGGTGCCCAGTCCCAATTAATTACAACTTTAACCGCTTAATTCTCTTCACATTTTTGCCCTGATTTATCAGTCAAGCAATGACAAACAGTGAAATATCTGCATGTGTAAACAAAAGAGAAAGAGGGATGATCTGCCTTGCTGGTAGAAATAACGTCCTTCATGGGAGCCGCTCTTAAAAGTCTGGTTGGCAGGGGTCATATTGTACTTTCCATTTTCTGATTCGTTGACAATTAACAAACACCTCTCAAAACTTATTTTTACTCTCTATATGATTTCAAAAACTTAAAAAGCTCTAGCACATGATTTAATCCCTGCTTCCCTCTGCGAAGGGCCTTTCTTTTACTTTTATGTTGAGTCAGTTTTCCTACTTCTTTCTATCTTAGAAGCAAACACTAGTGTCAACTTTGGTGCAACAATTTTTATATGCTTGTATATTGCACTTATTATATTGCTTTGTGTTGACAAATATCCATGAGATATATATGTTGAAAGTTGAAAGCAATTGCTGAAACTTAAATCTTCCTTTGTGTTGGTTAAATACCTTTTACTTAGAATCTATTGCTTTATGAGTTAACTCTTATGCAAAACTCTTTGATGCTTGTCTCGAAAGTACTATTCATGAAAAGTTTTTGCTTATATGATTCAGTTGTTTGCTCATTATCTACTTGCTAGCAAACTATAGACCATTGACCTGGATCACTTCATTCATAACATGTGCTTTACAATACTATTTGATCAAGATTATGATTGTAGCATGTCACCTCAGAAATTATTTTGTTTTTATCGTTTTACCTACTCGAGGACGAGTAGAACTAAGCTTGGGGATGCTTGATACGTCTCAAACGTATCTATAATTTCTGATGTTCCATGTTGATATTATACCAATTGTTACATGTTTTATATACACTTCATAGCATTTTTATGCATTTTCTGGGACTAACCTATTAACAAGATGCCACAGTGCCAGTTCCTGTTTTCTGCTGTTTTTGTATTCCAGAAAAGCTAGTCTGGAAATATTCTCGGAATTGGACGAAACTTGGACAGAACCTCCTATTTTTCCAACACGAACACGGAGTCCAAGGAGAGACGGAGGGGAGCCACGTGGCAGCCACACCATGGGGCCGCGGGCCCCCCTGCCGCGCCGTGGGGTGGTGTGGGCCCCGTGGCTCTCCAGCCGCCGCCCTTTCGCCTATTTATTCTCCCGACGCGAAAACCCTAAATACCCGAGCCATTATCCACGAAAAGTTCCAGAGACGCCGCCGCCGTCAACCCTAGCTCGGGAGGGTTCAGAAGCTCTTCCCGGCACCCTGCCGGAGAGGGGAATCATCACCGGAGGGCTCTACATCACCATGCCTGCCTCCGGAGTGATGCGTGAGTAGTTCATCCTTGGACTACGGGTCCATGGCAGTAGCTAGATGGTTGTCTCTCCACTTTATGCTATCATGTTTAGATCTTGTGAGCTGCCTATCATGATCAAGATCATCTTATTGTAATGCTACATGTTGTGTTTGCTGGGATCCGATGAATATTGAATACTATGTCAAGTTGATTATCAATCTATCTTATATGTTATTTATGATCTTGCATGCTTTCCGTTACTAGTAGATGCTTTGGCCAAGTAGATGCTTGTAACTCCAAGAGTGAGTATTTATGCTAGATAGTGGGTTCATGCCTCCGGTAATCTGGGAGAGTGACAATAACTTCTAAGATTGTGGATGTGCTGTTGCCACTAGGGATAAAATAACCGATGCTTAGCTTAAGGGTGCGCCGTTAGGTCTAATGCATTTGTTTACATTACGCACATTACTTAATGCAATTATCCGTTGCTTGCAACTTAATACCAACGGGGAACTCGGATGACAACCTGGCGGTGGATTATTAGTCATAGACGCTGTTGGATAACGGTCTATGTATTTTGTCGTAATGCCCACATGAATATCATAGTAATCATCATGTCATATATATGCATTGTCATGCGCTCAATATTTTGTCAATTGCCCAGCTGTAATTTGTTCACCCAGCATGTTAGTTATCTTTTATGGAGAGACACCACTAGTGAACTGTGGACCCCGGTCCATTCTTTTACACTGATAATACAACCAACTGCAAACATTGTTCCTTTTCATTCTCTGCAATTTACTACTGTTTTCCACACCATACGTTTAATCCTTTGTTTTCAGCAAGCCGGTGAGATTGACAACCTCACTGTTTCGTTGGGGCAAAGTAGTTTGATTGTGTTGTGTGCAGGTTCCACGTCGGTCGGATTCCTGGTGTTGCGCCGCGCCATATTCCGCCACCAACAACCTTCAGAAGTGATTTCTTGCTCCTACTGGTTCGATTAAACCTTGGTTTCATACTGAGGGAAACTGCTGCTACACTGCTTCATACCTTCCTCTTGGGGTCTCCCAACGAACGTGTGATCCACGCAATCACAGGGGTGGGCACCACCCCCTCCTAGGCCGCACCCTAGGGTGGCGTGGCTGCCTCGTGGCCCCACTCTGTCTCCCCTTCTGGCTTCTGGAGTCTTCCGATGAGATATTTGCACACGTTGATTTTCGTCCAATTCCGAGAATATTTTGCGACTAGCTTTTCTAAAAGAGAAAAACAGCAGAAAACAGGAACTGGCACTTCGGCATCTTGTTAATAGGTTAGTCCCAGAAAATGCATAAAAATGTTATGAAGTGTAAATAAAACATGTAGCAATTGGTATAATAACAGCATGGAACATCAAAAATTATAGATACGTTTGAGACGTATCAAGCATCCCCAAGCTTAGTTCCTGCTCGTCCTCGAGTTGGTAAATGATAAAAACAACATAATTTTTGAAGTGACATGCTACCAACATAATCTTGATCAAATAATAATGTAAAGCACATGAACTGAATGAAGTGATCCAAGTCAATGGTCTATAGTTTGCTAACAAATAAACAAGGAGTAAACAAAATGAATCATACAAGTGCAAACTTTCTTGAATAATACTTTGGAGACAATGGAGCTATAAGAGTTTGCATAAAAGTTAGCTCACAAAGCAATAGATTCTAAATAAAGTGTTTGACTAACACAAAGGAAGATTTAGTTTCAGCACTGGCTTCAACTTTAACATATTTATCTCATGGATATTTTCAGGGCAAAGTAATGCAATAAGTCAAACATATCATTATATAACAACTGTTGTACCAAAGTTGACACTAGTGTTTGATTGTGGAGATAGAAAGAAGTAGGAAAACTAACTCAACAATAAAGTAAAAGAAAGGCCCTTCGTAGACGGAAGCAGGGATTAAATCATGTGCTAGAGCTTTTTAAGTTTTTGAAAGCATATAGAGAGTATAAAAATATAATTTGAGAGGTGTGTGTTAGTGGTCAACGAATCAGTAAATAGACAATACTTTAAGTCACAAGTTAACCAGACCTTACAAGAGCGGCTCCCATGAAGGACGTTATTTCTACCAGCGGGTAGATCATCCCTCGTTCTCTTTTGTTTACACACTTATGAACATTGCTTGACTGATTTCTCATGGGCAAAAAGATGTGAAGAGAATTAATGGTTAAAATTGTAATTAATTGGGACTGGGCACCCCGTTGCCAGCTCTTTTTGCAAAATTATTGGATAAGCGGATGTATATGCCACTAGTCCAGGTGTAAAGTCTGATCAACAAGTGAAATAAAGACCATCTACCACATCCTCAGGAGCTTGTAAACAGTGACACAAAAAGGAGTTGTAACAGTTTTGAATATTTTAAAGGTAGCACATGAAAAATTTACTTGGAATGGCAGAAAAATACCACACAATAGGTAGTTATGGTGGACACAGATGGCATGGATTTTGGCTCAAGGTTTTTGGATGCACAAGCAGCATTCCAGCTTGTACAGAGTTTAGGCTAGCAAGGTTATTTAAGCAAACACTGACTGTCAACCGGTACAGCAAGAACTCATATAAAAAACATGCTTGAAAAATTACAAGACTCCACATTGTCTTTCTTGTTAACCAAAACCTTTCACTAGAAAATATCCAGACTTTGGAACTACCAATGATACAAATCAAATATCTACAAGCTTTACAGTAGTTCTTCACTAATAGCCTTTACTTACATGATGCACAAGTCTAAACATTACTTACTTGGTAACTCGAAACAATTGACAAGTATCAAATTACTCAAGACAGTGATCTACAAGACTTATGTAAGCATTTTATACCACTACCACATGCATAGCATTTTCTGTTCCAACCAAACACCAATCAACTTATTTGAACAACTCTCCAAACAAATATAAGTGAACGAAGAGAGTACTTTCTTCAAAAGAAACTAATAGCTCTGACAAGAGATATATGAAAACAGAGAGCTAGAAGCTTTAGCAGTAGCTAGACAAGAATACTCAACAAATATAAGTGAAGAACAAAAGTATTCCAATGAAAAAGCGGAGCGTGTCACTCTCCCAAATAAGAGTGCTAGGATCCAACAAGTATAGAGCAGCAAACAAAAAAAACAAACTAAAACAAAAGCACACTGACGCTCCAAGAAAAGTACATATAATGTGAAGAAATAAAAATATATTCTCACTAGAGATGACCTGATAGTTTGTTGATGAAGAAGGGGATGCCTTGGGCATCCCTAAGCTTAGACACTTGAGTCTTCATGAATATATTGGGGAGATCCATGGGAGCTTCCCCAAGCTTAATCTTTTCACTCTTCTTGATCTTATAATATCATCCTCCTTTCTTAACACTTGAAAACTTGCTTCACACCAAAACTCAACATTTTTCTCATTAGCGGGTTAGTGCATCAAAACAAATAATCTCACTTGATTCTGTAAGGACACAAATTCATAAGCAATCATTTTCAAGCATTAGCTAATGTTACTAGTCTTAAGTGATGCTCTTTCACCTTAAAAGAAACCACTCAACACTTGGAAAAGAGAGAATGCAAAATAAAGACAGAATCTGTCAAAACCAGAACAGTCCGTAAAGATGATTTTTTTGGGACACTTACGTCGCTCAAATCGAAAAACTGTCGTACGAAAGTTGCGTACATATCTCAGGAACATGCAAAAAAATTGGCAGAGTTTTTAAAAAAATTCTGATTTTCTACGGTGAGAAACGGTGACGTTCCAGAAATCTGTTCATGTGCAGTAATCCAAATATAGGTACCATCTTGTCATAAGAGACTTTTCTTGGCACAACAAAACAGCAAATAAAAGATACAAAGGAGTTGTTACAGAAGTAAACATGCTCCTTGACTAATGGGTTGCCTCCCAAAAGCGCTTTCTTTAATGCCTTTTAGCTAGGCTTGAAGATTTTAATGATGCTCTCATAAGAATAAGAGTTGAAAAACAAAAGAGAGCATCAAGAGGCAAATATCAAACACATTTAAGTCTAACCCACTTCCTATGCAAAGGAATCTTGTAGTAAAACAAGTCATTGAAGCATAAAGCAACTAGCATAGGAAGATGCAATAAATGCAACTTTAAAACTTTCAACACAAAGAGAGGTGTTTTAGTGACTTGAAAACTTTTACAACCATATTTTCCTCTCTCATA
The DNA here is from genome assembly GCA_947311845.1 of Poa pratensis. NCBI lineage: Eukaryota > Viridiplantae > Streptophyta > Magnoliopsida > Poales > Poaceae > Poa > Poa pratensis. The sequence goes on from CAMZMU010000108.1 coordinate 13,623,480, forward strand.
ATAACTTTCAGTAAAATCATGAACAAATTCAACAATATAACTATCAAATAAAGCATGCTTTTCATGATCTACAAACACATAATTTTTATCAAGCTCCAAGATAGTGGAATCAAAAATTTCAAACCCACTTTTAAACATATTAAAACAAGATGATTGGTCACTCTCAATAGTAGAATGCATAATATTATCAAGCAACATAGGGCCATCATCTAGAGCTTTATCATAAACATTTTCTAAGCAAACTTTCTCATTACCATGCATTTCGAAATTAGGCATAAATAGAGGATTATCGTAAGACTTATCAAAATAGCATGGATTTTCATAAACAACAATAAGGAACACATCTTTACGTCCTGTTATTTCATTTTCTTGAGTCAAGGAGGTTGTTACTTCAAATTTATCAAAAGGAGTTATTTCAATAGAATCATTACCAACTTCCCCAAGCTTAAGATTTTCCATAGCATTAGCAACAACCATGTTCAAAGAGTGCATACCAATAACATTGGTACTATCATGCAAATAAAGTTCCATAGGTTTTTTAATTTTCTCTTCAAACACATCATGTCCTAGCTCAAGATAAATTTCATAAAGCTTTCTCATGTTGTTTTCAGCCATAGGACTAGTTTCAAGAAAAGTCACCATTGATAGCAAGTAAAGAACTAGACATAATATTTAAGCAAGACAAAAACCAAGTAATGAGATTGGAAGTGTGAGACTACCCTATTTGGAGATTCCAGTATCCCCGGCAACGGCGCCAGAAAAATGTCTTGATGGCGTGTTAACGGTAGAGTGTTTTATTTCTTCCCAGCAACAGCACCAGAAGATCTGCTTGTTGACCGTGACAACACACGTTCGTTGGGAGACCCCAAGAGGAAGGTATGATGTAGTGCAGCAGCAGTTTTCCCTTGAAATATGACCAAGGTTTATAGAACCAGGAGGACACGGAGGTTCTTCAGATGGTTGTCAGCGGCGCAACTGACGTGGAACCTGCACACAACACAAGCAAACTACTTTGCCCCAACGAAACAGAGAGGTTGTCAATCTCTCCAGCTTGCTGAAAACAAAGGATTAAACGTATTGTGTGGAAAAGAGTAATGAGTGCAGAAAGTAACAGAGAACAAATGATTGTAGTTGGTGGTTTTATCAGTATGAGGAAATGGACCGGGGTCCACAGTTCACTAGTGGTGTCTCTCCATAAAAGATAACTAACATGTTGGGTAAACAAATTACAGCTGGGCAATTGACAAATAATGAGCGCATGACAATGCAATATGTGACAAGATGATTATTATGAGATTTAATTGGGCATTACAACAAAGTACATAGACTTGCTATCCAATACATCTATGCCTAAATAATCCACCTTCCGGTTAGCATCCGCACCCCTTCCGGTATTGAGTTGCAAATAGCAGATTATTGCATGAAGTAAAGTGTGTAATGTAAACAACGCAAATGACACGTAGACAATGCATCATTGTTTTATCCCTAGTGGCAACAGCACATCCACAACCTTAGTCGTTTCTGTCATCTCGAGCCTAGATTACTGGAGGCATGAACCCACTATCTAGCATAAATACTCCCTCTTGGAGTTACAAGCATCTACTTGGCCAAAGCATCTACTAGCAACGGAGAGCATGCAAGATCATAAACAACATAAATAGATAGATTGATAAACAACTTGCTCATAGTATCAATATTCATCGGATCTCAGCAAACACAACATGTAGCATTACAATAAGATGATCTTGATCATGTTAGGCAGCTCACAAGATCTAAACATGGAGGTACAAGGTGGAGAGACAACCATCTAGCTACTGCTATGGACCCGTAGTCCAAGGATAAACTACTCACGCATCACTCCGGAGGCAGGCATGGCGGTGTAGAGGCCTCCGGTGAGGATCTCCCCTCAAGCAGGGTGCCTAGAAGAGCTTCAGAACCCTCCCGGTCTGGGGTTGACGACGGCGGCAGCGACGGAACTTTTCATGGAATATGATCGGTGTTTTTAGGGTTTTCGGGACATCGGGAATATATAGGCGAAAGGGCGGCGTCGGAAGGCAATCGAGGTGGCCACGCCAGAGGTGGGCGCCACCCCTTCCTAGGCCGCGCCCTAGGGTGGCGTGGCTGCCTCGTGGCCCCACTCCGTCTCCCCTTCTGGCTTCTGGAGTCTCCCGATGAGATATTTACACACGTTGATTTTCGTCCAATTCCGAGAATATTTTGCGACTAGCTTTTCTGAAAGAGAAAAATAGCAGAAAACAGGAACTGGCACTTCGGCATCTTGTTAATAGGTTAGTCCCAGAAAATGCATAAAAATGCTATGAAGTGTAAATAAAACATGTATCAATTGGTATAATAACAGCATGGAACATCAAAAATTATAGATACGTTTGAGACGTATCAGCCCTCAGGTCAGTGGTACTTCCCACATATATTTTGGACTTATATCTGATCAGGCCCTTGGAGAATGTGAAATTCTGTAGTGCAGTAGGAGTTATTGTCAGTTGTTGAATCAGCTCCAAGCTTTTAGCATCTTGAGCATAAGATTTTACTACTTCAGTAACCCACATAGGCACAGCTACACTAGTGAACATGGAGAAAATTTTGTGCTTCACTCTAGATAGTGCATCTGCAATTCTGTTTTCCACTCCTTTTTTATATTCCACTGTATAGTTGTATCCCAGCAACTTGACCAACAATTTGTGCTGAATTCCCTCAGTAAGCTTTTGATCCTGGATGTATTTCAAGCTCTGCTGATCTGTTCTGATGATAAGTGAGGAAGCTGAGAAATAATGCTTCCACTTCTTTATGGCTTCCAATATTGCCATAGCTTCTTTTTCATAAGTAGAGAAACCTGCAGATTTAGGTCCAATTACCTTGCTCAAGAATGATATAGGCTTTCCTTGCTGCATCAGTACAACTCCAATTCCATAATCAGAAGCATCTGCTTCCAAGGTGAATGGTAATGAGAAATTTGGTAATGCCAAGACAGGAGGGTCAGTCATTTTCTGTTTAACCAGTTGGAATGTAGCTTGCTGTTTCTTAGTCCACTGGAAATTATCTTTCTTGAGTGCTTCGAATAATGGCCGACAAATCAAACCATAATCCTTTATGAAACGCCTGTAGTAGTTGGTCATGCCCAGAATTCTTCTTAGTTCAGTGATATTTTCTGGAGGAGGCCAGTTAACTAAGACCTCTATCTTTTTGGGGTTTGTAGCAACACCAGAGGCACTAATTATGTGGCCTAGATATTCTACTTGGTCTGTAGCAAATGTGCACTTCTGTATTTTTGCAAAAAGGCTGTTCTGTTGCAGAATAGTGAAAACCTTTTTCAGATGTTCTATGTGTTCAGACAAGCTTTTACTGTATATCAATATATCATCGAAGAAGACTAGTGCACATTCCCTCAATACAGGTGCCAATACAGTATTCTTTAGCTGCTGGAAAGTTGCAGGAGCATTAGTCAAGCCAAAAGGCATTACCACATATTCATAATGGCCCTGATGTGTGGTAAATGTAGTTTTACTGATGTCTTCCTCATTCATTCTGATTTGATGATAGCCACTCCTCAGATCTATTTTGGAGAAGACAATAGCTCCATGTAGTTCATCCAATAAATCCTCAATGATGGGAATAGGATATTTGTTCTTTACTGTTTGTGCATTCATTTTTCGGAAATCAGTGCATTTCCTCCAAGTATGGTCTTTTTTCTTGACGAGGACCACCGGAGATGAGTAAGGGCTGACACTGTTCCTAATCACCCCTTTTGCAGTAATTCTTTTATGATATCTTCTAAAGCATTTTTCTAGTGATGTGGTAGACGATATGGCCTCTGATTAATTATCTTGGCATCAGTCATCAGAGGTATGGCATGGTCACAATCACTTTTTGGTGGTAGTTCCTGTGGTTTAGAGAAAATTACTGCAAATTCATCTAGTAGCTTCTGTATGGCCAGAGGATACTGCATCTTGCTCTCTGTTGCAGGAGCAACCGATTTGATCATGATTACTGCACCACCTATAGAATGAAGCAGTAGCTTGTCCATGTCCTGAGAATCGTCTACATGTGTTGTTGATGGCAGGCTCTCATCAAGAAAAGTAACAGTGCTGCCATCTGTGTTAGTAGCTTGCAGTGTCATCTTCTTATAATCCAGTGTGACAGAGCTATATTGATAAATCCAGTCAGCTCCCAAAATTATATCATAGCCTTGGAGTTGTAGTATCCTGAAATCTGAAGTGAATTGTGTCCCTTGTACATTATAAGGACAGGTAGGACACACATATTCAGTCCACAGTTTTTCCCCATTTGCTACAGTCACCCTCTGTTTCTTGACTTGTTGTAATGCACATTTTGCCTGCTGAGCAATTTTAGGGCTCATAAAAGTAGTTGTACTACCACTATCCACTAATGCCAGAGCAGGAGTATCACCAAGCATAATATTCAGAGTGAATGTGGTTTTGGACTTGGCTGTACCATGTAAAGCATGCATGGAAATCAGTAGAGTAGGTGGTTTTATTTGTGGCTCACCTTCTTCTTCACTATCTGATTCCTCAACTACATAAATGATGTCCTGTGTTTCAGGTTTAGCAGCCTTTATTGCATTTATTTGGTTCTTATTCAGCATTTTGCAAACCTTTTTGTGTCCTGGGAACCAAGGTTCTCTCCATTTGTAGCACCTTTTCTCTTCTGTAGCTTCCTGAATAACACTAGCTGGTGTTGCATTAGGATGCTTGGGCTCAAATGTTACTTGCCTTCTGACATTTTGTTGTGGTGTGAAATAAGATTTCTTTGGAGGCTGTGCTGCTTCCATTCTCCTAGCCAGCCAAATAGCTTTCTGCATTGTGGTTGGGTCATGGCACTGCAAATGTGCATGAATATAATCACTTAAACCAGAGATATAGCTGTGGACATAATAGTCATCCGGAACAGCTGGATTGTCTCTTCTCATCAGGTTCATAGCAGCTTCAAATTTCTTGGTATAAACAGCCACAGTGGAGGTCTGTTTTATGTCATGAAAGCTTCTGACATTATCACACACAGATGCTTCTGAAAATCTGTCACCCAAGTATCTGCAAAATCTGTGCCATGGTACATTTGTAGTATTATACCCAGTACCTCTCCACCACTGTATTGCATCTCCTTTCAGGTAAGTGGCAACAACTTCAGTCCTGCTTTCGAGAGGTGTTCTAGCTGCTTCGAAATATAGTTCCACCGTTTGTATCCATGAATCGACATCTGACCCATCACACTCAGGGATATTCATCTTAGCTGGCTTAACTGAGGGGAGGCATCTTCTAGCATCCATTTGCTGGCCAACAGCATCTTCTCTATGCTGGTTTGCTTGGTCAGCTTGCCTGTGCACATTTCCATTATGAGTGTTCTGCTGGTACACCTCCATTTCTCTGTTTCCTGGATCAGCTTGGCGTTGGTGATTCACCTGGTCATGTTGCCTGTTATCATGTCTCCAATCTCTCTCTCTGTTGTGGTGACCATGGTGCATATATTCTTGTCTCCTTGTATTAGCCACAGGTAGTGTGTCTCGAGCTCTCATGTCAGGGACTAATGTTGTCACCTGGCCATAGTTGGGATGCCTATATGTTGTCTTAGGAGTACCATCCAAGTTCAGCTCATTTCCTTGCATATCCTGAAGAATTTGTTTGCCCGAAGCTTGGGCAGCCTCTTTTGATTGCTTGACTGAAGCAGCAGAAGCAGTACCATTTGGTGTCTCCGGTGTTGTGCCAACATGCTCAACAGGTTGTTCCTCTATGTGGACTTCTTCAGTCTCTACTGCCTTTGCTGCAAACAATTTCTCAAAATTCAACTATATGTTATCAAAGCTTTTTTGAATGCTGTCAAAATTCTTGTTGACATGGGTACGGAAGTCTGAAAATTCCTTCTTATCATCTTCTCTGTATTTCTGCAGGCATTGGACATCTAATTGCAAAGACTCCATGATCAACACCCCAGTGTCCGTAGTATTATCAGTACCCATGAAGGCTGTGAGGAATTTTTACACACTTGCAGAGTACAAGCAAACCTCGCAGCTACCAGACAAACTGAAAGGAGAGTGCTTTCCACAACAAACTTGTTACCTGACTCAATTCAGTGGAGTCCTCCATCGCCGACACCGCCTCCAACACCTCCGCGCCGCCGATGATGCACGGATCAGGGTGGGAAGGTGGGATTTTACCGCCGAGGAGATGTTCCTCGGAAACCAGCTCCGTACCCCAGATCTGCACCCGAGCTATGCCGCCGCCGCCAAGCCTCCACCGAAAGGAACCCCACACCACCGCCGGAATCTAGAACAACGGGGAGGGTTTTCACGGGAGAGCCCAACCTCACCGGGCTCTAGATCCAATTCGCCACCGAGGAACGGATGGCTCTGATACCATTGGCATGCCTTAACTAACTAATCAATCGAGAACATGAATATGCAACGCGGAAACACTCGATTACTCTGAATATAGTAGCTGATTACAGAGGAATTGGACGAATTAGGAGGAAAGCTTAAAGTCGAGATACAAGTTTGCTTCACCACGAACAGTGGCGGCGGGGGTAAACCCTAAATAAAACATAAGATGCTTTCTCCGGCTCCAGCTTCGGGTAGAAGTAGCAGCTCGACGAAGAAGGAGACAAACAACGGAGTGGTTGGCGCCTAAAGTTACAGGTGTAAAGAGGATTTGAAAAGTGACGTTGGAGTCTCTCTGAGTTGTTGATTTGCAAATGAACGATCCATCTTGCAACTGAAGTGAAGCGGTAAGTCGCAAGATGGTCCCTTGATATGGAAATCGACGGTTCAGAATAGACTCGACAACGACACTTAACTGAATCTCTACAAGGCTGTTTACTGAAAGAACTGGGTTGTGACACACCGCCACTATTTCTTTTGACACTAGGGTTCTGCCGCTAGATCGCCGGCGGGCCGGCCCCGCGGCCGCCGGAGATGGACGCCGCGGAGATTGCGAAGAGGATCGACGCCCTCGAGGCCGGGTTCGCCGCCAAGTCCTCCTGCATAGCCGATCTGGAGGCTAGGGTCTCCCTCCTCGAAGACGAGAACACGCGCTTGAGGAAGGCCATGCCTAACGGGCAGGCAATGGATCGTACAGGCAAGAGGGGTCCAACCTTTGGTCGATTGGAGGAGGATTTTGATGGAAACAAGAAAAATCCAGTCGACATTGCGGGAGAACATATGGTGAATGATGTTACAGAGGCCAGTGATAGCGAGAAAGAGGGGATGACTGTCAATGTCACCAGTTGGAGGAGCGTTGAGGAGGGCGTTCTTCCAGTACGTGCTGAGGAGGGTCACAGTGAAGACGAGATTGAGGACCTAGGGGGATGCAGTGGAAGGGATCACGGGAGGAACATTCAGTGTGATGATAATGTGGGTCTGGAAGATGATGCCGATGTTTCGATTATACCACGCAGCAGGAAGCGTATGGGAGCACGGATGATTACCAGGGATAGGGGCAGTGAAGATGAGATTGAGCACGCTGCCGAAGGTGGTGGAAGCGATCATGAGAACATTCATTGTGACGATAATGTGGATCTGGAAGATGATGATGTTTTGAATATACCACGCGGAAGGAAGCGTATAGCAGCACGGATGATTACCAGCGATACTGAGGACGAGGATATGAATGCCAATGATGGTAAGGTGCAGGAGGAGTCGGGTGTTACACCGCATAGAAAGCGTTTGTTACGTGGACTCGGTGACAGTGTTAGTGGCAATGAAGATGATGCTGATGAAGTTCGTGTGGTCAGTCTGAAGCATGTGTCGTGTGTATCTGAGACGGGGACTGAAAATGAAGAGGATGATACGATTCCCATTTGTCAAGTGGTTCAGAAGATGAGGGGCAAGAGGGGGAGTAGGGATGATGGTGAATTAGGTGACATTAATGGGTGTTCTACAACAAGGCGTTCAGATCAGTTACATAAAACAAAAGCAAAGAGAGTGCGAGTTACGCAATGTGGGTTTGACTTTGCTGAACCCAAGGAGTGCATGGAGAGTGAGGATGATTCTGAAGAATCAAACAGTATGGATGAATTTATAGATGACGAGGATTGTTCAGAAAACTCTTCAGAAGTATCTGCTGAACCAGAACAGTCTGACAGTGAGGTGAACTATAAAGATGTTATGGATTGCATAGGACGTAGAAGGAATGCTAGCACTAAGGACTGGCAGTACGAGGCAGAGATGCTATCAGCATTTGCTGAACAACCTGAACTTTGCTTCAAAGCTGTATGTGCCCTCTATCGGAAGCAAACTGAGGATGAACAGTCTGTGAAAGCAAGCATGGTGCATAACGGACAAGGATTTAGTAAGTTGGATGCTGTTAGGTATGCCCAAGTATAGTTAATTTGTGTGTATGCAGGACACTATAGGATGTAATTAACTGTTCTATCTCCATTTACAATTTACATGCTGCATTTGCCATTTAGCTTAGCCTCCACATTATCCGTGCTTCTCATCGTCTAAAAATTAAGTTTTCAGAGGGAAACTTGGCGTTGGTAGTAACAACTTACAAGAACCTGCATTTAGGCATTTATCTACTACCCCCGTCTCAAAATATAAGACGTTTGGTAGTGTATTTTAGCCCACCAAAGCGTCTTATATTTAGAGACAGAGGAAAAAAGTAGTCTCTAGGTAAGAAGAAATTTCGAGTGGATTAACAGACATTGTGATGGTCGATGTGTTGACCATGGGTTACACTGATTTTGATGTTCAGCTCTGTTTGCGGTCGTCCCCTACGGTTTTCAGTTAAAAAGTAACTACCCTAGTTGTCCATGTATACTGTTGGGCTTCTCAAATTACGTTATAGGCTGGAATCTATTCTGGTGTCAAAGTTGAGCTACCTTGATGTCATTTACGAATCCTCCTATTCTGGTGTAAAAAACTCTTACTAGCGGTCATGCACTTACAGGCTATAAAATAAGTATACGAAGCAATGCAATCTTAAGATGGTGGTGCATTTCGCTCAAAGAGATTATACTGTATTTATTCTGGTTCTCAAGTTAGCTTTTGCTCTATTTGGTGGTTGTTACGATTAAATAATTAGCACACATCAAACATATGAGATATTTATTTTGTTTTATATTTTCAGTATATTACTCTAGTTGTTAAGAAAAAGATCAATAACTAGAACTGAACTGCTGTCTCTCATTATTCAAATTGTTTTTGTTGTTTATGGGATCCCGCGTAGCAGAGTTTCTTCTTGATGGTGATGCTTTTGGACGTCCTAAGAAGACTGTCCATGACTTGAAAAAATACGATCCAGATGCTCTTGAGTTCTGTGAGAAGATGGCTGCACATCACTCAAAACAGCAGTTCTTAATCTACTCACTCCGTTCGGAAAAGGATGTCACAAAAATAAACTATAGATAGACCATTTTTGTGACATCTTTTTTCGAACGGAGGGAGTACCAGAATAAGGAGAATCCCTACTTTCCTTGACTTGTTCGTGACTTAGTTAAACCCAAGGATTATGAAGAGTGTAAGCATGATTCAGTAAATGATGACGGTAGTATGGATGAATTCAGTGCCGATTCTTTAGAAAATTCCGCTGAACCAGACGATTCTGACATTGAGGTAAACTATAAGCATCCGTTTAGTTCTTCAGTCCAGTCATGGTGTGGTAGTCATATGTTATATGTACTCATCAGTTTCATTCAGCACATAGCTTCTTGCTTGTTAGGTTGATTCTTTTTACACTGTTGCATGCGGTCTGTACTCTATTGAATTCACGTGTCTATTGTTCTCCTACTTTTGGTTTAGCTCTAATTTTGTTTCCTTTCTGTTATGTATGCAGATGGGTCATACCTTGCTGAATGATGTGACCCAGGTGTCACACCGCTGGAGGGTTCGAGTCAGAATAACACGCATTTCGAGCAAGTATCAACCACATCCAGAGCTCAACTTTGTGATGCTTGATGAGCAGGTCAGATAGTTGTAGTTATGCAACATCTTGTTTTGTTTACCTCCGCTGTGTAAAGTAACTGTGCTGGTTCAATATATATACAATAGGGGGGTATGATGGAAGGAAAAGTTCCTGCATGGCTTGCACCGCGCTTTTTGCGACTCATCAGGGAGGATGTTGTTTATTATATACACTACTTTGAGTTTGTCAACCCTAGTCCTAGCCATCGGGCTGTCGATCATTCTTGCATGGCAACGTTCACGAGCCACACAGAGATAAGCGAGGATACAAGTGTGCCTGATAGTTTTCCGATGTACGCATACAAGTTGTCGTCTTTTGAAGTCCTCCGATCTCGTGAAAACAACACGGTGCTACTGTCTGGTATATAATCAGTTATTCTGACTGAATAAATCTGCCTTTAAATTGTGTGTGCGGCCCTGCTCTTTTCTCTATCTAATCTACATTTGCTTTTGATGCCTGATGCAGATGCCATTGGTCTTATGATGGGAGTTTCGCATGTGAAAATTGTTCCTGTCAAAGGTGCACCTACCGCAATCCGTGATGTGTACATAAGCAACGGCAGGTATGTTGGTCGAGTGTTTTTGTTGGTTATGGTATATATTGCTTCATGAGGCTACCTTTGGTGGTTGTTCTGCATGTTCTACAAGATGATCCTGATTATTGTTTAACATTAAGAGAGACGGCTGTTGTTGTTTTGTGGGGGCCACATGCACATAAATTCCCAGCCGAGGATCTGCAGCAGCAAATGGAGCAAGGACCAGTTGCCATTCTATTTATTGCCCTGACTGTCAAGCTGTACGAAGGTGATATTTTCGCCTTAGTCGGTTATGTTGTCTCTTTGGTTTCCTTCAGTAATTACAGTCCCCGTGTTCTAGTAACATGGGATATAATTGGCCTAATTTTTCATCTCACCAGGCAAATTGTCCTTGCAAGGAAGCAAAGTATGTAGGTGGTACCCCAATGCTCCTATTCCAGAAGTTAAAGCTTTGCAGAAGAGGTTAAATTTTATTTTTTCCATAGTTATTTGTCATTCCCTGATATCATCATGATTTTGTCTCGGTTTCTGTCAGTTCTGCTGGAGTTTCACATGAGGTCAAATGGTTTGGCACATCACCAACACAGGCCCGGACTGTGCGTGTCAATGTAGGGGATATTTGGGACCTCAATCCTCATGAAACACTTGTGAGTTCATACGCTGTTTGACTAGGTTGTTACTTGTTAGCATATAGAGTACTTAGCATATATATTGCAGTTACTGATTACTCGTTTATGGACTGTCATGGTTTCTGTTTCTTTTCAATAATAGGGGAATGCATACAATGTCGACATTGCCATCAAAAGTCTTGTTCCTGATGAACCCTGGTGGTACGTAGGATGCCAAGGCTGCAAGAAAACAATCTTTCAATCTGGTGATGGATACAGATGTTCTAACTGTGGTGGAACAGTTGAAGAAACAAGGTTTGCTTAGCTGTCACATGGCTATGTTAAGTGATACACCACATCCTGTCATTGCATCCTGTTTGCTTATGGTCTCCACTCTAACATACAGATACCGTTTGGCATTTCTTGGTCTTGACCCGCTCTGTCTGCATGACAAAGAACCAAAGGCTGCTGAGTTTGTATTCTTTGGAGATATTGGCGAGCAACTCACTGGAGCCTCAGCTCTAACGCTAATCGCCACTGGACAGGGGATCACTGATTATATACCACATGAGATTACAAGCCTTTATGGAAGGCACTACAACCTAAAAGTTAATGTCTCGCGTGGATCACTGCGTAGAGAAAGGATATCCTATAAGGTTTACTCCATGATGGCCCTTCCAACACCGTCAACTATACACGAGATACAGAAAAACACAACGACACCCAGTGCATCTGTTGAGGATCATGACAGTTGCAGCTTCCAAGGAACTGGAAGCACAAGTCTACAATATGGGAAATGCATCTGAACAAGCATCTCAATAAATTGATGATGCTAACAACTTTTAACAAAAACACACAGGTCAGTACGTAATGTTTGTGTTGAACAGTATAGGGCTGACATATCCAAGGTTTTCTGCTTTTCTCTGTATAAGGATGAAGAGACATCTGTATCGGCCCTCATGCACACACACAGCATATGCTGACGGTATTTCTCATCTAATCGACACTTATCAATCACCATACTGTTATCGATACGATTCTAGTACGCAGTCGACACAAATGGGAGTTATCCCCCGAACATCCCATCTAGGGCACATTTGCTCTTTAGTTTTTGCATAATGTTGTAGCTCTCTTTTCCATGCAAACCGTAGGGCTTCGCAGACAACAGTGTTGTAGGGTGAACATTCAACATGACACACTATTTTTAGGTATCAAAATCAAGCTATCTTGCTGATTCCATGGATCCTGATAATCACGTCAAAATTTTAAGTTATGAGAAGAGGTATATAGAGCAATGCGTCTGGCAGATGGTGTATTCGTTATGACGCATCCTCATAATGTAGTTTCTCCATGCCTATTGATAACTAGTAACACGTGATACGAGCATATGCGATATTTTCTTTTCATTTTGATTTTCAAATATATTAATCCAATCTTAGGCAAGAGATCAAGAGCTAGCATTGACTGGGGGTTTCTGTTTGTCTCATTCTTAATGTTGTTTCCATTGTTATAGGGGTACTCGCATACGGGAGTTTTTCTCGACGGTGATGCTTTTGGACTGCTTAAGAAGGATGTACATGATTTGGAAAAAGTATGATGAACCCTGCTCTTGAGTTCTGTCGCAAGATTGCTTTTTGTTGCTCAATGCAGTTTTTTGCGATATATCAGAACAAGGAGGACACCTACTTTCCATGACTATAGTGTTAGTTATTACTCCATACTTTTCTATGAATCGTGTACCTGTAAAGTCAAGCCAGTCTCACTCTTTTGTATATATAGGTGTACTTTTTTTTTTAGTAGTCTGTAGTTAGGGCATTGTAAAGTTAGTTTTTGGGGAATGCAGCCATCCTATGTTTATATCAGTAAGATGCATGCTGTTAAGCAAAGTGCGTGTATCCTGGAGAAGTTAGCTGAAGTGCTTGTGCTGCCTGTAATATCCCTGCGTAGTACCTGTATCCTACGGAAGTAGGGGTCAGCGGTTCTGTGCAGGTTGATGCCAGTTTCAGGTTTATGGAGAACGTGACGGTTTATGTTTAGAAAAAGACGCCAAGTTGTAGATGCTGCTGAACCGCCGACAATACAGGTAAGCAAAGCTAGCTAATTCACACGTGTAGATGCATGTTCATTTATCAAGTGTTGATATAGACATATAGTGATGTTAACTCGTCAAGCAAGTTGATACTTATATGGTTATTACACAAACCACTGATGTCATGTACCTTGTAGACCCAAGGCGTATTAGCAGCAGGAGACACTATGCACTCATTTTGTAGATAGTGCATATTTGATGTTGTTAAACCTTTTTGTAAGAATCAAGATGATAAAGTTGACATACTCATCCAATTCACAGCAGAAAATCGAATGCTGATTAAGTAAATTAGTTGTAGTAACAGCTTGCAGCAGCGGCAGCATATCATATCAGTGGAGTCAAATGCCTTCTATTTCTCCAACTGTTGTCAACTGAACACTGAACAATCTAGTAATGAAATATAATAGCCCTGGTAGGTAGCGATGCTGCCATCAACTCATCCCCAATGTGGATTTGAGGCAGCACCCATGCGTGTAGCGATCCCAACCGACAGATAGGCCGCACGCATCAATCTCTCGCGAGCATCCGAAAGGAACACTATTGTTCTATTTCTCGCTGCATTCCTAAACAGGAAAGCAGCTGCAGCAGCAACAAAGACCTCAAAAGGATTGCAAAGATAGCCACATATCTCGAGCTTAGGCGATCCTACAAGACTACGGAGTCCGTTTTTAAATATAAGATGTTTTAACCTTTATCCACATTAATCTTTATCCAAATTCATATTTATATAAATATATCTAGACACGGTTTAATGTGTATGTTCACTCGTTTTAATCCGCATATAGACAGCATGTATAACACCTAGAACATCTTATACTCCCTCCGTTGCAAATTAATTGACTTCTATTTGTGCACATGTGGATGTATCTAGACATGTTACATATATAAATACATCCATATTTGTACAAATGGAAGTCATTTAATTTGGAACGGAGGGAGTATTTGAAAACGGAGTGAGTTAAGCAGACACTGTTAGACGCACATTGGGCACGGAGTGGTGAGTTCAGTCTTTGTATGTACACAACCCCACCAGCGCAACACTTGAGTACATGATACCGATCAACCTTACTACCGTTAAGCGCACGTTTCAGCTGTTGCCATCGCGAGTTAAGATTGATCAGTTCTTAATCCGGTTTGCTGTTGCCCTCAACTCTAGCAGAAGTCAACTGTATCGATGGCAGCTTGTGTCTTCTGCTTGCACACTCTGAAAGCTGGAGATTTGCTTATGGTGGTTGCGTCAGTATGTGCACTTGTTAGTAGTTTACACGGATCGATTATGAGGAGGCTGCACCGAGGCTCCATTACCCGCCACCTTATTTTGCCGTTGTTCTCTATATATGCCTGCAGTTATTTTGCTCGTTGGTTGCAAGAACAGCACTGTCTGACGTCGACACCGGAGCAGTGAGTTTGTTGCAAGTTGCTCTCTTTTCTTTCACAAAAATTAGCGTGCAATGCCGCAATAAGATAAGACAGATTTAAAGAAAGGCAAGAGATTTGCCTTAATTCATTGAATATAATCTGGACAGATAACCACCCAATCCTTTGTAGGTCGTGGCTCACCCACAAAAGCTATGCCTGTTACTTGACGGCGCACACGCCCTACAGAGCGTGGACTGTGGATCGATAACCACCCACAAATGATTAGCCAGGGAAGCAAGAAAGAAAACGGATGCATTGTCTTGTCATTCGTTAGGTAATCTTGATGTTTGGTTTCTAGCATGGCGAGGAATTAGTCGAGGCTGTAGCCGACTGTGCTGTCTCAGACACGGACCCATGAATTGGCCTGTCAGGACCGTCGTTACACAGGACACTGATCAGATGCAGCACCCAGCGTTCTACACAATACACACCACTGCAGTGCAACCTGGGTTCAAGGAGTCAGGGTCTTCTTCAGGTTGACGCTTGGGGCATGCGGAAAGACCCAACCAAGACCACATGCCCGGGAGAGCTGTCTGTGGGGTCATGCGGAAAGCCGGGAGCAGCAGCGTTCCGATTCTCGAGCATCATGGATGTCATCTCCTTGTCAGTCGCGCCGTAAACTACAACTGCAGTACAGAGCATCATTTCACAACGCAAGAAGTCAGTTGCGCAACGGACAAACCGGCGACTGACGTCCTCGGCCCCCTTGGGCGGCAGCCGGTCGGCTCCGTCTCCGTCTCTGGCCCGGGACAGGCGATGATGCCACCGGAGAGGCGCCGTTGAGCGAAAGAGCAAAACGCGGTGACCCTCGCTTGCCGCCGGTGTTAACAGCGTCTCCACCCGGCGCCCACAAGGAATTTGTTCGGCAGACCCCAAATTGTGTCCGATTTGGGAGTGCTGCACTTGTACGGCCAATCGGGGTGCTACCCACACCGGCACCTAAAAAAAACATTGCGAATAAAAATATTTAAATTTTCATTCAAAATTTGTTATATTTTATAAGGATTTGAATGAAATTTAAACACAAGGTCAGCTTAAACATATCCCTACTCCTCATCGTCTTCCCCAAAGGCAACCCAGTTCGTCTTCGTAGAGGTAGACGACGGTGGAGGAGGAGGAGGCAACACAGGAGGTGGAGGCGGCATCTCGAGTCCCGGCGCGCGAAGTGGAAGCGTTGGCCCACCCGCCGGATAAGGAGGCTTGCTGAGACGTGAACAAGATGATCTTCATGAAGTCCGGCGAGTCCTCCTCAAGCTCCATAGCCGACGCAACCAGAGCCTAGCTCAAGCTGGGCAGTCACCGTCGTGCGTGCCGTCGCGCATTGGCGACGGAACATGGTACTCCGCGGGCACCACCTCCACCAGCAAGAGCTCCTCCTTCAACTGGCGTAGGTACAAGCGGTCGCGAGGTGGGGAATGCTGAGCGGGGACGTCGTGAATCGGCAGGCCAAAGTCGCGGATCATCAGCCCACCTCCTGACGCGTGGCGATCCTCCTTGACCCGGTGACAGACGTTTGTGTTTGCTCTGCTAGCGGCACGCCACATCGGTGGTTGAAGCCGCAATGGGATGTTGCCCGATCGCGGCGTGCGCACAAGCAGCCGCAATGGCACCGTGTCTTGTGGCCTCCCACCAGAAATTTTGCATGTCGGTGTTGTACCGCGACGGCCTCAACGCGCAGTCGTAATTTTCCAGCTCGGCGTTGCGTTCGTTTCGGAAGCGGTAATTCCAAGCGGGCCTTGTTGTCGACAGTGCTATTGGGGGGCAGCCGCTGCGTGTGAGGACGACGAGGTTGAACGCCTCGGGGGTGGAGGGGATGGGCGACACCGACAAGGCCAGCCATGCTAACCACTCGGGGGTGGAGGGGATGGGCGACACCGACAAGGCCAGCCATGCTAACCACCCACCCCTTGGGCAGGCGGAAGTCGGGAGGAACAAGCAGCCTGTAGCGAAGGAATGACGCGCCTGCTCGAGGGTGAGGCTGTGCCCTCCCCTGGAACTGCCGACCTCAAAGTTGTGCGACATAGCAGCGATGGGGAGGCCAGAGAGCTATGCCAGCGAGGGAGGAGAATGGAGAAGAATAGTGTGGAAGGCGCACCCGGCGAGGGCATTCTTTATTCACCGGGAGTGGCGGAGTGGGTGGTGCGCCGACGTTAATGTGACGAGTGGGGAAGACGCAATGCCAGCGCACGGACTGGCGCTGGCTTCGTCGTAAATGCGACGCGTGGGAAAGACGCAACGCCGCCCCGTTGTAGTGGCCGACATAATACCGGAACGGCCTCTTGCACGACGCCATTTATTGCGACTAGCCGCCTTGTGTGAATGACATTTCGGCCTCGCCTGTCGGAGGCACTGTTCGAGCGTTGTCCCGCAGCTCCGAGTCCACCCCCAACTTTGGAGGCCAGCTCACAAATACAGATCGAGCCAGACACTTTGGGGTGCTGGTGTGGACTTTTTCATGTCCGATACCCAATGGTTCTTTAGAGTGTCGGTGGAGATGCTCTAAGATCGTAGAAATATAATCATATGAACAGTCTTATTTTCCTAAAAAAGAATCGTGTCTTTGGCGGCCGATGTGAGCTAGCTTAGCAACAAAGAGATAATATCTAGTGCTACCACACCATTAGGTGGTACGCATGCTACCATTAAAAACAATTTTAAATATTTCAAAAAATTCTACAAAAAAAATTTGAGTGTTCACAAGTTATATTATACAATCTCCAAAATTTTCATATTCAAATCCAAAAGGAGCATTGAGAAATAAAAGGGACAAATTTAGCATGAGTAGTGTCATTTTCTGCTTTTGTCCTTTGTGGCACTCGTGGCACTATTCATATTAGATTTGATTTTTTTTCTCAATGCTCTTTTAGAATTTGGATTAAAATTTTTGAAGATTGTAGACACATCTTGTGAACATTCACACCCTTTCATATAAAATTTTGAAACATTTAAAACTGATTTATCTAATGGTACCGCGTGTAGCACCTAAGAAGCTAGGTGGTCACTGGATATTTTTCCTCCGGCAACAAAGTGGTACTGCGTGGGCGTACTTTCAAGAGATCTTGCTTTTTGAAGAATCATTATCTGCTGCAGTCTATCTTGGTAGTATGTGTTGCTGGACGTTCTGGCCACTGTAGGATTGTTCGGCGCAGACCAGTGCACAGTCCGAGTGTTCCCACAATCAGGTCCATCGTGTGTTTTCTTTTCATATTGTGCCGACAGTATGCTACTCTACATCACAATGGACCGATTCCCTTCAAATCTTAAAGTAAGACAACGCTGCATTATTAGTTACAAATTAATAAACCTTACTCTTATCAGAAATTCAGCAGAAAATGACCCATTCAGCAGAAATTCAGCAGAATCAGGTCAGCGTTGTTACCTCAGATGATCAGATCCACGCGCTTCCTTCACCTAATAGCACCTTGCTTCATCCAGTCGATCGGTACGCCATGTCCTTTTCCATACCAAGCACAGGGAGTATCTTTCAGCACGCATGGACAAACCAAACCACTCCACAAGCAGACGACGTTTGTGTGAGCCAGCGACGCACAACACCAGAACGGCAGAGTGGAAGACAAATTCAGTGGTTGGCTGCATCACCATCCTCATTTTCATGGGGATAACTCCACCGGCAACTTTTGGTGGGAAGCGTCGCTGTTCAAGCCCATATATATCCATCCTGAGAGGGAGTGTGCGTGCCTGCGTTAGCAGAAACAGTGCGACAACCGTTGGAAAGAGGACCGGCGATGCAGGTGAGTTGGTTTGGTTGGATGTCAAGGCGGTCCCTGCACCACAAGGCAGAAGAGGCAGGGAAATCTCTTGTTTTTCATCTGGTTTCCTGGACTCTATTAA
This sequence comes from Poa pratensis, assembly GCA_947311845.1. NCBI lineage: Eukaryota > Viridiplantae > Streptophyta > Magnoliopsida > Poales > Poaceae > Poa > Poa pratensis. The sequence goes on from CAMZMU010000108.1 coordinate 13,641,915, forward strand.
CGTATTAACGTAAAGATATGACTTCCTATTTCCTATTTTAAAATGAATGGAACGGGATACGGTTTGGTTGTATCGTGTTGAAAAAAACTTGTTTGTACCCGATTAATATTGTACGTAACTTATCCATCTTTTAATCTCAACCGTCACAGTTAAGATCAGCGGATTATATATTTCTAACCTATGTGGATTAACGTCGTGCCTCGAAAAACTCTCTCATTTTGCTTTTAGTATATAATAGATATCTGGTACGGAAATGGTGCAAAATAATATTATCATAAGGTTGGAGTAATTCAGTGTACCTTTAAAAGTACTTATTCTCGAGGTGTACATAGTAATTAAGTAGGAATCTATTTATCTGAATTATTATGCATAGCCAGGTAAAATCGTATAAAAATACGGGAATATCCATATGCATGCTCCCGATTTAGATCCACCTCGTAGTTTTTGTATGAGGTCTACACCTCTAGTGTTTAAACCTTTAAATGGACAACTGCAACTCAAAATTGATCTGATTCGTACCGGGTAAGATGGTGCATCCAGAAAGAGACTGGATTCAATTTTATCGCGTCTAATATCTAAATAAATAATATATCATATTTATAATATTATTCTAATCATTTATTTTGTACATGATTTATTCTCTAGGTGGTTTCAGTTAGAGGGGGCATATGCCCCGTCACCATGCTTTTAGAAACAATTTACTATGAAATTACTATTTAGTCAATCAATTAGCATGAGTAAGCATCTTCGACACGGATAGAGGGGTATGCTAAGGTTTAATAATGTCTAATTAAGTTTTCGAGCGTTGACTTTTTTTGCAAGCTTCTTCATATTAGTGTTAGCTTGTTTATATTTTTTCATGCATCACACAAAATCACATACTTGCATGTCATGGGTGGTACTTTGGATGTTAATTAAGATCATGGGTATTAGTCCATTTCAAATAACTCTACATATTAGTTTTGATTAAAGTCAAACTATGCATTGTTTGATAGAGTATATAGGAGAATATCAAAATCTATAATATCACATCGCTATTATTAGAACATCCATTGTATGGTTTTCATATTGTTGATGTTTTATTCGATGTATTTACTCAGGCTTTACAAGGTATTGCTTTCATCGAAGCCAATATACGAAGTAAAAATGAAATGAAAGAAATACATATATGTTGTATAACATGATTGTGAGTACCCGTAAGCTATAAACATTTTCTGCAGCCAGTAGAATGCGGCGCCAAGGAGGAGGTGGAGAGGAGGAGGAGGAGGAGCCCGACAAAGGAAAGACCAGCCATTGTGTCCAACACGGCCTTTGTCGCCACTTTAGCGTCGCCGACATAGGTGAAGAGTGTCGCAACCTGAGCAATAAGAAAAAGAACTATCCTATCAGGTGAGTAGATATAAGGAGGAGAAAATGCATATACACACGCGTGAAGAGTTAGCGACTATGTGTTATCTTCACTTCAGTCTTAGTAAAAGTTAAACTTAGAACGGCTGGACTGAGCATTAGATAGAGTACTAAGTTGAAAAGAATACTCATCTTATAAATCAATTAATTATTCAAGCAAAGATTAGGCGCATTCCATTGATAAGAATGATACACAAAAAGAATTAATTTAAGAAATTCAAACATATTTAAGAAAACCATGGTCTTTATATTTGTTAAAATATATTTACAAAAGAAACTAAAAGCTTATTCGGCAACACATATCACACTTTTATTTGACTTGCCGTCTAATTATTTTTATCATCGTTCTGTAATCTAGGCTGCATCGTTGCATGCAGTTTTTCTCTGTCTAATTGTGTTTTTTTTCCTCTCTCTCATCACGTTTCCTAGTCACTTGGTAGTACTACCATAGAATTGCATGCACTCCCTGACTAATACCTCAATAACTAATAAATCATATTTATCATATTCTCCTAATGATTTATTCTATAGAGGATTTATTCTCTAGTTGGTTTCAGTTACCATGCTTTTAGAAACAATTCACTAGGAAATTACTATTTATTCAATCAATTATCATGAGTAAGCATCTTCAACACGGACAAAGGTATGTTAAGGATTAATAATGGCTAATTAAGTTTACGATAGGATTTGTTTTTGCAAGCTTCTTCATATTAGTTTTAGCTTGCTTACATTTCTTTCATGCATCGCACAAACTCACATACTTGCATGTCATGGTTGGTACTTTGGATGTTAAGATCATAGCTATTAGTCCATTTCAAATAACTCTAGATATTAGTTTTGATCAAAGTCAAACTATGCATTGTTTGATCGAATATATAGAGAGCATATCAAAATCTGTATTATCAAATCAGTATTATTAGAGCCACCCATTGGATGGTTTTGATATTGTTGATGTTGATGTTTTATTCGATGTACTTTCTCAAGCTTTACAAGGTTTGGCTTTCACCGAAGCCAACATATGAAGTAAAAATGAAATGGAAGAAATACATATATGTTGTATACACATGATTGTGACTACTCGTAACCTATAAACATTTTTCTGCAGCTAGTAGAATGTGGCGCCAGGAAGGAGGAGGAAGGGCCCGGCGATGGAAAGCCCAATGGCCTTTGTGTCCGACAAGGCGTTCTTCGCCCCCTCGGCAACGGGGACAAAGGTGAAGAGTACCGTAACCTGAGCAATAAGAAAAAGAACAATCCTATAAGCACACAGGTAAGTAGGTATAAGGAGGAGAGAAATGCATATACACGCACGCGAAGAGCTGGCAACTGGGTGTTATCTTCATGTCACTCTTAGTTAAACTTAAAATGGTTGGACTGAGCAATGGATAGAGTACACTAAAAAGAATACTCATGTTATAAATCAAATAATTATTTTACAAAGATTAGATGCATTCCATTGATAAGAATTATACACAAGTAGAATTAATTTAAGTAATTCAAACAAAGGGAAAACCAGGGTTGTATATTTGTTAAAATATATTTACAAGAGAAATTTAAAACTTATTTGGCAACACATATCACACTTTTATTTACTTGTTGTACTCTGATTTTTTTTATCGTCGTTCTGTAATCTTAGGCTGCACTGTTGCATGTAGTTTTCTCTTTGTCTAATCGTGTTTTTTTGGCCCCCTCTCTCATCATGTTGCCTAGTCGCTTGGTAGTACTACCATCTGCATGCACTCTCTGACAGACTATCACGTCACTAGTTGCGATGAATTACTCCCTCGGTTCCAAAAAGGATGATTTTCAATTGTTTACATGTGGATATATCTCATCTGGACATGCTACATGTATAGATACATTAACATGCACACAAATGAAATTCATCCCTTTTAAAACGGAGGGAGTAGATAAGAATTGTAGTGGCAGGTGGGATCATGCTGGTGGTTTCCGCCGCGAATCCCAGTACCTTGAGCTGTCAGATACGGTATATCCAACGACTTACATGTGTCCATGTAGTCCCCTAGGTTAAGCTGTTAAATGCGAGTCGTCTGATTAAAATGATCCAACGGTCTATATGACTTTTTTTTTGCGAAACACGTACAAACACAGACGCGTATACAATCACCCGTATAAACGCGCACACGCACACCCTACTCTTATGAGCATCTCCGAAATACTGAGACGGTGGATCGAGTCTTGAGATTGACGAGTCACCACGGACACGTCGCTGTTGACGGGAATGTCAATTCTCACAGAAGAATATTTCGCCTAAATACAACACACAGATGTTAAACCTGAGATTTGAACTCTGTTGGGCTAAGGGTACAATCACCCTGGTAACCATCCAACTAGGGGTGAAAATAAAACTCGAAACTCATGAGCTTAACGAGTAGTCAAAAACTCGGCTCAACTCAGCTCGAACTCGAACACTTATGAGTTGAGCCAAACTGACATTTCTAGCTCATTAAAAAACGAGTTTAATGAGTCGAGTTGCAAGTAGTCGTTAAACTCGTGTAGCTCATAAGATACCTAAGATCATAACTTTATGAGATAGTCCATTGCATACTTTCGTTCATCAACAGTTAACACGAAGTTCAGATCTGTAATACCACAATATCTAAGCCATCCCTACGTGGGAGCATAGCCACTAGAGGCCTGTAGGCCATATGCAGAGTTATGTTCTATTATGTTGTTAATTTTTAAGCAATGGACAATGATTTGTTAATAGATGTTTGAATATTTAAGTTCATATTATAATATGGACTACTCACGCTATGCATGCTTATGTTGTTAATGTTTATTACCGAGCTTAATAAGTTTTCGAGCCAACTCGAGTTTTTATTGGGTCGAGCCAAGTTGGGGTATGTTGCTTGTTTAGTTAACGAGTTGAATTGAGTTGGCTCGTTAACTAACGAGTATTTAAGAGTTGAGTCGAGCTGTCTCAATATCCACCCCACATCCAACCACACTCATAACCATCCAATCATACATTTGTTTACAACAGTCTATATGACCTGATATTGGTACACTATATAGAAAACTACCTGGCCTTATCTTAAATTACTTGATGGACACTACTAAAGTTACAACAGCTCGGCATCGCTATCACTAGCCGCCTCTGTTCCAAAATTTAGCTCCTCAGTTTTCGGATATATATATTTTCTTGAAATGGGGATGTCTCAGCCTCTGCATCGAGTGATGCACACAGCCATTTATTACCAAATTTATGAAACATATAGTTTTACATCTCAAATGATTACAAAGAGATTGAGACAAGTCTCAACTGATCAAAACGAAGCTAAAAGTAAACTATGAAAGTTGACTAATATACTGTCTCTCTAGCAATGGATAGAACTGGATAGCAGACTTTCCGCTGGTTTACCGCAGGGCGATCTTGTCGTGCCAAATGAAGAAGAACAGGTGGACATGTCCCATCAATGGCACAATTTTTTTTGGTTATTCCTGTACTTACTACTCCCCTCCCGCTCGCACATAGAGGCAGGTTGCTCGTTTATATCCTCTCCTCCTCGTCGCCGTACTCTCCACTCTGGACACCGCGCGTGATCCCCTCCGTGTCGTCGCGCCTAGGTGTTTGAGCGGCGGAAGGAAGGGCGCTTTGTCCGTTACGGCGGCGCGAGGTGCCCGTGCCGTCGCATGCCCGGCCGCCGTTCTCTGTCCGGTCCCGCGGCGGACACCCCGAGGTGCGTGCGCCCACGCGGCCGGGCTCCGGCTCCTGGACGCTTTCTTGGGTTTCCGGCCTGTTCTTTGTCTCTTGCGTTGTTCCTTGTTCTGTTCTTCTCCGGAGCTCGTCTCCGACTCACATCACATCACATGGGATCATTGGTTTGCTCCCTGGCCTGGCACTAGAGAAGATTTGCTGGACCTTTTGGAACTCAGCTGAACTAATTTGGCAAACAGATTTTCGAGATGTCAATTCGTTTTCCCTCTTCACGGGTAGCGAAAAGCACACTTGTGGCTGCTGCTGCTGTTTTCAACTGTTCTCTCATCTCCTCTCCTTGGTGTTTTCTTTTTGTTTTGTGTCCTCGAAGAAGCAAAGAAAAGTCCCTCCTACAGATTTTGTCCGGTTTGAGCTTTTTATCCAAAATAGGACAGAGGAGCGCTGTTCGATGCAGAATCTCATCGCTGTCGTCAACCTCTTCAAGAGTTGAACTACCCCCATGTTCTTGACTTGCTTTCATTTCTTCTTGTAGCGTCTTGCAGTTGGTTGGATCCCGGCCGAGGTAAAAGCGCGGACTAGCATATATCACTGCATCAGGAGTGTGATCCTGGAAGCAGCACCAGCAGCGGCAAGATGTTGGAGAAGAAGGGCGGAGAGTTCAGCGCAGAGAAGGTGATCGCCGAGTTCGAGCGGCTGACACGGGACGCCGCCAATGTGCAGCGGGAGACGCTGAGGCGGATCCTCGCCGAGAACGACGCCGCCGAGTATCTGCAGGGGCTGGGCCTCGCCGGCCGCACCGATCCCGGCAGCTTCCGGGCCTGCGTGCCGCTCGCCACGCACGCCGACCTCGAGCCCTACATTAACCGCATCGTCGACGGCGACGCCACCCCCGTCCTCACCGCCAAGCCCGTTACATCCATCTCCCTAAGGTAACTAGCTAATCTCCTTGATACAGTTTACTCCTCAGCTAGCTCTAGACTCTAAGAGTACTGATCATGGTGATGCGTGTGGACGTTCGTGCAGCTCCGGCACGACGCAGGGGAAGCGCAAGTACCTGCTGTTCAACGAGGAGCTCGTCAAATCCACGATGCAGATATACAGGACCTCCTACGCTTTCAGAAACAGGTGCGTGCGTACAGAGCAAATCTCGTTCAGATTTCGTTCGGTTTCTGGTGCACGGCATCGATCCGGGCAGTCGTTCTGTGCCATAATTCCCAATTCATACACCACGTGAAACAACAGTGTAGATCGATCAGTGTTGAAATATGGTAATCAATTAGTATAACCTGTTATCTGAGATCGATGCTATAAGCCTAACTTAGGACTGCAACCTCTTCTCCGTCTCATACTGTCAGTCAATATGTCTGTCTGTCGTTCTCGTTGTACTAGTTTCAGTGATCCCCATTAAAGGGGTCAATTCTTGGACTATGTCTGTGTTAACTTTATCCCAACGACTTCTTAACGACGACAGGGAGTTTCCGGTGGAGAAGGGCAAGGCGCTGCAGTTCATCTACAGCAGCCGTCAGTTCACGACCAAGGGCGGGCTGACGGCGACGACGGCCACCACCAACGTGTACCGCAGCGAGGAGTTCAAGGCGACGATGCGCGACCTGCAGTCGCAGTGCTGCAGCCCCGACGAGGTGATCTTCGGCGCCGACTTCGCGCAGTCGCTCTACTGCCACCTCCTCTGCGGCCTGCTCCGCGCCGACGAGGTGCAGATGGTGTCGGCCACGTTCGCGCACAGCGTCGTGCTCGCCTTCCAGACCTTCGAACGGGTCTGGGAGGAGCTCTGCGCCGACATCCGCCGCGGCTCCCTGTCGCCGACCCGCGTCACCTCGCCGGCCGTCCGGCAGGCCGTGTCGGCGCTCCTCGGCGGTCCGAACCCCGAGCTCGCGGACGCCGTGGCGCGCAAGTGCGCCGCGCTGAGCAACTGGTACGGGGTGATCCCGGCGCTGTGGCCCAACGCCAAGTACGTGTACGGCATCATGACGGGGTCCATGGAGCACTACGTGAAGAAGCTCCGGCACTACGCCGGCGGCCTGCCGCTCGTCGCCGCCGAGTACGGCGCGTCCGAGGGGTGGATCGGCGCGAACGTCGAGCCGGCGGTGCCCCCGGAGTCCGCCACGTTCACCGTGCTCCCCGACATCGCCTACTTCGAGTTCATCCCTCTCAGGCGGCCCAGCAGCCCTGTGGACGACGACGACGCGTGCTGCCGCTACGGCGAGGCGGAGCCTGTCGGGCTGACGGACGTCGCTGTCGGCGAGCACTACGAGGTCGTCATGACCACCTTCGCAGGTACGCATGTACCACTTAATTGCCTCAGTTACGGTACGTACGTTCGCTGTTACATGCATCAACAAGACAACAACCATTGAACGAACCTTAATTGGCTGGAATCAAGTTCCATGGTTTGCAGAGAGTCTTCCCTTCACTTCAGTCTATATGATTTACTGTTTGTTGACATCATCTCGCGGACTTGGTAATGGGGCACTGACTTCGCCTGTCGCCCTCCCGTTCCAAACCATTGTGCTCGGTGATCACTCCCTCACTTGGCGCGGTCTTGAGCAAGTGGAGCCTCCACTTTTCAGGCAAATGGCTTGAATTCCAAATGACTTTTAGGCAGATAAGATGGTAGTCCTCTTGATAATCCTGTTGAACCGCACAGGGATTTTAAGTAGACGTTCTATTAGCAAGTGTCTTCCGTTCGGTTATCAAGTCTAGACTTCTAGTGTGGTGGGTCAATTTGGTCACAAATAAGCCATCGATCTGAGAAACTAGACCTTGGTGTGTGATCGAGTACTTTTGGAGGGGGGGAAGGTCCATTCTCAACCTTGAACTCCTAGAGAAAAGCTAAATCGAACCCTAACTCCTAATCCCTGCAATCAGCACACTGAACTCTTTGATCCTGATCTAAATCCAACCCTGAGTCTCTTCCAAACAGGCAAGTTGCGGCCGGGATTGGTGAGAGAGATGGATGTTTCCAATTGAGAGATATGGATTACTGTCAGTCTCACATTGCTACAGTACCGTCTCACATTGCTTCACGAAACAGAAGATCACGTACTACATTAGATGTGGTGTTACTGTCAGTCTGTCACAATTTAACTTGTGCGCTAGATGATCTGTACGAAAGTTACACCGTCGAGTATAAATTAACTTTGTTGACTACTTGACACGGGGTGATGCGCGCAAGTCCTTTTCTCCACCAAAAATAAAATAAATGATGCATGCGAGTCCAAGGACTTGTTCAGCGCTGTCTGAAGTGAACATAATTAATCAAGACCTCTCACTCGTCTCTGCAAATACGCTCATTGTCTTAACGACAAATCATGCATATGGTTGGTGCATGACTCTCACTTAGGAGCTACTCTCTCCGTTCGGAAAAGGATGTCATAAAAATGAACTATAGATAGATCATTTTTGTGAGATCCTTTTCCGAACGGAGTGAGTAATTGACTAGCATCCAGTCGACTAGTAAACAAGTACGGTTATGGGTTAATAATTCACGGATTAGGTGTCGGACCGGTGGAGCAGCAACATTATGTTAATACAAAAGTGGCTCCAATGGCGGTCAGTCGCTTTGGGTTTGTCGTCGTTCTTGGCAGCTAGCAGGGCTTGGAATTCGCACTGCTCTACTCGCGGAGCAGGTTAAACTCGGTTTAACTTCGACCACGCTGGCAGGTCGCATGCATGCCATGCATTCACACATGTGATGTGATGCAACCACTGCAACTGTCAAAACACTCAAACAAAACAAAGAACAGAGACCAAAACCGGCTAGAAAAACCGCTTTTAATTTTATTGTTGATTAGTTTTCAGTACGTCAGTAAATCCGTCGGATCTGTCGTACTAGCATTTGGACTTTGACCGCTGCTGCATGGCTAATTCCATGGTTGAGATGAGCATGGCTGCATGCTGGCCAGATAGAGATAATCGGATAAGAAGAACCGGGTCACGACACAATATGCAAGTGGTCACGTACAGGTTTATGTCCAATCTGTGAACCCAGAGTGGTCACCGGCCCACAGCCTAGGAGGGGCCCATCGCAGATGTCTGTTTTATGTTTAGCCTATCATTTTACATGTCGTATTAGGAGTAGGCATTCCTATATTTCAAATCTTAAAAATAGTGTTTACAAGTTTTATAGAAGTGTAAAAAATCTGGAGGACACCATTTTGTGGAAGCTCTCCGCAAATGGTGTATATTCGGCGAAGACGGCCTACAAGGCGCAATTCTATGGGGCTCACTCCTCCGACATGAACACCTTGATTTGAAAAGCTTGGGCGCCGCCTAAAACGAAATTCTTCGCTTGGCTTGCTCTTCAAAACCGCCTTTGGACGGCGGATCGTTTGGCGCGCCGGGGACGTCCAAATTGTGGTCTTTGCCCGCTTTGTAAAAGGGTGCCCGAATCGGCCTCTCACCTCCTACTCCATTGTCGATTCACCACTCGAATTTGGAGCCTCTTAAAGGATTGGCTCGGGCTATAACACCTTGATCTCTCACCTTGGCCGGATCTCTCCTCAAAGATTGGTGGCGGCACATGTCTGGGGTCGGTATCATCAACCGCAAGGCAATGACTTGCCTTCTCCTCCTCATCTCTTGGAAAATTTGGAACGAGCGGAATGCTCGTGTGTTCCGTAACAAATACACATCGTCTATTAGCATCTTCTCCAAGATCAAGAACGAGGCGAAGTTGTGGGTGATTGCGGGGGCAAAACACCTTGGAGAATTAATGCCGGGAGAGTAATCCTTTATTGTAATGTTTTATTGATGTTGTTCGAGCTTTATGCCCTAACTCTCTCATAATAAAGAAAATGGGGCAAATCTTTTGCCCCTTGTTTCTAAAAAAAAAAAAATCTGGAGATCCTCAATGATATAATCATTGCATAATCTCACTATGATATATTCTGTATTCTGAGTTCGAAAAAAAACTATGGGTCTGAGTACATATTTAAAAAATCCAAAATTTATCACTTTTTGTCATTTTTGTGTGGCCCTGTATTAAAAAAATTAGCGTTGTGATTTGACATGCTTGTAGCAAGGGTACATCATTGACTACATTTATATTTTTTTAGATTTCCTTGAAACTTTTAAATATCATTTTTAAATAAAGAGATCACCAGAGTTCGGGGGGCAAAGAGAGTATTCGCTGTATTAGGTCCTTATTTTTTCAGAGAAGCATGTCAGCTTTGATGCCTTTGTTAGGTCAGAATTCACAAGAAGATAACTTCAAGATTGTACGTATTAGCATCAGTTGATAAAAAATCTGATGATGTATAAGGGACATGTACAGTGGTTGATAAGACTTCTAAAAAAATGTTCGGTTTGTTTAATTGATTTGCTGGCGTACGTGAGATTTACTAATGCTGAGATCAACTTGGCAGGATTGTACCGGTACCGGCTGGGCGACGTGGTGCAGGTGGCCGGGTTCCACAACGCGACGCCGAAGCTCAAGTTCGTGTGCCGCCGCAACCTGATGCTGTCCATCAACATCGACAAGAACAGCGAGCAGGACCTGCAGCTGGCCGTGGACACCGCGGCGGCCAAGTTCCTGGCCGCGGAGAAGCTGGAGGTGGTGGACTACACGAGCCACGCCGACCTGTCGTCAGACGGTCCCGGCCACTACGTGATCTTCTTCGAGCTCAACGCCGCCGCCGCCGACGCGAGCGCGGAGGCGCTGCAGGGGTGCTGCGACGAGCTGGACCGAGCCTTCGCGGACCCCGGGTACGTGGGGTCGCGGCGGTCGGGCGCCATCGGCCCGCTGGAGCTGCGGGTGCTGCAATGGGGCGCGTTCCAGAAGGTGCTCAGGCACTATCTGTCGCTGGGCTCCCCCGTGAGCCAGTTCAAGTCGCCGCGGTGCGTCGCGCCGTCCAACGCCGGCGTGCTGCAGATTCTCGCCGGCAACACCGCCAAGGTCTTCTTCAGCGCTGCCTACGACTGACTAGCTGGAGAACAGGGTGCCAGATTGTGCGAAGTTTGTAAGATATCTGAACCTTTAGGTGCAGGGAAGTGAAAATGCTTCAGATCAGGTAGTTGCAGCTTACAGATGGTTGCACCGTAAAGAGCATCTCCAACCGGAGCCCTCAGAGCCCCCCTAAACGCCCGAGCGGACAGCCCGGACAGCTTTTGGGTCAAAAACCGCCACCCAACCACACCCCCTATGGTCAGCCCAAAACGTCTGGGCGGTCCGGCACACCCCAAAGCCAGCCCATATGTAGGGCGGGTTTGGGGCCGCCCGGACGCGTCCGCCACGTCGGACCAGGCAATGCGGGCCTACCCAATTTTTCCCCTAAATCAGACGGAAACCCTTGCTTCTTCCTCTTCCTCCTCCGCTCTGTCCAGTTTGGCCGCACCACTCTGCTCCGCCGCTGGCCCCTTCGACTGACCGCCGCAGCCCCCAAGTCACAGCGTCCGCGGCTAAGTCCTCTGCGGTCGCCGGAGCCCGTCGTCGGAGGAACCTCATCTGGATGATCCGCTCCCGGTATGTTTAGCATCGCCCGACCTCCACCTCGCTCTCAAAGTGTTTGTGTAAATGCCGGCACCGGTTTACAAGGAGTTCATCGACGGGTCCAGTGATGAAGACATGTTTGACGACGGAGACGAGGAGACCGCCATGTCCATGATGAGCATTCATGAGGAAATGGAGAAGAAGGAGCATGTTCTCAACTTCAAGGGATCAATTAACGGGCGGATCACCGTGGACCGTGACAGGCTCAAAGGCGCTCGAGATCTGTATGACGATTACTTCAAGCGTCCGAAGCCGGTCTTTCATGGGGGGTTTTTCCGACGTCGGTTCCGGATGAGCTCAAGACTATTCAAGCACATACAAGAGAAAGTAACAAAGTATGATGACTATTTCAAGTTGAAGTATGATTGTTGCGAAAAACTATCCTTCTCTCCTATGCAGAAATGCACCGCTGTTTTGAGAATGTTTACGTATGAAAAAGCCGCGGATGCCATAGACGAGTATGTCCGGATAGGAGAGAGTACATGCATCGAGGCTATGGAGCACTTTGCATACGCCGTCGTGAAGGTGTTTGGGCCAAAATATCTGAGAGAACCTAATGCCGAGGACACCGCAAGGCTATTGGCCCTAGGAGAAGCAAGAGGATTTCCTGGTATGCTAGGTTCAGTAGATTGCATGCATTGGTAATAGAAAAACTGTCCAATGGGGTTGTGTGGGCAGTACCAAGGTCACAGCAAGGAGGCCACTATTGTACTTGAAGCTGTGGCATCTCAAGACTTGTGGATTTGACTTTTTTTTTGCATGCCCGGTTCTCACAACGACATCAATGTGCTTCAGCGCTCTCCCCTGTTCAAGAGGCTCTATGATGGGGATGCTCCACCATGCAACTACACCGTCAACGGACACGACTACACCATGGGATACTATCTTGCAGATGGTATCTATCCTCAGTGGACGGCATTTGTGAAGACTATCAATAATCCTACTGGTTCCAAAAAATGTGGCTTTGCAGCTGCACAAGAATCTGTTAGGAAAGATGTCGAGAGGGCATTTGGTGTGTTGCAAGCTCGTTGGGGCATAGTCCGTGGAGCCGCAATGATGTGGGATCCGGAGGTTCTATGGCAGGTCATGAATTTTTCACAACATGATTGTGGAGGATGAGAGAGAAGGGACAGCTCGCACTGATTTTGAGAAGGCTAGAGAACATGTCCACCTACCTGAACAAGAAGCGGAGTATGTCATGCAATTCGTTGAGATGCATCGACAACTTCGAGATGAAGTAGCGCACACCCAACTACTCAATAATCTGGTGGAGCATATGTATGTCTTCATGGGGAAGGAATGAATTTTAATTTGTAATGATTTGTGTCCGAATAATGTGAATTTTTATGTCTGGCTACTTTTATTTGTTTAGATACAATTATGTTGTAATAACGTTATGTGAACTATTTATTTAGACATCAAAACTAGCTCTATGATGGACGTGCATGGCTTACATATATTTGGGTGTCAATATTTAAACATTGTGATTGTAAAACACTATTTTTGGGTTGTCCGGTCGGTGTCTGCGGACGCGTCCGCGAACGAAGCCGAATTTGAGGCCTCCCACTCGAGATGCTCTTACAGCACGACTGTGCGCGCTAGTGAGTGTTGTGTGTGTAACTCTGTACCTCGTGCGGTGTCGTAGAGTGTGGCTACCGGCCAACGTGTGTCAGACCTACCAGTTGGGTCTCAAGCATGTGGTCCTGTTTGTTTGCTAGGAGCAGCATCAAGTGAATTCCTCTCCTCCGAGATCCTCTCTTTAGTCATGTCCGATCACACTTGGAAACTGCTTTGTGCACCCGAGATCCGGTGCTCCTGTCACTTTTAAAAATTTGAAAAATAAATTTAAAAGTTTCAAAAAAATCTGAAAAAATCATGCGTGTTCTCAATGATGTATACTACATGCGTGCAAAATCTCAATGCATAATCAATTATATTGTAGTCTAAACAAAAAAGACAAAATGGGGAGATTTGAAACTATGCATTGTTGACTATAATAAGATCTGTAAATTTGTCATTTTTGTGTAGGTCGTAATATATAGTATTTTGCATTGTGATTTTGCACGGCTACATGGTACATCATCTAGAACATGCATGATTTTTTTGAAACTTTTAAATTTATTTTTCGAAATTTTTAAAGTGGTAGGAGCACTGGAGCTCGGGTGCAACAAATCTCTACTCGATCAGAGTCGACGACAGTGTGCAACTTGATTATATTCGAAACACCGGGTTTCCGAGGCGATCATTGGATTTCCTAGTTGCAAATCTTGTGGGGAATCGACTTCATACGGCTCGACAGGAAGTCGTGAAGAAAACGCAGGAGACATGCTTTGTGCCTGCGGTTGGGCGAGCTCTCCCCAGGCACTTCACATGGCTGGCTGCACACCAGCAATTAGCAATCGTCATGCACGGCTGGTCGTACGATAATTTAGGGCCGGGGCCAAGAGCACTGTGGATATGGTCGTCGTCCATGGCCAACACCTCGTGACTCGTGAGGTGAAACTGAAAGGCTGGTGCCGTTGGGTACGACCGGCGCCTCCGTTGCACGGCAGTGGCACATGCTGATGAGACGCTGATGCGAGGGTTTGCGGCTGGATAATCTCTTCTCATGGAGTCATGGCCCCTGAAATATTAGTGGCGCAGCTGATTTTTTTTGGTTTTACGGGACGGGGCTGAATTCGTATTGTCCAGCATCTAGCAAACTCGCGAATTTAGCCCATGGATGAATTCTCCTAATTTAACCTAGCTGGTTACCCTAAAAAAAACATAGCTCGCTATTGCCGTCACATTTATTGTTTTTTTTTGCGGGTACCGTCATACTTAATTAACCACGAATATCCAAGATTGTAAAATAATTGAGAGTGTAATATCAACTAATATTTGACACCGTTGGCAAACGGAGCTTGGCTCTGATGGTTGGGTTCCCTGTGGTGGAACCAGCCCACCCAGGTTCAAGTCCTAGACTTGGCATGGGCGTTTGCATTTACCTGGATTTATCCAGGATTATTCGGCGCTATTCTTTCAGTGGTAGGTGACGTACCCGTCAACAGCGAGGCGCCCGTGGTGACTTCGTCAACCTCAAGATCTGCCGACACCGTCCTTCAGAGGTGCTCATAGGGGTAGGGTGTGCGTGCGTGCGTTCATAGGGGTGAGTGTACATGCGTATTTGTGAGCGTCTGTGTTGTACTGTGTTCTCAAAAAAAAAATAATATTTGACACCGTTTGCCCCATCCCGTTGTCGGGTCCGGGCGGGATCATTTCTTGGATGTCGAGATGTCAGTGTGGTTGGATTCAGTTGGTATGCCGTTGGCCAGCGGCGAACACAGATTTCTTGTTGTTTGTTTGATTTTTGTCGCTACGAAAACGTCAGAGAGATGGGGGATGTGAGTAGATCTAGAGTCTCCTTCTCTGGTAGCACAAGTCGCTGGGGTGACATGTTTGTGTGTCATGCTCTTTGTCTTGTCGCCGACACAGGGTCTACTTGTTGCGTTAGAGTAGCTGAGTCTGTATTTTGTATTGAGATGGAGGATGTGAGTACAATTACATTTAGTATGTCGCGGGAGGATGTGAGCGATGACCGTAAATAAAGAGTTTTTTCTTTAACATCGGTTTTGTTTGTTGCTTGTAATACATATACTTATAAAATATACATCAAGTTACAAGGCACGTAAATACCGACTTTACAGAACTGAAAAAATAGCAGAAACCTATGTGACAGACCAACGCATATCCATCACATTCGGCATCACGTAGCACCCACCAAAGAGAAGTGAGACAGCTCACCTCTTCACCCGAGCTCGATGCGGCTCCATCGCTGATCACCAGCTTTTCGAATCTCCAAAGTAGTTTGCCATAGGACAAAACATTTCCGTTTAAAGAATCAGACTGGGCAGCACGATCCCGACACGCCATCGAACTTCAAAACTGACATCCTCGCACGACAACGTCGGAGTAGGGAATTAGAACCGTCAACCTTTAACCACGAACCCAACACAAGATGTAACATCTTCGAGCTGCTCCTGGACAAATACCCTCTATTCCATCATGGCGTCGGAGACAACGCCGCATCAACAAGAACAAAACAGGATAAAAAACACATCTGATGGAATCGGCGTCGCTGCCTCGCCGAGATCATCCATGAACCCTAAAGCCACTAATCTGAAGGATCACTAAGCACACGATGCCACCAACTGCGAGGCGCCGCCATGAAGGACAACGACAGTGTGGGATTGGATTTGAGGCAGATTTATTTTCCCGGACGCCACTCCCACCACCCAACGACGCACCACGCCAAAACTATCCTAACCAGAATTTCCATACCGGAACGGAGGAAACAGGGTCCCCCTCCCTCCTGCTGCCGGAGCAGCAAGCGGATGGAGAGGAGACCAGCCCCTTCACCGGTAGAGATCGGAGGAGGAAAATGTAGTCGCTCCCTGCGCCTGGCGACTAGGTCAGAGATGAAATGTTTGGTGTCGAGCCGCATCGCCGAAGATGGGTTGAGAACCGTAGTTTAGTGCCTAGCAGTTTGATCGGTTGAGGACGGATGCATGCACTTTTGATTGGCCCTCTCACTCCCATTGTCGTCGCCTCATCCTCGGCCGATCACCTATGCGCCGCCGGCGATCCCTCGGGCCTCGGCGCCACCACATCCTCCTCCACCGCTTCCATGGCATGGAATCTCTGCCCTAACGCTTCGCGCCGCTGACCACCGCTAGGGTTAGGTCGTGGAAACTGCCGGGCGCTGGATTCCGACTCGTCCTCGGGCTCTTGCAGGAGGCCGTCGATTCCGCCTCATGGCACGGGCCGGTGGGAGAGAGGGAGATCAAGGGCGCCACCTTCCTCGGCGTCGAAACCCCACCTTCGGAGTGCTGCTGCTTCAGGTGAGGGGTTTTATCGGAGCAGCAGGTCGTTGCAGAGTAAGAGCACTTGTAATCTGCCTCCGTTGCAGTGCAGTCGCTGACTCGCACTTTCACTTCAGATTCGTAGCTTGTGTGATTGATGATATATAACACGAAATGTTCCTTCAGGATTGTAGAAAAATTAATCTTAATCGACCTGTGGGAGAGAGATTGAGCGGTAGATTATTGATGCAGGTTATTAATCGTAGATTCAGCAACACTAGCCCTTATATTTAACCGCGTAGCCTTGTCTTTAACCCTGTAGCTTGTAAGTTTCTCTTGATCGTACCTTGCTGCACGCCGCCGTGGGGGTGCCGGATATCAGGACGCTCGGGCGGCGACGCGCCTGGTCCCCTGTATCCAGTGACTGAGGCCTCCTGATTCCGCCGCTCTGTGGTGGCTCACGCCGTTCGCCGGCGCAGCTCCGTCTGCGCTCCATTCTCCCGGTCAACTTCCTCGCCATCCGTGAAACCCTGGCGGCTCGCCGGACCATCTCCAGAGGCGATGGACGACGCACCCGAGATCAAGGTACGCGTTGTGCCCGAACCCCCACTTCAAATCTTCTGTCCCCAATCTGACTGAAAAAATAGCTTCTTTCTCGAGCAGCCGGAGGAGGCATGGACAAATCCCCGGAGATAGTTATTGGGGCATATACCCGGCGCTCCAGCACCTTTCCCCACCGCTGTCGTCATCAAGGTTACTCTTGTATAGCTCTGATTGTTGAAATACAATTGCCTAGTCTCTTCCATCAGATCAGTATTTTAGTTGAAATGGCTAGAGCATGCAATCCAATCTGATTTTCCTGCACCATCGACCCATCATGCTTGTTTTTGCTACACCAGATCAGAACCAGGGAGTATGGATTGTCTGTGCATGTGCCTTGATTAGTTGAACCTAAAAAACCTTTTCATTCAGTTTTGAATCTATCTGCAAGTAGGTTACACTGTTGTTTGGATTGAGTTTTAAGCTACTGCCACCCATAGTATCATGGAATTGCGATGCTGGAAACATTATTATTTCTTGTTCTTCTCACACTTGGCTATAACTGGTGATACCTTTCCTGTGTGTGTCTTGATGATTACCTGAATTCAAACAAGGCATTTCTAGAAATACTCTTCTTTCTGTATGTAACCAGGCATTTGCTTCTGCTTGTTTTAGTTCTAGACTTGGACCTCAGAACAATTAGTGTATCATTTGTGACTGTTCTTACTTTGGTTGCCAGCAAACATGTGTGTGGAGCTCTCTTTGGCAGTAAAACTATTTCACTGCGAAGGTTGCCTTTTTTTTGTCTGTTACGAAAGCATATTTTAGACTAGCAAGTAGCAAGTAGTAGGCACTAGGAAATGCCGTGGTGGTTGATTGAGTTTGTATTTGAGAGGTCATTTGTAGAATTATGTAATTCCTTGGTTTCTGTTAATATACACCAGAAGCTTTGAAGGCCTCCTGCTAAAAAATAAGAAAATAAATAGTAGTATGCAATGCCAAATTGTTTCCTGAGCCACATGCAACTTGTTTGTTCTATGCCATAAAGCTAAAACCAATGAACTCTGTTTCTTTACCTGAGATCGCAATGAATCGATTAATATGTTGTTTCCCACATTCTGTTTCTACTCACTTCAAACCTGATGCCAGGTTCCACAATGCGACGCCGAAGCTCTAGTTCGTGTGCCGCCGGAACACCACGGCTGAGAAGCTCGAGGTGGTGGACTAGACAAGTAACGCCGACATGTCCGAACCTCGCCACTATGTGGTCTTCTTCGAGCTGAACAACGTCGCCGCGGACGCGCTGCAGTGGTGCTGCGTGAGCTATAACGGGCCAAATACTTTGTCCATGTGCAAAGCTGATTTCATCATCTGTAAACGCTGCACATAAATCAACATTAGCCTGAGGGGTCACCTTTTCTTGTAATAGATCAGTAATACGTTCTGGCTGGATCGAGGCATCAGCTGAATAAAGAACTTTGAAATATTCAGTGGCCAAACCATGCATTTCATTCTCATCAGTTACTACTGTCCCATTAGCAGCCGCCAACTTTTGAATTCTGTTCTTTTTTACACGCCAGGTTGCCTTCCGATGGAAGTAGAGCGTATTCCTATCCCCGGACCGGAGCCAGTCCACTCGCGACCTTTGCCTCCACCGGAGCTCCTCCTTTTCTAATAATTCATCCAGCTCTGTGCTAAGACGTTTAGCTAGTTTTATGCCTTCGTCATCAGACCGCATGCACGCTGCCTCAAGCTTCTTTCTTTTCTTATCAATTTGCTTCAGAATGGATCCAATCGTGCGCCTACTCCACGCATGCAACGACGACATGATTCCCTTCAGGTTATTTGCGACATTACCAAGATCAGCTGGCTTCTTGTGCAAGCCCCATGCAGTACTAATTTCTTCACTAAGATTTGCTTCCCTTTCCCAGTAGACTTCATACCTGCGAGTTGGAGCAGCTCTGGCCACAACACTATCCCGGTCCAAAGACAGTAAAATGGGACAGTGATCAGAACGTGAAGAGGTTAAATGCACCAGCTCACTATTTGGGAAGAGTGTAGGAAATTATGTCTTGCAACATTTTATATATCTACTACATTTTCAGGAACTAAACTTCAGTGTGGAAGTGTCACGGAAATAACAGGTAATTATTGATGTGCAGTACTTAAGAAAATATACTTAAGGAAGCCGGTACGTCTATATTGGAACACAGTGTATATGAATATGCTGAAATTATACCCGGGAACAGTATAGAGTGGAATGCCAGGTTATCCGTAGGATTGGCTCTATGGATTGTTAAAGTCAGTGAGTTTGATTGTGTATTCAAACTCGGCGCATGACTCACACATGTGTGCTGGGACCTAATTGTTTAACAGTAATAGGCTCGGTAACTGACTGTTAGGTATTGTGGTTGTTCTAACATGTCATGAGTCCTATCTGGAAACAGATTGATTTATCTGGTATTTGGAGTCAATATAAAGGTCCCACCCTCTAGCCTCAATATGCATTGTGAGCGGCACCACCGATAAGGCAGAGGAATAGAGAGTAGGCCGAAATTGCTCCAGCCCTAATTTTTTCTACATTGGTATCAGAGCTGACACCGTCGCCGCCGGCGATCGTTGGTTGGCCACGCGCTCCGCTGGGTACTCTTCGATGGATTGGTCGTCACCTACGCGGGTGCTGATCGGCCTGCCATCTCGATCCATCGTCGATCAGGACGCTCCCATCGTCCAGGCATGCTGCGCTGGGATTGATCTGCTAAGCGCGGTCGCCGGAAACCTAATCCGCTGCAAAGTTCACGTCGCCGCCGATCAACGCCGCTCGAAACTCTGCTATCAAGATCTGCCACTGCCCACATGTCGTCCTGCTAGGCTGCGACTCAGCTCACCCCTGGAATCCGCCGACTGCTTACAGTCACCGCGAGGAATCGATTTGATTACTCGGGGAATCAACTCGATGCAATCGAGGAAGGAATTCACACAAGGGACGGAGGAATTTAATAAGAAATCGTCGAGTAGCGATGCTCGTGCGCAGAGGCAATCGCGCACCATCCCTGTTTATTCAGTTCCTGCACGGAGATCGATGGCAGGCTTAGGATCACGGATTGTTGCAAAGCAACGAGCCAACGAGGAAAGAAACCAGGTGCTACCTTTCATACTGTTTTGTCCGCACTTTTCGTGAATTTTCCAAGAATTTTTATTCCGGCTTGTACTACTTTGTGTTAGTAGGAAATTCGTGGAATCCATGGAACGCTGCAATTCCATGATGTGTCAGTGTTTAATGGCTTCTATGTAAAACAAGATAAAAGGAAAGAAGGAAGCAGATAGCTGGTGGTTGTGTAGACAGGTCACCGCTTATTTATCTATTTTTCTCTTGTTGAACGGGCCAAGGAAGGAGAAAAAAAAATGCTGATGCTTGCTGGTGATAGCGGAAGGGCGATCGATGTTGCTCGCCAGCCAACTCGACGGAGCACTGACGCCGCTCCACGAGCTGTGCGCACATCACCTGCTATGTGACAGTCACGAGGAAAAGGCATCGACCCCTTGGAATATTTCCAGCGTATGTAGCAGAAAATTTAGGAAGACTTCGGATATTGAAGTGTCGTATGGATATGATTCATGCACCAGGAAAATGATTATACAGTGGAATCTATTATGGTCAACAGATTATGCGGAAATTATGCATAGTCTGGAAAAGGAATTTTGGACTTATCTTTTATTGGACAACACTCGCTTTTAGAGGAAATTGGAATGCACTCCGGGGGAATTTATTGACCCATCGGCACATGGATTAACTTTCTTTTTGTCACTATGTTAATTGCTACGGGATTGATCTTGTCCCGGAATATATTTGGAACTTGTCTGAATACTCTGAAATTTGTCGGCGTACTCAATTATTCACCGGAATCCTCGGGCTTAAATGACAAGGAGAAGGTAGCAAGCATCGTTATATGGAAATTGGCATCACTTATTTTTTGGAGGAATATATGTAGCATTCCATGGAAAAGGAATCAATATTTACTCAACGCAACTTATTTATATGCAAACAATTCCAAGCGGAAATAGATATGTCTACTTAGGCGTTATTACTAAATATGATCATATGCTTGGAATTTGGAAATTATGCAATCAAACTCCTCGTGTGGAGGAATTATTATTGTTCTTATATTCACCTACGATGAGAAGGAATTTGTTTTGTACTTCTCTATCGGAAATTGTTGATTATTTATGCTATTTGGAAAAGGAAGAGTGGAATTATTGCTCAACGGAAATTAGTGCATTTTGGAATTTAGCACAATGGTCTCATTTATCTTGATGATCCATTGGAAGTTGGTGGACAAGTTGTTTATTTCGTGAAGATAACTCCATAGGGAGGAATACTTGTAATTGTAACACATGCTCGGAATTTATTGTTGATGGTATTTACGACTTGGTCATACTCAATAAACAGAATTACGCTTGTTAATTCTGGAATTATAAACTTTAAGTGGGAGGACTATCAGTTGTGGATTTTTCTTCAATGTGACATTTGGTTTACACTCCCACTAGAGGATCAATGATTTTATCTCATTTACGACTTCGTCACATATCAAGGAACATAATTAGTGGATTATTAATTCTGGAATTCTGTACTTAAGTGGGGGGATTATGATGCCTCATCAGCTTATATTTACGGTGTTTGTTTTTTGGACACTCCTGCTTGAGGTGAATATATTTATTCTATTTCGTGATTGCACTTGATATGGTTATTTATATGTTTTACAATACAAGTCGGAAGGTATTTGTTGTATTAACATCTCATACTGAAGTGGAAAATCAGTTTATCAAATGATTTAAAGGTTTGAAAACTGATTCGTGGGGGAAGTACACTTCAGGAATTGGAACTAATATAATGAGCATGGAATTATTCACCATTGTCTTATGTCATATACTCCATGGTTTAATGGAGGAATACAACTATTGGTTATTCCCACTATTGGTTATTCCCTTGATTATGTGGAAAAGCATTACATACTACTAATTGTTCAGTAAGTCATTTCTTATCATAGTCACTTTTATATTTCGTGAACTGGAAGGAAGTATTTTATTTATATTATGGTAGTATGGAATTGGAATGATTGTTTACTACATAGCACACCAAGATTTTATTTCTAATGTTTATATTCTAGTGGATCAAATGGTATTTCGTTTTTGATCTGGAAAAGGATAAATTGGTGGAATGTAGGAATATAATATTTTGTCATGAAGGGTGTGTTTACTAATAGTCACGCCGGAATTTTATGTGTTAAACCCAAAGGAAAACACAAGGTAAACTCCCAACACTAATTTATTTAGGAAAAGTGGGAGGAACTAACGTGGAGCATTATATCTTGGCTACTATATATTGTCTATTCTTTGGGGAAATCACTCTATGTTTATAGAGGAGCATGTAAACTTGTATGAAATATTTAAAGTTGTTACTTCTTTAAACTATGGTTGAAAGCATTGCAGGAAGATATAAACTCAAATGAGGAGGAATAAAAGTTTGGGAATTTGTTATTTTACCAAACAAACGGAAGGCTTTATGTTGTAAATGGATTTACTTACAAGGAAGTTTAATGTAACATTCTTAGTGGAAGTTACAATTCTAAGTTTGTTGTTTAATTCTTTACACAAAGGAAATATTTATACTTTGTGGAAACTCTGAAATTTAGAGGAGGTGTTGTTGTTTAATTATTTACACAAAGGAAGTGTTATACTTTGTGAAAAATTGGAATTTAGAGGAGGTGGGAACAATGACAGTGTTTGCTAATTGAATTGATCAATTCATGTTTTTTGGAACAAGCTTCATATCAATGGAAAATCAGGTCATACGGTTTTATTACTTATGGAAGATATTCATATACAAAGGTTAGTGTGAATTGTTTTGTGTTATCATTATATGTGCTAACTATGTTCTTATTTGTTTTAAAATATCACATTGATGGAAGTGAAAGCTTGGTTTAGATCTAACTTTCATATCAAAGGAATATTCAAAACTTCTTTTGTTTTGGGAGTGGAATTACATAGAGAATGTTTTGATATATTCTTTATGGAAAATTGCAAACCTGTCAAGCACCTTTGATAAAGGGTATGATACTTAGTGAGGAATTATGTTGGAACTCCTAAGGAAAAAGGAAGAATAATTGTCATATCACAATTATTGTGGACATTATTCGTGCGACCTGTTCTTAGCCATGTCTCTGAAATTGTTGCTATTTTGATTAGCATGGAAAGTGATTTGCTGGAATTATTAGCAAATGGAATATGAATTTTGTAAAGATTGTTGAAATCACATAATGGACTTGTCGTGCAATGTCAAGGAAATATGAACTATTCATTATTCTTTGATGATCTCAACATTGAGCTGCGTGGATATATTGATGCTATTTTTGGAAATATGATCTCGGTGAAAGGTAATATATTTTTATGTTATGTGTTAATATTTACTTTTGTAGGTCTTTGTGGTGTACAAAGGAGACTTGAATTGGATACTTTTTGTTTACGGTATTTGAATACTTTGATGCATGTCAAGCATTGAAGGAAGGTATATGGCTAAGGAAATTTCTTCGTGAACCTAAGGTCGTGGAAAGGTGCATCATAACCTGTTACTTTGTGATAATATGACTCCAAAAGTTACAAAGTTTATATGCAACGTGAGTGCACTGAAGGAAGGAATTAACCACTCACCATGTTAATTGCATGGGAATTCACTTAGCTGAAA
This sequence comes from Poa pratensis, assembly GCA_947311845.1. Lineage (NCBI taxonomy): Eukaryota > Viridiplantae > Streptophyta > Magnoliopsida > Poales > Poaceae > Poa > Poa pratensis. The sequence continues at coordinate 13,665,635 of CAMZMU010000108.1, forward strand.
TAAAATGTTTTCAGTCAAGTGGGAGATGTAGGAAATTGTGTCTTGCAACATTTTATATATCTACTACATTTTCAGGAACTAAACTTCAGTGTGGAAGTGTCACGAAAATAACAGGTAATTATTGATGTGCAGTACTTAAGAAAATATACTTAAGGAAGCCGGTACGTCTATATTGGAACACAGTGTATATGAATATGCTGGAATTATACCCGGGAACAGTATAGAGTGGAATGCCAGGTTGTCCGTAGGATTGGCTCTATGGATTGTTAAAGTCTGTGAGTTTGATTGTGTATTCAAACTCGGCGCATGACTCACACATGTGTGCTGGGACCTAATTGTTTAACAGTAATAGGCTCGGTAACTGACTGTTAGGTATTGTGGTTGTTCTAACATGTCACGAGTCCTATCTGGAAACAGATTGATTTATCTGGTATTTGGAGTCAATATAAAGGTCCCACCCTCTAGCCTTACTATGCATTGTGAGCGGCACCACCGATAAGGCAGAGGAATAGAGAGTAGGCCGAAATTGCTCCAACCCTAATTTTTTCTACAAAGAGATCACTCCATTCTGGGCAAGCCACCGCTCGGTCCAGCCTCACTCTGACATTATTTGATCCTTCATGTTTGTTATCATAAGTCCACGGCCTACCTTTGTACCCCATGTCGTGTAGGTTGCAGTCTGATAGGACCTCTCTGAACTCATACATTTGCCTTTCTCCTCTACGCCTTTTCGACCAATGTTCATCTTGCCACATACACTCATTAAAATCCCCCATAATCAGCCACGGTCCTGGGAGAAGGAGCTTAATTCTGCGTAAAATGTTCCACATGTTATATCTTTCATGAGTGCGAGGTTCGCCATAGACAAACGTGCACCTCCATTTGTTCCCATTTGGCAAATTGTGGATGGTTACATCAATGTGGTGCCTACTCAATTTAAACAACTCGACATGGACGCTCTCGTCCCAAAACAGAGCCAGGCCACCCCCTTTACCCTTTTCACTAAAGGTTACAACGTGCTTAAGCCCTAACCTCCACCTAAAACCTTCAACATACTCCTTATTCTAGCGAGTCTCCGAAAGAAACACTATCTTAGGTTGATGCACATGCCTTAGCCGCTCGAGCTCTTGAACTGTCGCCGCCAGGCCTAAGCCACGACAGTTCCATCCGAACAGTATCATGGCTCCTGACCGGTGCGCTCCTCCGCACCGGTCAGTTGGCCAGCGGCCTCCTCATTGGACTCATTATCTCCCTCTTTCCCTATTTCTTCCTCCCAAGCAGCATCTGATTCACAACACTTCATGTCACTCCGTCCGTTGAGGTGGGTAGTGAAGCTAGTTGTGAGGTCCATCATGACCATGTCTTCAACCGCAGGATGCTCCCTCATTACTTTGTTCTTTTTCCTCTCAGAAACGGATACCCGGCGAGTTTCATAGCCCTCACTCATATCCCATATGAGACTGCTGTCCACACGAAGGCATTCCTGCATTATAGAGATTCCCATAGGTGACGACCGGCCGGAAACCCGCAACGCCTCTTGCATCATCAGGTCACCCGGATGTCCACGGTTAGCTGCACAATTCCTCTCCATACAGACAAAAGCGCCAGGTCCCAATGGCTTCCCAGCTTGTTTTTACCAAAGAAATTGGGGAGTTCTTAAGCAAGATATCATTGCAGCAGTTAGGAATTTTTTTGTGGATGGTGTCATGCCGGAGGGGATCAATGATACCGCAATTGTTTTAATTCCTAAGATAAAAAATCCTACTTGTCTGAAGGATTTTCATCCGATCAGCTTATGTAATGTAATCTACAAAGTAGTATCAAAATGCTTGGTTAACAGATTACGTCCTCTGCTCCAAGACCTGATCTCAGATTCACAAAGTGCTTTTATACCGAGGCGAATGATTACGGACAATGCGATCATTGCTTTTGAGTGCATTCATGCTCTCCAAAATGGCTCTGTTAATGCTGGTAAATTTTGTGCTTACAAGCTCGATCTTATGAAGGCCTATGACCGTGTCGACTGGAATTACCTGGAGGCAGCCATGAGAAAATTGGTTTCGCAGAACAATGGATTGCTTGGATCATGACATGTGTCCGAACAGTGAGGTTCTCAGTTCGCTTTAATGGGAAATTGCTTGAGGCTTTCACGCCTACTCGTGGATTGAGGCAGGGTGACCTGCTATCACCATACCTCTTTCTTTTTGTGGCGGAAGGGTTGTCGGTGCTTTTACAAAACCAAATTAATGGTGGTCATATTCAGGAGTTGCAAATATGCAGAAAAAGCCCGGGAATATCACATCTTCTTTTCGCGAATGATAGTCTGCTTTTCTTTCAGGCAAACTCGGAGCAGGCAAACATAGTAAATAGGGTGCTGCGAGGATATGAAGCTAGTACTGGACAACTTCTTAGTCCAGCCAAATGTTCTCCAATGCTAGGACAAAAGTGCGCCGTAGCAGACGGTGAAGTGGTGGCCCAGATTTTGGAAGTGGAGAGCACTACGTTTGATGAAAAGTACCTTGGGCTGCCCGTTCCCGGGGGCCGCATGAAAAATGATAGATTTCAGCCTACAAAAGAGAGACTTCAAAAGAAGTGTTCAGACTGGTCTGAAAAATACTCGTCGGGTGCTGCAAAGGAGACGCTGATAAAATCCGTTGCTCAAGCTATTTCAACATATGCCATGAGTGTATACAAATTTTCAGCTGGCTTGTGTGATGAATTATCTCAAATCATTAGAAACTTCTGGTGGGGCGATGAGTTTGATAGAAAAAGAGTTCACTGGTTAGGGTGGGATAAGATGACAAGACCAAAATGCCAGGGGGGGATAGGCTTTAGAGACTTGAGACTTTTCAATCAAGCTCTATTAGCTAAACAAGCTTGGAGATTGCTCGTGTACCCTGAGAGCCTTTGTGCTAGGCTGTTGAAGGCGAAGTACTATCCGTCGGGTGAGTTACTTGATACGGTTTTCCCCAAGAATGCTTCTCCTTGCTGGCAAGGAATTACCCATGGCTTGGAACTTCTCAAACAAGGGATGATCTGGAGAGTTAATTCGGGATACAAAATAAGAGTGTGGAGAGACAATTGGCTTCCAAGGGGCAATCTTAAACCTATGGGCAATGCGAGTAAGCTCAGGATAAGATGGGTTGCTGATCTGATTGATCCCTCAACAAAGAATTGGCGAGAGGAATTGGTAAGAGAGATGTTTTATCCACCTGATGTAGAAACAATATTACAAATAAAACTTCCTTCGTTTGAAGGGGAAGATTGGCTAGCTTGGTTCTACGATCAAAGAGGTGTATTTTCGGTTAAAAGTGCGTACAGACTTGCTCTTGATCTGAAGGAGAAAGACTTGGGGTCTGGTACGAGTAACATACCTGCAAGAGACAGAGATATGTGGAACATCATTTGGAAGGCAAATGTTCCCCCAAAGATACGTGTGTTTGGTTGGAAACTTGCCTCTAATTCCCTGGGTGTTCAAGCTACCAGATATGACAGGAATATGGATGTTGTTGCAACTTGCTCTATATGTGGAAAGGAAGACGAGACAACTAATCATGCTATGGTGAACTGCACAAAAGCAAAAGCCTTACGCCAAAGATTAAGAGAGGAGTGGTCTCTACCTGAGGATGACAAGCTACAGAACACTGGAAGCGACTGGGCACTTGTTTTACTCAGCAATCTTGATGATTCAACCCGAGCCAAAATGCTTTTCCTCTGGTGGAGGGTTTGGCATATGAGAAACAATATTATTTTTGGAGACGGAAAATGCGGAATAGAACAATCGGCTATCTTCTTATTGTCATATCATGATGCATTCCAAGGGTTGCATAAAGTGCCTAAAATGGATGATATAAAAGGGAAGCAGGCTGTACACACCCTACTGCCGACGTTGAAGAAATCGAAATGTATTCCTACTGAAACTTGGAAGAAACCGAGGCCAGGGTGGGCGAAGTTGAATACTGATGCATCTTTCTCTGAACCTGATGGTACAGGAGCATGGGGAGCTATCTTAAGAAACGACATGGGAGAAGTTTTACTGACGGCATGGGGCTCAATACCTCACTGTCCAAATGCCGTGACAGCGGAGGCTCTAGGTATGCTCTATGGTATAAAAACTATCTTGCCTGTGTACGTTGGCCCTCTTCAGATTGAAAATGATAATGCTTTCCTGATTACTGAATTGAACACATCTGAAAGTACCAAGTCACTTATTGCTGGTACAGTTCAGGATATCAAGAACACCTTGGCTTTATTCCCTGAGATTATTTGTCTGAAGATCAACAGATCAGCAAACGAGGTGGCTGATGGTCTAGCTAGTTTAGGAAAGAGTGTGCTGAGTGAGGGTGTGTTGCTGGGCTGTGCTCCCCCCTGCGTGGTGGACAGGCTTGAGCAAGATTGTAAACTTTCTGTTCATGTTATCAATTAATGTAATGCCAAAAATAAATAAAAAATCAAAAATACTTTGTCCATGTGGTGATTTGTTATGGATTTTTCTTGGATTTTCTTTTTTGTCACTTAACATTACAAAAAAAAATAACGAAATCACCAAATGGAAGCGTGGAGGTTATTGCTACATTGCTAGCTTCCTCTTCTCAGGATGTAGTAGCTACTGTGCCACAAGACGGTCTGCACTCATATAAGTCATAAGTTAATGTTACCGTCGATGATGTTAGTCGTGCATGTTCACCTCATGCATGAACATGCATGACTGGGGTTACAGACACAGCTCAGACAAACGAACTGAAGTTTTGGCACTGGCGCAAATAGAACAACAGCGCTTCCACCCTAAGCAAACTGTCCAGCACCAACTAGCAACAAAAGACCAGAAGTAATTCTTCCTGGGCATCAAAATAGAGACAGATCCATCCTCTTGACGCCATTTGATTAAGTCGTATGTAGCACCACCAAATGTACATACGTAAGCCTAGTCAGAGGTCGGCGTCCGCCCCCATGCTGCACCGTAAGAGAACAAGATTTCATAAGATGATATGGGGTTTAGAAGAGGGGCACATATTTTCCCCCTCAAAGACATTTCATGTCGAGCAATCCAAAATCAAACAAGCAGTAGCAGCCAGAAGGACGCATCCACATCACAACACAACGTGGTTCGATCTGGAACTACCACGAAGGCACGAACAAAACTCTTGGCTCACAACAAAGCTCTGATCATTCACCTGGTTTGTGTACTACTCTTGGCAATGCTAGGCCCTGATCAGCAAAGCTCTGACTACCTTAAACGACCCTTAAGGACTGATTAGCACAACACAAAATCTAGAGCAGACAGCTCAACTAACAGGACCAACTATACAATCATCATGTTTTTCATTCGCAAGCTGTTTGGTTAATCTGCAAAGCCCGATTACAGTACCCACTGCTGGGAACTATACATATAAATGTCTATCTAGTTAAGCAGGAAAATGAAAAGAGAAACCCTACATACTTATCAACGTAGTCAGTGGCGCGTGTTTAGTGTTCATGCTTCATGTGCGTGAGGCTAGATGGTACCTTTAGTACGGTAGAAGCTCATGTAGGGCATGACTTTTTCGACGGATTTCTCTCCATGTACCTTCTTGCTTCGGCCTGAACTGAGCTCAATAGTGTACAACCTAGCCTCGGTACTCAGAAAGATGACACCAACACCTTCTGCAAAACCAACTACTGACATGTCAAAGAGGGCACGAGGAGGGAGCAATGGTCCGAGCTCGATGACCCTGCGTCGCGCCCATTTCTCAACTCCGTTGGGACCAGCCTCCATTCACCACAGGTAGACTCTAGGCCCCAGAACAGACACAAACAGCAGCATGCCGTCATCCATCCCCATGAGGTTAACGTCTGGCAGGTCCACATCTGTTTTTTCTCCCCACCCCATGTAAACTCATACGGCCTTGTTAGTTGGTCACATATATATATATGAAAAAAATTCAGGTGGGGCTTTGCCCCCCCCGGTGAACACTAAAAAAAAAAAAAATCCTCGTCTTGAACGGGTGGATGAAACAGTGATAGCTCTTGCTCAGCAATGTTGTACTCCACAGTTGTTTCGTTATCTTTAGATTGGAAATAGACCCTATCTCCCACAACAGCAATATATACCCTGTCATGTCGATGTCATCTCGTTCCTCAGTGGAGATCATGTCGCTCCACTTACGAGTTTCGGATGAATAGACAGAGGCGAAGGTTATATCCTGTTCCTCGTCGGAGCCCACGAGAGCCACAAGGAAAGGGCCATGGTGGCAGTAGGTGTGGTCGCATCCGTCCTTGGCGCAGAGTACTGCTGCATTCCAGGTTATACCCTCGTTCTCATCACCGTCCTCATCCTCATCTTCGTCATCAACATCACGCCAGATGATGTCGGAGCACTCACAGCTGGCACTGATTCTCCACTGATCGTAGGTGACGAGGTCGTAGATAACGAAACTCTGGTCCCTTTTAGGAGTGTGGAAGAGTACGAGGCCGTGCCGGGAGTCTAGAACGCGCCAGTGGCGGCGCTCGAGGCACGCCGGCGAGCGGAAGGACGTGGTGGAGTTGAAGCTGGAGACCACGTACTCTTCGTAGTTTTTGTTTCTCCCTGTTCCCCACGTCCTCGTGTGGTATGTGTTGTGGAGGAAGCCGAGCATGGGTGGCGCCCGGTGGAACGCGCGATACTGACGGGTGAAGATGAGGTCGCAGAGGATACGGCGCCAGGTCCTGCAGACGGCGGCGGCGCGGACGAGGGTCTTGGGGTTGTCCGCCGGGACGCGCAGGAAGATCTCGCACATGGCGTAGTCGATCAGCAACGGCGCGCAACTGGCTCATTGCGAAGAGGATTGGGTCAGCATCACATCGACGGGTTGGGGTTTTGGTCGAGGGATTTTAGGCGTGTAATGGAAACAGAGGAGGAGCGCCGCCGCTGTGCGGAGTTACGAGTAGGGTTTTGTTTTAGGGGACTGTCTATTGAACAGGCAGCTGTTTTTCAATTGAAAAACAGACAGATTTTTTAACCAATTAAAAGATGACAGCTGTAGAAGTCAAAACAACTCAGAGTAAAAAAAAACTGTCTGTTTCATTCCGACCACTTTTCAGTCCATTTCAGTTTTCAGTTAGGCCTAAACTTTCAGTACAGTTTCGTCCCCTAGCCCATCCTACAAATCCAGCTCAGCATTTGCCTTGAGTCTCAGCCTGGGCAAAACAGGCCTGCTACACAAAGTGACACGAAAAAGCCCAAAAATGGCCATGATGAAAACACACCTTCTCCAGCAAGAAAACATCGTGCCACCCCTAAGAGCATCTCTAGCAGAACCTACAAAAGGAGCAAACCCGTATAATAACCGCCCGATGCGGATTTAAAACTGCAAAAACGCGGAGAACAGAACCCGCAAAACTCACGGACCCGTAAAACTTTTTGAGGGGGACCTGCAAATTTCACCCTCCAAACCTTAAGTTCACAGATTTCGCATCCGATTTTGCAGTGGCCTGTATCCAGGCTGGGCGTTGACGGGCTGAATATTCAGCATTCGCCGGAAATTCGCCGGTATCTCGCCGGAACCGCTGGGAAGGAGCAGCGGTGGCCGCGAGGATGGGCATCGGAATCGGGAGGAGCAGCGCCGGCGGCGGAATCGCCGGAATCGCGAGGAGCAACAGTGTCTGTGGAATCGCGTGGAGAGGTGGCGGCGGCGGCCACGAGGGGAGCAGCCAGGGGCGGAGGCGACCGTGCGGGGAGCAGACAGGGGCGGCAGCGGCCGCTGCGAGGGTGGCGGGGAGCAGCTAGGGGCGGCGGCGGCCGCGAGGGCCACGGGCGGAGGCGTCCACGAGGGCGGCGGAGACCGCGAGGGTGGCGGCCGTAGAAGCTCGGGGGAGGGGGCGGTGGCTGGCTGCGCCCGTGATGGTGGCCGGGATTCGGCGCCGGAGGGAGGTAGGACGGAGGCCGCGCGAGGGGGAGGTGGTCGGGAGGCGAGCGGCGCTGGTGATGGTCGCCGGGAGGTGGCGTCAGAGGGAGGTAGAGGGAGGCGGCGGAGAGAGGTAGAGGGAGGCGACGGAGCAGCAGTTTGCTCGTGGCCAGAGCTGGAAGAAGATAAGGTTGCTAATAAAAAAAGATAAGGAATATTCCAGGGAATATTCCCTTTTACAGTTTGTGTATATGGTTTCTGTTCTGCGCGGCGTCGTTTTGAGCCAAAAAACGCGAGTTGCGCGACCTGCAAAACTGTTTTGCGGGTTGGCTTTTTGCGGGCTCTGCTAGAGATGCTCTAACCCCCACCCCCTTGGGCATCCTCGCCTCCTCCCCAACCTTGCCGCTGCTTCAGACCACAAGCTAAAAATTGAAAAAAGAGTTCCTGATACTTCAGCAGAGTGACCATTATCATCAGCTTCACACTGAAAAAAAAGTTCAGCAAGACAAGTCGTCAGCAATGAGAAATGGTTTTCAACTTGCTATGGCCATGGCTGTGTTTTGCTATAAAAATAATCATAGTATTTTACATTTAGCTACAACTCTTGCACATGGAACTAGTTATCAAATCTAATGCATAGGGGAAACATGCATAGTCAATGCAACGGATAAGGGAACTTCACATCTACCAAGTCGAAAAGCATATCAACAGTGAAATCTGTATCAAATTCATTGACCTTCAGTGCTCCAAGAATGAAGAGTCAGCAGGCACAACTGGAAACATCATCGAGATAGATTCCACCACGGCGAGATGATTATCCGTCTGACGCTTTTCACTTAGAGGCAGGCAGGAAAGGAGTGGCGTGAGAAGACGGCTCCATTGTTTGTGATTCAGTAGACCTGACAAAATAAAGGAGGAAATATAAATATTGTACGACAAGTCCTGAACTCATGACTCATGTGTCATCATTTTATACTACATTTTGTGTGCATATAAAATTATATCATGATTTTTTCAGTAATGCTTGCCTGATATGAGTATCACTTTGATGAGTGCAAAAGGGAATGCATTATGAAAATAAAAGGTAGACGAAATCCATTTCCACACTATTCTATTAGTGTATTCTTCATGTAAATTATAACCCTCAGAATTATAACGATCAACAAACAATAGTTTGCCACAATACAGTACACTAAGTTGGTAAAATGTATCACATCTTCGCTAGAGTATGCATCAACCAAAGATGAGTCCACACTGCTAGATGCCTAGATCAGGACATCCTTACTTACAAGAGACCAAACCTGGTGGTTTCATATCATACTTACGCAACTCAGGCTAATGACGGAGTAACAATAACCGTAGCTAATAGCTACTGTGTGCGGCTAGCACTTAATACAAATGATTCCACATAATAATTTGACATAACATTGTATTTTACGTTCCTTGGATGCAGAAAAGAAAAGATCAACAGTTAAATGACGAATACCTACAAAAAGTAGGGCATGAATAGCATGATAGAAGATTGTAGCCATCCCAAACAAACTAGATTTCATTACCCTACTGTCTACATGTTCAAGTTCAGGCACTCAACTTCAACCAGTAAGACTGAGAGACTAAAATAATGAGAAGGGACTAAAATAATGAATGATTCAGGGACTTAAGAAAATATAACGGTTATCATTACTTCAGTATATTATGAATGAATAACATATGTGAAATAGATTAAACTTAATTTGAAAAGAATGGAAAAAACTGAACAAATACGACTAACACAATGATAACTGAAGTTACTGAATTAATGAGAAACTAAGGCAAGTGAAACACGATGAATGAGATACTCAAGTAATAAAAGACTCAAGGAAATATAAAGAGAAACTTAGTAAAATGATAGACTAAGGAAATGAAGAAAAATGAGAGCATCAAGAAATGCCCTGAAGGAATGAAAAAATGATAGACTAAGGAAATGAGTGACTGAAGATACTTAGTGAAAATTGAAGTAATGAAAACTGAGCAAATACGACTAACACAAGGAATGAGCTACTCAAGTAATAGAAGACTGAACGAAATATAAAGAGAGACTTAGTGAAATGATAGACTAAGGAAATGAAGAGAAATGAGAGTATCAAGAAATGCCATGAAGGAATGAAATAATGATAGACTAAGGAAATGAGTGACTGAAGATACTTAGGGAAATACAATTAATGAAAACTGAGCAAATACGACAAACACAATGAAGACTGAAGTTAATAAATTAATGAGAAACTGAGCTACTCAAGTAGTAGAAGACCGAAGGAAATATAATGAGAGACTAAATAAAATGATAGACTAAGGAATGAAATAATGAGTGACTAAGCAAAGTACACTGAGAGACTCAAGACTAAACAAAGAGAAGTAGACTGAATTAAATTAGAATGAGAGACTGAGCAAAGTACACTGAGAGACTGAGAAACTCAGTACTGATAAGGAGACTGAATACTTAAGAACTGAAGACTGAAACTAACAATGTGATCTGAAAGACTGAGCAAGTTTAGAACGAAGGACTGAGCAAATAAATTGAGAAGAAGAAACTGAAAGAAAGACTGACCAAATAAAACTGAAATGAGAAACTAACGGATGCATGCCTTCTTGTCTTTCAAACGACGGCCGGAGCAGATCAGTCGGGACATGACCGGTTCAGGAGATGACACAACGCTAGAAAAAGCAAGAAGAAAAATACTTACGGAAGAACGCATCTGATATCCTTATGTAGCATCTGTGCCTTACGCATTGCTGAACCAACGATCATGGATTACAACGGAAAGATTTGTGGTGTAGTGAACAACTTGAACCATAGCAGCATCCATCAGCTGTACGTATGAGATTGTGCCTAGTAGTTGACGGAATTGGCACTGTTAACATACTCTGTAATTATCGGACACGGAAAGCACATTGCCTTCTCTGTGTACTTACACTTGCAGCTCATCAATGTTCGTTCTCATGGCTGCAACTCTCGTCGTTGGGCCGTAAAGGAATCCAATGGTCGCTTGGTTACTAACTAAGATGGGTCAGGGAGGAACGATGATACAATTTGTTACAGATAACAATTGCTTGCAGCTTGCAACAAACCGCATGCATGCATGTGCTACGCCTAGTAGTACAATACCTCTTGCGGCGCGTCAAATCTACACACCTACAGACAATTGCAGCCTAATAAAGTCACAAACACCTGAACCCTAAAAAAGCATCAGGAAAGTTCACCACACAAAACTCTACCTGCAAATTCACATTATGGTTTGATGCAAAAAAGAAAATTCAGATTAATCTGAACCCACAGTCATTACACTCAGGCTAAGCTATTGAACTGCAAAAACAGAGCTCACAAATTAGTACAATCATTCTAGCAGTATCCATCCAATCCAAAAATCTCATGAACTGGACACAGAGACTAACAAAAACGAAGCTATAAGCACCATCAGCAACCTATACTCATCTAAAACAAAAAAGATCACCAAAATCTGAACCATAACCCTAAGAATCAGCGAGCAAATGAGACTGCCGCGATTGAGGACGAAATCACTAAAGAACTATGTTGTGGTGGTGTCACGGCAGATGCCACGGGTATGGCTAAGTGTGGGGCCGTATGGACGCTGGAGGTATTCGGGGAGGGCTTGCACGCTGAGAAGCGCGCACGGACAGACATCGAACCAAGAACACACAAGAACACACACGCGATTTACCCAGGTTCGGGGCCCTCGTGAGGAGGTAACACCCCTACTCCTGCCTGCCTCTCGATGTATATGGGTGAAACACAAGCACAAGTACAAGATCTGCTCCTTGAGCTGTGTTGCTAAACTATGAACAGTGGTACGAGGTAGAAGATGAAGTTAAACACAAAGAGGGCAAGTGAGCTCTTTCTTCTTCCGTCCCTCGCACAGGAGGAGGTACAGGGGTACTTATAGCAGTCCTGCTAGCAACGGCTCTGTCCTCCACGGTGGCAACATGTGCTCCTGCAGAGTTCTCCGGGATTCCTGCAGGAGACCCACGCCTCCGGGATCTCCGGGTCGTCTCTGCCATGACAAGACTTCTCCTGTCTTGTCCCAGGTTATCCGGGCTGTCCCATCCTGGGACGTCGGTCTGTCAGGCTCCGGGTTCTCCGGCCAGGCGTGCTCCTCTGCCAGGCCAGAAGACAAAAGCCATTGATTTCCTAACCGAGTTAAACTTTCTTTTCCTTCTTAACCCGGCAGGGGTATGCCGGATTCTCCTCGTCCCTCTCCTGCATATAAGGAAGAACAAGAGCAGACCGATATTTGTATGTCGGTTAACATAACCCGGCCTAAGTGACCCAGTGGCCATGAGTCGGTTTGTAGTCACACCATGTCTCGGTCCCTCCGGGTGTTGGTTGACCCGGTTTGACCATGACCCGATCCACTTTTCATAGCTCTTTATACCATAACTGACCCTACCCGGGGGTAGCCCCCCGACATTAGTCCCCGAAGCTGGTACGGTCCTTCAGCCTAGGATGGAGGGCCACGCCAGGTTTAACAAAACAAACCAGATTAACCGCCTTTCTGGCTCAAGTAAGCCTCGGTCTGACCGAGTCTTACCGAGTCAAACCATCCAATGTTATCCGAATTTCATCTTTGACTTGGTCCAACTGGAACTACGTGACTCTTGCTGACTTCCACTGAATTTTAGTCTCGGTTTCCTTATCTCGGTTTGCCTCGATCTGCGCGCGCCGCACACCGCATGCTGCACATGTCAGCGTGTTGTGTTTAGTCACATCAGGCACAACCTTTGACTGTACTTGACCACCTCGCGCGGCGCCTGGGTAACCGCGCCAATGATGGCGGTCCCACCACTACGTCCATTAATGGACCGTTACCATGTCCAGATCGTGCGCCTTCAGCTTTGGGCGCGATTTGGGGAACTGCTCCCACTACTTCAGGAACCGCACCCCTCCCCGCCTATAAATAGGAGGAGGAGAGCACGAGGAACTCCTCCTTCTTCCTCCGCTTCCTTCTCCACCGCGCTAGCACTCCTGTCGTCGCCGCCGCGAAGAGCACTGCGCCCTGGCGTGACCTTGAAGATCCTTCGCCATTGCCGACGATCGGGCTCGTCCGCGCCGCCGCCGAACCCCTTCCTACGGGATCTGCGCTCCGGTATGGATCCCAGATCTTCATCTTCTTCTTGCGCCACCTCAAGTGTTCTTCCTCGTGTGTTCTTCGCAGCTCATCACTAGAGTGCTCTAGATCTCCAAACTAGCCTTGCTAGGATTAGCCTTGTTTGCGCATAGATAGAACTACTCAGATGTGTTTCTAGATCTTTTTCATATTGACATGCGGACAGAGCTCCTGATGGTTTCCTCCTTTTCTGCCCTAACTCATGATTTTTACTTCCTTTTTTACTCGCTCGGTAGATCTTTCTTGTTCACAGATCCATGCAGATTCATGTTTGTAACTTTTTTCTCAAATCACTTAACTCGGCTTTCCGAATCACTTAATACTTATCTTTCCGAATTATCCTTTTGGGTGATTATAGCTTGGTTTCCGAATTAAACAACTCGGTTCCCGTGCTCTATTCTTTAGGCACCTGCACGGCTCGGTTGTAATTGTACTTTTTTGCAGGTTCTGATCCAGAGGTGTCCAGCCGCAGTACTCCCGACCCGGCCGAGTCATCGGCTGCACGAGGTGGCTGGGAGGGATCTGATGTAGAGCAAGATGACCTCGACTGGCTGCTCAAGACCCGGCGTATTACGGCCGAGGTCATATGTCGGCGTCCTGGTTCGGAACTTGAACCGGCCCTTGAAGAGGGTGAACGGGTGGTCTTTCTCGCGCATTTTCAGCGTGGGTTTGGACTCCCAACGAGCACCTTCTTCCGGGACTTTCTCAACTACTTCGGTCTACAACCTCACCATCTCCCCGCCAACGCCATCACATCTCTCTCAGCTTTTACCTCTTTCATGGAGGGGTACCTCGGCCTCTGGCCTACTGTTGCCGCCTGGGCCAAGTATTTCCGCCTCTGGAAGCAAACCATCCCGAACAAGGAGGAGATTGTGAAGGAGATGACCGCATGCGGAGCGGCTAGCATCACTCCGAGGAAACACTCCCCTTTTCCCCGGATCACTGGCTTGGAATCTTGCCGGAAGTGGCAAAGGTCCTTTTTCTACGTCAAGAGTCCAGAAGGGCGGGATGTTCTCAATCTGCCAGAGTTCAACATCGCTCCCCCCACCGCCGAGTTAAACTGGAATTATGACCCGCAGGACAGCATCCCTGAGGTCCAACTGATCCACCAAACCCTTGAGGGTCTATTGGAAAAGAAGTTCTGTGCATACGACCTCTTGAGGACCTTCACCATTCGCCGAGTCAATCCTCTTCAGTATCGTGTGCACAAGATTTGCCACATGAGTGGCGTGCTGGACCCTACCCGGGTCAGCACCCATGAACTCACCCATCCTCAGGTTAGGAGACGGGTTAAGGCCATCGCCCAAACCGACATGGAGGACGACTGGCAATGGGGTGTAGAGCCATTTGAGCGATCCCGGCTTCCTCCTACGGTTAGTTTGTCACCTTTGAATCGACGTAGTACTGCCTCCCGAGGCTACTTTTATCTCGGCCATGCGCCCTAAGTCTAATCCGAGTCTTTTTGCTTTTCTTGCAGCGGTTTACTCGACAAGCCACCGAAGATGGGGACTTGGAGACCAGGAAATGGATGAAAGATCGCCGCCCGCGGCCTGAAGAGACTGAAGACCCGGACAACGAGGATTTTATGCCGGTTCCCCGAGCCAAGGCTTCTACCTCGGGTAAGCCATCCGTCCGTGTCTTCATTCAAGACTTGTCCGACGACGAAGATGATGATTGTCAAATCCTAGATCCCATTGATGCTATCCCTATTTCATGGTCTGCACCTCGTGCTACAGCCAATCCGGGTGCGCAAGGCATCTCGGAAACACGCCGGTGCGTCTAGGTAAGCGGCTCCTCCGGCTAAGAAAGCCAAGAAGGTCGTTATTAAGCGCAAGGCCAAGGTCCTGCCAACTAGCAAGGGGTAAGATAAACTTCGAATAAGTTCTCTTGCTTTCCTTCTTTCCTTATTTCCTTCAATCGATATTAATCTTATCCGAATTAACATTTTTCCTTGGTTTATGCAGTGATCCCATCGACACAGAGCAAACCCATACTTCTATTCTTTCTCCTATTCCTTCACCGCCACCTCGGGCGGACAACACCGGGATTAGCAGTTCCGAAGGAGCAATCCCTTCCCCGGTGCGCGCCAGCTCAACCGACATGCCGCCACCGAATCTTGATTTGGATGTGGGAGGAGACCAGGTTCCCGAGCAAACCTCAGCTCCGGGTCAAGACCAAACTCCCGTCTCTCCTCTTAAGGATTTGGAGACAAAGCGAGGTAAGACTCCAGTTGAGACTTCGTCTATGTTGGAGCCTCGACCCTCACCCCAGAAGCACACCAAGCAACAACAACAGTTGAAGCAACAGCAGCAACAACAGAAGCAGCAGCAGCAGCAACTGGAGAAGCAGAAGAAGCAACAGCAGAAGGAGAAGGACCATCAACAGCAACAGGAAAAACAGCATAGGCAGCAGCAGGAGAAGCAGCAGAAGCTTCAGCAAGACAAGCCTCAGAAACAGCAGCACCCCCCCAGCGCTGGTCCATACTCCAGTACCGCCGCCTCCAAGTGTGCCAACTCAACAAGCCTCTGGCCAACCCTCAACTGCCCAGGGCAAACAAATTACTGTGACTCCAACAGCCAACCGGGCGCACCAAGACCTCTCCGAGATGATTTCCCGCCCTCGGGTCAACAGCCATGTTCTTCCGAGTCTCCGCACTCCGAGTGATAAGAGCCTCGGCTTGGTCGGGCAGTACGTGATGGATTGGAATGCCGCGGACCCGAGTGAAGTTTCTTCTACCCCGGCAAATCCACACCCGGTTGGCCCCGGCCTGGTTGCACAATCCCTACACTCTATGCAGGTCTCGGCCCTTCAGGCTAGCCGGGTTGTTGAGGTAAATTTTCCGGAACTTATCGCTTGCTCTAAGATGATCAACAGTCACACCATCTACAGTCCCCGAGATTCGGGCTGAGTAATTGATACTCGTCTGAGTAGTAGATAACTCGGCGCGAATCTTCAAAACTTGATCATTTCAATCTCAACTTTGTTGAAAATACTTAAATGCCTAGTCCCCGAGTCTCATGTTGAGTTTATCCGGAATGAGCTTACATTAAACTCGGACAAGCAGTCCCCGAGTTTCATGTCTAGCTGACCCGGTATGACCTTTGACCAATCTCGGGCTTCAGTCCCCGAGATCCTTTGTACTCATCGCTAACATCTTTTCCTCTGGCAGGATTGCACCAACACTCGGAGCCGGATCTTCAAGAACTTAGCCTTGGAGCACCGATCGCTCAAGCTCTTCTTCCAGAATCAGCAGGAGGAAATGAAGAAGAAGGAAGCTGAGCACTGGCGTGCTCTTAAGGAAGAACAATCCGAGGTTACTCGGCTTAAGCGGGATCTTGACCGGGTCGAGAAAGAGAAGGCGGAACTAAAAAGGAGAGGAACACGCTGAAGGCAGCTATGGAGAAGCGTGCCGCTAATGACCAGAAGATCCAGGCACACATTTCCGCATGCGAGGCTAAGGCTACCAAAGCTTCAGAAGAGTCGGATGCCCTCAAAACAAATTCTGCCAAGTGGCTGGCTGAGCTCACCAGGCTTAATGCCGAAATGGACAGTAAGTTCTCCGACTTATATCCTTTTTGTTTTATATCTTCGCATGAAACTTTGTGTCGGTGTCTCATTTGATTCAGTGTCAGCCTATTTGCTCTCAGAACACTTTGAGCACTGCCAAGCTGCAGCAGCCAATACTGTGAAGAAGGCCCGAGCTAAAGGGCCGAGGCATCTGGAGCTCCGCTACCCGAGGCTTGGGACATCGAGGATCATTTGATCGCACTCCAAGCTAGCATTTCTCCTTTGAAGAGCATCGGCGTTGAGCTTATTAATGCCAGTATTCGAGCCGACAATGTCCTGTGGCCCGAATCTCCCAGTGTCAAGACCATTGCCGAATTATCCGCATGCCTTCAGCAAACCGAGTCTCGGTTAAGGGAATGGAGATCTTCTTCTGCTCGTGCCGGGGCTGATGCAGCTTTGCTCTTTGTGATGACTTGGTATGAGAAAATTAACCTCGACGGCTTGCGTACTCTGCGCGATGGCTCCCTATGGGCTACTGACCCGGCTCTAGTTGCGAGACGTGGAGAAGCTGCTACCTTCATGGCCAGGTTTGCCAATACTCGGTCAGTTGAACCTGGTGTGGTTTACTCGGATGATGAGGAGGAAGAAGTGGAAGAAGAAGTCAATGCTGAAGATGACTCTGAGCAAGAATATGGTGACTCTGACTCCGCGTCTTCCACTCCTGATGACTCGGCTAAGACTGGGAAACCGTCTGCTGTCGAGGTTTCCAAAGAGCCAGCGGTTGACCAGGCCAAGCAAAGTGCTACCGATATCTCTCTGAAGACAATGTCTGATCTTATCGATGCATTGGCAAGCAGTGAGATTACCCCAACTGCCCCCTAGTCTGCTACTCCGACAAAAGTCACTCCTGCAACAGAAGTTCCTCCTTTAACCAAGGTTGCTCCCTCATCCGGATCTGTTCCGGAAACCGAAGCTGCTCCTTCAACCGAGGTTCCTCCTTCCACCAAGGTTCCTCCGTCAACCGGGTCTGCTCCTACAACCAAGGCTACTCCTTCTTCCGAAGCCGCTGCTTAATTTACATGAATTCAAACTGTTAAATCCCCGAAATGCCGGGTGCAGATGTAATATACATTTTAAGTTCCTCCGAGACTATCTTTATTTTGCTTAATTCGAACAAGACGAGGTTTATGATGGATCAATTTAAACCGAGTCCCCGAGTTTATTTTCTTGTTCACTATATTTGTCAATCTTTGCTCTTGTCTGCCATTTAGGCGTTCGACAGTCGAGTCACAAGATAGGAATTATAGCATACAATACTTCATAACATTCGAGTTAAGGCTCAAAGTCATCCGACATAAACAAATATAAAAAACAGGGTTAGTAAACAAGCTATACCGAATCATTTTTGGCCGAGTCCCCGAGTTCATTTTCATGTTCACTACGAACCATCACCTCAGCTCTTGACTGCCTTTTTTGGCGTTTGTCAGTCGAGTCACAAGGTCACAATAAGATAGCATACAGTACTTTGAACTTTGAGGCAAGGTTTCAAATCATTCGGCATAGGAAAAAACACAAATGAAAAAACAATAGACAAGGCAGTCCCCGAGTTTTTGATTCGGGTGCCGACATTTCATTCATATAGAAACCGAGATACATACACTGCACCTTTTATGAGTAAAAGGGTCGAAGTAGAGCTATATTCCATGGACGTTTGGTTTCCTCTCCGGATTTGTCCATCCTGTGCTTCATCGGTTCCTGTGCATTTATAAGATAGTATGAATCATTGTGCAGAGCCTTGCTCACGATTAACGGTCCCTCCCATGGAGGTGTCAACTTATGTCGGCCTGCAGTGCGTTGCACTAGCCTCAGTACCAAATCTCCCTCTTGGAACACCCGAGGGCTGATCTTCCGGCTATGATAGCGTCGGAGATTTTGCTGGTATATCGCTGACCGAGACAAGGCCAGCTCTCGTGCCTCTTCAAGTAGGTCAACACCATCTTCCCGGGCTTCTTTTGCCTCGGTTTCAGTGTACATTGTCACTCTTGGTGCATCATATTGTATGTCGATTGGCAGAACAGCTTCTGCTCCATACACCAAGAAGAATGGTGTATATCCAGTCAATCGATTCGGTGTGGTCCTGAGACCCCATAACACTGTGAAAGTGCATGGTTGCCCCCATGTGTGGTTTTGGTAGTTAATGACAATCCTTATGGACTAATGATTACATTGAGATATTCTTATAGATCTTGTCCATTGGAGTTCATGTGTTGGACTCTTGAAGATGGCATGATGACCAATGCTCTATTTAAGGGTTTATATGAAGAATGGTCATGTGTAGAAGATGAAGTGCAAAGGAGACATGAAGACGGAGCTTAGCGAGGCTTTCCCATAGTGGAGTATGGGGGAGCATTTGGAGAAGTCTTCATCAAGCATGTGCTAGCAAGCACAATCAAGAAAGGTGTTCCAACTTGAGAGAGTCAAGATCGTCATCATCGAGCTCAAGTGGAATGCGCAAGGCAAAGGTATGATCTTGATAGGTTTTCTATTTTACCGGTCTCATGTTGTTAGTAGGAGACCGGGTTTTAGGATAGACGGCGTACTATCAAGAGGGGCTCTCAAGTGAGTAACTTGATCGCATCTTTGTGGAGAGCTCAAACCTTTGCATACTTGGCATATCATCTTTCTTGGTTCTTATTTGGCTTTTCTCCTTGTTGGGTTTTGGTGCTTGTCGTGATCTTCATAACAAGACCAAGTTCTTCGAAAACGGATTTCTTATGGAAAACTTGTTGCGTTTTCGTGTTGGAAATTTTATCGGTTTTATCCCCGAGGAGAGTTCCACACACTCCTATGTGTGTCAACTTGACTCTATTTATGGTTTGTAATATTTCCTCTTGGGATGGAAAGTACTCGTCGTTATCTTTCTATCAAAGTTGGTTTCATTGCGTTTGGAGTTTTATCGGAGAAGATATGATCTTCGGAAGTTTTGTCTCTGCGCAGGCCAGCCCCCTGGCCGGCCCAGGCCGGCTGACAGGCCGGAGGCCCGGGATACAGGCCGGCGACCAGCCCGGCCCAGGCCGGCTGCCAGGCCGGAGGCCTCGGGTGCCTGGCCGGCCACCAGGCCGGCAGCCAGGCCGGCCCATCTCACCGCTGCCCAGGCCGAGGCAGGCCGCGCGCGTCGCCCGCATGGTTCGCTCGCTCTGTCTTCGTCCGATCGTTGGCTGGATCCTTCGTTGCATGCAGGCATGGGCCAGGCAGCAGTGATCGATCGATGGATCGATTGACTGGCCAGCTCGTAGCCAGCATCGTTGACTTCCTCGCTCGCTGTTTTTCCCCGGTCGCTGCTTTTGCTTTTTCCTTCGGTCGTTGACCAGCTCGCTCTGCTGCTCTTCTCGCTCGCGTGCGCCTGGAGTCCCTCGCTCACTTCGTTCATCGCCCTGTTTCGCTGGCTCACTGCTGTCCGGCCTGTGGGCCGGCCCAGGCCGGGTGGCAGGCCGGGCCAGCTCGGCCAGCTCCAGTTTCAGCCAAACGACTAGTTTTTCCAGCGTGTTATAAATAGCACTTCTTCCCCAATTTGTCATATGACCGTTGAGCAAGTTTGTCTAGTCTCTCTCCTCCATTGTTACACATTGCAAAGCTTGCTCATCCTCTCAATCCTTCCGATGGTTCTTGCTCATATTTGAGGGATTGTAAGAGGTGTTCTTGATCTACGTTTTCACCGATCGATTTCTCCTCTAAGTGAGGGAAACCTTGTAGATCTTGTTCTTGGAGTTCTTGGTGCATCTCCTCTTTGTTCTCCTCTCTTATTCCCCCATAAGCATTTGTTGCTTTGTTGGAATTTGAGAGTGAGGATTTGAGCACTTGTGCTCTTGCCTTTTGCATTTGGTGCATCGGTGTGCTCTCCACGAGGATTCGTGGAAGTTGAAAGTTGTGAACTTGTTACTCTTGGGTCTTCGGGCCCTAGACGCCTTTGTGGTGGTTGGACCCTTGTGTGGTCACTTGAAGCCGTTCGGGAGCCCCCAATCCATTGTGGGTTGTGCCTCGAATTGTTGTTGAGAGCCGTTCGGGAGCCCCCAACCCATTGTGGGTTGTGCCCGGATTGTTGTTGAAAGGCTCCGGATTCCGCCTCGAAGGAATACCGATAGTGGAAGGTGAACCAAACCTTTGTGGTGCGGTTCATCGGAGAAGAGGGTGAAACCTTTGTGGTTGTTGAACCGTTGTGTCGGTTCACACCTCTCCAACGAGACGTACTCCCTTTCAAGGAGGAACTCGGGAATACATCCTCGTCTCCGCGTGCTTCGGTTATTTCTATACCCGAGCTCTTTACTTATGCACTTTACATTGTGATAGCCTTCGTGCTTGAAGTATTCTATATTGCTATCACCTTGTTGCTTGTCTTGCTTAGCATAAGTTGTTGGTGCACATAGGTGAGCCTAGTTTATTTAGGTTGTTGGCTTGTTAATTTAAACACCTAGTTTTATTCCGCAATTAGCAAGCCTAAACCGGAAAAGTTTTAATCGCCTATTCACCCCCCCCTCTAGGCGACATCATTGTCCTTTCAATTGGTATCAGAGCCTGGGCTCTCTTTTTGGGCTTTACCGCCTAGAGAGTAAAAGATGTCGTTTAGGAATTAGTGCACGATCCCACTTTCATATTCGATGGCACAAATTATGATGTTTGGAAAATTCGCATGCTTAATCTTTTTAGGGCCATGGGTCCAAATTATATTAAGAGGATTGTGGATGTGGGTTTTTCTCCTCCAAAGGATTCTCAAGAATTATCTTTAGAGGATGAGGAAAACTCTCATCTCGAGACTCTAGTTTCTAATGGTCTTATATGTGTTTTGAGCGATGTAGTTCTTGCGTCAATCATGCCTTTTCGGAACGCTCATGAGCTTTGGACCAAGCTTCAAGATATATATGAAGTGTCCAAAATTATTGAGGATGATTGTTCTCCTTCCACTTCCGGCCGTGATGAGTTCACAACTTCCACTTCACCAACATGTGATTTGTCACAAGGTAATGATATGGTGAGTGGTGATAGAAATTGCATTGGTGATGGTGAACTTACTATTGATTATACTTCTTCTCTATCTCATTGCAATGTTCTATCTTTGGACTTAAACTCTTCTAGCACTCCAAATGTCATACATGCTAGAGTTGATAGTCCTTGCATATCATGTAATAGTTTAACTAAATCTCATGATGATATGCTTCATATGTCTTGTTGCCATGAAAACAATGCTTCCATATCCTCTATACTTGCATGACTAACAATGTAGAGGAATCCCAACATTTGTTGGAACAAGACATGGACCTAAATGGTGCTTCAAGTAATTCTTCATTCTTTAATCATGTTTGCCTTATGGCTAAGGATTCCGAGGTGTCTCCCACCTCAAATCCAAATTGTGATGATGTGGATGAGGATTCTCATGAAGAAGGTTTTGATTTTGAATCCTTAACCAAGATGGGTGAGATGGTACTTGGTGCTCTCCCCAAAGGTAGTAATGCTATCCCTCCTCTTGTGAAATCATTGATTATGTTACTAAGAGTAGGGAATTTATTGAGGATTTGGAAAGTCAATTTGATGAGAAATGTCAAATTGAGAGAGATGACTCTATCACTATAGCTTCCTTGAAAGCTTCTCTTGAAGAAGAAGAAGACTTAGGTCTTCTCTTGAAGAGAACTTGAATCTCTTGATGAGTCTAATGATCTTATTATTGCTAAAATCATTAAGGAAAGAGATCATGCCCTTGCTAAATATAAAGTGCTTAAAAAGGAAAAAGTTGAATTTGGTGTTGGCAATGCTAGACTAAGTGAGGACATAGAGAGACTTGACAAAGCTCACAAGGCTTTAGAAAGTGAACACTCTCTCCTTATCAAGTCTCATGATCAACTCCAAACTCAACTATCTAAGAATGATAAGCTTGCCAAATTGTCTTCTTCCATTTCTAATATTAATGATGCTTGTGCTACTAACTCCACTTCTTGTGAAGCATCTATTTTGAAGGAGAATGTTGAGCTAAGGGCTCAACTTGAGTTGCTATCTAGCAAGTATGGGAAATTGGAAGAAAGTCATGAAAAGCTTTCTAGCTCTAATGATGATCTTCTAGCATCCCATGCTAGGCTAAAGTTAGCTCATGAGGCTATTATGACAAAGGTAACATCTTGTGAGCCTCATGTGGACAATGGCACAACTTCTACTCTAATGCTTTATTGTCATGTGCTAGTCCTAGTGATTCATCCACTCACATTGCTACATCTTGTGATGAATTACTTTCATTGCCTTGTTGCTCTAACAATGAAGCTTCTACTTCCTCTAGTGTTTTGTTGATACTAACCATGTAGAGGAACTAAATGAGCTCAAGGCCCAAGTCACTTCTTTGAAGAAAGACTTGGAAAAGCGTCATGTTGGGGTCCACACTTGACAATATGTTGAGTGTTCAAAGACGCCCCAATGACAAGAGTGGACTTGGATTCAACTCCAATAACAAGAACAAGTCCAAGTCTACAAGAAGAACAAGGGCCAAGAACAAGTTAAAGATTCGGCCAAGATTGTTTGCTTCAAGTGCAAAGTTGAAGGGCACCATGTTAGATCTTGCCCTTTGAAGAAGAAGGCTCTTAGTGAGAAGCAACAAGGGAAGAAGCCTCAAGTTCCTCAAGTTGAAGAACAACCTCTTCCCAAGAATCAAGCTACTCCTCCTCAAGTCAAGATTCCAACCAAGAAGAGAGGAGGAAGTCGATGTTGCTACCTATGCCGTGAGAAGGGTCACCTTGCTTCTTCATGCACAAATGGTACCTTATCCAACCCCATTATATTGATGATGTTATTCTCTTCGGAAGGATAAGGTTGGCAATGTGTTTGCCAAATATGTTGGGACTCAAAGTGGTGTCAAGAAAAGAACCATTTGGGTTGCCAAGCCTATTGTGACTAACCTCTTAGGACCCAACTTGGTTGGGGACCAACAAGCTAAAACTTGATCAATAGGTGTTGTTGGAGGTCATTGGAGACTTGGCTACATCATGAAGAATTAAGGGATCTTCATCAATTATATTCTCTCAAGCCAAGTCATTTGGATTATATTGTTCTACCTCATATCCAATGTTTCCTCCTTGCGGTAACTTTTATTTAAATCATATATACATTGAAAGTTGCTTGCACCCTTGCATGTGTTTGGTTTTGTACCTTGCTAGTGTTTGTATGTGTTGTGCTCTCTACTTACTTATCTTGAGAAATCAAGTATGTGTATGTTGGTTTGCACACCATTTACTTGTGTTGAGCCTTATTGCTTTTATTTGATATATTACCTTGTTGGCTCTCTTTTGAGAGATTAATGGACCATTCCATTTTTGGAGAGTGATATGCTTCGTGCACTTCACAAACCAAAAATGTGTGTACATGAGGAATACCACTTAGTGATGATATATCAATCTTATCTATTCTCTATGTGGTATGTCATGCTCATGAGAAATTCAAATTCTATATGTCCATTAATTTCTCGAGTTGGTTTTGTTTGCCTCTTGCTTTAAAATGGATTATCACATTATGGGGGAGTAATAAGCTATGTGCATATTACAAGCCTAGAAAATGTGAACATGTGAGGTATTGCCACCTAGAATTGATATTTCATTATCTTATTCCTTTGTGGCATGTTTCTCAAACAAGTTCCTTTTGCTTAATGCTTCTTGCCTCTCACCGTTGGATCTTGTTTGTGATGGAATTTCTTGATATGGCTTTCCCTAAATATGTTCTCATATATCTCTTTGGGAAACCAATTGCTTCAAGCTACTCCTTGGAGTTGCTTTGCATTATTGCGTGATTTTTGAAGCTATCAAGAATATCTATCTATCTAAGCATGGCTTTTAATTCCTATCCTTTGCCATATGCTTATGTTTTGTGAATATGATCTTGAATATATCTTTGCAATCCACCACCGAGAAATATCTCCATACATTACTTGTCTTGACAAGTGATAATCATATTTGTGGTAAATATATTGATCATATTCACTTTGGCTCTTGCTTTGAAATTGCCTTATTTGATTGCCAAGGATTTGTTTTGATCTAACTCTCATTTGTCTTCCTCGTATCTTTTGGATCCTTTATTGCTCTACTTAAAATTTGTTTTGTGCTTTCTTGAGTTGGGAAAAGCAATGAACCAATTCTTGTGCATTGACATTCAAAAGTCATACTTCTTGATAATGCACTATTCTTTGGGAAGCTATCCTACTTTGAGTAAAACACCGTTCTTTAAATTGGTATTGCAATTTCTTGCCTTTCTTGAACATGACTAGTGTTTGAATATATATATATATATATATATATATATATATATATGGAGAGTGATGATCTCATTTGTGTGCATTTTGTATTCAAATGCAAAATCTTAAATAATGCACACATCTTGGGGGAGCAATCCTATAGGCTTTTTGAACATTAGTTGTCTTCATTTGATATTTGATCCCGATGACGTGTCTCCTTGGAAGACAAACATTTTTCGTCTTGGTACTTGTGCCATCATGAAAAGTGTAGAGGGTTTGGTTTATTCCTTGATGATATTTTCATCATTTGGTATCTTGATTTCATTGGTAT
This sequence comes from Poa pratensis, assembly GCA_947311845.1. Classification (NCBI taxonomy): domain Eukaryota; kingdom Viridiplantae; phylum Streptophyta; class Magnoliopsida; order Poales; family Poaceae; genus Poa; species Poa pratensis. The sequence goes on from CAMZMU010000108.1 coordinate 13,690,751, forward strand.
CTTTTCAAAGTGGTATCTTCACTCATGTGTTGATTTGGGTATTTGATATAATTTGGACACTTTGTTTTCTTGTCACACTTGTGTGTGCTTTGTTGTTTTACTTGGTGTTTTGTCTAAATTATATCTTGTTTGGTTCTTGAAAGTCATGTGCATGCATATTTATTATATGTATATCTTATGGCATGCTTACTTTCGTTGATCCAATATATAGGATAAACTCCATCAAATCCTAAATGACTAAGATGTGCATGAAATTCAATTTCATATCTATATGCACATAGTTATGTGGAGTTTGTCCTATGTATTGTAGTTGCTCTAACTACTTTGGACCCAATGAGTTTGGGCACCATTTTGTACTTGAATTTGTTTTAGGTACATTTGGAGATGCATTGGAAGCTTGTCTCATCTACAAGGAAGGTGTTGTCACCATGTGCTTATTGGAGCCAAGCTTGGATGATCATGATCTTATCTTCTACATCACCAATGCTATCTCGGTAACAAGTATCTACCTCATGCATACTTTTCTAGCTCTCAACCTTGTGTAGGTTGTTTCATGGCATGAATCTCTTTGGTTGCAATTCTTTTGATTCTTGCAAAACGTCTTTATTGCAAATGTGAGTAAGCCGGGATGATTACATATAAGGGGACTATATATTCATTTCCATGATTCATCGATCCCATTTATGTCAATCTAGCACTTTCTACTTAAAGTCTCTCATGTGCAACTTTGATGTTTCTTCAAAATCATTTGCCTTTCGTGATACTTGTTATCTTACTCGGAGCATCCCGTTTATCACCTTTATCCTTTGTGGATAGTTTTTGATGCTATGATGAGTATGTGTTGGAAGTTCATCTATATCCTTTAAGATAAAATTGAGCTTTGTGCTATGCTTTTAAGCAAAGATCTTATTGGTGTATTTATGACTTCCTCTTGGATATCATGATCTTTACCTTTGTATCTATCTTGTGTGTACATGTTTATTTGTGGACATATCTTAGTGATTCGTGTCTACTTAGAAACTTATACACATGAAAATAGTTACATCTTTAATTGATATTCCAATTCTTTAGTGACCACCTCTTATTGCTTTTGATTCTTTGGTGGTTTCTAAAAGGCACAAGCTTTATTTTTTTGTTATGCTTTGTGCATCCTTCTAAGCTTGTGGAGCTATTTGATTTATATTCTTTGGTGTGTGGTATGGAAAGACATGATATGCACTATGTGCAACTTTTTGAAAGACTATGTTGATGCTTTGCTCATCCTTGTATTAGTCTCCTAAAATGTCTTTCTATCTCACACCCATCCTTTTTTTGCCGCTCCTTGCTCATGTTGCAAAACGATTGTATTTGTTGCAAGTTGTTTTGCTCTTTCTCTTTTATATTCTCTTGCATGTGCTTGTGTTCGAATTTATCTAGGAGGGAGTGAGGATTCCATGTTGTGCACACTATATTGAAATACAAATCCTATTTGTGCACGTACCTTGGGGAGTTCCCTCTTGATATTTAGAACATTTTTGGATCTTTTGATTGCTTGCTTCTTTTGTTGAAGTATCTTTCTATTTGATATTCATTTGCAATCTTTGGATCCTCAATATAGTTTGATCTCCTTTCCAACTATTCGTTTTGGATATGTGCATTTGATTTCACTCATATTATGAGAAATGCACACATTATGGGGAGCTCTTACTATATTGGCCTTTATTTTTCTCCCATTTCGGCAATCGATGCCAATGGGGGAGAAGTTTAGAGGGTTTAAGGAAATTTGGTTTTATGCTTTAGTTTTGTTCTCAAGCATTTGCCTTTCTTTCTTGCATCCTTGCTCTTTGTGTTGCATGGTTGCTTAATTCATTATATAAACCCTCGTAAAAAGGATTGTCATCAATTACCAAAATGGGGGAGATTGAAAGTGCATGGTTGCCCCATGTGTGGTTTTGGTAGTTAATGACAATCCTTATGGACTAATGATTACATTGAGATATTCTTATAGATCTTGTCCATTGGAGTTCATGTGTTGGACTCTTGAAGATGGCATGATGACCAATGCTCTATTTAAGGGTTTATATGAAGAATGGTCATGTGTAGAAGATGAAGTGCAAAGGAGACATGAAGACGGAGCTTAGCGAGGCTTTCCCATAATGGAGTATGGGGGAGCATTTGGAGAAGTCTTCATCAAGCATGTGCTAGCAAGCACAATCAAGAAAGGTGTTCCAACTTGAGAGAGTCAAGATCGTCATCATCGAGCTCAAGTGGAATGCACAAGGCAAAGGTATGATCTTGATAGGTTTTCTATTTTACCGGTCTCATGTTGTTAGTGGGAGACCGGGTTTTAGGATAGACGGCGTACTATCAAGAGGGGCTCTCAAGTGAGTAACTTGATCGCATTTTTGTGGAGAGCTCAAACCTTTGCATACTTGGCATATCATCTTTCTTGGTTCTTATTTGGCTTTTCTCCTTGTTGGGTTTTGGTGCTTGTCGTGATCTTCATGATAAGACCAAGTTCTTCGAAAACGGATTTCTTATGGAAAACTTGTTGCGTTTTCGTGTTGGAAATTTTATCGGTTTTATCCCCGAGGAGAGTTCCACACACTCCTATGTGTGTCAACTTGACTCTATTTATGGTTTGTAATATTTCCTCTTGGGATGGAAAGTACTCGTCGTTATCTTTCTATCAAAGTTGGTTTCGTTGCGTTTGGAGTTTTATCGGAGAAGATATGATCTTCAGAAGTTTTGTCTCTGCGCAGGCCAGCCCCCTGGCCGGCCCAGGCCGGCTGACAGGCCGGAGGCCTCGGGATACAGGCCGGCCACCAGCCCGGCCCAGGCCGGCTGCCAGGCCGGAGGCCTCGGGTGCCTGGACGGCCACCAGCCCGGCCCAGGCCGGCTGCCAGGCCGGCCCATCTCACCGCTGCCCAGGCCGAGGCAGGCCGCGCGCGTCGCCCGCATGGTTCTCTCGCTCTGTCTTCGTCCGATCGCTGGCTGGATCCTTCGTTGCATGCAGGCATGGGCCAGGCAGCAGTGATCGATTGATGGATCGATTGACTGGCCAGCTCGTAGCCAGCATCGTTGACTTCCTCGCTCGCTGTTTTTCCCCGGTCGCTGCTTTTGCTTTTTCCTTCGGTCGTTGACCAGCTCGCTCTGCTGCTCTTCTCGCTCGCGTGCGCCTGGAGTCCCTCGCTCGCTTCGTTCGTCACCCTGTTTCGCTGGCTCACTGCTGTCCGGCCTGTGGGCCGGCCCAGGCCGGGTGGTAGGCCGGGCCAGCTCGGCCAGCTCCAGTTTCAGCCAAACGACTAGTTTTTCCAGCGTGTTATAAATAGCACTTCTTCCCCAATTTGTCATATGACCGTTGAGCAAGTTTGTCTAGTCTCTCTCCTCCATTGTTACACATTGCAAAGCTTGCTCATCCTCTCAATCCTTCCGATGGTTCTTGCTCATATTTGAGGGATTGTAAGAGGTGTTCTTGATCTACGTTTTCACCGATCGATTTCTCCTCTAAGTGAGGGAAACCTTGTAGATCTTGTTCTTGGAGTTCTTGGTGCATCTCCTCTTTGTTCCTCCTCTCTTATTCCCCCATAAGCATTTGTTGCTTTGTTGGAATTCGAGAGTGAGGGATTTGAGCACTTGTGCTCTTGCCTTTTTGCTTTTGGTGCATCGGTGTGCTCTCCACGAGGATTCGTGGAAGTTGAATGTTTATGAGCATTGTTACTCTTGGGTCTTCGGGCCCTAGACGCCTTTGTGGTGGTTGGACCCTTGTGTGGTCAATTGAAGCCATTCGGGAGCCCCCAATCCATTGTGGGTTGTGCCTCGAATTGTTGTTGAGAGCCGTTCGGGAGCCCCCAACCCATTGTGGGTTGTGCCTCGGATTGTTGTTGAAAGGCTCCGGATTCCGCCTCGAAGGAATACCGATAGTGGAAGGTGAACCAAACCTTTGTGGTGCGGTTCATCGGAGAAGAGGGTGAAACCTTTGTGGTTGTTGAACCGTTGTGTCGGTTCACACCTCTCCAACGAGATGTACTCCCTTTCAAGGAGGAACTCGGGAATACATCATCGTCTCCGCGCGCCTCGGTTATTCCTATACCCGAGCTCTTTACTTATGCAACTTACATTGTGATAGCCTTCGTGCTTGAAGTATTCTATATTGCTATCATCTTGTTGCTTGTCTTGCTTAGCATAAGTTGTTGGTGCACATAGGTGAACCTAGTTTATTTAGGTTGTTGGCTTGTTAATTTAAACACCTAGTTTTATTCCGCAATTAGCAAGCCTAAACCGGAAAAGTTTTAATCGCCTATTCACCCCCCCCCTACTCTGGGCGACATCATTGTCCTTTCACACTGCTGGGAGCTCATCTATCCAGCAACCCGGAGTGCGTAATAATGGTGCAATTAACCGAGCCTTGATGCCATCTTGCACCAATGCATTTGATCTTTCTACCATCCCATTGGCCTGTGGGTGTGCCACTGCGGCTACATCCAGCTTAATTCTTTTCTCGGCACAAAATCAAGCGAATTCTCCCATAGCAAAGTTGGTTCCATTATCTGTGATGATACTGTGTGGATACCCATATCTCAAAATTATGTCCTTCAGGAAAGTCACTGCTGTATGTCCATCACATTTCCGGATTGGCTTTACCTCTATCCATTTAGTGAATTTGTCCACCATCACCAGTATATGAGTCATGTTACCTCGCGTTGGCTTGAATTCTCCCACCATATCAAGGCACCAAACAGCAAAGGGCCAAGTGATTGGAATTGTCTTGAGTGCTGAGGCTGGCATGTGAATCTTTTTTGCAAATCTCTGACATCCTTCACATTTTCTGACTATATCTTCAGCTTGTTGCAAAGCAGTGGGCCAGTAGAACCCATGTCTAAATACTTTGGCCACCAAGGCCCTTGAGCAGGCATGATGTCCACACTCCCCTTGATGAATCTCCAGGAGCATCTCTTCTCCTTCTGCCGGGTCAACACACCTCTGCAGCACCATGGTTGTGCTTCTCTTGTATAGCTCCTTATTGATGATGGTGTACGCTTTTGCTCTCCTTAGTACTTGCCTAGACTCGGTTCTATCATCCGGCAGGCTCCCATCAACAAGATATGTCATTATAGGTTGTGCCCACTCCGGAACAGGTCTTACAGGAAACACTGGCATATCTATATCCATCGGCTCAGCATCTACCAGCTCGTCTGACATTTCCTCGTCAGTCCCCGGGTTCTGTATGGCAGTCCCCGAGTTATTCCCGACATAACCAACATCAACATCCATTGGAACTGCATCTGATTTTGGCGTTGGTGGGATATAAATTGATTCGGATTCTGGCGATGGATTAATGGATGGCCTCCTCAAATGCTCCAAAGCTATTCCGGGTGGAATTGGATCTCTGGATGAACCGAGTTTGGATAGTACATCGGCAGCTTCATTCTCTGCCCGAGGTATATGTGTGTATTCGCATCCTTCAAAAAATCCGAAATTTTCTGCACATGAAATCGATATGATGCCATGTTGGCATCCACTGCATCCCAATTTCCCGAAGTTTGATGTATAACCAGAGCCGAGTCACCGAAGCATTCAATTCGGTGAATTCCCACTTCCTTGGCCACATTAAGCCCATGGATTAGTGCCTCATATTCGGCTACATTATTGGATGCTGTGAAATGAATCTGCAGCACATATCTCAGTTGATCCTTCTTCGGTGAGGTAAGAACTACTCCTGCACCCAAACCAATCTTTGTTTTGGATCCATCAAAATGCATTGTCCAGTGATGACCCACAAGTATAGGGGATCGCAACAGTCTTCGAGGGAAGTAAAACCCAAATTTATTGATTCGACACAAGGGGAGCCAAAGAATAAATATAAGCCTTAACAGATGAATTGTCAGTTCAGCTGCACCTGAAAGTAGACTTCCTTGACACAGATTATCAGTAGCAACGGTGATATAACAGCAGTAGTAACAAAGTAATAGCAGCAACAGTGTAACAAAGACAGCAGCAGTAATTTCAGTAAACAGCAGGATTAAAAGTACTGTAGGCATAGGGACGGATGTACGGGCGTTGCATGGATAAGAGCGCTCATGTAATAATCATAACTCAGGGCATTTGCAGGTAAACAATTATAAAAGCATCCTAGTACTAGTCAAACATAGGCATGTGTTCGTATATAGTCGTACGTGCTCGCAATGAGAAACTTGCACAACATCTACTGTCCTGCCAGCCCGTTTGCAGCGGGCCTCAAGGGAAACTACTGGCAATTAAGGTACTCCTTTTAATAAAGTACCGGAGCAATGCATTAACACTCCGTGAACACACGTAATCCTCAAGTCAAAGCCATCCCCTCCAGTTATCCCGGTTGCTGTCACTCCGGGGCCTCGGGTTCCGGACAATAACAGGTGAAAACAACTTGCAGATATGATCTAAAACATAATTATTCTCATGCATCAACAACATGTTCAGATCTGAGATCATGGCACTCGGGCCCTAGTGGCAAGCATTAAGCACAACAAGTTGCAACAATGATAAATAGCACTAACAATGGATACTAGGCACCATGCCCTAACAATCTGGCAACTTATTACATGAACAATCTCATCCAATCCCTACCATCCCCTCAGCCTACAGCAGGGAACTACTCACACATGGATGGGGGAATCATTGATGGTTGATGGAGAGGCGGTGGTGATGACGATGGTGATGATCTCCTCCGAATCCCCGTCCCGGCAGGGTGCCAGAACGGAACTTCTGATCCCCGGAATAGAGATCGCGGCGGCGGCGGAGCGTGGATGTGTTTTGCGAAATATGGTCGAACCCCCCTCGATATTTAGGTCAAGGGCAATATATAGTCCAAAGGGGAGCGTCGGGGGCGACCGAGGTGGCCACGCCACACTTGGGCGCGGCCCCACCCCCAGCCACGCCCAGCTATGGCGTGGCTGCCTGGTGTGGCCTCTCCGACTCCCCTTCTGGCTCCGTGGGTCTTCCGGTGAAATATGACGATCGCAATTGTTTTCGGAGTTTTTCTCGAAAGTTGACTTTTCTGCACAAAAAGAAGACACCAGGGCAATTCTGCTGAAAACAGCGTTAGTCCATGTTAGTTGCATCCAAATCATACAAGTTAGAGGTAAAACAACAGCAAAAGTGTTCGGAAAAGTAGATACGTTTTGGACGTATCAACTCCCCCCAAGCTTAGCTTATTGCTTGTCCTCAAGCAATTCAGTTGACAAACTGAACGCGATAAAGAAACTTTTACGAACACAATTGCTTCATATGATGTATACATACTTGAATTATGATTATACTTACTAGCTCATGATAGGAGATATGCATAAGATAAAAGCTTGATAAATATGCAGCCATGAAAAGATTCTAACATACTAAAGGTAAACAACATGGCATAAAACTAAGTGCAGGATTGCAATGTTCGTAATTGGGTATGGCAAAGTGGTATCTCGCTTGCCCGAATGTGTGCAGCAAAACATAAATGCCCAGGCACCTCTGAAGTTTACAGGCAGACTAGAAATAAAGCTTATCAAAGATAAAAGCATCAAGCTATGTCACTACTAACCTATTCTGGGACAAGCACATTTCACTAAGAATGACAGTCATGCTCTCAAAGAAGTGCTTTAAAGAAGGATGGTGACTCAACATTAAAATAAAAGATAGGCCCTTCGCAGAGGGAAGCAGGGATTAAATCGTGTGCTAGAGCTTGTTAGTTCCCGAAGGCATATAAAGAGTGTAAAAATAATATTTTGAGAAGTGGTTGCAAGTGTCAACAAATCCGCGATAGAGTTCTTGTCATCTTCCATAACTAACCAACTTTTAGAGCGGTTCCGAAAATTCATATAGTTTGCATTATATCATGCTTACAGATTTTTGACACTCCTCCCAACCTTTTCTTCCACAAACCATGGCTAACCGAATCCTCGGGTGCCGACCAACAATCACCGTGGAGGAGTGTCTATTTTAATATTAAATGATAGGTGGACTAACCAGCTCTTTTGCAAAAATAAAAGTGGACAAGCAGATGAAGCTACTTGTCCTTGGAAATCATTTAGCATGGAAGATGACAAGTTATACTACCACATCCTTATGAGCTACACGCAGTGACACAAAAAGGGATTGTACAATTTTGAATAGTTAAAGATAGCACACGAAGAAATTTACTTGGAATGGTTTAAAACCATGCATAGGAATTTATAGTGGACTCTTTGGAATAACTTGGTTTTCAGGATTTTGGATGCACAAGCAGCATTCCCGCTTAGTACAGGTGAAGGCTAGCAATAGACGGGGAAGCGACAACAAGAGAGCACAACTGTCATAATCATACTTGCGACAGAATAAAATTAGCAGTGGCATAAAAGCGATACAGAAACTCTGAGTCACAATAGATCGTCGAGGCTTGACTTTTGTTTTGAGTCATAAACATGTGTAAGCATGTGCCAAGTCGAATCAAGTAAAACATTCAGAGGAGGATACCACACTACAATACCACTCTACGAATAAAACAATGCATGCAAATAACTATATGACATATGGTGCACCTTCAGGAGATTAGGATTAATCATGAGAAAACATGGCTATCAAGCATTCATCAAGTAACATAGCCCATACCATAACTACTAAGCGCAATCATATGGACAGGTATGTGTACAAAAATGAAAACAAATACGGTTCATACCAGCCTCTCACCACATCAAGTTGTCGAATATCGTCATTATTGCCCTTCGCTCGCATGACTTGAATGATATAAAATGAAAACCAAACTCCAGGTGGAGTCACAGACGGCTGTTGAATCTGAAAAGAACTATACAAAACCAAGAAGAACAACAAATATTGTTGGTGTTTTCGAATTTTAAAACAAAGCAAGGAAGAAGCAAATAAAAAGGAAAATATTTTTGGGTTTTTTGAATATCAACTCGAAAATCAAAAAGACAAAATAAAACTACAACTCGAATTACTAAAATAAAAGCATAGAGAAACAACGAAAATATTTTTGGTATTTTTGGGTTTTGAGAAAATAAACACCACAAGCAAGAACAAATAAAAGAAAGCGAAATATGGATATACAAAGAACTGACATGGAGCGAATATAGAAATGAGCGAACTGTCAGTATACGCGTACCTCCCCCCAAGCTTAGGCTTTTGGCCTAATTGGGAGACAATCATCGGTGCTGATAATAGCTCCAGGACGGTGCATCGTCCCTGGCGTGTTCGTAAGAACCACTCTGTAAAGCGGGGAAGGTTCCGCTTGCATAGTCAAACTGGTATGAGGAGCTCGCCCCCTCATCATGCGGCTCAGGCCGCTCCTCCTCCGGCTCGGCCCGGGGTTCATGCTCCCTCATGTATGCATCCAAGTCTTCTTCCGAGAATGCCCAATTTTCCCTGCCATCCAGGTTAAACAAAACAGGTGCAGGCAAACAAACCAATCGCTCGGAAGTCTTAGATGCAATCCTAGATTTAGTAACAAATACTAAATTATAAGTCAAATTATCGAGAGTAGCCCAGCTAGGAACAGAATGATTCCTGATCATGGAATTAATCTAAGCATAGAACAAGCATGCAAGCTCACTTAACCAGCAACATACAGCAGCAAAATACTCTAGAAATACAACACTAAACAAAATTCTACTTGGATAATCGAAGGAGTCACATACCGGTGAGTAAACAAGCAAAGTTTCAGCAACTGAAATGGGCTGAGCAAGTAGATCGAAAAATTCGAGCTCAAGAGCAGCAGGAACACGAGTTTGAACAATGGATATGAGTTTGGTCGGGAGAGAGAAAGAAAGGGGAGGAATCTCACCTTGTGGAGGCTCAGGTGGGACCCACGCCACAGGGGGGCGCGGCCTCCACCCCTGCCGCGCCGAGCTATGGCGTGGCAGCGTGGTGGGTCCCCCTGGTCAGCCCCAGGTACTACCACGTTGCATTTTTCAAAATAGGAATTTACGTAAAATTTTCAGATTTTTCTGACAACTTTCAATTTCGAGCAAAAACTGGGCACTTAAAATTCTAAATAGCAGCTAAGCAAAATTTTAACCACACTAAACATCATTCTAAAAATTTATAAAGACAGCAATATAACAGAAGGTATAACAGATGAGAAAGAGAGAATGTGGTTTAACAATTTTATGCAACTAAAATGTATTTGTCAACAAGGTTGATCAAGTCTTGCCACCAAATATATTTTATTTGACATAAAAGAATTAAACTACATGATACCATTATGTTACCTTATATTGAATAGATATTGTCCCAACCATAATACTTTCATATCCTTCATGGTGGTCATAAATAGGACAATCAATACTTCCAACTTTGATAGTTTTATAACTTGCAATTGAGCTCACTCCACATAATACATTTTGCTTCTTGGGAAAATAAACAGTATGCTCTTTGTCATTGACATTAAAAGTAACTTTCCCTTTATTGCAATCAATAACAGCTCCTGCAGTATTAAGAAAAGGTCTACCAAGAATAATGGACATATTATCATCTTCAGGCATATCCAACACAACAAAGTCAGTCAAAATCAAACAGTTGGTAGTAACTTGAACAGGAACATTTTCACATATACCAACAGGAACAGCAGTAGATTTATCAGCCATTTGCAAAGATATATCAGTTGGTATCAATTTATCTAAATAAAGTCTCTTATAAAGAGAGAAAGGCATCACACTTACTCCAGCTCCAAGATCACAAAGTGCAGTTCTAACATAATTATTTTTAATAGAGCAAGGAATAGTTGGTATACCTGGATCTCCAAGTTTCTTTGGAACCTTACCATTGAAAGAGTAATTAGCAAGCATGGTGGAAATCTCCTCATTAGGAATTTTCCTCTTGTTAGAAACAATATCCTTCATGTATTTCGAATAAGGAGGCAGCTTAATAGCATCAGTCAAAGGAATTTGCAAAAACAAAGGTTTCATCCACTCACAAAACTTGTTGTAGTGTTCTTCTTCCTTGGATTTATGTTTCTTATTAGGAAAAGGCATTGATTTTTGCACCCAAGGTTCTCTTTCTTTACCATGTTTCTTAGCTACAAAATCCTCTTTAGTGCAATTTTTATTTTCAGTGTCACTATCAGAATCGCTCTCAACCTCTTCATTATTATTAGCATTGTTTCTATCATTATCGTTAACAGGTTCATTACCATTTTCAGTTTCAGCATCAGACACAGATATACTATTAGGATCACTAGCAGGTTCTTTTTCCTTAATAGTTTCAGAAGACTCTACAGCAGGTTTATGTTTCTTCTTCTTTTTCTTAGAAGGAGAGCTGGGCCTTTCAGCTAATTGAGAATCTTGTTCAATTCTTTTAGGATGTCCCTCAGGATACAAAGGATCTTGAGTGGAAGCTCCACTCCTAGTTGCTATTCCAAAAGCATGTTTTCCATTACTATTAGAATTTTTAGCTAGCAAGTCTTTTTGTACTTTAGTAATTTGCTCCATTTGAGTTTGAACCATACTAAGATGTTTAACTAGACCTTTAATGTCATTTACAGTTCTTACCAAAACATCTTGCAAATTACTAATAATACGAGAATTTTCTAACAGATGATTTTCTACTCTCATATTAAAATGCTCCTGCTTAACAATAAAATTATCAAGTTCATCTAAGCATTGATCAGGAGGCTTACCATAAGGAATATCACCAGCATCGAAATATTGTAGAGAGTGTACCTCAATTGAAGGTGGAGGAGTCGGCTTACATAAGTCTTCTATTGGAGGTAAATTTTTAACATCTTCAGATTTAATACCCCTCTCCTTGAGAGTCCTCTTGGCTTCTCTCATTCCTTCATTATCAAGTTCAATAACACCTCTCTTTCTTGGTGTAGGCACTGGCGCAGGCTCTGGTGTGGGAGTGGGTTCAGCTATAACCCAATCTTCATAATTTTGGCTAATCTTAGCCATTAATTCCTCAGCTTCATCTGGAGTTCGTTTCCTGAAAACACAACCAGCACAACTATCCAGGAATGTCCTAGATTCATCGGTTAGTCCGTTATAAAATATATCAAGAAGTTCATTTTTAGGTATATCATGTCCAGGTCGAACTCTAAGCAAATAACAAAACCTTGACCAAGTTTCAGAAATATTTTCTTCCTGCAATTGCTTGAAGTTAAAAATTCTCTGCAAAGCAACATGTTGAACACTAGCAGGATAATATTTATGGAAGAAAACATCAACCAATCCTAAAGGATTTTTAATACAACCGGGAGACAAATTACCAAACCAAGCTTTAGCATCGCCTTTCAGAGAGAAAGGAAAAATTTTGGTAACAAAATAGGTGCGCAATTTAATATCATCAGAGAACAAACTACTTAAAGTAGATAACTTGTTCATATGTTCCATAGCACTTTCATCTTCAGCACCACAAAAAGGATCTTTCTCTACCACCGATATAAAGGACAAATCCACAGAAAAGTCATAATCCTTATCAGTTATACGAATAGGAGATGTTGCAAACTCAGGATCAGCAGACAATTTGTAGCTAACAGTGTGTTTTTTCAGAAAATCCATTATAGTGGCAGAATCAGCAGAAGAGTCAAGATTCCTGCATTTTTCAGCAAAAGCTTCATCTACTTCTATATAATCTTCCTCGGGGTCATCATCATCGATGAATTCCCTCGACTCAGGAGAAGCAACAGGTGTGACAACATTTTCATTAGGCATTTCAGAATTTTCAATAAGTCTAGACCTAGCAATCGTAGCATCTAGAAAAGGACCTAACGAACCAGTTTCACTAAGCACAGTAGAAGCATCATCAAATTCATCAGAAACAGTTTCAGATTCAGTAGTGCCAACACGCGAAGCAGGTGCGTGTGGCGGTGTAACCAGTTGATTAATAACAGATGGTGAATCAAGAGCAGCAGCGGAGTTCAGAGCCGTACCTTTCCTTGTAGTGGATGGCAGAATAGCCACCTTCTTGTCATGAGTTTTCCCCATGATAAATGGATTGCAGCAAAGGATATCACTTCCAGATGAACTTATAAATAAAGCTATGCTCCCCGGCAACGGCGCCAGAAAATAGTCTTGATGACCCACAAGTATAGGGGATCGCAACAGTCTTCGAGGGAAGTAAAACCCAAATTTATTGATTCGACACAAGGGGAGCCAAAGAATAAATATAAGCCTTAACAGATGAATTGTCAGTTCAGCTGCACCTGAAAGTAGACTTCCTTGACACAGATTATCAGTAGCAACGGTGATATAACAGCAGTAGTAACAAAGTAATAGCAGCAACAGTGTAACAAAGACAGCAGCAGTAATTTCAGTAAACAGCAGGATTAAAAGTACTGTAGGCATAGGGACGGATGTACGGGCGTTGCATGGATAAGAGCGCTCATGTAATAATCATAACTCAGGGCATTTGCAGGTAAACAATTATAAAAGCATCCTAGTACTAGTCAAACATAGGCATGTGTTCCGTATATAGTCGTACGTGCTCGCAATGAGAAACTTGCACAACATCTACTGTCCTGCCAGCCCGTTTGCAGCGGGGCCTCAAGGGAAACTACTGGCAATTAAGGTACTCCTTTTAATAAAGTACCGGAGCAATGCATTAACACTCCGTGAACACACGTAATCCTCAAGTCAAAGCCATCCCCTCCAGTTATCCCGGTTGCTGTCACTCCGGGGCCTCGGGTTCCGGACAATAACAGGTGAAAACAACTTGCAGATATGATCTAAAACATAATTATTCTCATGCATCAACAACATGTTCAGATCTGAGATCATGGCACTCGGGCCCTAGTGGCAAGCATTAAGCACAACAAGTTGCAACAATGATAAATAGCACTAACAATGGATACTAGGCACCATGCCCTAACAATCTGGCAACTTATTACATGAACAATCTCATCCAATCCCTACCATCCCCTCAGCCTACAGCAGGGAACTACTCACACATGGATGGGGGAATCATTGATGGTTGATGGAGAGGCGGTGGTGATGACGATGGTGATGATCTCCTCCGAATCCCCGTCCCGGCAGGGTGCCAGAACGGAACTTCTGATCCCCGGAATAGAGATCGCGGCGGCGGCGGAGCGTGGATGTGTTTCGCGAAATATGGTCGAACCCCCCTCGATATTTAGGTCAAGGGCAATATATAGTCCAAAGGGGAGCGTCGGGGGGCGACCGAGGTGGCCACGCCACACTTGGGCGCGGCCCCACCCCCAGCCGCGCCCAGCTATGGCGTGGCTGCCTGGTGTGGCCTCTCCGACTCCCCTTCTGGCTCCGTGGGTCTTCCGGTGAAATATGACGATCGCAATTGTTTTCGGAGTTTTTCTCGAAAGTTGACTTTTCTGCACAAAAAGAAGACACCAGGGCAATTCTGCTGAAAACAGCGTTAGTCCATGTTAGTTGCATCCAAATCATACAAGTTAGAGGTAAAACAACAGCAAAAGTGTTCGGAAAAGTAGATACGTTTTGGACATATCATCCAGTAATTCGGGTCATGGGCTGGTGGTTCATACTGCATCTCAGCCCAATCCACAAGGAAATCCGGCAATGCCTGAGACTTGATTGCATCTCTTCTCTCATACTGTGGAGTGTAAGGGGATAACTCGATTGCCCATTTGGCAACCCGGCCATTGGCGACTTTGCATCCGATGATCTCCGAGATAAGAGCTTCACATACCACCCTTATTGGATGCTCTTGAAAGTAGTGTTTCAATTTGCCTGTGGAGTCCACACAAAGTTATTGGTTCTTTTCATCAATTGATACAAGGGCAAGGCCTTTTCTCCTAACCGGCTTAGGGATGCAAGACAACCAGTAAATTTTTGCACATCTTTAAGATTTTGAGGCAACCTCATATTTTCAATAGGTCGAATCTTTACCGGATTAGCTTCGATACCTCGGCTAGATACAAGGAAACCGAGTAATTTTCCTGCGGGTACACCGAATGTACATTTATCCGGGTTGAGTTTCATCCGGTATTTTCTCAAATTTGCGAATGTTTCTCTTAGATCATTGATCAAGGTTGATTTCTCTTTAGTTTTTATCACTATGTCATCGACATACACCTGCACATTTTTTCCTATTTGATCATGCAAACATTTTTGCATACACCTTTGATAAGTAGCACCGGCATTTCTCAAACCAAAAGTCATGACACGATAGCAATAAGGCCCGTATGGGGTAATAAAGGCAGTTTTTATTTGATCATCCGGGTTCAACGGTATCTGGTGGAAACCAGAATAAGCATCCACAAAGGATAACAGCTCACACCCGGCTGTGGAATCGATCACTTGATCTATCCGAGGCAGTGGGAATGGATCCTTAGGGCATGCTTTGTTCAGATTCGTGTAATCAATACACATACGCCACACTTTGGCTACATTTGGGTCATCTTTTTTCTTCTCTACCAGGACCGGGTTAGACAACCAGTCCGGGTGAAGTACCTCCATGATGAATCCGGCTGCCAGTAGTCGGGTTAACTCATCTTGTATCACTTGCCTTCTCTCGTCAGAAAGTCGCCGCATCGGCTGCTTCACGGGCTTCATCTCGGGCCTTACAAATAATGAGTGCTCAGCCAATTCCCTCGGAACACCTTTCAGGTCATGATTTGACCATGCAAAGATGTCTCGATTCTCACAGAGGAATTGGATGAGCTCGCCTTCCTATTTCTCAGTTAACCCGGCCCCTATGATAGCCTTGCGCTCGGGGTGCTCCGGGTCAACAGTGATTTTCTTGGTCTCCTTGGGCGCCTCGAACGCCGCATTTTGCTCAACGTGTGCCATTCCCGGCATGCCGAGTTGCGCAGCTTGAGCCATGGCCACCACTTGCTGCATCTTTTTCTTCTCAGCTGCTATGATCAGAGACTCGGCCAAGTTAGAGCCAGCCGATGCACACTCGATGGAGCTCTTGTAGTTACCCGCAATGGTAATGATACCATTAGGTCCTGGCAACTTCATCTTCAGGTAAGCCATGTGGGTGGATATCATGAACTTGGCCGGAGTTGGCCTGCCGAGCAGGGCATGGTATGGACTCTCAAGGTCCACTATCTCGAACAGGACAGTCTCGGTCCTGGAGTTCTCTTTGGTGCCGATACATACATCAATCCACATCTTACCCATTGGTGCACATGAAACACCAGGCACTATACCATGAAAAGTTGTGTCGGTTGGTAACAGCATGTTGGCAGTGATACCCAACTTCACCATTGTGTCACGGTACATGATGTTGATACTGCTGCCATTGTCAATCAGAACTTTGCTGAACCTGACGTTCTGGTTGGGCCCAATGAATGTTGGGTCCACCACCAGAGCATAGCCTCCTGGGGTCGGCATGATCCGGGGTGATCTTTTATCCCCCAGGTAATTTCTTGATCCGACCAGTGCATATATTTCGGCACAGCCGGCATTACAGCATTAACCTCCATCTGGCGTCGTGCCCTACTCTTTTTGTCAGTTGCCTCGGTCACGAACACCACATAACTATGATGGGCTTCATGGTACTCATTCTGGCGATTAAGGCCGGCATTGCCATAGTTGCCTCCGTGATTCACCTAATTCACATCATTTGGTTCCCTCCTGTTATCATTCGGTCTCTGTTGCTGCTGTTGATTCGGCCGGTTCACCGGAGTGTTGTTTGCCCCGGTTAGCGCAACGCGCTGCTGAGGTTTTGGCAGTGGTGGCCTCGGAGGACCTACCCTCTGATTTGCTCCGGATCCAGCTCCTTCCCTCAATGTCCTATGGTACCAACTGCATTGCCGCGTTGAGTGATGTGCTGGCCCACGCTTATCATTAGTGTGGTATCTGCATGGTCCATCCAGCATTGCCTCATAGGTGGCAAGCAGTTGTGTGTCTTGGCCCCAGGGCTTCTTTCCCTCTTGGTTCTGGCTCCAAGGTGGGCCGCTGATCTTCGGCCTCTGGCTACTACCAGCATTCTGCTGCTCTTGATCTACTGCAGCAACCATGTTTGACCCGTACCGGATATCCGGCCGATCTTCCCTTCTCTTATGTCCAAAGTTCTGGCTATCATTAGGTCTGAATTGTCCGGGTCTGCTGTTACCCGGGTTCCGTCGACTCGGTTCAAACGTGTTGAGCAGAGGCTGCATTGGATCTCCAAGTGCATAACTGTCTGCAATCTGAATCGTCTCGGCCAGCGTGGCCGGCATCTCTCTTTGTAACCTTTGCCACAGCATGGAGCCATGTCGGCATCCCTGGGCAAACCATGAAATGGCTTGCGCTTCCACAACTCCTTCGCAGGAATTGCGTACTGTACTCCACCGAGTTAAGTAGTCTCAATCAGTCTCATTTTGCCTCTGTACACACATAGCCAACTGCTGTGGCCGATTCGGCCTCTTGTATGTGCTAGAGAAGTTACTCACAAGGCTTCCTCAAAATCTAGCCAGCAATTGACACTGCCCTCACTCAAATTGTTCAGCTAAATTCGGGCTGGTCCTTCCAACATCTGAGGTATGTACCTCACCGCCCATCGGCGGTTTCCTCCGGCTACATTTACTGCCGAGAGATAATCCGACAGCCAGTCCTCTGGCTTGGAGTTACCGTCATAGGTCTTTGAACCTCGAGGCAACTGGAAGTGCGGCACTAATGGTTCCCCATGATTCGGGGCCCGAAGCATTTAGGTCCAGGTGGGCCCTGCTCTTCCAGTATCTCGGACCAATGGAGCCTGTCCAACTTGATGCGTGCATCACCCGGCGCCAACATGCGCGGTCCCAATCTGTCTCCTAGTGCATTGTCATACCTCTGATATCCGGCTCTCTCCAGAGCCGAATTGCCATCATCATAGCGGTTGTTCCTCTGGTCAAAACCTTGTGGTTCCTGAACATGCGCAGCCCTGGGGTGTTGCTGAGCATGGTGTTGATTCGGGTACCGAGGTGGTTGACCCCGGCCAGCTGGGTTGGGATTCCCTTGACCCAGATTTCCCTGAGCCGGGTTACTCCTAGCTCGCCCTGCGCCGTTCTGCCCGGCCATTTGCTCTTTAGCATAATCTGGGTTGTAGGTCTGAATCTGCTTGTTCCTTCCCGAGTTTACACTCGGGTTACGATCTCTACTCGCATGTGGCGAGGAAGCTTGCCCTTTGGACCTCTGACTACCGACTTTAGCCGAGTGCACAATCTGGGAACCCCTGGCCATGGTGTTGCCTTTCAAATATGCCTCGTTTTGTCGGTTGGCCATGGCCACCAACTCATTCACTCTTGCTTGTTGCTTCTGATAAGCTTCGCCGGTTAATCCGGCTAGCTCAGCCCTTGCTGCCTCTGCAGCTCTAAGGGTCTTGGCTGGGGAGCTATAATTCGGCTTCGCTGCCGTTACCCAGGTCACGCTTGACGCGGATCTACCGTCCCTAGCCATCTCTACATTGAGGCCTTTGCCTCTCTTTCGCACATCAGCCATGCGAGCAGCATCAAGGCCATGAGCCTTGTTATACTCACGCATCGATCTATCGAACTCTTCTCTAGTCTTGGCCATCTCTATGGCCTCAGCATGCAGGTCCTTGCGCTGCTGCTCCAGCTCTTCCTCGGTCAGGGCTACACCTGTACCAGGAACTATGGGAACAGCGAGCCTTTCGATCACCTTATCCAAAGGAAGAGGTCTGGACTCGGACGGGCCGCCCTGCTCATGGTTCACCCTCTCCAGAGGTGGCCTGGCCGTCCTAACCGACTTCTCCGGAGTCTCGGCATCATCCTCCAGACCAGCTCCAGTCGCAGTTCCGGTCATCATGACCTTTGCACGACTCTCAGGGCGAGTGATGCGCCGAGCGCGAGCCGCATAAAGAGCAGGAGGATCTTCTGCCTCCAGCACCCGCGCGGGGTACTTGCGGACAAGCTCGGTGGCGACGTAGGTGTGGAGGGAGCTGAAGGCGATGAGGCAGCCGTTGACCGGGAGAGGCCTGCTGTGGGGACCCCAGACCGGCAGTCTGAGACCTCCAGTATGCATACATTCAGGATCCCATGATCAGTCAGTCGTGAACAACATACTTAAGTTGGCATTGCAGATACATCATTCATTACATAACGAATACACGTTTCGCAAAATCTGGTCACATGACCCAGTCTTAAACAACCGCCACGCAGGGCAGAAAACACATATAGCAGCGGAAAACTGCAAACACAAACGTGGCAAAGCCCAAGTCATGCCTTGACTACCTACAGGCAGCTGACTGGGAAGACGGCCTAGTTCGCAAAGACGTTGACGAACTCTCAATCTTCCGCATACTCCTCATCCTCGACGTAGGTCTTCTAGTTGAGAATCTGGACATTGGAATATCCAGGGCACAGCCATGAGTACAATTATGTACTCGCAAGACATCCCGAATGAATTTTATGAAATGCGAGTATGCTTATATGGTGGAATAGGTAGGCTGTAATTAGGGTTCACTACCCATGATGGATGAAAGATTCATCATGGTTGATTAACATCTCTATATCTTTATTGAAAAAGATACTTCAAAAGATAAGTTTTCGCAAAGAAATATTGAAGAGAAGAGCAGATTTTTTCTTTGCAAAACTTCTTGGATAACACTCATCAGGTTTCCATCATCAGCACCTCCCAGGTACTTAATCCGCCTTTCCAGTACCTCCCAGGTACACTCCTTTCCAAAACCTCCTTTTTAAAAACATCGACACAATGCTAGACGACATTGACCATTCAGCTGTCCATGACCGCGGACGCGGCTATTCGAATAGTTTTGACTCTGCAGAGTTTGTACACTTTCACCACACCATCCGGTACACCTGCCGTGAACACCACGGACTGCCCGCGACAGTATGCGAACATCAGATAACCGATCATAACTTCCACTATGTCTATGCTAGTATGCGATTACCTCTTCAGTGGGTTTGTTCTCCCCGGCACCGAGTGAGCTAGCCGTATCGATCCGGTTGCCCCTAGACATCACACCGCCATGGCAGGAGACCACTGTTGCTTGCCGGTGGCACTCGCAGTCCACACTTTGTATGCCCATATCCAGCATTCGGTTCCGGGGACTTTAACCCCTTCTAGCCAATTGAGGTAAAGTCTCACACTAACACAAACAAGCTTCCATTAAGCCCGTGCCCATTTTGAGTGATGTGGTTGTACGGTAGGGCTGTCAGGCACAAGACTAGTCTATGTGTCGTTTTCGAAAAACATTTCCAAAACATCTTCTTCACAATCCTCCCGTGGACAAGGTCCCACCTTTCCCGGGTTTTTCTTTTAAAACCTTTGTTTTTCGAAAACACACTTTTAGGGGTGTCCACTTAGGGACTTCAAAATTATTAACTTGTGGTGGTAAATATTCCATATGGTGGCTAAGGGCTTGGTAACACCAAGTTGTAACTAATGGCAATGTAATAATTTATAATAACACTAGTAGTAATGGTCATATCAAAAATAGTTTTGTTTTTCCAAGTTTTTGTAAAACTTCAGAAGTAAATCATGCATGATATAATGATAAGTATAGTAGCAAGCATTTGGGAGCTTGCCTGTTTTTCAGATGTGTCCTTGGAATTCTCTTCATAGATCAATAACAAATAAAATCCCTTCTCTCTTCAGAAATCCCTCCCGGAAGTATCTCCGGAAGCGTCGTTCTCTAGCGTCGCAAAAAGAAAGTAATCACTAATCAGTACCAACTAAAGGTACACACTAACACCAAGCATCACATACAGCAAGCAAACATCATTGCACAACAATCATCTACTTTTCAAAAATAAAAATCTACCACATATTTTTATTTGAAAAGAAAACTAATAGAGCTATGCTCTAGTTTGAGAATTTTATTCTCAAACCAAAATGCAATGGGGTCAGTGGGTGTACCACTATCAACCAAAGCATAAAGAGGTCATTTAGCCTCTGGTCATTTACAAAAGTCACCTAAACACAAGCTAGACAAAAATCTATTCATACTAGTGAGTCACAAATATTATCAAAAGTAATATTCTAGTTAAACATGCTTTGCTAAGGGCTAAGTAATATCCAAACAAGGGTGACATGCTATTCAACCAGTAGCAACATAACAAGCTACTGATGTTCACACAACACTCTCTAAAGTCATTCCATATAAAGGATTTTTATCCTCATACAATCCCTAAATGCTAGAAAAGTCTAGGAAATAGTCCTACTAGTGATAATATCCTCTCACAACACATGAAGCACTCAACTTCTCCTAGCATGTTATCAATATGAAGTAACACAATCATAACAGAGAATATCAAACCTACACATGCTAGAAATCACAAAAAGAATACTAACCCATATTATAAAACTAAATAGAACTATAAATAATTATTATCAGAAAAGCATAAAATCTAGTTTTGCTCACCCAATTAAATCTACAGCTCAATAAATCACACCAAGATAGGATTAGGTACTCCTAAACATATACAAGCCAACACAATTGGATTCACTTCAAAAATCATCACCAAATAATTTCCAAAAATCCTAGAATAGCCTACTGGACATTTACAGAAATGCATGCCATTTTAATTAGGTTGATCTTTAGCAAGCAAGACCAAGTTCTACTGCTAGGTAACACTTAGAGCTTTCCAAAACAGTTGAGTTTGCATTTTTGTGATTCTTAGAAAAAAAAATATTTAAGTTTTAGTGAAAACCAGTACTTCTGCCTCTCCATTTATTTCTCCAAAAATAATAACTAAAATGTAGATCTACAAGTTGGGTGTGTTTAAGAACTTGCAGAGGTACATCCCAGATTTTTGGTTTGATTTTATTTGGTGTTTTACTATTTCAAAACGATTTAAACCAGGGGACAAAGTTTCTGCCTAAAAACAAAACAATAAACACTGGAAAAGAAAAAAAAAAAACGCGCGCGGGCCGAATCCGCTGAGCCGAGCCCAGCTAAGGCCGAAAGCGGCCCAATATGGTGCGCGCCCGCGGCGCGGCGCGGGAAATGGCTCGATTTAAAGAGAGCCGTCGATCTGGAGATCGACGGTTCAGGAGCGTCTTCTTCCTCTCCTCTCTCTCTCACTACGGCGACACGGGGACGAGCTCGGGCTCGGGTTTCCTCACCTAGGGGCGTTGTAGGGCAGTGGCGCGAGGTCGGGGTAGTCACGTGTGCTCGAGGCAGTGCAGGGACGGTCGCAGCAGCAGCAACGGCGCCACGGCACAACTCCGGCGAGTTCAACGTCCGGGGCGGCGTCGAGGACGGCGGCGACGTTCCTGCGGGTAAACGGCCAGGAGATCGTGTCAGGGAGGTGTTCTAGACTCCAGGGGGTGAGATTGTGCAAAGAGATCGAAGAAAAGGGGAGTGGAACGGCGGCAACCTCCAAACGGATCTCGCTCGGGTCCGGCGAGGTTTTCTTCCTCGCCTCGCTCACAGAGAGCGAGCGAGGATGATTGAGTGGTGTGGGGCGTGTGCGGGTGGTGTGTGCGAGTGGGTGGCGAGGTGAGAGGCTCTAGTGTGGTTTAAAGGCACGGGATGATCATCACCTCCTCTCGGGGTCAACGGCAGGGGCGGGTGGTGTGTCGTGTGCACGCCAACGCTGGCCCCAGGCTTCCTCTGCTCGTCAACCCATGTCTCCACGGACGCACACACGGTTGGCAAGGCGAGGACGCGAAGGAGAGTGAAGAAACGTGCATCTTCTCCTTGCCACGGTCGCCTCCCAGGTCACCTCCACGGCTCCACCGTTTCCCCTTAAGTTGACCTCTCCAAAGGCATCCAATGGCATGGATCGAGAGTGGGGACATTGGGGAGTAGAGTAGACAACGTTTCCCTCTCTGGTTCACCCCAAAAAAGCACCAAAACGTGCTCTCAAAAGTCACCCCGAACAGTTTCAGTAAAAATTCAGAAATCTGAAATTCGGCTAAGTGCTGAAACTGCTAAAACATACCAAAAGTTCTTGCCTGGTTTAGCTAGCAAAAAATATCCAATTGGGAAAATTTCAACTGGTAAATGATCACCAAGTTGAATACTTCTAGGACATATTTTTGAACCATTTTTGAAAAATGCTAAAGGGTAGGGAAACATGCTGAACAGTGGGCTATTCTCTGTTCTGTTTCTGGTTCTGTTTTTTTCTGTTTTATTCTGTAGCCACTAAAACAAGCATATATCTAATGGTTATAAAAGTCCAAAAGGTGATCTAAGGACATGGGGTTGCAGTCCACACACCATAGATCATCTCCAAACTCCAAGATCCCATAAAATCTTATTTTAGCCACATAAAATAATAGGTCCAAAACAGCAAGTTATAACAGTTTTCAGAGAAGAAAAACCTAATTAGAAAATTCTAAAAAATTATTTTTCTTAAACCACAAGCACTAATATACCACACATAGATGATCAAGGCCACAAGCACAAGTTGGTTCAAACATAGGTTCAAAATTTGGTCTCCCACTTATATATTACAAAGGGTTAAAATTTTGGGCTGTGACACCTGCCGCCGAAACAGCCTGCGTTGTCGCTGACGAAGTGCATGTCGCCGAGCTTGCACACCAACCCGCTAAGCACACGCTCGCTGGAGGTGGTGATGGAACCCGTCCGGATGAAGACTCCAGCCAGCGCTGCTGCTGGCCCCACGGTGGGCGCCAACTGTCGTGGTGGTGTCACGGCAGATGCCATGGGTATGGCTAAGTGTGGGGCCGTATGGACGCTGGAGGTATCCGGGGAGGGCTTGCACGCTGAGAAGCGCGCACGGACAGAAATCGAACCAAGAACACACAAGAACACACACGCGATTTACCCAGGTTCGGGGCCCTCGTGAGGAGGTAACACCCCTACTCCTGCCTGCCTCTCGATGTATATGGGTGAAACACAAGCACAAGTACAAGATCTGCTCCTTGAGCTGTGTTGCTAAAACTATGAACAGTGGTACGAGGTAGAAGATGAAGCTAAACACAAAGGGGGCAAGTGAGCTCTTTCTTCTTCCGTCCCTCGCACAGGAGGAGGTACAGGGGTACTTATAGCAGTCCTGCTAGCAACGGCTCTGTCCTCCACGGTGGCAGCATGTGCAACTGCAGAGTTCTCCGGGATTCCTGCAGGAGACCCGCGCCTCCGGGATCTCCGGGTCGTCTCTGCCATGACAAGACTTCTCCTGTCTTGTCCCAGGTTATCCGGGTTGTCCCATCCCGGGACGTCGGTCTGTCAGGCTCCGGGTTCTCCGGCCAGGCGTGCTCCTCTGCCAGGCCAGAAGACAAAAGCCATTGACTTCCTAACCGAGTTAAACTTTCTTTTCCTTCTTAACCCGGCAAGGGTATGCCGGATTCTCCTCGTCCCTCTCCTACATATAAGAAAGAACAAGAGCAGACCGATATTTGTATGTCGGTTAACATAACCCGGCCTAAGTGACCCGGTGGCCATGAGTCGGTTTGTAGTCACACCATGTCTCGGTCCCTCCGGGTGTTGGTTGACCCGGTTTGACCATGACCCGGTCCACTTTTCATGGCTCTTTATACCATAACTGACCCTACCCGGGGGTAGCCCCCCAACAAACTACAACCGCCAACTAGGTACAACAAGATAAATAAGCTACTGTGACCACATAACATGAATTGTCATCAGATGCGGCCCCGAACAGCCCGATACTACGAAATCAGAGAACAAAATAAGGCAGCAGGAGTGGGTGCGTGAAGGGAGGGGGAGAAGAAAAGGAATACCCATCTCAGCGGCAGCGCACATGCCTTTTAGACTCGCGAATCGCCGGTCTCTTCGCCGCCGGACGTCGATGGACGCGAGCCGCGCCTTTCTCCAGACTCCAACGAAGCTAACTCCGGCTCCGCCATCACCGCTATCACCGCCGGCTCTATCTCGGACTCGCGAGGCACCGCCCCGACCGGCACCGGCTGAGCTGGCTGCGGTGACACCGTCCGCCATGGCTAACACCTCTCACTCTCCCTCGAAAAGACTCGAAGAACGGTGCCAAATGAAAAGGCCAAAAAGAACTCAGAAAGACGACTAGTTGACTTAACCGGGAAAACACAGGGAAAAGGAGAAAATGGGGCGGCGCGCTAAGATTGGTGAGGCAGATCCGACGGTTCAAAAAGTGTTTGTTTCCCAATTGCAAAACAGCTGGTTGTTAATTAGGAAAAATGTTGTTTTAACCTGTAAGAGACATGGAGATGTTGAAAAAAAAAACGTCACTCCCGTGACGACCGGTGCAAACCCTAGGTCGTCTCCTACACCACCCGGGTACGTGGGGTCGAGGCGGTCGCGCGCAATCGGCCCCGTTGGAGCTGCGGGTGCTGCGGCACTACACCTGTCGCTGGGCTCCCCCGTGAGCCAATTCAAGTCGCCGCGGTCCGTCGCGCCGTCCAACGCCGGCGTGTTGCAGATCCTCGCCGGCAGGAACACCGCCAAGGTGTTCTTCAACGCCGCCTACGACTGACGCCGAGATCGATCGATCGTTCATAGCTGGAGAACACGGAGCTGGATCGTGCGAAGCTTGTGTAAGATGTCTGAACCGTAGATGCAGGGAAGTGAAAACGCGACAGATCAGGTTGGGAGAGCAGAGCACTCCGCATCTTCGCAGGCACGTCACATTGCTGCACACCAGCAATTAGCAAGCCTGGGCCAGGAGCACTGTGGATATGGTCGTCGTCCGTGGCCAAGAGCCAAGGGCCGGCACAAAGGGTACTGAAAGGCTCATATATGTGCTTGGGGCCAGCCCCGCCGCGCGGGTGCCGCCGTTGGGTCCGAGTGGCGCCGGCGTTGCATGGCGGTGGCACATGCTGATGAGCCCTGAGGCTGGATATTCGTGGATAATCTCTTCTCATGGAGTCTTGGGCCTGAAATATCAATGGTGCAGCTGAATTCGTATTGTCCAGCATCACGGAGAGCGATGTTCCATGTTCCCAGCAGCAGTACGTGGTAAATATACAGAGCATTTATCGATAATTTACATCTTCAGCAAACAACAACGCGCATGAACTACACAAGTACACATACACTGTTGGACGCCGACAGCATGGCAGAGGACGAGACGACACGGCGAGCTCGACGAGCTACGGTGCCTACTGCCTACGGTTCTTGGCCCGCCGCGTCGTGCGGCTGCTCGTTGCCGTGGCCGTGGCCGCCTTGCTGCGAAGGGAAGGGGTTGGAGCCCTTCACGGCCCAGCCGACGGCGAAGACCGCGGCGCCGGCGAGGACGGCGGCGCCCCAGGCTCTCGAGTACCACAGGCTGTACCGGCGAGTGACGTAGAGCCACTGCTCCCGCAGCGTCGCGGGATCGGGTTGGTTGGGTCCGGCGGATGCGGGTACCGCGGGCTCTCGACCCACCCGTGCTCTGGCCGGTTGGGATACTCCGGCCCCCGCGACCATGCGCTGCCCCCGGCCGCGGTGGCCGTAGCGCCCTTCTTTGCCTCTGCTTCGGTCGTGTCCGGTGGTGCGCGATACGGCGGCCGTTCATCGGGTGGTGCCTGCTCTCCCATGATCGCCGCTTGCAGATTCTTTGGTACTTTGATCTTTTCGCTGTCTGCTGGACAGGATTTTCCTATGTAAGGTCTGCTCCTTGCTGTGGTTCTTGTTTGTTGGGACCTGACTGGGAGGTGCGACGTGTTCGTGGCACAAATGGTATCTGAAAGCGGTGCTCTATGCGGCCTTCCTGGCAGATGTGGAAGGTACGAGAAACTCATGGAGCTGTCCAACACAGTTACCAGAAAAACTCAAAGCGGTCCGGCACAAGGGCTGGACTGTTTTATTTGAGGGCTCGAATTAAGGCCCCGATTGGTTCACAGTTTTTTAGCGGAATACGGGTGTAAATATTACGCACCTGTTTAGGTCCTCTTAAAAATCCGGAGCATCTAGCGTAAATGGAAGGGAATAATTACGGACCGGAATTTTGGCAGACATACTCGTCAGTTGGATGTCAAGTCAGGATGTAAATGGGCAGTCCATTGGACGATGTGGACACAGCCGCTTCGGCCACATAGCAATTTGGTGGATTTTGTGGCCGCCACTTGACATAAATGGCGGTTTCATGCGGCTAAACGGTGCCACGACGGCCGCGTCGCACACTGCCCCTTCACCGTTCAGATCCAAATCTTGGCTAGCGATCGATTGATCCTATTCTGCTACGCTCCGCCGGGATCGATCGATCCATCCTATCTTGCTAGGGTTATCCTGCTACGCTCCACCGGGATCGATCAATCATCGTGCGCACCGTCGCCCGCTCCTGATGCATCGATCGATCCTGCCCTGCTCCGCGCCGCCGGGAAGAGATCGATCTCCAGCTGGTAGCGATCAATCCTGCTCTGCGCCGCCCGGAAGAGATCGATCTCCTCCCGCTCACCGTTGTCCGCGCCCGCAAGCACCTGCTGCTGCTCCGTGCTCTGCTACCCGGCATCTTCCTCCTTTCGGCTGCCCGCAAGCACCTCCTGCTTCTCCATGATTTGTATTGGTAATAGCAAATGTCTGGTTCATTATCTTGCTCTCCATGGGGATGCGCGGCTGTTGCTCTACCCGCCCAACGCCTCCAGATCGACGCAGAAGATACTGACGAAGGGAGGTTGGGGGTGCGCGGGATCTTGAGAGGAGACGCAGGCCAGGGACGTGCATGTGGGAGATGTGGCTAGCGGCGGCTTCCCGGTGGTAGGTTGACGGCGGCGACGCCTCGAACCAGCGTTCATGGAAAGATAAAGACTGCCGTTGGCGATGGTGGACTTCGTGGATTCGCCACATACGCCACGTAAATTAAGTGATTATCCACATGCGCCATTTAGGCTGAATTTTGCGGGCGGCGTAAACGGGACCAGCGGATGCCGCTGCCATTTACAACCTGAATGTCAAGGCAATATTTGGCGGTTCCCTATTTATCGGTTGAAGACTTGAAGTGAGTATAATCCGTGTCTCGCCCGTACGAGCGAGTACATACTGCTTTTTCCTCTTCCGATTTTTCGGTTATTTTCTGGAATGCTCGAACAAATGGATTTAGAAAAATTTAGAAAACGTTCATCGCATGGTAATAAAGCTGTTTATCATGTACTTCTAAAATATCTTCACGATATTCATTGTGTATTCAAAGAAAGTTCATCCTATATTAAAAAATGTTCATCGTGTCTTAAAAAAGGTTCACCGTGTGTATAGAAAAATGGTCATCACGTGTTTAAAAATGATCCCCGCCTATTAAAAATGTTCATCGTATATTTTTTTAAAATGTTCATCATGTATTTAAAAAATGTTCATCGTATATTAAAAAAAGTTCACTATGTAACAAAAATGTATATTACCAATTTAGATTAAGAAAATGTTCATTTAGAATGCATAAAAATGTTCACGTGTAACAAAGAAAATGCTCATACTGTACAAACAAAATATTCATGTATTCTTATAAAATGTCCATTTTACAAAAAATATCATGATTTAAAAAATATGTTCATGAATTTGTAAAGTGTTGATGTTTTGATTTTTTTTCCATAATTTGTTCACGGGCTTTAAACCGTTCACAGGCTAGAAAAAATATTCACGCTTTTTGCAGGCTAAATAAAATTCACGCGTGTGCCAAAAATAGTTCATGGGTGCTATAAAAATATACATCCATTAGCCAAACAATACTCAAAAAATGAACTTAATTATTTGAAAAAATGAAACAGCCAAGAAGAATACAAAAGAAAGAAAAAGAAAATTAAGAAATTCGTCAAACAAAACACAGAAAAAGAACCAAGAAAAACCGAAAAAGAAAATCAAGGAAGAAAAAAATGGGTCGCCCATGTGGGGCGAGTTTTGTGGGCGATCCCTTGCTAACGCTCGGATTACAGGTTAGTAGCAAGTACAGTTAGTTTCTAATCTGGCCTGCTAGCCTCACGTTTGACGAGGTAGGCCCGTTAATACGATCAACACACGAAACAGGATTTCATCCCGCTTTATAAATAAATCAACCACCACCATACAACATTGTGAGACCACTGCTGGGCAAACAGCACAAGCACGCCCAAGAAAAAAACAAAAGAAACAAAAGAGAAAACAAAGATAACGACGCTAGAACAACGAAAAACAAAGATGAGTCGCAACTGCTGCGCCCTCTCCGGAGAATTCCACCACACTCCAATGCCGCCGGATTGTTGTGTACCAAGCAACACCTTCAAGAAGGGAAGCGACGACGACGACGCTGCTGCTCGGACAGATCCTAGAATTTCTCCCGGTACACGAAGGGGAGCGGAGGCGGTGTACACCCGACGCCCTTCAAGAAGGATAGTGGCACCCGAAGGCGTCACCACATCGGTGTCGGTAAACCGACAAGGATTTCTCCTGACCCCCGACACTCCACACCACGGACAAACCGTTGGCTACCACCTAGCTCGTCGCCCACGAACATGCGCCAACAGTCTTGAAACATCCACGCCGTCTCACCATGACAAAAAGATGCAAGGCCGGCCGGACCAGGAAGACAAGTCGTAGATTGGGGACGGCACTACCGCAGCCTCGTGGGAGGGCACAACCTCCACCGCCAGAGGCAGTAGCAGACCGGACGCAGTAGCAGGAGCACACCGGACCACCTGCCGCGTCGGGCCCGTTCTGGGCCCGTGAAGCTCCCGCCGCCACGCTGCAGCAGACGTGGCACCGTGGACGCCATCCCCATCGCGAGCTCATCTTCAGCCCCACCGGACGTAGCATTGCAGAGCCCGAGCCGGCCTCGCATCTTTTTGCCCCTACCTAGATCGGGCCCACAGGGCCCAGATCTGGGCCTAGAGGGGCCGCCGGCCACGCCTGCTTCGCGTCGCCACCGTCGCCAAGCAGCACCGCCTGCACCCCGCCGCCATCCAGCCTGCACCGGAGCGCCGCCATCCGAGCCGCACCGCCGCCCAGAAGCCCAGGCCCGAGCCGAGCTCTTGCCGCATCGGGTAGTAGAAGGAAGCCACCGCCGCCGGCGTCGCAACGGCTCCGCGCGGGCAACTCCCGGCAGCGCCCGCCAGCGGCGGCGAGGAAGAGGAGAGAGGGGGGCGCGGCCTGGGCTAGGACGGTGGGAGGGCACCGCCCGGTCGCCTCGCTCGGGGAGGCGACGCGGGGGCGAGAGCGTTTTTTCTAAAAGTGTTGATTCCAATATATAGTGTTCTAGCCTTTCCAGTTTCCACGGGCACAAGAGAAATTTGCCGCTTGCTTCACCGACGAGTTTACTTATTCACCAAGTCTAGGCAATCACATTTTCTGATCCAACTGCGTTTTTTTCTTCTAAATTACCTATTTATCCAGTGGGGCAATCTGGTTGGTTCTTTGCATTGAGTTTTGGTGTAACAGCGATATTTTGATGCATCCTTTTCTTTTAAGGATTTCATTTTTTAGGGAATTTTAAGGATTTCATAATTGGATGTTTGACATCTCCCAATGCTTATTTGTTGCCCACTGCAGCCCAACTCGACGCAGCCTGCTTGGTATTGGGCTGGCCCATTTTTAGCAACCTTTTCTGTGCTTATTTTATTTTATTTCTATTATATGTTCTATTCTTACTTTTTTTTTCTTCCTTTCAATTTTTATGTTTGTTTTGTGTTTCTCATGTTTTTATAAAGTGTGTCTATGTGCAAGTAAAAAACGGTCATGTCGTTTGAGAAATTTTACATAGTAAAAAAAATCACTATGGTCAACGAAAATATTCACCGGGTTGAAAAAAGGGCTCGTGTGGGTTCAATTTTTGTCACTAGATTAAAAAAAAAGTCATGGGTTTTAATTTTTTTATCAACATAAAAAAATGGTTCATTGGGTTCAAAATGGCTAGGTCAAGCCACGCTCCGAGAACAATATCCGACTTTGTACAATATTGTGCGACACAAAGGCGATACACTCGCTAAGTTGATGGGAACTTCCCCACCGAATGTTTCCTTCAGA
This sequence comes from Poa pratensis, assembly GCA_947311845.1. Lineage (NCBI taxonomy): Eukaryota > Viridiplantae > Streptophyta > Magnoliopsida > Poales > Poaceae > Poa > Poa pratensis. Next base: position 13,721,432 of record CAMZMU010000108.1, read on the forward strand.
AGAAATCTATTTGGTTCTAGGCAAGCATCCTGGAATGCTTTGCTACTACGGTTAGATTATGTCCAGTTGACGCGGGGATGAGATAAGTTTCAATGGAATGTAAACAAGAATGGTAAATTCTTGGTTACTTCTATGTACAAAGCATTAATCCAACCTGATGTACGAGTTGATAATAATAAGAAAATTTGAAAGATGAAGATCCCGCTAGAAACTAAACTGTTCGGGTGGTAGCTTTGTCGAGAGATAATCCTTACAAAAGATAACCTTGCAAAACTCAAGTGGCACAGAAGTAAAAAAAGTGTGTCTTTTGTCATCAAGACGAGACTATAAAGCATCTATTCTTCCAGTGCAAGTTTGCTAGATCTATATGGTCAGCCATCTAGATAGACTCTACCTTATACCCCCCACGTAGCATTGCGAATATTTTCGGTAATTGGCTAAACGGCATGGATCCTAGGTTTAAGCTTTTTATTAGGGTGGGAGCAATTGCCGTTATTTGGTCGCTATGGCTATGTAGAAATGACAAGGTTTTTAACGATAAAAATGCTTCTGGTATGCAGATTATCTACTGGTTCACAGCTACGCTCCGATCATGGTCGTCCCTATAGCGCGTGGAGCATCGCAGCCTCTTTTCGGAGGTGTCTGCGCGGCTGGAGGCTGCGGCGAGGGGGTTGTTTTCCTAGCATGGATGGGAACATAATCTCCGAATGTGCCCTCCATCACCATAGACGTCTTTACAATTTCTCATTATGATATGTAATTCATCTTTTTATTTTGTTTTTCCCAGGCTGGTGAACTTGTTGGGACTGTGTACATCCTTTCTATACAGAGCCCGGGTTTAATACGTAAAACTCTTTAAGTAATAAAGATCCCTTTATCGAAAAAACCAATACACACTACTAGAAGCTAAAATGTATCATAATCGGCAATGTCGGTGCCTTAGGCTGCTAAGATGGCGACATTTATCATTCGGTTTGAGTTTTTTCTTTATTTCGTCCATCATGCACGACAATTCTTTTTTTTTGCCACACACACGACAATTCTTTTGCCTTCCCTGGATAACGGCAATTCTCTACCATTCTTCCTAGTTGATGTATTGGCTTCAAGGTTTCACACCGTTCATGGCAGATGAAGGTTCTACCTGGTAGGTTGGGAGCTTGACCTCGTTGGAGTTAGACATGTGAAAAGTCGAATTAAAACCACGTCACATCATCGATAATCGATGAATCAAACCCTCCTTGAGGGTGTGAGAAGTGACCGACGACACATGAACCCCAAAATTAAGGGCGCTTCACTTCTATGGCCAGCCTGTCAAATCCCTGCCGAACGAGGTCCATCCCTTGAGTCCGACTAGGTCAATGTGAGGCGATATTGAGCGCGAATATGCATGTAGCCCTAGTGATACATTCCTGAGATCCACATCAATCAACTTGAGTGTGGCCGTTAAATATTTGTTCGCCTCGACCCCAGTTTGTTGTTTCCCGTGCGGCCCTTCGCCTCGCCAACTCGAAGACTCGACCGTTGCAACTCCAGATTCCTAAATCACTATTAGGAACGCTATCCCGACCGATTTGGATGGAAATTCGGATCAACCAGTCATTGTAAGTTGGTAATCAATCGATCAACTTGAATTGATCAAACTAATTATTGAATTATTCTCGTTCTATCATTATCATTATAGCTCATTTCTTTAGGTTGTTGAAATCCTACTTGGTTCTACTCGATCTGTTGGATGAATGATTCAATAACTTGCAACAAATAGAACTAAAAATGACGTCTAGAAAATTTTTACGAAGAACTGGAGGTTTATTTCAGAAAATATCGCTAACAATGATGCTATATTTTTGGGTAAAAAATGAGGTCAGCTTATTTTTTTCAGCGCTTACTCTACATTTTAGCATTAATATCTGATATATTCCTATTTTAGTTATATGATTCTGTAAGGTTTAGAGCACATATTGCTCAAATTTCTGGAGACGCCCTTGTGACCAATACTACCGCTCTAGCTAGTCTCTAGAGTGTGTCAAGATCGAAAGAACTACCCTCTTCGAGGAACGAAAGGTAGGTTACACTTGAAACAGTTAATGGACTTAGAATAAGCTTTACGAACAGTCGAGACGAAAATAATACTAGTGCTTATCTCTACAACAAACAAGGCATATGAACATTAAGTAAAAATCTTATGAAAGAAGCAAATAACTTGTCAAAACACCTACTGCCATATGTTAACCACCGAGCACGCATATACTAGACCCTATTTTCTGTTCTTGCTTTTGCCGTTATATACTTTTATCGACATACGGGCTTTCTACTGCTCTTTACCGTGTCGAAGATGGCCTCCAGGACCCTGACGCGCTCGTCCTTGACCTTGAGCTCGTTGATCAGCACAGGCAGCTCCTTCTCGTGCTTCTCCTTGGTCATCACGGCGACCCTCCGGTTGGCCTCGACCAACCGCTCCAACGTCTCTGCTTCCAGCGTGGCCACCTCGGCCTCCGCCGTCTCGCTGACCACCTCGTCGTGCTCGCGCCGCAGCGCGTCGGCGCGCTCCCGCAGGCGCTGCTCGGCCGCGCGGAGCGACAGCAGCTGCTCCCGCTGTGACCTCATACACGGCGGCGACAGGGCCGACGTGAACGACTCCCAGCACGACGCCATCGCTGAAGGAGCTGAATCGCTCAGCTCTGAACCTCTCTCTGCTGCTTCACACAGCTCTCTCAAGAACAGAAAGGCACAAGAGATTTTTGGCCTCGCGCTGCCTCTCACAGCCACGAGTTTTCTTCTCTATATTCTGTTGACTCTATGAAACATGCAGATTACATCACCTTAAATAGGCACACGCACACACACGTCCAGAGGCCACTCACGCCACTAACCCATGCACTAAGCCACTAACCCACTAACAGCTGACCTTATCATCTCCTAGAATCTCTCTAAGCACTATGACCAGGCCTTCGGCTAACAACTGGATAGCGTCCAAATCCATGCATGCAACACAGCGGCTTCTCGCCACCAACGGCATCTCACCGGCTTGCCGTATCGCACGGCTCCAGCATACATGCGGAACACACACACCCAGCTAATACATGCAAAATACAGAAAATAAACATGCAGATACAAAAACATCAAGATTAGTGCTAACAATCGCGACTTGCGTGCGCTTGCTAATGACGATTGAGATCGGTCTACGAGCCGCGTGATTTTATTTTCCTCGGGTTCCTTTTGGAAACTTGCTGCTCGCGGCAGAAGTGTGCATATGGGAAAGGAGTTCCTGTCGACGCCGGCTCAACTGGAATCAGAGCTAGTATACGACACGAACCAATTTCTGAATTTGAACTAGGCTCGGACGTGAGCCGCGAGCGGCCTGCTTCCCCAATCGGAGTCGAATTTGCTAGCCGTGCTTCAAATAGGGCCCTGACCCCCAAGTCTCCTCCTCACCAGAACACGAACCCTGATCGTCGCTCAGTAGCCAAACGCAAAGCAGCACGAGAGAAAGAAACACGCAGCGGATCGATCAATCGAGAGGGCTCTGAACGCGATGGCGACCGCTACGCCGCCGTCGAAGAAGTCCGCGAACCGGCTGGTGGTGGACGAGGCGACGGAAGACGACAACTCCATGTGCAAACTCCACCCGGCGACCATGGAGAGGCTCTCCATATTCCACGGCGACGTCGTGCTGCTCAAGGGCAAGCGCCGCCGCAGCACAGTCTGCATAGCCTTCCCCGACGAAACCTGCGACGAGCACAGGATGAAGATCAACAAGGTGGTCCGGTCCAACCTGCGCGTCCGCATCGCCGACCTCGTGGCCGTGCACCAGTGCCACGACGCCAAGTACGGGACGCGCGTGCACGTCCTCCCGCTGGACGACACCGTCGAGGGCATCTCCGGCAACCTCTTCGAGTCGTACCTGAAGCCCTACTTCGCGGATGCATACCGCCCGGTCCGCAAGGGCGACCTCTTCCTCGTGCGTGGTGGCATGCGGAGCGTCGAGTTCAAAGTCATGGAGGTCGATTCGGCCGGCGACGAGTACTGCATTGTGTCGGGTGACACGGAGATCTTCTGCGACGGTGAGCCGGTAAAGAGGGAGGACGAGGAGAGGCTCGACGATGTCGGCTACGATGACGTGGGTGGCATGCGCAAGCAGATGACTCAAATCAGGGAGCTGGTCGAGCTGCCGCTCAGGCACCCGCAGCTCTTCAAGACCATCGGCGTTAAGCCGCCCAAGGGCATCCTTCTGTACGGCCCTCCCGGCTCCGGCAAAACGCTAATCGCCCGCGCCGTGGCCAACGAGACCGGGGCCTTCTTCTTCTGCATCAACGGCCCGGAGATCATGTCCAAGATGGCCGGAGAGAGCGAGAGCAACCTGAGGAAGGCCTTCGAGGAGGCTGAGAAGAACGCGCCCTCCATCATCTTCATTGACGAGATCGACTCCATTGCTCCGAAGAGGGAGAAGACCCACGGTGAGGTCGAGAAACGTATCGTCTCCCAGCTGCTCACGCTCATGGACGGCATGAAGGCCCGCGCGCACGTCATCGTTATGGGTGCCACGAACCGCCCCAACAGCATCGACCCTGCCCTCAGGCGCTTCGGGAGGTTCGATCGCGAGATTGACATCGGCGTACCGGACGAGGTAGGGCGCCTCGAAGTGCTGCGCATCCACACGAAAAATATGAAGTTGGATGTGGACGTCAACCTCGAGGTGGTTGCCAAGGACACGCACGGCTACGTCGGCGCCGACTTGGCCGCGCTCTGCACCGAGGCAGCGCTGCAATGCATCAGGGAGAAGATGGACGTGATCGACCTGGAGGAAGACACCATCGACGCCGAGATCTTGAATGCCATGGCCGTCACCAATGACCATCTTAAAACAGCACTCGGCGGCACGAACCCCTCTGCACTTCGCGAGACCGTCGTTGAGGTGCCCAATGTCAGCTGGAACGACATCGGCGGGCTCGATGGCGTCAAGAGGGAGCTGCAAGAGACCGTCCAGTACCCGGTCGAGCATCCAGAGAAATTCGAGAAGTTCGGCATGTCTCCTTCCAAGGGCGTCCTCTTCTACGGGCCACCGGGATGCGGCAAGACCTTGCTGGCGAAGGCGATCGCCAACGAATGCCAGGCCAATTTCATCAGCATCAAAGGACCGGAGCTGCTCACGATGTGGTTCGGCGAGAGCGAGGCCAACGTGCGTGAGATCTTTGACAAGGCGCGCCAGTCTGCACCGTGCGTCCTGTTCTTCGACGAGCTCGACTCCATCGCGATGCAGAGGGGCGGGAGCGTGGGCGACGCCGGCGGCGCGGCGGACAGGGTCCTGAACCAGCTGCTGACCGAGATGGACGGCATGAACGCCAAGAAGACGGTGTTCATCATTGGCGCCACCAACAGGCCGGACATCATCGACTCGGCGCTGCTCCGCCCCGGCCGCCTCGACCAGCTCATCTACATCCCCTTGCCCGACGAGGCCTCCAGGCACCAGATCTTCAAGGCCTGCTTCAGGAAGTCCCCCGTCGCAAAGGACGTCGACCTCGCGCGCTAGCCAGGTTCACGGCGGGCTTCAGCGGCGCCGACATCACGGAGATCTGCCAGAGGGCGTGCAAGTACGCGATCAGGGAAGACATCGAGAAGGACATGGAGAGGCATAGGCTGGGGAAAGACGGCATGGAGGTGGACTGCGGGCAGGAAGCAGAGGAGGTTGCCGAGATCAGGGCTGCTCACTTCGAGGAGTCGATGAAGTTCGCGAGGAGGAGCGTCAGCCATGGAGACATCAGGAAGTACCAGGCGTTTGCCCAGACGTTGCATCAGTCGAGAGGGTTCGGCTCCGAGTTCCGGTTCTCGGCGAAGTCCCAGGCGGCAGAAGCTGCTGTCGACACCTCTGCGGCTGCTGATGAAGATGATCTGTACAATTGATCCTGTAACCATCGTTACAAACTGAAGTACCATAGGCCCTGTTTTTTTCTGCTTCCTGTTGTCTTTTTACGTTGCTGATTATCTCCTTGTAAATATTTTCGCATGTAAGAATTTACTACTAATTTATATAAATTCAGTTCGTGAATTATAAAGCTCTCTGTTGTCCACAAGAAAAACTTATGTGTGTTCTTTTATTTTTTAGGCACTAAGACTCTGAAAAACCAACTGCTAACTGAAACCTCGTAGCTCGAACAGTAGAGACTACCGTTTCCCCACTCTGCTCCTCGTTGCAGCACGAGATTCAGAGGTCTTTCCCCGGATGGATGCCAACTGGATATTTTACTTAAATAAGTTTAGTGGCAATCACGAACAGATGACTAAATGTGAAGTGTTTGCATTGACTAAATATGAAGAAAGCTGAAGCCAAAATGCCAAATATTGATTGGATCCTTTTCGTTGTGTCCGAAACCTGTGGCTCAAATTGTGCGTCTGTTGGTACTGTTGGATCATGTGGAAATCAGAACCAGCAAGAGTTACAGTTGAGGGCTAGACTGTGCGTTGCTATGTAGTAACTTTTGTGAGACATATATCTCAACTTGGGTATACTGTAAGTTATGGTTGGCTCTTCAGTTCGTCGCCCATAACTCTGAAGATGTAAACGATTTTATTATAGTCCCGACTTTGCGTAATCACGAAACACGTGAAGGTTTTTTCTTTCTCTAAGAATTGGACAGCGTACTTTCTTTTTCTGCTGATGAAGTGTGCTAGTGGCAATTGCAACTTACTGCATTTTGCCTTACTTACAGTCGACACTTCTGCGGCAGCTGATGAAGATGATCTGTACAATTGATCCTGTAACCATCGTTAGAAACTGAAGTAGCATAGGTTCTGTTTTTGTTCTCTTTCCTCTTGTCTCATTACATTGCTGATTATCTCGATGCAAATATTTTCTTATGTATGAATTCACTACATCATTTGAAATAAGGTTTTGCATTTAATGCTTCCTGTTGTCAAAAGAAAGTGTATGTGTTTTAGGCATGAAGACTCGAAAAGCCGGCTGTTAACTGAAAGCTCCTTGCTCGAACACTAGAAACTACCGTTTCCCTCCTGTGCTCCTAAATGCAGCACGAGATTCAGAAGGTCATTCGCTGGATGGATCCAGTTGGATACTTCACTTAATTCAGTCTAGTGGCAATCACGAACAGATGATTAAATGTGAAGTGTTTGCATTGACTAAATATGAGGAAAGCTGAAGTTAAATATTGTTTGCATCCTTTGATACGTTGTCTCTTGAACTTGTGACTTCCAAGTTCCAACAGTCTTAGTTGCAGGGATTTTTTGTTTGTAAAATGACTCTTGTCATGTAGTACTTCGTATGTTGGATCTGTTCGATCAAGATATATTTAAAAACCAGAACTATCAACACGCAAGTTGAGGAGGCGTAGATTATGGGTTGGCATGTAACTGTGTGAGACATATCTCTTAACTTTGCTATACTGTTCAAGGTATGGTTGGATTTTCAGTTCTTCATCCATAACTCTGAAGATGGAAATGATTTATTAGAGTACTACTAACTACGCGTAATCACGTGACAGAAGAAGGTTTTCTTTGTCTTCAATTTTGACAGTGTACTTTCCTTTTCTGCTGATAAAGTGTGCTAGTGGCACTTGCAACTAAGGCTGGCAATCGGGTCAGGTTTGACCGGGTCGACCTCTCATATACCCATGCCCATTTATTAAACGGGCAAAGATCTCTGCCCACGACCCTACCCATGGGTCTAATACCAGACCCATGCCCGAACCCGTTGGGCAACCTCACCCATCGGGTGACGATTTATTTCTTTATTTATGCCTTCTGGGTGCTGAGTGAATGTTTCAGGGAGCTGTCCCTGTTGCTTATATAGGCAGAGCTCCACTGCCCAAACGATTCACGGGGCAAGGTGGTACTAAACCTGTAGACTCGTGAACCCTAGCACTAGCAACATGCCAGCATATGTACTACATGGGCTTTCAAACTACAAAGGCCCAATAAGTCAAAAGCATAATTCACGTTGCCAAGTCCAATTAGCTATAGCCTGGGCATAGCATATGATTCATCTTTGATGCACGTTGCTTGTGTCAAAGGAAAAAAGATGCATGCGTCGCAAGCTAGAGTAGAACACACATGTTTTTTTTTGTTAAAAATGTCAGTAGGATAACATAAAGTCTACATATCATTCGTAATATAAATATATTTAATAATAAAATCCATTAATCGGGTGACCCATGGGCGACCCGTGGGCGTAAGCTCGAACCCATACCCTGCCCACGACTAATCGGGTTGCCCATGGGTACTGCCCATGGGTAAAGATGGCGACCCATACCCTACCCATTAGGGTCGGGTGCCCATGGGTCGGATTGCCGGCCTGACTTGCAACTTACTGCATTGCCTTTCTGACAGTACACTGATGTTTTCTATGTACACTGCTAATTAATCAAAGTGTGCTCCGACTTCCGATCCCCTGATAGGTTTTTGAAAGGAGCTATTTTGAACATAGATTGTGAGTTTTACATGTCTGCACGCCAATGTTAACTACTCCATTATTTATTCTTCTGAAGTTGCGCTAAACCAGATCATCCTCGATACCGAACATGGCTTCTGCGAAATACAATTCGCTGTACTATCTGCCCGAACTGAAGGCTAAAATCTGAGACGACGACGGTCTTTGAATTCTAACCTATTATGATGGATCCCATCTAGTTTATAGACTGATTGATGTTCTTGCAACCATTCTCTTACACGATTCTGGGTAGGACGTGTTTTGTGAGAAAACAATCGTCAGTCATGTGCATAGGAGAAGTTTCAGTGTTGATTTCTTAGTCTGTTTGCAACTACAGCAGCAGACAATTCGCCAAGCACAAAAGGGATCTCCAGTTCCAACTCTTTCCTTTACCTTTTGCGAGTGTTTTTAGCAATGAAAAAAATAGCGCGCTATATCGGCGCTATTAGGGCGTTATAGCATATCTGAGGAGGGAACGCTATATATAGCCTAAAACGGACGCTACGGCGCTAAAGGCGCTATATACGCGCTATATCGTATATAGCGTGCTAAATTATGTAGCGTGTAGCGGGCGCTACAAAAAAGCTGGCAAATGCACGGGAGCCCATCGGGCCAAAGCCCCAAACAAAAGTCCAGCTCCCACACATACTGCTATGCTCGGTCAGTCCAGCAACCCTAACGAAATCCTCCTCTGCTCTTCATGGGCGGCGGCGGCGGCGACTTCTTGTAGAGCTGCGACGGCGGCGGCGGCTGACTCGAGTTCCTCCACCGGCGGATCGAGCTCCTTCTCCAGCTCGAGTTCCTCGACCGGCGGATCGAGCTGGACCATCAGCGGCAGCTTCCTCGAGTTGCACGATGAGTCAGCTACCACCGGGTAAGATAGCTACTTTGTTTGCTCTGTTCCTTGATTCCTTCCGTAGCACTAGCATCAACGGTACAAACAGAAGCTCTTGTTGTGAAATCAAAGGACCCAGGATGGAAGTATTGCACTTGTCCCCATGCCAACAAGAAGAATTCGTTGAAGTGCAATTTCTGCAATAATGTGTACACCAATGGAATTACTCGGATCAAGCTCCACCTTGCCAATGATTCTGATTAAAAGTTTAGAACTGTTTGTCTTTAGAGTTTGTTAGTTCATGGATTTATGTCTTGTATTTTCTATCTGTGCCATGGATTTATGTATTTTATTTTCTATCTATTCGAGTTTGTTATTCTGGACACTTATTTGGTTCTGGACAAATGGACATACATTTGTATTGAAGAATTCCTATTATTTAGGCTATATCTTGCATTTTTTTTGTGAAACGCTATTTCTAAAATAGCACGCTATAGCATGCTATAGCGTTTGTAGCATTTTGAATAGGGTCGCGCTATATTGTGTAGCGCACTATATTTTTCCTTGGTTTTTAGGGATCTTTTTGCGAGGGTTAGTAGAGCACCGCCAAGAGAAGGCGAGCCAGATGCGCCGATCATGGTGACGGGCCTGACGGCCCATTTAGCGCATCTCAGACGCGATCAAAATCATCCGCTTCTCAAGAAAAGAAAGGAAAAACCGCGAAAATGTACGCACCAGCACCAGAGAGGCCCCTCGAGGTCATCAAAACTGACGACCAAATGGTAAGTCCCAGCGGCTGGCCTTCATCGAGCTCACTCTACCAATATATCCATCGAGCTCACTTTTTTTTTCCGAAAAGACTAATCAAATCTATTGATCAAACAACGACGGTATAAAGAATTTCAGAAGTAATAAAAATTATAAATAGGTCTTCAAACCACCTACCGACGATTATAAACGCGGAAGCGAGCCGAAGGCGCGCCGCCGACCTCACCCCTCCCTCACTGGAGCCGGGTAAAACTTGTCGTAGAACAGATTGTTGTAGTACACAAATGAGAAGCCGTCATGGTAAGGCCCCGAGACCTGCGCAACAGAGCAGTAACCATTGCCAATGATGACAACCTTAGATTAGAGATGTACTAACAGAGCGAGGACAAGACTGGGAGGACCTTATTCTATTAAAATGTAGTCGCGGCCTCACCATCTCAAAAAAGACACTGAAAAATCTAAACAAAAGGTGGGAACCTCTTGCCGACGAGAGGCCATGATCCACCACACCTCTAAGGCCTTAAGGCCACCAGAGGCGGAGCAGACCAGCGAGAGTAGATGGGTCTTAACGATCGCCCTGGCTCTCTTTGACCTCACGTACCGTTTCGTGTGTTTTTTTAATCCATCGAGCTCACTTAACCGGTCACTCGCGGGTCTAGGTGGTCATATTTCTCGATCCGAACCCCGAATTTCCAATCCGGAACCCAAATGTCCCGATCGCTTTCTCGGGAAGGTGATCTGATTTCCCGAAATTATTTAGCGAAACTCGGGAATGTAGTGATTGATCCCGAATAACCCGAATGTCCCGAAGTAGAAAAAACCCATTAAGAAAAGCCCAACTTCCACACCAAACTCCTTAGCCCTAATCTCGCGAGTCGCGACACCCCGTACTCTCCAGTCGCCACCCTCCAACCCTCTGTCCATCAACTCCTCTCTCTGCCCTCCCGCCGCCACAGTGATGGACCCGGCTCCCTTGACTCCCGATCCGGCGCCCCACGTGCTCCACATGGAAGCAGCCCGCCTCCCCAGCCAAGCGCTCCACCTGGAAGCAGCCCACCGCCGCCCCCGCAAACGGCTTCGCCCCGGCCGACGCGCCGCCCCCACCGCCCGCAGTTATGGACGCCGAGCACTGGCCCGCGCTCGCCGACACCGCGAAAACCAAGGCCCCGGTCGTCGCCGCCTCTGACTCCCACAAGCCGCTGATGCCGCTCTATTCCTCCTCCGCTCACGCCGCCGCCTCCTCTGCTGCTGCTGCGGCGGCTTATCTAGTGATGCATTTTCGGGATATTCAGGATTTCCCGATCCCGAAATGTTTGAGTGATTTTCGCGATTCGTTTCATAAAATCCGAACTATTTTTTTCCCGATAGGCCGAACGCCCACCCTGACTCGCGGGCGGGTGGTCGCGAGGTCAGATTCATGCACCTGCTGGCCGGCCCAAGCTCCCGGGCGTGTTGCATGCGTCGCCGCGCTGCATCTTCTAGCTAGCTGCTCCCATCCATGTTCCCACTGTCGCCATTGTTGACTTGCGAGTAGAAGTACTATGTTAACGTTAGCTCGATCGCGCGTCTTCTTCCATTCACTGTACATGTGGGTTACTCGTAGCTTAACTAGCAACTAGTCAGTGGACTGGACATACTATATATGTAAATCTCACATCAGAAATTAATCCGCCTCACTCCAAAACTAGCTACAGCAGGTTCCATGTAGTGTGTGTGTGTAGTGTTTCTCTGTGTGTCGGCAAACTAAGAGCACCATGGATTCCTGTAAGAATCTGAGGGTTCAAATTAAGCCACTGTTCCGGGTGGATAGGATCATACACCTCCAGATAGGCCGATACTGGGCTGGGCTAGCTGCTCCTGGCTAGTGAGCGTCGCGCTCAGCATGCTGTTGGCCCATGCACTTACAGGGGCCACGTGGAGGTGCTGGTTGCTTGTGCATGCATGATTGGCGTTATGTCCTCTCGCTACCAGGGCTAAATCTACTACTCCCTCAGTTCACAATGTCTCAACCTAGCTCAAATTTGATTCAGGTTGAGACATCCTTTTGTGAACAGAGGGAGTACCACGTTTTACACTCACTCAGAATGTGACAAGCATTCAACGGGGTAAATCTGTGATAGAACGATGCAAGGAAACACCAATGCAGTACAATTGAGGTACTGCAAAACGAGCCAGCAACAGTCACTCAAAATTAGGCAAAAGGAAAAACTAGTGCAGAAAAATTGGCCGAAAACCGATACAACACAAAACACACATCACGTCCATCCCAAGGTCGCGCCCCCACATGATTCGTAAACCAAGTCGCCCTACTAACCAAATCCCACACCTAAACGCAACACGGCGGAAGCGAACATTTGGAGCTGCCACAACAGCATCGACGCCGACAACGAGACTGCACCCCCACATGAGTCGATGACCAAGTCGCTCAAGCGACTAAAGCCGACACTCTAACACCTCAACATAACTCGACTGAGGTGAGATACCGGAGCCTCCACTCCAACATCCACGCCGGCCGCTCGGCCGCGCACGGCTAGCCGAGAAGACAAGGCAACAACCACACCAATACACCAAACAACAGAAAATGATGGTGAAGGGACTCCACATCGATGCCTTCTGGGAGGGTAACGATGACCGAGAGCGCCGCCATCGTTGGCATCAACCAAGGACGGTGTAAGGTTTTCACCCGAAGCTCACCAAGCCTGAAGTCGCATCTGCTTGTCCAACATAGCAAAGGATTCCCTATAACTCGCTGCGGCCGCCGACTACCAACTCCCTCCTCGGGTTCGTCTGCCCGGCGAAACATCCAAGATGAGGCACCACGAGGAACACGACATGAAGCGGCACCCTCGCCCGATACCCCTAAGGATCAGGGGTTTCCCCGGAAGTTTCTAGGCGTAGAGTGAGAGAACCGCCTCGAGGATGCCTTCGAGAAGGATGTGACGCCCAAGGGCGTCACCATCGCTTGTCCCGGTCGATGACCACGGATTTTCGCCCGTCGGAAAGTCACGAACGACAGGTGATCATTTAGGTGTGGAGACTAACCGGTGTCGGTCTTTGCGGGTGATATGCGAGAATCTGTCGGTAAGTTGTTACACGATGTAGGAATGAAACCAAATGCGAATAAGAAATTTTTGAAGTCTCCACAATTTCAAACGAGCTTAAGATTTACACTAGCTAGGCCCAATTAAACATGACGTGCTTTCAGGGCGTACACCTGCATGCATGGCGACAGAGTTTGTAGCCTCTAGAGGCATCCACCCACGGAACGACAAAGCAAGATGCGCTCCAAAGTCTCTCTCTTGGCGCCGCATGGGACCCCGGAAATGACCCTAAATTTAAATTTGGCCAGCCATATGGAAGCAGGTAGCATAACGAGCATGTGATGCCCGGTGGGAAACCAGTCCCCACAGCTCCGACGACCTTTCCGCTCGATCGATGGTAGGTGTCCAACGTGTGATCGAGCGAGCCTCCTCATCAATCCCGGGGGCCGGCATCCATAACTTGTCGTAAACTAGGCTATAGCCAGTACGTCTGGTACTTGAATCTTGAAAGCCAAAAACTCGAGGAGTGATGATATAGGTCCGGCCTTGGGTAACAGTTGAGCCGGTCGCCCGATCGATGTTTTTCAAATATCTTTTTTCTTTCTCCTCTCTCCCTGCCTTTCCCTTGAGAGTCTCTCGTGTTCACTGTAGCCCGGCCCGATCCCGGATTTGCTCCAGCGGCGCCGCTGGTCGGAGTGAGGATGGGAGAGGTGCTCGAGGCAGCCGTGTAGATAGTAGTTTTAGGATTGTTTCTTCTGTAGTTTGGTCCCATGTGGCATATGGCGCTATGCCGTCTCTCTCATCTAGGTACCTGGCTGTGTCGCCTCCGAGCGGCGACCTTGGCCTGGAGAAGCTCCTTTCCGGCGCGCTCCCATGGCGGTGGGTGCGGTGGAGGAGGGGATCCGATGGTATGTGCTTGAATAAGCTCGAAGAACCCTCTTTTCTGGGGGTTGTTAGGTGGCTCTGCTTGTGTTGCGCTGTGGAGTTTAAGCTTCGTCTTCCGGCCGCCATGGTGGAGAGGGAAGATGAAGTTTGCTCTGGTAGCTGTGGATTCGAGTGGAGGTGGTGGAAAGTTGGTGGAGATGCTGCGAGTTCAAGGAAATCATTCTCGGCGACCCTGGTTTGGTCGCCGACCCTGCTGGCCATCTGGTGGCCGCTTGCGACGCCGGTCGGCGTCTTCTTCTACCTCCAGGCCGGTGTGCCGATGCGGAGGCCCTCGAGTTCCAGGCTGGCGACCCTGGTTGGCTTCGATCCAAGTGGTTCCATCCCCGGACGCGAAGCTGATGCCCAAGCTTGGTTCTGCTCCAATGGCGGTGGACTTGATTGATTTTTGCAATATTTCTGTAGGGTCGTCTGTGTGGAAAGGAAGGACTGGGTTTTATTTTCTTTGTTCCTTGAGGTCCTTTATGTAAAATGTAATCCCACCGCTTGTTATCAATGCAGCATCTAGCCCCTTCGGGGCGTTTGTGGTTCAAAAAAAAAGATGTTTTTCAAATATCAATGTCAGTATCAGATATCATTTCACCCCGCTGTTTCAAGCGTCGAGTCACAAACACTAATCTGATTGGGCTGCACCCTCAAGTGATACAGCGTAAAAAGGAATATCTTAATATGTGCATCAGTGGTGCATGCACTGCAATTTATGTACAGCAGTCAGGTACAAGACAAAGCAAGCTGACATGACATGCACTAATGCACATATGTACTCTAGTAAAATTTCAAATGAAAAGATGTCTATCTCTACAGAACCATGCAGAGAAGGCATTCATCACACTTCTGGCCTGATGCATGTACACGCAGCGTATAATTTGTCCTAAATGGCTTTTGCAAAAAAAAACATAATTTTTAGGCAAAACTCTACCAACCTAACACAAACCCTATAACAAGTGATCGGAACAATCGAAAATACATAATTTTTAGGTAAAACTTTTAAGAACGGTTCATTATACGTGCGCTAATGATGATGAGTCTAGCCGTAGTTCGATCTCAGGATTTTCATCCCAAAGGTAAACTTTGAGCCATCGACTTAGACGCACGTCGACATTGTGTGATCATGCACCTTGTGTTTCCACCAGTGTACGCATACTTGTGTCAAAAGCATTATTGTCATCAACCCTTCTACCAGCTAAGATCGCTGGAGGAGATGTTGAAAGCAGGAAACGTCCCATACCGTCTCGGTTCTAGTCATGTCACGCCAGTGTGTTATAACTGTGAGGTCAGCCGACACCAGAACTATTTGACAAATCTTTCATATACTTGTGTGTATTTTATATAACAAAATACCAAAACTAGGTAAAATCTATGACAATTATAGTTTTGACCCCGCAGGATTATCGTCCTGGGCTCCGCCGCCGTGGCACACCACTTTTGATCCACCTTTATGGCGACAAGGTGATGTTTTCCCCTTGACACCAGTAATATGTTTGGCCTGACAACTACGTACGAGTCGGCTCGCGTATCACCTGCCGAGCCGGATGGAACGTGGCCCGGAGGTGGAGGGGCGTCCATACCGCCGCCAGAAGCTCTCCAATCCAAAAGGTTGCATCTCATAAGGTTGCTATCCTCGGAAACACGAGGAGCTGAAGACCATCATCATCTGAAGATTCATCCGCTGCGTCGTCCACACGGCCATGGCCCTCAATGAACCACATGAGCATGCGGCCGGCTAGGTAGAAGAAGTACAACGCACATACCAAAAATGTGCATATATGGCACGGCACACCAGCTAGCCAACGATCCCTTGCCGAGATCCTCGCCGGCCAGTGCCGTCCTTGCCGTCCGGGGCCTCTCGCTCTGGCCATGCATGCATGCAGCGGCCGGTAGCGGCGATCGAGCTCTGCATGCATGCGGCCGTACGTACTGCGAGTATGCTGCAAACTGCTCACATCCCGTCCCATCTGGATCTGGTTCTGAATTTCGGGGCCAACACGGTCAGAAATGTATAAATCCGGCCAGTCTTCAGCCTCTCAGAGTCTGAGCCTCAGGTGCAGTGCAGAGATCTCGAGTCCTTGACATCTACCATCCCTGTTCAAGATTCCATACGCAGTGTCCACTGCATCTGCAATTCTGCATGCATGTCTGAATCCATCCGGGGCGGCCCATTTCGTGCCCCTCCGGCCGAACCATAAAAAACATTCTAGTATTGGATATTGCTTACCCTGCACAGTACCACCAAGTTATAGCTACATGGACAAGTAACTTGATCAACTAGATGTCCGGCCATGACGTACGCACGCCATGTGCGTGCGCTTATTATAGGTGTGAGATTCCCTTGACCGAGTTCAAGCCTGCACATAGTTGGCTGCTGCATGTTTGTTAGTTGCGTCGCCTTTTCGCTAATTTGACTAATCACTCTAGATCTAGGCTAATCTGTGGACAGTAAGAAAAGCTTGCAGGTGCACGCTAGCTCCCGGCCGTCCGGTGACCACTCGAGCCTCGGACCATCTCTCCTCTCCCCTCGGCTATAAATAGCGGCCCTTCGCAATGAGATGGAACCAACCAAGCCCTTGCTCACTCCCTTACTCACTACTCGCACTGAAAACCTTAGCACTACTAGCTAGCTTCCTGTGTAGATCGAGCAAGAGCAATGGCGAAGCCGCAGAAAGAAGTGTACTTCGTGTTCATGAACTTCGACACCGTCTACGAACGCCTAAGAGCCGATCGGTCTGTATATACATATCTAGCTATAGACATTGATATCACTGATTATCTATATAAGCAGTTACATTACAGTTTTGAGGGATGGTTTGTTCCTTTGTTGGGTGCAGGTCGAAGCAGGGATCGGCGACGCTGGACGCGTACCTGAGCCAGAAGCACGACAAGCTGCTCGCCAAGCTCCTTCCGCCCGACACCTACTGGAAGAAGTCCTCGCTTGCCATCGTAGACGGATTCGCCGTCGAGATCACCGACGCTCAGGTCACTGCCTGACCTCACCTGTCACCTGACCTCGCATCTATTGTAGATACATGAACCTTCTCTTACACACTGATGATATGCATGGTCGATTAACTTTATATTGGTGCAGGCGAGTGTGCTGAGGTCGGCGAAGGAGGTGAGGGTTGTGGAGAAGAACCAGGAGCTTGCTTGACCAGCCAGACTTCCAGAGAGAGAAGATGCAAAATCATTTAGATGCTTTGGCATCAGCTATAGCTATAGCAGCTAGAGAAGCTTTAGTTTACGAAGCCAAAGTAGTTGATCAGTTGCTACTGGTCAACCACTTTTGCGGCGTAAGTGTATCGATCCATGTGTGCCTGTGTGTGATCTCCCATGGCTTTGTTGACTGTAATGTCAAGCTCAAGCTTAGCTGCTATAAACTACTTATGTACTAGCTAGCACTCAGCATTAGCTGCAGCAATATAGATATATAAAGTTTTCATATTTACTTGCTAGGGTCTACTGATTCAGAGGATGACTTTGAAGATTGAACCCTGCAATGTAATGGGTGATTTGATCGAATTAATGGATTAGTCCAAAAGCTAGCTATTTCTAAGTAGTATTTTATAACTACGTGTACTTGTCTTTTGTGTCCAACATGCATGGCAGTGTGTGTATGACTTTTGGGTGTTGTTTTCATATGCATTATGTATGCATGGGTAGATGCATGCTTTGGGTGCCTAATGCGAGTGGTTTAAGGTCTTGGATTCACTTGTTAAAATCACAAGCCAAGTCTTCAAGAGGAGGAGGGAGGAGGATGCATTGATGAGTGGACGACTCGGTCTCTCGAACAACTGATCATGATATGATTCCTAATTAGCAATTGCGAGTTTCCGAGATGAAGAAACCTCTTGTCAAAAAAAGGAAAATGACAGCACAAGTTAATGCACTAATTGCGTGAGTGCGTGCTTGCTTGCTTTGGTCCAAGTTTTCAAGTCTAGAAAACCGTAGGAAGGTGCATGCATGCACGCTTGACCCAAATTTCTTGACATGTGTCACTCTCCTAGCCAAAGTGCCACCAGACGGTGCACATGTAGAATACATTTTGAAGGTATGCCAGGGAATATTAAAGAACTTAATATAGAAAAAAGATAGAGGGTAAGAGATTTCTTTAGATTTGGCTCGTTCCTAGTATGCAGAGAAAACAATAAGAAAATGTAAGTCAATGTCGTAAAATTAAAAGTTTATGGCATCTCCCCAACCCTAGCCGCCCCGTGCCGCCGGACGGTAGCGCCACCACCTCCCGTCCTCCTCTCCTCCTCCCTCCCTCCCCGGCACGCCCGTCGCCCCCGTGGCGGCGGCGCGCCTGCCGCCCTCCCCCGCCCAGCCCTCCCTCACCCCTCTCTCCCATCGCCGCCGCCGGCACGGGCTGCCGAGCTCGGCTCGGTGGACGCCGCCGGCGGCGGCCTGTCCTCACCCGCGCCGTGCCGCCGTGGTTGACTGGAGGCGGGGCTCCCTCTCCCGGCGGCGGTGCTCCTCAGGCGACGGTGGTCCGGCCTCGGCCAGGAGTAGCGTCTCGGCGGCGGTGCAAGCATGCTCGCAGGGCGGCGCGGTGCAGTGCAGCGGCTTGCAGCAGGGCGGCGACGACTGGGCCCTGTGGCCCAGATCTGGGCCCTCAAGGCTCCATCTGGGTTTGGGTGGGCTCGCCGGTTCTGAGGCTCGTTCTGCAGCTGGTGGCAAGGAGGAAGGTGCAGGGGCAGCGGCGACGGTGGCCGGCCTGTTGCAGCGCGATAGCTAGCTTCATGGGCTCATTCCGGGCCCGGCCGGACCCTATTAGGACTGGTGTGCCCCGTTGGGGGCTTTATGGGCCCACTGGCCCGGCCGGACCTAACGAGAACTGGTATGCTTTGCTACCGCGTCCGGTCGACTACCGTCTTTGACGGTGGAGGTTGTTCCCTCCCGCGCGACTGCGGTACTACGGTCCCGGTTCACTCTTCTCCTCACCTCTGTCTTGCAGACCTCGTGGCGGCTACTTTGGAGCGACGACGATGATGGCTTCAAGATCGTTTTGGCGCATGTTGGTGGCGGCTAGTCTGGTGGTCTCGAGGCTCGTCCTCGTGGGGCTCATGTGCTTTGGATCGTCCGAGGGCGTGGATAGAGTATTCGGGAGAAATCCTTGTCGGTTCATCCGACACCGGCGCTGTGCCGCCTTCGGGTGGCATCTTTCCTTCCTGAAGGGCGTCGTGGCTACCCTGCATCTGCTTCCCTCTATGCCGGGGGAAACCCTAGGACCAGTATGTTGGTCCGGCAGCAGCGTGGCTCTCCTTCTTGAAGGTGTTGCTTGGTATTCGTCGATTCGGTTTTATGAGCGTGGTGGTACTTCTTCAGAGAGGGCGCAACGGTTGCGTGTCATTGTCGCGTAGTCAATCCGCCTTTGTCATCTTTATTTTCTTCTTTTCCTTTCTTTGGGTGCTTGTTGGCTGTCGCCCCAGCCGTGTCTTTCGTTGGTTGTATTGGGTGGTTGCTATATTAATATAGCGGGGCTTTGGCCTATTTCGTCAAATTAAAAGTTTATTATGTTGAAACTTTCAAATTTACCCTAGATTAAGCACTTATTTCATGAAAATCAAGAAGAAGCATGATTTTCCATGAAACTCTAGGCATTGAAAATTATAATTAAGCATTGTTATACCGAGGAGAAAGACAACTAATAAGCTTATTGTTTTGGATTACCTCTTAGCAGGGCGAATCTAGCATCCCTCCTGCCGGGCACCGTCCAGACTTCCCGGTGGTGCCCCTGTTTGAGTTATGTGACTTTCTAAAGTCATTTTATTGAAAAACTGGGATCTTAATTATGATTGTCCAGTCTTTGAGAAGTTTCTGGGCTCTGATCCATTCCTTCTTTGTAGAGGTGCCACCGAAACAAGACTTTGACGTCTGGACCAGTTTCATTACTAGTCTCGATTTAAATGTAAGTAATAAAACCTAGATCCATAAAGTAGGAAGTCTCTGTAATTCTGGAATGCTCGAATAGTTTGTATGAAATATGAAAAATTTCTCCAGGAAGGAGTAACTATGTAAAGTTTTATATTTTTTGAAGAAATAGTCAAATATTTATTTTCATCTCTTACATATGGAATTTACTTGCTAGCTCTGGGTGAGATGGCCATTGTTTGAATGGAAAGACCTTACAAAGACTCGGGTCAAGCTTGGAAATCCCTGCAATGAAATGGACACAAACCTTTTCTATGAACTAACCTTCGTCACCATCTGCAATGGTAGCAAAGACCTTTCGGGACTCTCCTTGGCTCCACGGCTGAGAGAGAGATATCACCCTTCATCTTTGCGGTCTCCAATAGGAAGAAGTAGAATGCAAAACAAGCTTTACTTGATGCACGGGTCAGTCAATTCAACACGAGCTCTGACTTTTTTATCACGTACATTTCACAAGTCTGTGGATTGTTGGATGGACCTTAGCAAAATAAACCTAATTCAATAAAAATATCCAAAAATCTATCCAATGGAAGCTTTCGGTGAGCAATGAATACTTGATGGCTTCGGCTTTTCAGAACCTCAATGCTTGGTGGCAATATCGGCCAATATGAAGGGGACGGTTTGGAAGATTTTGACACCTTGAAAAGTCAAAAAAAAAATTGTGTGGTTCACAAGAAAAAATAAAGTATAGACAACATACTTACTCGAGAATCCTGGAAGACCGAATTGTGGACTATATCCATTATGTAAGCTGGATCATAGTTGGCATTCCACCTGTTTTGAAATGTCGTTTTATCTTGAGGTTTTCGCACATGATTAAGAACTGGCTTGGCATGGCCAACCTCAAACACCTCGCAACAAAGAATTTATGGACACGTATGGTGAGTGACACTATGACATATCAAAAAGCAATTGCATCCCTTGCTATGCCTACTTGTTGGAAAGAAAAGCATTGGTCTTAAGTCTTTTTCTTCCAAATTGACAATAAATTAACTTTTTCTACAAGTTTTCTAGAGCTGACCACAGTACGTGTGTGGGCTATATGGAAGAGTAGAAACTCTTTCATGTATCAAGAGTTCATCCCAACCTATATAGATGCATGCATGGCTATTTTTAGTGAGGAGATTCGATGGCTTACATTCAGAGCAATCAGGAAAAACTACAAATTCTTTGCAACTTGGCTTGATAGTTTCATTTTATTTTATTCTTCCTTTTTAATTTAAAAACTCCTGTGCATTTCATATCTTAAACTCCAAAATTTATACAAATTTTATATTGTTTTCTGTAAAAAAAAAGAAATGTATCATATAAAAATAAAGATGGCTGAGGAACACTTTCAGTGCTACATGGTAACTGAACTACGGTTTTATAGGGAAGTGTTTGCTATTTTGATGTGTCTATGAGAGTTTTCATGTTGGGAACTTTTTCAAACAATTAAAAAATGAACTAAGAAAAAAAGTGGAAGTCTTATAGTACTAGGAAGATTTTAAGTTTTTTAGATTTTTGGAAACATACTAACATTGATTATTGTAGTTGTTTCCCGAATTTAGTTGTATCTTCTTATTATTTTTAACGTCCTCCGACTTTCCGAATTTTCTTTATTCACTGTTCATTTTCTTTTGCAATTAATTGATGTTAGTACATACTACCGGCACTGCTAGAAAAATGGTCTGTAGTCCCGGTTCGGCTGGGCTTTCAGTCCCGGTTGCCGAACCGGGACTGGCCAATCGGGACCAATGCTGGTCCCGGTTGGTCCACGAACCGGGACCAATGCTGGTCCACGTGGCCAGTTTTGGCTGGGCGTGGGGGGGGGGGACTCATTGGTCCGGTTCGTGTTACGAACTGGGACCAATGAGTGTTTTTTTTTGTATTTAGGGTTTAGGGTCTCCCTCTCGCCGGTGCCCCCTCTCCCTCTCACCGGTGCCCCTCTCCCTCTCGCCGGTGCCCCCTCTCCCTCTCGCCGGTGCCCCCTCTCCCTCTCGTCGGTGCCTCCGTCGTCTCCCCCTTCTTCGCATCGCCGACGTGCTCTCCATCGTTTCCGTACGCATATTATACGCTCTACTATATACACAGTACACGTTGATGCATATATAATTAATATTCGATCTCTTGCGAGAATACAACTATTTAATTACATGGACTATATATCACATATGTAGTTCATCGTCCGAAGCATAATGTTGTCCCCTTTCATCGATGACCTCCCTAAGCAGAAATCCCACCAATTCCTCTTGAATTGCTCGTATGCGCCGTTCTGGGTCGAGCTTCTCCCGCATTTTGCTCAAAGAAGTTGTTCTCCGCTCAGAGGTCAACTCACGAATGAACTCGCAAACGTAGAATCCACATAAATTACTCCCCGGTGGCTGCTGCGAACTTTTCACCGATATATAAGTTAGCTCATCTTTGAATGGACCTTCTACATTCTGTTTGAATAGTGTCCAACACCTGCTTTGGCAAAGAAAATGAACAAAGGAGTTATTAATTACTTGATATCAGGAAACGAACGAAAGAGGCCGATATAATGCGATAATGATTGAAATTACTTATTGAGCATTTCTTTCATTTCGGTCCACGTCGCTTGGTCCCAACTTAATGAGTCGTGGACTTCAACTATGGACTTGTCAACTTGAATGCTTAGCAGAATCCAGTGGAACCTGCGGACGTTTACATAAAGCAGACATGTATAGCTCATCAATTACACTTAACATCGAGAAAGCCAAATAAAAATATGTACAAGACAGAAACACTCACTTGAAGTTGTAAGGAAATAGTATTTCCGTACAGAAGTTTTGCTTGATTAAAGAGGTGGTCAGGTCATGCTCCACGTCTCTGGGGTGATTGCGTAACGTATGTTTGATGGCTACGTGTTGGTGAACCCCAAGAGGAAGGTTATGATGTAGACAGCAGAAGTTTTCCCTTGAGAAATCTACCCAAGGTTATCAATCCAGTAGGACTTGACGATCTATCGGAAGGTTGTTGATGTTGACTCCCCCTGGCGCTAGGGAGCTTGCACCAACGTGGAATCTGCACAGACACAAACCAGAACTTTGCCCAACACGAAACAGAGAGGTTGTCAATCTCTCCGGTCTTGCAGAAACAAAGAGTTAAACGTATGGTGTGGAAAACAGCAGGAAAACAGCAAGTAACAGGAAACAGATGATTGCAGCAGGTTGTGTAAACAGTATGAGGAAATTGGACCAGGGTCCACAGTTCACTAGTGGTGTCTCTCTCAGAACAGATAACTAGCATGTTGGGTAAACAAATTACAGCTGGGCAATTGACAAATAGAGAGGGCATAACAATGCAATACATGCCAAGATGTCTACTATGAAATCTAGTTGGGCATTACAACAAAGTACATAGACCGTTATTCCAACAGCATCTATGCCTAAATAATCCACCTTCAAGGCAGCATCCGCATCCCATTCAGTATTAAGTTGCTAACAACAGATTATTGCATGAAGTAAAGTGTGTAATGTAATCAATACAAGTGCCCTTGGACACTGCACCAATGTTTTATCCCTAGTAGCAACAGCACATCTACCATCTTAGACCTTTCTGTCACTGATCCAGATATCTAGAGACTGAACCCACTATCGAGCATAAATACCCCCTCTTGGAGTCACAAGCATCTACTTGGCCAAAGCATCTACTAGCAACGGAGAGCATGCAAGATCAAGAGCACATAGATAAACAACTTGAATAAACATGGTATCAATATTCATCGGATCCCAGCAAACACAACATCTAGCATTACAATAAGATGATCTTGATCATGTTAGGCAGCTCACAAGATCTAAACATGGAGGCACAAGGTAGAGAGACAACCATCTAGCTACTGCTATGGACCCGTAGTCCAGGGGTGGACTACTCACGCATCACTCCGGAGGCAGGCATGGTGATGTAGAGCCCTCCGGTGATGATCTCCCCTCCGGCAGGGTGCCGGGAAGAGCTTCAGAACTCCTCCGATCTGAGATTGACGATGACGGCCGCGACGGAACTTTTCGTGGAATATGATCGACCGTAATAGGGTTTTCGCGTCGCGGAGAATATATAGGCGAAGAGGCGGCGTCGGTGGCCGAGGGGGGCCACCACGCCATAGGGGGCGCGGGCCCACCCTGGGCCGCGCCCTAGTGTGGCGTGGCCCCCTGGTGGGTCTGCTCCGACTCCCCTTTGGACTCCGTGATCTCCTCGTGATATTATTGACGATGTCTTTTGTTTCGTCCAATTCCGAGAATATTTCCTTAATAGATTTTCTGAAACCAAAAACAGCAGAAAACAGGGAACTGGCACTGTGGCATCTTGTTAATAGGTTAGTCCCAGAAAATGCATAAAAATGATATAAAGTGTAACCAAAACATGTAGCAATTGATATAATAACAGCATGGAACATCAAAAATTATAGATACGTTTGAGACGTATCAAGCATCCCCAAGCTTAGTTCCTGCTCGTCCTCGAGTAGGTAAACGATAAAAACAGATAATTTTTGAAGTGACATGCTACCAACACAATCTTTGATCAAATAACAATGTAATGCACATGATCTGAATGAAGTGATCCAAGCCAATGGTCTATAGTTTGCAAGCAAGTAAATAAAGAGTAAACATAAGTGATCACACAAGTGCAAACTTTCATGAATAACACTATAAAACATTTAGAGATATAATAGTCTAACATAATAGTTAGTTCACAGCAGCAATAATTCTCAACATGAAAGTGTTTGTATCAACACAAAGGAAGATAATAGCTTCAGCTTTTGCTTCAACTTTCAACATGTATATCATATAGATAATGTCAATGCAAAGAATATGATCAACCAAACACAAAGTTATGTAAAAACTGTTATACTGGAGTTGACAATGATGTTTGCTTAAGTAGACAGAAAGAAGTGGGAAAACTGACTCAACATAAAAGTAAAAGAATGGCCCTTCGCAGAGGGAAGCAGGGATTAACATCATGTGCTAGAGCTGTAGTTCCCGAAGGCATATAGAGAGCATAAAATATTGTTTTGTAAGGTAATGGTGTATACAGGTGTCAACAAATCAAATAGCAGGTACTTGTCATCTTCCATGGCTAACTAACTTTTAGAGCGGTTCCGAGAGTTTTTAGGACTGCACTTGTAACAAGCACTTATTGGTGACACTCCTCCCAACCATTTACTTTCCACAAACCATGGCTAACCGAATCCTCGGGTGCCCACCAACATTCACCATGGAGGAGTGTCTATTTATTTATTTATTTATAGGGTGGACTAACCAGCTCTTTAATGCAAAATAAAAGGTGGAGAAGCAGATGAAGCTGCCAATCCTTGTAAATTAATTAGCATGGAAGATGACAAATCTCACTACTACGTCCTTATGAGCTTTTCAAGTAGTGACACAAAAAGGATAATTGTTTTGAGTAGTTAGTAGATAGCACATGAAGAAATTTACTTGGAATGGTGAAAACACCACATAATAGGTAGGTATGGTGGACACAGGTGGCATGGATTTGGCTCAAGGTTTTGGATGTACAAGAAGCATTCCCTCTTAGTACAGAGTTTAGGCTAGCAAGGTTATTATAAGCAAACATCATTATCAACTGGAATAGCAAGAGTGTACATAAAACACAAGGTTTGACGAACCATAGACTCCCACTGTCTTCCTTGTTAACACATAGCCTTCATCCAAAAATTATCTAGACTACTATGGACTTCCAATTATGCAACAGATTATTATAGCAGAAAATCCTTATAGTAGTTCTTCATTAATAGCCATTACTTACATGATGCACAAGCTTAAACATTAATTACTTGACAGCTCAAAACAATTGGCAAGCATCAAATTACTCAAGACAACGATCTAAAAAGATTCATGTAAGCATTTTATACCACTACCACATGCATAGCATTTTTCTGGTCCAACCAAACAGATAACTGAAGCAAGAGAGTACTTTCTTCAAAAGAAACTGAAAGCTCTAACAAGAGATACATGAAAAACTGAGAGCTAACAGCAATAACAGCAACTAGACAGGAATACTCAACAAGTATAAGTGAAGCACAAGAGTATTCTAATGAAAAAGTGGAGCGTGTCTCTCTCCCAAACATGAATGCTAGGATCCAACAAGTATAGCACAGCAAACAAAACAAAACAAACTGAAAACAAAAACACACTGACGCTCCAAGGAAGAGTACACTAGTATGAAGCAATAAAAATATAGCACCATTAGAGATGACCTGATAATTTGTAGATGAAGAAGGGGATGCCTTGGGCATCCCCAAGCTTAGATGCTTGAGTCTTCTTGAAATATGCTGGGGAGGTAAGCCTCCCCAAGCTTAAGCTCTTCACTCTTCTTGATCATGTAATATCATTCTCCTCTATCAACACTTGAAAACTTCCTTCACACCAAAACTTAACAGCTTTTCTCATTAGCAGGTTAGTGCACTAAAAGATAATACTTCAAAGTTCTAGCAAAGACAAAACTCACAAGCCAACTATTTTAAACATTAGCCACTGTTACTAGGCTCAAGTGGGCACTTTTACACGAAAAGAAACCACTTAAAAACTTGTAAAAGAGAGAATGCAAAATAAAAGACAGAATCTGTCAAACCAGAACAGTCTGTAATGACGAATTTTTTCGAGGCACTTACGATGCTCAGATGAAAAACTTTTGAAATAATGAAAGTTGCGTAACATCATCAGGAACATGCACAAAAATTTCAGCATTTTTCGATTTTTTTGATTTTCTACTGAATTAAACGGTGACGAACAGCAATCTGTCCCAATGCAGTCCCGAAAATAAATACCAACTTTGCATTAGTAACTCTCCTTGGCACAACAAAACAGCAAATAAAAGATACAAAGGAGTTGCTACAGAGGTAAACAAGCATCCTTGACTCAAGAAAACAAAAATAAAACAGCAAATAAAAACATGGGTTATCTCCCAGAAGTGCTTTTCTTTAATGCCTTTGAGCTAGGCATGAAGAGATGCATCAAGTATTGTTAAGACCAGAGGTACCAATAGTGTTACCTTTAGACCTCTTATTCTTTTTCTTAGCCTTGGCTTTAGGGGCATTAGGAAAATGATGCAAACAATATGGAGGTTTAAATTTCAGAGTAGCTTCACCCATGTCAATGACAGCTCCCAATTGCCTCAATAATCCTCTTCCAAGTGTGATGCTCCCATTTCCTACACATTCAATGACATGATAATCAGTAGGTGTAAATACTCCCTTTATTTTAGTAACAACTCCTTGAGTAGTCCCAAAAGATAACTTGATTGAATTATCAGCTAGAGTTACAAAAGTTTCACTTTTTGAGAGTTCATATAAATTCAGGGAGTCATAAATCCTCTTAGGCATCAAGCAAAATTCAGATTTAATATCACAATGAGCATAGAAAATTGTCCCATCAATTGAAATTTTTAGTGAAGGAACCCATCCAGAAGGTTCGAATGGCATAGGGACACTTTCAAAAAGTTTAAAAGTTTCTTTAAAACTAGCCAACTCTGACTCAAGTGATTCTAGTCTTGAATGAATGTTCTCAAAAGCAGATTCTATTTTTTTATTTGAAGAAGCAGATGCTGCAATTAATTTTTTTATGGCATTGAAAGCTTGATCCCCATCATAACGAAGGAAATCTCCCCCAACTACAGCATCTAGAGCATATCTATAACAAAGAAGCAACCCAAAATAGAAACTACTAAGAAACAGACTCAAAGCCATTTTAGGTTCAGTTTTAACATAGGATTCAGAAATTCTAGACCAAGCATCACCAAAACTCTCCCCACTTCCTTGCTTAAAAGTGAAAACCTCATCCTCAGGAGACATGATATTAGGAGCGGAACTAGACATGATGAGCAAACCGAAATAAACTAGATGCAGGAATTTAATTTTTTTTGGGTTTTTGATTTTTAACAGCAAGCAAAACAAAAATAAAACAAGACAAAAAACAAAGTAAAGAGATTGGAACTGAGAGACTCCCCTTTCCAATAGCCTCCAAGTCCCCGGCAACGGCGCCAGAAAACAGCTTGATGGCTACGTGTTGGTGAACCCCAAGAGGAAGGTTATGATGTAGACAGCAGAAGTTTTCCCTTGAGAAATCTACCCAAGGTTATCAATCCAGTAGGACTTGATGATCTATCGGAAGGTTGTTGATGTTGACTCCCCCTGGCGCTAGGGAGCTTGCACCAACGTGGAATCTGCACAGACACAAACCAGAACTTTGCCCAACACGAAACAGAGAGGTTGTCAATCTCTCCGGTCTTGCAGAAACAAAGAGTTAAACGTATGGTGTGGAAAACAGCAGGAAAACAGCAAGTAACAGGAAACAGATGATTGCAGCAGGTTGTGTAAACAGTATGAGAAATTGGACCAGGGTCCACAGTTCACTAGTGGTGTCTCTCTCAGAACAGATAACTAGCATTGGGTAAACAAATTACAGCTGGGCAATTGACAAATAGAGAGGGCATAACAATGCAATACATGCCAAGATGTCTACTATGAAATCTAGTTGGGCATTACAACAAAGTACATAGACCGTTATTCCAACAGCATCTATGCCTAAATAATCCACCTTCAAGGCAGCATCGCATCCCATTCAGTATTAAGTTGCTAACAACAGATTATTGCATGAAGTAAAGTGTGTAATGTAATCAATACAAGTGCCCTTGGACACTGCACCAATGTTTTATCCCTAGTAGCAACAGCACATCTACCATCTTAGACCTTTCTGTCACTGATCCAGATATCTAGAGACTGAACCCACTATCGAGCATAAATACCCCCTCTTGGAGTCACAAGCATCTACTTGGCCAAAGCATCTACTAGCAACGGAGAGCATGCAAGATCAAGAGCACATAGATAAACAACTTGAATAAACATGGTATCAATATTCATCGGATCCCAGCAAACACAACATCTAGCATTACAATAAGATGATCTTGATCATGTTAGGCAGCTCACAAGATCTAAACATGGAGGCACAAGGTAGAGAGACAACCATCTAGCTACTGCTATGGACCCGTAGTCCAGGGGTGGACTACTCACGCATCACTCCGGAGGCAGCATGGTGATGTAGAGCCCTCCGGTGATGATCTCCCCTCCGGCAGGGTGCCGGGAAGAGCTTCAGAACTCCTCTGATCTGAGATTGACGATGACGGCCGCGACGGAACTTTTCGTGGAATATGATCGACCGTAATAGGGTTTTCGCGTCGCGGAGAATATATAGGCGAAGAGGCGGCGTCGGTGGCCGAGGGGGGCCACCACGCCATAGGAGGGTGCGGGCCCACCCTGGGCCGCGTCCTAGTGTGGCGTGGCCCCCTGGTGGGTCTGCTCCGACTCCCCTTTGGACTCCGTGATCTCCTCGTGATATTATTGACGATGTCTTTTGTTTCGTCCAATTCCGAGAATATTTCCTTAATAGATTTTCTGAAACCAAAAATAGCAGAAAACAGGGAACTGGCACTGTGGCATCTTGTTAATAGGTTAGTCCCAGAAAATGCATAAAAATGATATAAAGCGTAACCAAAACATGTAGCAATTGATATAATAACAGCATGGAACATCAAAAATTATAGATACGTTTGAGACGTATCAATGTTCATTAACGATATATGGGTCAACGAACCCAACCTCATAATGTCTAGATGCTTTGCATTCCATCATCTTCATTCTACATAATAGCGTACAAAATGATATATATATATAGTCAGGATAATATAATACAGGCAATGAACGAGCTGAGCTAGAGACTTAATTATGAAAATAAATCACTTACAGACAATAGCAACTGAGGATAGACTTGTCGAGGGCACGCTGATTGAATAACTGAAACAGTTCAGTCATTTGAACCTGTATACTGTAAGGTTTGAAGAAATGCTCCACTCGAACATCCACCGCAATCCACTCCTTCGCGCCCTTCTTTGATGTGTGCACCATGTACCAGTTGTGCAGATTTCGCATATTTGTTGATAGACGCGTGAGCTCCTCATTACTGACCATAGACTCCCCTGCGACATATTTCCGTGCTATCTCTAACATTGGTTGTTCTTCATAGCCTAAAAGTTGACCAAGAGTCATACCCATGGCGGTAGCGTTTTCCATGGCCTGCGATACAGTGATACCATGTTCTCTAGCAGCAGCTATGGCTCTGGGGTTCAATAATTGCAGGTCCTTATCCATATCAGCTCTGAAGTACTTGTCGATATCGGAACACACTATGAGCGGGGGACCGATTGATTTTTTTGCTGTCCGAGCTAGGCAATTTGTTTCCCGCTTTTTGCACTTCTTTCCTTGTCCTGCTCAGACTGGGCATGTGCTAGCTTACTAAGTTCACGACCATAGTCAGATTGCAGATTCATCGATATTTGGGATGGCTGCGCAAGGAAGGACTTAGCCCACTTTTTGGATTTTTCATCGTATACCGGCTTTTGCTCGGGCTTTTTTGGTGCAAAAAAAGTCTTATTGTAGGCAGCCACCTCCGCGGCGTTTTCCGCTTCAGTCCTGTCATAAGGTCTAATGGGAAGATTCTTATGAGGTACTTTTGGGAGGGGCGACCTTTTATGTTTCGGTGATTGCTTACCCCTCATAGTACGAGCGGTGGGCGGAGACGGCTGATGCGGTGGCGGTGACGGCTGACGCGGCGGCGGAGACGGCTGCGCTGGAGAATGCTGAGGCGGTGAAGAGGACTGTTCGCTGGAGACTGGTAAGGAGTCGATGGCCTTGGCTGACAGTTAGGAAGCACGATGAATTCCTTTGGCCATAGAATGGTCGCTTTCTTGGCTTCTCCAAGTTCAAGCACCTCCCCATCTTCGCCTGCAGGGTGTTGCAGCTTCAGCTCCTCAAAACCTATCATCACTTCATCCACCGCGACAACAGCGTAGCCATTTGGAACCGGAGAGAAATGGTAAGTTGGATTAGGTCCAATTGGTACGACATAGCCGACCGCCACCTTCATGGTTAAGTTAAAAACTTTCACATGCATCTCACAAGGTGTGCTCTCCGTGATATCATCCACTGGGTAGCGACGAAGTGGAGCAACCGTCACTGCATCATCAGTACCATCCTGGAGCTCCGTGGAAGCCACGCTGCTTTTCCGATTCGATGGGCCGCCGGTACCATCGCATGCAGCTTCTACCATGTGTCGCTGAGATTGGCCGCTAGTACCTTGCTGGCTACGTGCGGCAATTTGATCATTCTGCCGTTTTAATTCTTCTTCTATATTACACAGCCGGTCTGCAGCAGCGCGTGCTTCCATTGCCTCCCTTTCCTTTCTCCTCTGATGGCTTCTATCAGGAAATTTCATCCTGTGCTCGGGAATCGCAATTGTCTTGGGCTTGGAGCCTGGTACGCCTCGTAACCGTCCGTCGTGTTCCTTATTCCCAAGGACGCGTGTGAGCTTGTCATCCTCTCTATCGGGAATGAACCGTCCCTCTGCAACATCCTTTACTGCATTTCTAATGCCCTCGATGGGTAGTAAGGGATTATCTTTGTGTCTTCTGTTATATATGCACTTCCCTTCTGCGTCCAACGTGCCCCCATGCCCGTAAAACCAATTTCTTGCCCGTTCGATCCATGCGAGTGGCTCTAGAGTGATCCCTTTAGCCAGCAGGTCCGCCTCAAGTTTCTCCCACTTAGGCATGCTAAAAGCGTAGCCACCAGCCCCCATAGTATGGTGGTAGATCTTTTTAGCAGCATTTGCCTTATTTATTGCAGACTTTTCCTGAGCTTCCTCCGATTTCTTGTACGCCACAAATTCTTCCCAGTAATCCTTTATCTTCTTATACCCTTTATCGAAGTCCGGAGTCTTATTTTTCTGGACAAACTCGATGTTCAATCGTTTCTTCCAGTTCTTGAATAGCTCGGCCATCTTCTTAAGAGCCCAGTCCCTGACTTTTTGCGCCATGTTTTTCCGGGCAATCTTTTCTGCCTCATTTGGATCCTCCTCATCTGGATCCACCTCTGGCGCCAGGGTGAAATTAAGCATGAGCTTTCTCCAAAGTCTTTTTTGCCCTCCTCGCCGACATATCTTACTCCTCCCTCCTTTGGCTGATGCCATTCTCGAACGGTGATCGGGATGTAGTCCCTAACAAGAACTCCGCATTGATTTACCATTTTATTTTTAACACCGGGGGAGCAGTCGGTGTGCCGTCTTCAGCGACTTTTTCTATCCTGTACCTTTCTTGGTCGCCCAACTTTTTGGCTGGGCCTCGTTTTGTCCTTACAGAAAATTTGCTCGATTCGGAGGGCTAAAAGAAGAAAGAGCGTTAATATATGTATATAGACAGCAGAGCCTTAATTAATACAATCTTCGGCTTCATTAATATATGTATATACACCTCGCCGGAGTTTGCAACATTTAATGTTCCACCGGAGCCTTCGGCTTCTCCCTCGTCGGCTTCTTCCTCGCCGACTTCTCCCTCACCCCAGCCGTCGGGGTCTACCTCACCGGAGCCGTCTCTTCGGTTGAGAGACTCATCTCCCTCACCGGAGTTGTTCAAAAACTGCGAGGTGACATCGCCAACATCTTCCGGCCCGCGGATTATATCCTCGAGGATGTTTTCTGATTTTCGCCTCGTTCCATAGTTTCTGCAAATTAAGAACAATGCATAAAACTTTAGTTGGGTAACTTGTTCCATATGTCAAGATACATCTACCCACAAAAATTTTGCTAACACATATTGTAAACTCGTATCGGACCACATGAACTAGTATCGTAAACTCGTATAGGTCGGAACTAGTATCGTAAACTCGTAAAGTAGCATCGTAAACTCGTAAAGGTCGGAACTAGTATCGTAAACTCGTAAACTAGTATCGTAAACTCGTAAAGTAGTACTGTAAACTCGTAAACCCGTAAACTAGTGTCGTAAACTCGTTAACTCGTTAACTTTTCTCCCACCACAGCTTCAAATTTGAATTTCTCCCACCACCGTGTTAAAAAAAATGACAAGCATATGAGCATTAACATAAAAAAAAACATTCACTATTTATGCCATAAGACCGAAATTCAAATTTTAAACTTTCACCATTTAGATGTAATTCAAGTGCATTTCTTCTAATTCCAGCTAAATATTGACGCCGAAATACAAACATAATTGACCATTACAAACTACTACATATTTGAATATTCTACAAAATATATAAAAAATGCTCAAAAACAAATACTACTTGTTCATTACAAAATAAAAAACATGTTTGCAAACACGAATTTTGCCAACATTTGGGCGAATATTCAAACATGATCGACTATTACAAACTACTACATATTAAAACATTCTACAAAATATTTCAAAAATGCTCACAAAAAAATGCTACCTATCTACAACAAAATAAAAACATATTTAAACACTGTAAATTGGCTAACATTTTGGTGAACAACAAATATACATTGTACAAAAAAATCACCAGGGATCCAAAAAAAATGCTACCAAATTGGGGCGGCGCGGCGTCGACGGCGTGGGGGCGTGCGGCCGGCGTCGGGGGCGGTGACGGCGAGGCGGCGTCAGGGCAGGGGTGTGGGCGTGCGGCCGGCGTCGGGGGCGCGAGACGCGTCAACGGCGTTGGGGCGGCGCGGCGTCGGGGGCGGCGTCGACGGCGTGGGGGCGGCCGTGGAGGGCGCGAGCGGTCGGGGCGCGGCCGTGGAGGAGAGGTGGCGCGTGGAGGAGGTGGGGCGGCCGTCCAGGGCGCGGCGGGCGTCGACGGCGTCGGCGGGGCGCGGCGTGTGGGCGGCGCGGAGGTCGGGCAGCCTCACGGCGTATTTTCGCTCCGTCACGCGCGCAGTAGTCCTTCGTCGATTTTGGAGATGAAATGAGGAAGGAGAAGGGGCAGGCAGTTATACTAGGGGTCATTGGTCCCGGTTGCTGCCACGAACCGGGACCAATGCCTCATTGGTCCCGGTTCGTAGCGGCAACCGGGACCAATGCCCTGGCAATTAATGCCAGATTCGCTCGCACGTATATAGACTCGTTGGTCCTGGTTATTCGTTTAAACCGGGACCAAAGAGTCATTTTTCAAAATTATTTCAAACTTTTCAGTTCTGAATGTTGTTCCCGCTTTTTTTTTCTTATTTAGGTGTTTGAATATGAATTTCACATGGTTTTGAATCTGAAAAGACTTTCAACATGAAAAGTGTTTAAATTTGAATAAAAAATCCAAAACCATTTTCTGTTTTCTAAAATAATTATTCTAACTATACAAACTATTAACCATTTTGCCATTTTCAATTAAAAATGCATTAACTTTATTGCATATTTGAATTGACAAAACTTTCAACGTGAAAAGTGTTTGAATTTGTATAAATAATCCAAAATCAATTTTACATTATTATTGTCATTTTCAATTTAATATGGATAAATTCATATCTTTAAATCCGTAAGTCGAAATTCGACAAATAATCCGTAAGCAGAAGTAAATGCAGAACAATTTCAGTGAACCTATATGTGTAAGATGAATGTTTGGTGTTGTAAAATGCAGAAGAAACCAGATAAAAATTATTAATTCATTTATCTTTTGCATAACTAACTCAAAACCAGATTACTTATTCAGATGCTAAAGATCATTAGTTGGAAATGCAGAGATAAAGAATACATTTTGCACGATCATCGTCGTAGATAGACAAACATTTTACACGATCGTCGCCGTACATAGACGAACCATTTGTCCTAACCAACGATGTGGCTCAGGTTAGTCATACTCCTGCCTAGCCTATAATACTCATCCTCGTAGTCGTCGTAGTCGCCGCCGTCGTCGTCGCTGTCGTCGGGTGGCGCTCACCTGGACTGGAAGCGAGGGTAGCGCAGGCGGGGTTATCGCCGACCGTGATGTAGTTCATGGCGCTCTGGAGAGTTCGGCCGCTCCACCACAGCCGACGGCTGGCCTCGTTGAAGTTCGAAGGAGGCGGGCCGTCATCCTCATACCTGGCGAGCGCCCTCTCACGCCGATTGATGAAGAAGGCGTCCCAAGTCGGGCGGTAGTCGGGATGCCAGCAGGGATCCATCCGCTACGCCGGAGTGAGCTCAAGGTAGTAGTGGTTCGTGATGGCCGCCCGGCGCACCAAACCTTGAGGGACAGGAGGGACCGGCACGCCTCCGGTGCTCAGCCTCCAGCCGGCGGGGACGTCGTAGCCGGCGGGCGGGGGTAGTTCGAGGCGCAAAGCGCCTCCGCCTCCGAGTAGGTTAGAGTGGGTACGGTGGAAGCCATGGGAGAGTGATGAGGTTGCAGATATGAATTTAGATGTGCTATGCCAATGGAGGCCATGCATGACTACATATATATAGTGAGAATCCCACCAATAAGGAAGAAGCACACGGATCGTGTGTTTCTTTCGAGCGCTTGTGAGCCGTTGGATCAGGGGTGTGTTTTTTTTTGAGGGATTGTGAGCTGTTGGATCAGCAGTATCAAGACCACTTCGTGAGCCACATGACCCGATTGGTGTTACCAACCGGGACTAAAGAAGCACACGGATCGTGTGTTTCTTTCAAGCGCTTGTGGGACGTTGGATCAGGGGTGTGTTTCTTTTAAGGGATTGTGAGCTGTTGGATCAACAGTATCACGACCACTTCGTGAGCCACATGACCCGGTTGGTGTTACCAACCGGGACTAAAGAAGCACACGTACCCTATATATAGCCCCCCTCCCGGAATTTCATGGGAACAATGTATTAGCGGCCAAGATAACGACGCCTATAAACTGGCCACTCCTCAGACAGGTTACTCACTCACACAAAACATTACAGCGTCACTCGGAGAGGCATCTTTGGGCAACCAGCGGCAAGACATCTCTGATGACCTGCGACCGTTCCAAACGGTTGCAGATCATCAGAGATGTCTTGCCGGACGGTTGTAGATCATCAGAGACGTCTTACCGCTGCTTGGATCGAAGTGGCGCTCAAACACAAAACATTCGAGTTCCCTAGCTACGTCCTATGGTGCATTTGATATGCGGGCACTCACGAGCCACCGTCGGGCTGTATGCAGGGGGAACCGTGTGTTTTGTTCCAACTTTTTCGAGCGCGTGTAAGACGTTGGAGTTTCCTTCTGAAGGCTGTACCTAACGAAGCTGAGGTTTGAGAGGTTCTCACGAGAGGTTCCCACGGGAGGTGTGGGAGCCGGAAACTCCCATTTCGTGTATGACCGATTTCACAAAAGGTAGTAGTGGTTCGCGGGGATCCATACATAAAAGGTTTAATACCTTATTACACATGATCCAACATCTCACAAGCGCTTGAAAGAAACACACCCCTGATCCAACATCACCAACATTATTCTACATAAACGGACCTACTAGCTCGAAGGCCGTAGGATTAGGGGAACTGCGGGAGGAGCCAGCCCCGTGGGCGGCCGCCCGGTTCTCGCGGGCACGTTTGCGGCGGAGGGCAAGATCCATGGAGGATGAGTCTTTCAGCGCCCAATCCAGCTCTGAAGCCTCCTTCGCTTTGAGCTGGTAGGCTGTCTTGGCTCGCTGGACAGGGTAGTTGCGGACAGACTGGAAGGAGGCTTCCATGGCCTCCTGTATCTGCAACCCACAACCCTCTTCCCCGTCGTCGCTCCAGTCGAAGTCGTCGTCCTCCTCCTCCTCCGCGGGAGGAGCGGCGGCGCCTGGTGGAGGTGCAGCGGCGCCAGGTGGAGGTGCGGCGGCACCTGGTGGAGCAGGAGGCCGGTAGGTGGGCATTCCTCTCCACGCCGGGCTCGTGGGCATACGGCGGGATAGGCTCCCGCGGTTGCGCCCAAGCGCGCTCTGCCGAGCACGCTCGACCTCGTCCAGAAGGCGCCGCGGCGGGCGTGGCGGATTCATCTCGTGAGACGATGCGTTCGTGGCTAGGAATGGTGGATTAGGGTTTACCCCATCGGCGACAATATATAAAGACCTCCAGGGCAGCGCTGGGGGAGGACACGTGCCCAGGCAGCGCTGGGGGAGGACACGTGTCCTGACCGCAAAGCCCGCCTTTAGTTCCGGTTGGTGTTACCAACCGGGACTAAAGAAGCACACGGATCGTGTGTTTCTTTCAAGCGCTTGTGAGATGTTGGATCAGGGGTGTGTTTCTTTTGAGGGATTGTGAGCTGTTGGATCAGCAGTATCACGACCACTTCGTGAGCCACATGACCCGGTTGGTGTTACCAACCGGGACTAAAGAAGCACACGTACCCTATATATAGCCCCCCTCCCGGACATGTTCAGCTCTCAGTGTCTACTCATTGTAGTTCATTTTGGCAGTACACGGGTAGCAGAGAGCAAGATTTTTGAGAGGCAGGAGTTCCTAGAGCAGATGCTGAAGGTGAACCCTCCCCTCGGTCGGATCCAAGCAGCGGCAACACGCTCTGATGATTAGCAACATCCCCAACACTTGTTGCAAATCATCAGAGACGTGTTGCCGCTGTTTGGATCGAAGGCCGATTTTCCGTCTCACGAGCCACCGGTTTAATACATTACTACACATCACATAAAGGTTTAATACATTACATTGATTTACATAAATGCCATGAACCCTTCTTCGCGTATGTCCCTGGCCTATGATCGCTTCGGCCGTAACCATGGAGCATCTTCATTATTTAACGGGATGCTTGGGTCAGTTTTCACTGTGAAGGGCGGAATTTCATCAAACTTATCATAATCTGCTGACATGTCTGTCTTGTCCTCGACTCCCACGATGTTTCTTTTCCCTGAAAGAACTATGTGACGCTTTGGCTCATCGTCTGATGTATTCGTTTGCTTTTTTTTCTTTTTTTCGGTCTGGAGGACATGTCCTTCACATAGAAAACCTGAGCCACATCATTGGCTAGGACGAATGGTTCGTTCTGTAACAACCAAGATTCTTGAGATCCACTGTTGTCATTCCGTACAGCTGGTCTACCTTTATCCCTTCTCCATTCATGTTGACCCAACTGCACCGAAACAAAGGGACCTTAAAAGTAGGTCCATAGTCAAGTTCCCATATCTCCTCTATGTAACCATAGTATGTGTCCTTTTGCCCATCTCGTTGTTGCATCAAAGCGGACACCACTGTTTGGTTGGTGCTCTTTTTATCTTGGGCGATCGTGTAAAATGTATTCCCATTTATCTCGTACCCTTGGAAATTCAATACAGTCGAAGATGGTGACGCGGCCAACAAGTAGAGCTGATCTCCGACAGTGGTGTCATTCATGAGCTGTAATCGCAACCAACTGCCGAAAGTCTCCATGTGTTTTTCTTTAATCCAGGAGTCATCCTCCCCGGGTTCTTGGAGCGTACATAATTCTTGTGTTCCTCGATATACGGAGCCACGAAGGTGGAACTTTGTAGAACTGTGTAGTGTGCTTGAGTTAAAGAATGCCCGTCCCTACATATCAGTGCTTTCTTTCCTAGCGTGCCTTTTCCACTCAGTCTCCCCTCATGCCGCGATTCAGGAACACCAATCGGCTTAAGGTCAGGAATAAAGTCAACACAGAACTCAATGACCTCTCTGTTCCATAGCCCTTGAGATGCTTCCTTCTGGCCTAGCACGGTTATGAACATATTTCTTCAAGACTCCCATGAACCTCTCGAAGGGGAACATATTGTGTAGAAATACAGGACCGAGAATGGCAATCTCGTCGACTAGGTGAACCAGGAGATGCGTCATAATATTGAAGAATGATGGGGGGAACACCAACTCGAAGCTGACAAGACATTGGACCACAGCCTTCTGTAAACTTGGTAGAGTTACTGGATCGATGACCTTCTGAGATATTGCATTGAGGAATGCACATAGCTTCACAATGGGTACTCGAACATTTTCCGGTAGAAGCCCCCTCAATGCAACCGGAAGCAACTGCGTCATAATCACGTGGCAATCATGAGACTTCAGGTTCTGGAATTTTTTCTCTGCCATATTTATTATTCCCTTTATATTTGACGAGAAGCCAGCCGGGACCTTGATACTGCTCAGGCATTCAAAAAAGATTTCCTTCTCTGCTTTGGTAAGAGCGTAGCTGCTTAAGTATTGACGCCCTTTATCCGTCTGCTTGTTGTATGGGTCTTTCATACGTTGCTGGTCTCCCGTGCTTCTGGTGTATCTTTTGTCTTCCCATACACGCCCAGGAAGCCTAGCAGGTTCACGCAAAGATTCTTCGTCACGTGCATCACGTCGATTGAAGACCGGACCTCTAGGACTTTCCAATAGGGTAGCTCCCAAATATAGACTTCTTCCATATGGGTACGTGGTTGTCAGCGTCATTCGGAACAGATAGACTGCCAGGACCCTTTCCAAAGATTACTTCTAAATCCTTGACCATGTCATATATAACATCACCATCAGGGAGGTTAGGCTTCTTCCGGCGATCTGCCTCACCGTTGAAATGCTTGCCTTTCTTTCTTACGGCATGACTGTTCGGAAGAAATCGACGATGCCCCAGGTACACATTCTTGTTTCCCAAATGTATACTTTCAGTCTTATCTAAACAGTGCGTGCATGCATTGTATCCCTTGTTTGACTGTCCTGAAATGTTACTAAGAGCAGGCCAATCATTGATGGTTACGAACAACAACGCTCGTAGGTCAAATTCCTGTTGTTTGTGCTCATCCCACACACGTACACCTGGTTCGGACCACAACTGCAAAAGTTCATCAACTAATGGCCTTAGGTACACATCAATGTCGTTGCCGGGTTGCTTCGGGCCTTGGATGAGCACTGGCATCATAATGAACTTCCGCTTCATGCACAACCAAGGAGGAAGGTTGTAGATACATAGAGTCACGGGCCAAGTGCTATGACTGGAGCTCTGCTCCCCAAAAGGATTAAAGCCATCTGTACTTAGACCAAATCTTAAGTTCCTTGCGTCATCTGAAAATGTCGGGAACTCTCTGTCGATTTTTCTCCACTGGGACCCATCGGCGGGGTGTCTCAACTTCCCGTCTTTCTTACGCTCTTCTTTGTGCCATCGCAACAACCTGGCATGCTCTTTGTTTCTGAACAGACGTTTCAACCGTGGTATTATAGGAGCATACCACATCACCTTAGCAGGAACCCTCTTCCGGGGGGCTCGTCATCGCCTCAACATCACCAGGGTCATCTTGTCTGATCTTGTACCGCAGTGCATTGCATACCGGGCATTTATCCATATTCTCGTACTCCTCACCGCGGTACAGGATGCAGTCATTAATGCATGCATGTATCTTCTGCACATCTAATCCTAGAGGGCAGATAGCCTTCTTTGCTTCGTATGTAGTCTCGGGCAATTCGTTATCCTTTGGAAGCTTCGGCTTCATTATTTTCAGTAACTTCTCAAATCCCTTGTCAGAACAACCAGTCTCTGCCTTCCATTTCAGCAGTTCCAGTGTGGTACCGAGCTTTGTGCTGCCATCTTCGCAATTTGGGTACAGCAACTTTTTGTGATCCTCAGCATGGCCTCCAACTTTAGCTTCTCCTTTTCTGTATCGCATTCTCGCTTTGCATCAGAAATGACCCCACCAAGACCATCAGCGGGCTCATCTGATGCCCGATGTTCACCTCTTCTTCTTCAACGTCTTCCATTACAGTATCACCGCATTCCTCAGGGAACATAGGATAGTTGTCATCATCCTCCTCTTCTTCATTGTCTTCCATCCTAACCCCTCTTTCTCCGTGCTTGGTCCAACAATTATAGCTGGGCATGAAACCTCTCCGAATCACGTGGTCTTGAATGGTTCTCGGGTCAGAGTACTCCCTGACGTTCCGACACTTCTCACATGGACAAGGCATAAAATTATCACTTTGTTTGCCTCAGCCACTCGAGAAATTTATGCAGGCCTGCAATAAACTCGGAACTGCGTCGTTCGCCGTACATCCATCGCATCCGTGCATCCATCTGCATCATATAATTAAGTTTATCAAATACCATTACAATAACATCTTGAATAGTGAAATGACCACCGTACATCGACACGTGCAATATTTCTGTATCAATTACAGATGAAAAGGATAAAGTTGCTAACCTCGGCCGAGGATATCATCTTGTGTGAACTTAAGTGTGGCTCGGGCATTTCATCGAACACATCTTGTGCGTGGCAAAGGAAAAAAAACTAGCACCCACTTCCCACCAATCCAACCAGAAAAAAAAGGAGAGAGAGAAGGGTGGGTTACTTATAGGCAGGGGAGTATTGGTCCCGGTTCGTGGCACGAACCGGGACCAATGGTCCACGGAGCCCTGGCAAATCAAACCGAGACCAGTGCCAGACATTGGTCCCGGTTTTTCTATGAACCGGGCTTAATGCCTAGGGTGGATCTGGACGAAAGATGGTTTTTCTATTAGTGCGGACAGACTAGGCAGGTAAAAACGAGACATTCACCAAGAGACGGAGCGATCAGTGTTCTGTATAGAAACAGTGAGATGGACAAATCAGTTAGGCCAATAAAAACTCGATACGTGTGGTACTGTGGTAGAGATATTAAAAGAGCTCATTGACAGTGTAGGCAGAACCTGCACCGTGCATGTCCAAGCTCTGAAAAGTCTGAGAATAATGCTGTCAGCGAGTTATCCACATTGGAGCCATTTTTCCTTGCATGACATCACGCCGATCCCACTTCCTAGTTTAATCTGCCAGGACAGAATCAGTCCAATCCAAGAGTTCTACAATTTAATACGAAAAAAAGTCCAATGATCACACATTCACACCGAGACAGGTCTATATTTGGCAAAAGGATGCAAGATGCCAAATATATAGAGTAGCACTTGAACAATGGGGCATAAGCTCCCGGTATGAAGAAATATTGTCTAAATGTCTAAAATTTCTGAAAAAAAAGGGTGCGGGCGTATATTTGCAGGTTCCATGTGCGCGTAGAAAGTTTCAGGGAGAAACGACTTTTTAGTTGGCCTATGAAAAAAAGATAAAAAATATGTCACATGATTATTGCTATGTAGCACCGAAACTTTCTCTTTTGTTACGGAGGCAGAGTAAATAATAGTTTCGTTATAAAACACATGTACAGGCACATGTTTTGCGAGACATGTGCATGAAATTTTTGTTTCAGGTTTTTTGGACATGTTTGACATTTTTTTGACATATTAAATAGGAGGGAGCATATTCCCCCATGTTCACTATATTTACTCTCGACCATACAACGTGAAATATGGCACACTCCATAGTTAGATGGCATAGAAGCTAGCGAGAGTTTGGTATCATCTCTATTGACTGGTGTCATTTTTTAGTGATAAGAAGCAGAGCAACATACATATTTTCCGAAGATATTTTGGTCAGTTGCACTCAGTTTTATTAAATTTAATATATGTTATATGAACCCCATTTGAGTGTAGTTCTAAAGTATTCAGGCCAATTATGCAATATATGTGAGGAAAATAATTCATGAAGAACTCCAGGAAGATTTAGAACAGAAAAAACATGGTTGATAGTTTTATAATATAGTTCAATTAAACAGTTCACAAGTAGCAAAAGTAAGTAAATGTTTTCTTCTATACAAGTAAATAATTTGTTGAAGATAGTTAATAACATAGCTCGTACATAACTTCGTACATATAAAGTTCGGACTCTTCAAGATAATGTGGCGATGATGCATGCCATCTAGCACCAAGAGAGTAGGAGACAATGTATGCAAGCACCGTGAAGATACAACACTGGCAAACACATGAATGACATCGACATACATATAAGCCGACGACATATGTGTTTGCAGATGTTTTTGGCCGTCATATTATTCTCCCTCAGCAATTAAGCAACACGCCATCGGCTTATACAAAGCCGTCCGCATACAAAATTTCCTGACGGATTTCCTTGGCCCTTGGCAAAAAAACCCCTGGTGGCTTATGCTTGCACGTGGTGGCTGCTAGTAGCATGTCGTTCCGTGTATGCCAAGAGAAAAGCCATCAGCATATATACTTGATGACCATAAACAGAAAAAAGCCAATAAAAGGCTAATTACAGACATGATTCATCAATGGAAATCACAATCATCGGACCATCACCACCACCACACTAAAGGGAAGCCTGGCAGCACGGGGTCCTTGGTTTGGTCGGGCAGGGGCTCGAGGAGGGTGTCACAGACGTCGAAGAGCAGCAGCAGGATGCGCGGTGATGTGGCCGCGTCGGCATCACAAGCCGCACGGCTAGGGTTAGCCTCGGGTCGCATGCAGGCGCGCACGAGGCAAAACTGGCGAGCCAACGTCCATGAATTCCTCCTGCCCAGCTCCTGCTCCACTTCTCGCCTACTACCTACAAAGAATGTGCGGCTACACAAATAGAGAAGAATGCAAACTGGTAGCAGGAATGCCAGTAACCAAAGCAATCAAACAAGATGCTTAGAAGCATTATCACTCTCCAAATGTTTGTCTATATAGGCATATAGCAATATATGCACAAGCACAGAATTCCAATGTACTTTGAACCAGCAAACCTATTTCCTGCACATCTACTTCCTAGCAGAAAACAAGTTTAAATTGCGTGAAACAAATTTCCATCTTCAATACATGCATGCCATCACTACTGCCTATAGTGAGATATCCCACTAAAGTTTACCAATTACTATAATTATTTGCCACAATAAATGCAGGTCGAATTTTCTTCCTTTTGGAAAGATTCAACTTGAGTGCAAGAATTCAAATACAAATTTAGCGTCATAAAATGCATTGAGCTAGTAATCAAGTTACCGTACGAATTATGTGGTACAAAAAAATGTAACTAAATTTGCACCACCCAAAATCAAGATATTTTTAAATCTCATTTTGGCAACATATTTGATTTTTTCGGTAAAGTACCACAAATGTTATTTCACCAGGAATTTGGCACGTATGTAAACCCTTTGTATATGTTTGTCACCATTTTTCATATTACTTTGAAATGTTACTATTTTTTATTTATTTAATTGGGAAGAAGCATTGAAAAAATAAAAATAAATGTATATGTCAACGACCCTATCAATGCCGTCAAAATACTACTAGTGTTGTCAGACGGAATCCACACGGCAGGTCAATATGCCGACGAACATCTGTGTCGACGGCAACCCTTGACAAAAGCGTTTGTCGCCGACAGCTGTATGTGTGCCGACGACCGGTCGATAAACAACAGCGCCTTTGTTGCCGACGGCTTTTTATATACCGGCTGTTTTATAAATGCCCTCGACATATGTCATATATGTCGACGATCCCGATAAAAAGACCGTCGGTAATGAAAAAGCCGTCGGCAACTATGATTTTTCCTGTAGTGCAACTAGAGGTATCATATTAGATTGAGTGTCAACTGAGATTGTGTTGTCACACATGACAACACATAATTATTCGTGTGCTATGCACGAATCGATGTACGTATACGAGCACACAAGAACAATGCAACCACCAAAGGAAACAAAGTATAAAGAGACCATGTGCAGTGTAGACACATCATGTGCAGTGTAGACACATCATGTGCTGTGCACGTATCGATGTGGTCTATATGTCTTATCAAAATCATAGACATCGAGGACCAATATTGTGCAATATACGCTTACTTTCGCTGCCTTCACGTAAGTAAAATCTGTACATGTCCCATGCTCTTATCTTTCGCTGCATTCACGTAAATAAAATCTATACATGTCACATGCTCTCTATCTTTCGCTGCATTTGCCCAAATAAAATTTATACATGTTCCATGCTCTATGCTTGATAAAGAATAACCAACGTCGGCCATAAAACCTCGAATAAAACATTGTGTACAATCTGTCTGGTGCACGAAAAAGAGATTGTTCTCTACATGCTCGGTCGCTCTCGCTCAAGTCGTCTCCCTCTCGTACGTAACACGAAGGCGACCAGGCATTCCTTATCGACTAATCAAACGAGCTTACGCAATGGATTGGTACGTAATTCCTGACTATATCTACCTTCAGTATTTGGTTAGCTCCTAAACCAGCTTATTCCATTCCATTCTATCACAACAACGAACACGCCGCCAAGAAGCGCACATGGCCCGCGCCGGCGCCGCCGCTGTCCTCTTCGCTCTGGTCTGCTGCCTGCTCGTCGGCCCTGTCCCGGCGCGCAGCACCGTCGAGCTCCCGCAGCA
Source organism: Poa pratensis (assembly GCA_947311845.1). Classification (NCBI taxonomy): domain Eukaryota; kingdom Viridiplantae; phylum Streptophyta; class Magnoliopsida; order Poales; family Poaceae; genus Poa; species Poa pratensis. The sequence goes on from CAMZMU010000108.1 coordinate 13,766,332, forward strand.
GGTAGTTCTCGACGCCGTTGACCGCGAGGCCTCCGCCAAGCTGCTTCTGCCCAAGCCGGTTGCGATCGTCGAGGCGGCCGACCCCAGCACCGTCCTCTCCTACGTGCAGGGGCAGGTAGTGGACCCGGCCGCTGGCCAGGCTCCCCACGTCATCCGTGCGGCGACGAAGACGCGGCGGTCTCTGAGGAGGCGCTGTCCCTGGGCGAGATGGAAGGGACGGGCAGGAGCAGGAGCGGCCCGACGGCTCTGACTCGGACACCGACTGCGAGTCGGATTCAGACGACGAGGACAACGAGTACGGGATCATGGGGTGGTTCTGGAGGCTGGCGCGCCGCTTTTGATCGATCATGGCCGTCGATCGTCGTGTGATATATAGTTATGTATTTCTCTTTCATCTTGTTTTTGAACGGTCGGTATATGGTTCTGTGGCTGTGTATGCGTTTGGGAATTTACCACTCTGTACATGTTATACTGATGAATAAATGGCAATCCAGTGTGTTGTATTGTACATATCGTTTCACCTGTTTTTGTAAAGCTGTTTCACACTGGATCTTGAGAAAGAAAATAACTCCGCAGCCACATGATAAACCTAGTGGTCATGAACCAATCAGAAGACCTATCCCTTATTGGCAGCATGCATGTCAAATAACACGCACCATCAGATTTCAGGTGTTCCAGGGCCTTCTTCGACAAACATTCAAGTTCAGTGGTTCTAATTTCTTGCCCTACTTTAAAGCCAAAAAACATTGGGAAGACAACAGATACAGTTTGCAACAGAACACAATACTGAAAGCAGAGATCTTGACACACAAATCTACTCTTCCTCGACCTCGTACTCAGCATCATCGCTGTCGTCGTCATATTCATCAACGTCCTCATCTTTATTACTACTACTACTATGACGGCGGAAACTGTCCATCTCGTACTTCCCGTCATCCTCATTGATGAACTCCAGACCGTACACTGCATCTCTATGCTTCACCACCAACCAACGAAGCAGCCGGTCCTCCTTGTTCAGATAGTGCAGTTCTTTGGTAAAGGAAGGTGGAACCATCATGGTCACTTGCATAAGTTGGCCCTGAAAACGCAATTAAAACTTCAGCACATCAGCAAGGAGACAACTCGCCATAATAGGAGTATCTGTTTAGACTTCAGGCTGCAATGCTATTGGTGAAGAAAGTTAGCAATGAACAACAACTAAAACATAACGCTAATTGTTAGGTTCACATAAGAACAATTCTCAAATGTACTTAATACATTCCATGTGCCTCTGTTGCTTTGGCTGATTTCCAAAGATGTTGTGGATGATCAACGATTCACCTAATGTTTCAGCAAATCCTTATAAAAACTAATTAGACAATACAGCTACACCAAAATTCTTTCTAAGAACAAACATGATATCTATCCAATTTAGAGCAATATGGAAGATCAATCCTTCAGCTAGTATGTCAGAAAATTCTAACCGAAACTAATGAGACGATCAAACAATGCAGCTACACCAAAATTATTTCTAAGTGATAATTTCTTTGCATCACTGCAGTGTATTCTTATTAACTTCGGAGGTCTTTTGGCTGACAATTAAACTTTGGAATTCTTTTTACATGGGGATCTTTTAGTTCACCAAAAAACTTTGGAATTATTTTAATACAGGGGTCTTCTGGTTCACCACCAAACTTCAGGATAGTTATGGAGGCTGGTTGACAATACTGTTCTATAAGAAAAACAAAACAAAACTCACACTGGCCGGTGTCCAGAAAAAAAAGTAAGCTTTGGCACTCACTTCCACTCTTCATAAATTACCATGTATGCATGATTAATGTCTCAAGTGTCAAGGTTAACAAGTGGATAACTGAGGTTTGTACTGTCCAGTCTTCATAAATTACCATGTATGAACTGACCGAGAATGAAATCATACACTCACTATTTGGTAGTGGTGGAAAGTTACAACCAGTTAACTAACGCAGTACTGCAATCTTTAGTCAGACTTGGACATGTGTATATTGTCGGATTCAACATGTTAATCGAACATAAAGCCTGAACTAGAAACTTTAATATACGATGTCATGACAGTACAAGAATACTGCAGGTATATGTGCATATTTTGTCTAATTTATGTTTCCTAAGAACACACAAATTGACCAACCAGTATCAATTATTTGGTAACTGTCTAACTAATCTATCATAAGAAACTGCAACTAAATCGCTAGAAGTGCTGACTCAAGATCATATTTAATTAGAAAAGTGGGATTGGATCGAAAGTCAAAAGATACACTAATAAAAATACTTGGCATATAAGTGAGAAAGGATAGCCGGCACATCAAAGAAAAACTGTAACCTTTATGATGGTCACTTGGAATTTGGAAACCTGTTGAGAAGGGAACTCAACAGAGGCATAATACTTCTATACTTTTCTTCAAGAACAGTAACAGATATCGTTTTGTTACACTCAATGATAGTTTCTGTGACATTGATTAGCCCTTCTCCAACGGGATGATTGTACTGAGCACGTTGCAGGGTCTCAACCCAAAGATCTATAAAGCAGCCTCCACCGCTATCCAAAGTTTCTGGAATTGAAACCTTGCAATGTGTTCCGTGTGATCTTAGCGTCTGAGAAAGGCTGATCACGTTGCAAAGATTCTCGTGATGACAAGATCTTCAATCATTTGGAGGAGTGAAACTTAATGTCCAAATAAAACCCCTTCCTGACAAAGCAGGCAGTGTTATTCGGCTGCGAGGCAAAATCAAGGATCTGCAAGAAGATGGAATAGAACCAACAGGATGCGGAAATCGTCCTGAGAACCGAGAGTTTTGTCATGGTTAGGCTCAGAACTATCAGCATGATAAGTAACCACAAACTTGCCGCGTACAGTCTAGAAGAAGACACGTCACTTCTAGTGGTGAAACACTACCCCTTGAGGCCCAGGACAACAGGCACACGAGTGTCTATGATGGTGACTCGAAGCACCTAGGAAATAAACACCGCTGCTGGGGACAAAGAACCATTGCGGCAGTGGAGAAGGACTTGGTGGAGATGGAGATGGAAGAAGCAGAGGTGTAAGAAAAGCTGAAGCTTATGGCGGCAGTGTGAGGTAAAGAATGTACAAGTAGTGAGCAAACCAGAACTGTGGTAAGGGTGAGCCGAGGCAATGCTACCATTTCATGACTTACATGACCACATGAATCACTTACCAACTGGCCATCTGCCCAACAATACTTCTGAATGCCAGCAAAGTCAAAGATCCAAGCGCTACATCCTGAGGGGTGGATCCACATGATGTCAAGGGTACACATGTACACCCAAATATTTTATAACCTGTTTGTCTAATATAATTTGTGTTTATAATTATGCGCAATAGTTCAATTTGTGTATATACATGTATGCGCAATAGTTCAATTTGTTTATATACATGTTATCAATAGTTCAATTTGTGTAATATAATTTGTGTTTATAATTATGTGCAACGCTAACATAGTGCTGCTTGGTGAGGTGATCACAACCTGCCTCGGCTATGCCTGCCATCTTAAGTTCAAACCCCACCTTTTACAATTCACTGTCGTGAGTGACAGTAGCTAGTATAGAAGTAGCAATTTTATATAGCATGGAGAATTGTATATTTGATTCTTTTGAGCTTACAATCGAGGATCAAAGTGGCCTTCTATTTTTCAACTGTGTTTTGCACTGAAAACTTTAGTTCTAGTTTTGAACACCCGTCTCAAAATCCTGGATCCGCCACCATATATCCTTCTATCCAGTACGCAAAGCAAACAGGTCACATCGTGCTGACGCTCACTGCGATCAAAAGAATGATCTCTACCTACCAAGAATATCTTCTAGAGCATTCCACCGAACTAGCCAATGCCAATGCCCACGAACGTTCTAACACCCAAGGACTAAACCTATTTGGGCATTTCATCGAGCAAGTCAAAGCACCGCCCACAGCCAAGAACCAAAGCCCCAAACATTCATACCCACTTAACCATTTCGTCCAATAACCATCAATAAGGATAAGCGAATCAGACCGTCACCAACGTGGCAACATGTGGCAGCCAGAAGGACCAACGCAGGTGTAAGCCGACGCAATGCTACGATTTCATGACTCACATGACCACATTAATAACTTACCAGCTAGCCATCTTCCCCCAAGAATATTTCTAAGCCCCACTAGCGACAAATATCCAAGCGCTATATCCTTCTATTCAGTATGCAAAAGGCAAACAGATCATTATCATAAGAATGATCAGCACCCACCAAAAATATCTGCCAGAGCATTCCATCGAGCACGCCAAGGTCAATGTCCACGAACATTCTAATCTAAAAGCCAACAGCCAAACCTACTTGGGCATTTCATCGAGCATGTCAAAGGCAGCAAGGCACCACCAGCCATTCGAGAACCAAAGCCCCAAACACGCGTACCCATTTCGTCCAACACGCATGAATCAATCAGCGAAGCGACCCAGATCGTCACAATTCCGCGCGGTCACGAGGCACAGCACAAGGGGAAATACATACGAGGACTGCTTCACTAACAAAGTATAAACAGAGAGCGGGCGAATCCGGGCGTACCTGGTAGTGGCGTCCATCGAGCTTCCTGATGCCGTAGCCGAGATGCACTTTGCCGAAGGACTTGAGGTCGGTGACGACGCCGTTGCGCTGGTAGGCGCGCCTGGCCACCCGCGCCACGAGCTCCGCCGCGGACTCCTTGGTCACCAGCGGCTTCAGCAGGAGCATGCAGTCGTAGAGCGGCATCTTCGCCCGGAACTCCTCTTTACTCGCGCGCGCTCGCTCGCTGGCTCTTCTCCCACCACCACCACGCCGCCGCCGCCGCTCTGTTGGACGATCTCGGGGGACCCGGACTTGGAGGGCAGGCGGTTGTTTGGGCTTTTCTGTCTCCAGCCTCCAATTAGGCCGTTCTCGACGACAGCACACTGCTGGAATACGGCATGGGCTTCTTGGGCTCGAATACCGGCTAGATAGCGCTGTTCTGGAATTAAATTTAAGGTCCCGTGAGATCCGCCAGAAACACACATCCACATGCCCACCGACAACGTTAGACGTACTGCCGAACAGGGGTTGGACGAGGAGGACCTTATTCCATCTTCAAGGACCGCCGCCACTTCATGTCCCTAAATAGGACACACAAAGGCTAACCAAACACACACACAAAAAAATAGAACGAGCCCTCCCGCCGGCAAGTACCAGGGTCCACCGCGACACCATGGCCCTAAGACCACAGATGCGAGATGGATCGGTGGCGACGTCGGCGCCGGCAGGAGGCAGTGAAAACCCTCGTCGTGTGTTGAAATGGTTTAATACCAACGCAACAAACATCTTCGAGACGCTAAAAAACTCTTCGCATTTCCCAAACCCTAGAAGCTCTAAGGCGGCGACTGCCAGTTTGCCCCCAACCTCCGTCGACGACGCCGCATCGAATAAGGTGCCCCTGCTTTTCCACCATCTCGACGGTGATCCGATCGGTGTCATCATAAATCAGGTGGCTTGGTCCTCTCGCCATTCTTCAGATCTTGCGAGATTGGTTTGAAGGTGTGCCGTTGGCGGTTGTCGCTATTCGCTCGTGGACTCCCTTTCGGCGGAAGAAGATGGCGTGGAGCATTTCCCCGGACCCCACGACCCGGATCCGTCCATTTCCGGATGAATGGCGCACGCGGCACCCACGGATTCCCCGACGCTGTTCCGTGGGGTAACAACTGAAAACGTACCAAAACTTCCCTCTGCACTGCAACGATCCTGTATTCCCGTCGCGTCGCAAGTCGCTCTCGATCGGAGAAAAGACACGTACGGATATCCCGCCCGGGCGGCCTGTGCGTTTCACCGCATCGTCGTATCGATCGGACCGGCGGCGTCTTTGTCCGGCGAAGATGCCCAGCTAGCTGCTGATGGGGAGAGGAGAGCATGTCATCAACATCGATCGTTTTGTCGGGAGCCAGTCACGTGTGGTACGTACGCCAGGAGTACTCCGTCCGCGTACGTGGGTGCATGTGCCCTTGCGCTTCTTCTACTGTGCGTGTGCACCTCGTACGCAAGATAACGTACTTGTGAGTGATGACGCCGCCCGTGCACATGTTGCACGACAATGCCCCCACAGACAATACTACAGAACTTGAGGTAGCTAGCGATGACTAGCTAGCAAATGACTACACAAATCACTGGGCAAAGCTGGACGTGAGTGAGAGTGGTGAAGATGTCTCCGATGGTGGTGAAAGATCGATGTCTCCGATGGAGACGACGGCCGCGGTTCTCCTCTTACGTTCTTTCGGCCTGTGTTTTTTGGGTTTTCCTTCTCGAGTCCCCGTGCCCCTCTGTGCGTTGAATGTATATATAGGGTGAATTTTGGGGTTACTGGATTTCGTTGGTAAAAGAGCAGAAAGCATAGGAGTTGGGGTGGTTCACTGGTTCCGCATGCTACTTTGTGTGTGGGTGGGGCCATGGGCCATGCCCAGGTGGCGCAACCCTGGTGCTCCCGCTTCCTTTCGCAAGTCCTGTGTGTATATTCGAAACCGAGTATACAAGTTTCACGAGTTCTCTGGTCTCTTGAAATAGCAAACCAAAAAAGTCTGTCCATTTCTATTTTTTTTTATTTTTTTTGAAAGGGAGGAGTACAATCCTGCTTACAACCAGATGAACCAAACAACAAGACCAGAAGCAAGATCATACAGCAAGAACTCAGCACAAAGAACTACAGCTACGAGCAGCTGGACCACCGAAGCTCTTATCTCAAAGTCTGTCCATTTCTATTTGTTCTCTTATCTCATTTATCCATTCTCCTCTGCTCGCTCCAGTTCACATCCATTTCCATTCAAAATCGTTCTTCAACCTTTGGCTATCCTCCTCTGTTCACCTCCACCGACTGTGAGGCTGAGGGAATCAACATCTCAATTAGAGCAATCTCTCGCTCGAGGAAACACTAGCATTATGTGTCTAGCCATTAGTGAGCCTCATGGGATGTCCATATTACCGGTAACTTTGTGCCCCCTTTTCCACCTCCTAGTCCGCTCATCTGGAATATCCTTCCTAGAATTATATCATACCCATATCCAGCCGTCTCCCCCCCCCCCCCCCCCCCCCCCCCCCCCCCCCCCCCTTTTTTTTGCACTACAAAGGAAGAAGTGGACACTAAATTAGATTTTTTTTTTGTTTATTTTTGTTTGACATGCGACCCTCATAGAACAAAGCTAAAAAGGAGAAAATGTGTCGTATGGATGTTAGTATAAGTCATGATATTATATCGGGCTGGCTATCGTCTCATTAACATGTTTCCATCACTGGGATCAATCTAGGGCATCCATTGGGGTTATTCACATGTTTCTTACACCGGCTTGTGTCTCTCGTTTGGCTATTAACAAGAACCACTAACACTGCCCCATGATACATCGACTGAATACTCTCTAGATGGTGAAAAACGGGTGGTAGAAACTTATCTTCTCTCTCTTCCCCACATGCCCTGGCCTTTAGCTCTCTTCATCATGCCATCATCAATGCCACGCCTCTATCAACAATTTTAAAGTTTGAACATAAACAATTCTTTCCCGTAGACATGGCAAAAGTCATAAACTAGACCTAGCTATATCTAATCCAGTATTTCAAAACCAGCATAGACATATTTCTAGGTTTATAATAGTTACGGAAAAAGTCATAGAAACTTAATATTGTTAATGTTCGTTAAAAAAATATGACCATTTGCAGCATGTATGAAAATGAAGTTGGAATATCAAGCCTCATGTGTGTCTTCTACCTTGATGTGGTTTTCTTAAACCCGCCCCTACTTTGTAACTCACGCTGCACCGACATTTGTACCGGTTTCTCTTAAGTAATTGAAGCAGCGCTCTCTGCCTTCCGACAAAATAGTTATGGAAAGATTCATAGGAAGTTAATCTTGTAATTTTTCATAAAATATTATGAGCATTTGCAGCCTGTATGAGAATGAGAGTTGCAATACATATGAAAATTTGCATGAGTAAGTTTCTACTCAGCATACGTACGTATGTGCGTGATTCTTTCTGAAACTTAGAAACATGATTTTCTTTAAGTTTTATATAGCGGATTCCGGTATACATGTACCAAGGTTCCGAAAATTCCCTCTAACCATTTCCTATGGAGCTCCCATGTGTACATTGTACATTTCAGCCATCTCTAATTGCTTAGTTAAAAAACAAATTGAAGGAGCAAGCAGCAGCATGCGTACAACAAGATTCAGAGTACAAGCATGAACGCACACACGCTGCAGACTGAAGACAGAACACCAAGAGCAGCAGCAGAACGCTGAAGAAACTGCAGACCACCACGACGCCCTCCTCCGAACAAGGAAACCACTGCAATACCTGGACAAGGGAGAACTCGAACTTTGTCGACGACCGCAGAAACCACCCACCGCAAGCAGTGGGATCATGAACGTTGAACGGGCACGGCCAGGTCGCCCCCTCCTCCAGACCCGGCCGCGCCGGATCTTCCACCCGCCGTCATCCCAAGCTCTGCAGCAAACCCCAGCCGGATCCGCCGTAGTCCTGAGCTCCAACTCCAACCGAAGCTCCACACAACACCCCAGCAGCACTCCCGCTTCCCCCCTCGCCACCACGGCCGGCCATGGAAACCAGAGACACACCGGCAGCACCAGCTCCAGAACAACCCCAGAGCTCCATGGAGAGGCCGGAGCAGACCTCACCGCCACGAAGACGGAGACAGGGGACAAAAAGGCCAGAGGCAGGACATAACCTTCGCCGCGACGACCACGCCCAAGCCACGAAAGCCCGCCGAATCCGCAGATCGACGAGCACCAAACGCCGGGAACTCGCCGACGCCGCCCCGCAGGACGCCGCCGAGGTGGAGAACGAAACCCAGCACCATTATTCCAGAGTGCCGCCGCAGCCACCACCTCTCCAGCGCCGCCCAGAAACCCTACCCTACTATTTACACGCCTCAGGCACGGATCCGGGGTCTCCCCACTCTCCCACCGCCGCAACGGCGGCCGGAGAGGGAGGAGACCGGCGAATCGGCCGTCGGCGGAGCGAGGGAGGAGGAAGAACGCCCTTTCGCCGCTCTCGAACAGTACCTGGTGGAGGGGAAAGTGAGACGTGTTCTTAGTTTAAAATTTGTTAACAAACATTCTGTTAATGAGCCATTGGGGAAACATGCATTATTCATAAATACAAATCCCTTGTAAAATTGTACCGTCGGTGGCATTGCAAAGAAAAACCACACGCGGCGGCATGGATTGTAGACAAGACAGTAAAGTTGCCAACATGTTCCGTTTCAAAAAAAAAAGATGTCAACCCATTGGGGAAACTTGCATCTATACCTAATAATAAAGGCATTAAGGTTTCTTGTGGTACATCATTGAAATTGCCCCTAAAGTTGATGCAAATTACCCACCACTGCCACCCATAAGTCATGTACCGATTCGATTTTTTCTTTCTTCCGTTTCCCGTCCTAGCGCTGCTCAAATGCTTGATTTCTGTCCATCGTGGATACAGATAAGTTAAATATGAGTCCAACAAGGGCAGGGTACACACCAACCCACCTCCAAGGCCTGGCATGTTCGCTAGATAAAGTAAGGATCAGAGGAGAGTAGAGACACGCGCACAACTCCTACAGGCGGCATATCACTCACGCACGCGAGAGTGTTCTGAGGAAACGATGTCGCCGGGAGGATCTCGCCGAGAGCCTGCGGCCGGAGGAGACGTGCAGGCGACATCTCGCTCAAGGAGCTTGTAGGAGACGATCTTGCCGATAGCCTGTGACCCGAGGAGACGCGCGCACAACTCCGTCGCTTACGCATGGAGAGCTTGGAGGAGATGGTCCTCTCGCCGAGGGCCATGTGGCTGGAGGAGACAACGCATACAACTCTGTCGCTAACGCAGGAGAGAGCTCGGAGGAGACGATCTCAGAGATAGCCTATGCGCGGTAACGCACACACCCGGGCTCACGCCGGCTAGGCAATCGTTCCATCTACCCGAAGGCATCGACGAAGCTAGGAAGGTGATGGCTGACCCTGACCATGCTGCCCATGCAATAGTTCCATCAGCGGATTCAACGGGATGCATCTACGCGAAGGCATCGGCGAAGCTAGGAAGAAGATGTATGTGAGCTTCTCCAGTGATGGCGATTATTGCTAATTAAATATTACTTGGTTCTTCTTTGCATCTAACATGGGCGTGGTTCTGCACGGAGAACGGCCATGTCGGCCGGATGCCGGATGCGGGCAACGTACACCGCCGGTTGACACACCGTCACGGGTCCATCAATTGCGTGTATCACGGCTGCCCAATTCAGCTGAGGATCTCGGGGTCCGAGGGGTCTTCACCACAGCGATACCCTGTCGGCGGAGAAGCCGCTGATGCTGGCAACCGCAGAGCTCGCGACCAAACTCAGCCAGCCCGTTGGCGAAGGCGCGCGACGCACTTGCGGCATAGCTCAACCGTTTATGTCCTGGCCATCCGGCAGGGTCGCTTCCCTCATCTGCAATCGGAAGCTCGGAAGATTTCTCAAGGAAAAAGGCAGACAATCTAGCGATCGCCTCTGAAAGATGTCAGGCGCGCGAGCACAGGAATATGCAGCAAGCATAGCAGCTGGGGCATGAGAGCGGAGCTACTAGCCTCAGGTAATTAATTTCCCGGCCGAGTGGCAGCGGCAGAGCCAAGACCTTTTTTCTAGGTGGTCATGCTTTGACTTTAATCGTGTTTTGCTGAACTTCAAAAAAATTGTAGCTGCTCTGCAGTAGGAGAAGTTGAAAGAAGAGATAGAGGGGAAAAGCTCGGCTTGTGGCTTGGGAAAAACGACGGGTGAGTGGCTCAAACGCGCCTATTTCCGCTTAGAACTCGATGGTAAAATTTGTATTCTTTGCAACTATAAATACAACTTATTACCCAAACTATGGTTTTTTTAGCAAATATAGATGGATATGCGTCTCTCCGATATCTATTTTTAATTTTCCCGTTGCAACGCACGGACACGTTTGCTAGTTATTCATAAATACAAATCCCTTGTAAAATTGTACCGTCGGTGGCATTGCAAAGAAGAACCACGCGCGGCGGCATGGATTGTAGACAAGACAGTAAAGTTGCCAACATGTTCCGTTTCAAAAAAAAAAGATGCCAACATGATTGTGCGACCTTTTTTGGCAATAATTTGAGATGGAGAGGTCTTGTGACTGCAGGACCACGCAGCAAATGATGACGCTTCGTTCGACGCCATGAGGGCATCTTCTCCTGTCGGGTACTACCGTACTGGATTTTGTTGCACTACGATAGGCAACTCTGAGTTTTCTAGGTAAATTTGAAAATATCATTCTGAATTTCTGGCTGAGCTATTTACTTAAAGTTTAAGCTATTTTTTATAACACTAGCTGGTCCCCTGAATGAATAAATCCATTTTTGGCCATTACTAACTATATAAAAGACGAACCATTTCTCGCCCTCTCCGCGCTCGCGCACTGTAGAGCACTGTTCTAATGAACAGTGTTCTACAGTGTTGAACAGTCCCGTGGGTTTTTTGCAAAAAGGTCCCTCCGCTTTACAAAATTTTGGAAACAGTCCTGATTCTTCGCTGAGGAGGACCTTGCTGCAATTTCCAAAAACACCGAGGACCCTGGTGGAAAAGCGTCCTCACATGCCCCTCTCTCCTTATGCATACATTTGGTCCATAGTACTTTCTTCTATGTTACACTTTGTGAATTATCATTGAACATCCTTACATTGAATATTTGATATCACTTCATAATCTATCTTGTATATTGCTACTCCTTTGAAGAATTAATCATTTGACTCTATGTAGCAATAGTAATCATCTTTGATATCCTTTAATAGTATTAAATTGCAAAGTCCATGTTAGTTTTATCACCTTTATACTCGAGGACGAGTATAGGTTGAGCTTGGGGATGTTGATGCATGTAAAATGCATACATGAACTTTGCATTATATTACTTATATTTCAATCATATTTGCATCATATGAGGGTTATATCATTGTTTTATATTGATTTTGGGAATATTTCATAGTTTCCCTATTTTTCTGGAATTAACCCTGCACAGGCAGAAACCCCTATTTTCTATATTTTGATGTTTCAGTGACCCAAACGACGTGTAAATGACCTGGAAATTTACGAGCATCAGTTTTTGAAAGGAACAAAGCGTGGGAGCGAAGGAAGCGAACAAGCGGAGGCCCGAGGGCCAAGATGAGTGGGCCCACGCGGCCAGATTCCTTGGCCGCGTGGGACCCATCATCTGGGGCCTCGTGGCTCCGTTGCCGTCGATCTTTTTTCCCGAGCTTCCGTATTGACCTAAAAACGACTATAAAAATAGTCCCCGACGCACTTCGGAAAGGAGCGCCGCAGAAACACAGAAACCACGAAACAGAGACCTAGAGTTGCAGATTGGAGGGGGAAACTCCGGCGGGGCGCTGCCGGCGTGGTCTCCATCTTCTCCAACGACTTCTCCACCGTCTCCATGATGAAGAGGGAGTAGTCCACTCCTGAACTATGGGTTTGTGGAAGTAACTTATGTATCTCTCCTCTCTTGAGTTTCACTAATTAGTACCGTATGAGCTGCTGAACATGATTACGGTCATCTATGTAATATTTTGTGGTGGATCTTTTTATGAGTTAATATATGTTTGAGATTGCAATAGTTTTGTTTCAGTTATGAAATTTGATGCATATTATATACCCCGTTCTTGTTTACTTGTTTTGATCAAGCATGTGTATGAGAGCGTGTGAGGGGGAACGTGTGCATTAGTTGGAGTAACGGGGGATGGCTAGTGCGGTGAACGTGAGAGAAAGTTCCGCGATCCACTTGGGTGTTTTACCTTACTTTGTTGCCTCACTAGGGATAAAGAAAAATACCTTACTACTGGAGAAGTGGGTGTGACCATTGCCACTACTCCATGACTAGATCTAGCATGTTATTATTTTAACTTCATGTCATGATACTTAATGCTATGCTCTGATTTCTCTTAATTACTAAGGTGTTATGATTTAGTGATGTCTACGCACGCTTCTATTCCTGTAGACAGTGTTGGGCCTCCAAGTGCAGAGATTTGTAGAACATCAGCAAGTTTTCTTTAAGTGAATAACCCAAGGTATATCGAACTCAGGGAGGTAGAGGTTAAGGATATCCCTCTCAAGCAACCCTGCAATTAAGATACAAGAAGTCTCTTGTATCCCCAACACACCCAATACACTTGTCAGGTAGTAAGGTATTCATTCTTGTATCCCTGCAATTTTTGATAATTCCTACACAACAAATAGGAAAACAAGAAGATTTTGTACTTTGGCAACTATTAGTAGGTTAATCCAATAAATGTCATAATATGATATAAAGTGTATATAAAACATGTGCCAATTGACATAAAACATGCATGTAACATCAAAAATTATAGATACATTTGGGACGTATCAAGCATCATCAAGCTTAGTTCCTACTCGTCCTCGAGTAGGTAAACGATAAAACAAAATAATTTTTGAAGTGACATGCTACCATCATAAACTTGATCAAATATTGTAAGGCACATGTTATGAATGAAGTGATGAAGTTATTGCTACATAGAGTCAAATGATTCATTCTTCAAAGGAGTACCAATATACAAGATAGATTATAAAGTGATATCAAAATATTACTGCAAGGATGTTCAATGATAATTCACAAAGTGTAACATAGAAGAAACTACCATGGACCAAATGTATGCATAATGAAAAGTAAAAACATCCTATAATGGTCATAGAGTACTCTTATGAAATCTGAATATAAAAGGTGGACACTTTGGAAAGATATATATGAGTAGAGGTAAAGCATGAATAAGTTTCATCGAACTTCTGAACTTCTCTACTTAAGTTAATGATTGTAATGTGGTAATCCTTGGTGTCAAGCTCTCATTCCCCTATCATAGCATCTTGAATGATTAAGTTTAAAGTGAAACCAAATATATGTAGTGTGCTTGACAAAGTACAGGTTGAAAGTCTCATGTCCCTTGAATACAAGTACCTACTCCATGTGTTACTCATCTTGGGAAACAAAGCAAGTTCAAGTTAAATATCATTGTAAGTAATAATAGTATGATTAAGAGCGTCAACTGGGGTACCTCTTGTCCCAGGGTATGGAACAAGCCCATATCAAAATGACAAGACACAAACACAATGAACAATCTCAACACCCTTTTTATTTACCATTAGATAGCTTTTTATTGTAAGGTGTATCACAGAAGGTTCATCATAGCATGTAAGTAAATTTCCACCATGAATGATGCATGGCTTAGATTAGCGGCCCAGGCGTCTCTCTAACCATTTATACAAACTCATTTAAACCAACTTCATTTCCACATTTATTTCACCCATGGTAAGCATCCATAAACAAAAGTACATGATATCAACTAAATGAAATGAAGTGCATGTTGAAAGCTTGCCATGTGACAGCACATATGAGCTAACTCTCAACCAAAGACATTTGTCAAGCCCACAACATCATAATTTTAATCACAATGGGTCATGTTTTATCTATGCAATGAAAGTAAAGTGTGCATCAAGTTCGAGAGAGCTCTATAACCAACTTTTCCCATAACAATCAATAACATAAGCATTTTTATTCAGAGGTATAGATAACACAAATAGCATGATAAACATACTCGGGATAGCATAAAGCTAATAGGTAGATATGGTGGACTCACTGGATAAACTTTGGTTGAAGGTGTTGGAAACAAGTTTTTGCTTGTTGGAATTTTTGGGCTGCAAGAGGGAGAAAGTTGACCATCTAAATGCATGCATGAGTGTCCATAGAACTAACCAATCCATGTTAAACAAAGTAAACTAACATTCAGCATCAAAACATGAATAAAAGATAGCTCTTGATAAAATACTTGCAAATAATTACTCATTAACAAGCTCATGAATCATGCAACTATACGTGTCTTCTAAAATCAACTCAAACATCCCTATCCCAATATATTTAATAGCATCCAACTTAATTCAACCCAAACTTCCAGTAGCTCTCTCATATAGAATTGATAGTGGTGGTCTCAAGACAAACAAAATATCAAACCGAAATAAAAGAAAATAAATGACGCTCCAAGTTTATGCGATATAGTGCATTGATCGAAAAACAGAAGTTAGACGTGTGCAAACCGAGAGTGTGTTGGTCCAGTGGGGTTGTCTTCACATCCCCAAGCTTATGGTCTTCACCATCCTTGGATAGCTCTTGGTGCATCTTCTCTAATCCCTGTGAAAAAACTTCAAAACACCGTTTCTCCCATTTCTTTTCCAAAATGGGTAAAACTTGGCACTTTATTAAAAATTCCAGAAACTAAACTAAAAACTAAGTCTCTTGTTACAGCAAGAGGACACAAAGAAAATCAAAAATAAAAACAACCGGGTTGCTTCCCGTAAAGCGCTTTTCTTTAAAGCCTTTCAGCTAGGCATGATAATTTTGATGAAGCTCTCATATATATAAGAGTTGAATATGAAAGTGCATCAAGAAGCAAATATCAAAGACACTTAAGTCTAACCCACTTCCTATGCAAAGGAATCTTGTAAGAGAATAAATCAATAAAGCACAAAGTGACTAGCATAGGAAGGCAAAACAAGTGGAACTTCAAAAGTTTCAACATAAAGAGAGAAGACTTAATATTATTGAGATATATGAAGTCATGTCTCCTTCTCTCATAAAAACTTTCAGTAGCATCATTGATAAAACCCACAATATAACTATCACATGAAACATTCTTACCATGATCCATATGCATAAGAGTATCAATATTTTCCACATAAGCAAAGTTCTTCTTATTAATAACAATGGGAGTAGGATCATCATAAAGAACTCGAACATGATAGACAAGTTGTATATTAGAGGAATGGTCTTGGTCAATCCCTCTATAATTATGACAAGTTTCATGAGGATGAATGTAATTATAGCCTATGTCATAGTATTCTTTATAATTATCAAAGACTGGAGGCATAGTATCATCATAAGCAATGGAATAGTTATCTTCCAAAGTGTGTTCATTTGTAAACATATCATCATCATTTTTACTAGAAGGAGAGGTTTCAAATATATAATTATCAGTAGCAAAAGGATTTTCAAACACCTCATCCCCAAGCTTAGAGCTTTCCATATCATCATTGGAACGAACATGGATAGTACTAATAGTATATCAATTAATAACATCATCATTTTCAGAATTGGTACCAAAAAGATTTTCAATATCAAAAGTAGTGTGATTTTCCCAATCATGATCACTACTATAAGTAACAGGCATAGGATCATCATCGAATTCAGACTCATCAGCAGCAACTATAATAGGAGCAACATGCTTAGGGGAAGATACCGTTTCCTCTCTCCTTTTACTTCTCCTCTTCTTCTTCTTCTTTCCCTCCTTAGGAGGGAGAGGCTTGAAAAGAGGCTTCTCCACATACCCTGGTTTATTGTTAGAAATAATAGAAGAGACTCGGGAGGATTCCTCCTTTTCATTAATAAGAGTAAAACAAACATTAGTCCTTTCATATTTTAGTAAAGCCATTCCATCTTTTATAATATTTTGTATGTAAGTGTTGGCATGGCAATTATTAACACAATAGAGATAACATCCATGCAACACGCTATTCATATCAAAAGCACTCATATCTAACGAAGAAGTTTTTCTTGATAACTCTTCACACCCCAAAAATAATGTAAGTTCATCATGCTGATTAGGAGTGATCATGTTATCACAAAAGTCTCCGCAATATCCTTATTAGAACCTGAGCATTGAAATTCGAAATGACCCCTTTATAGCAAAGTTCACAAATAAAAGGATAGCGGGCACAAACTTTTTCAGCAAGATCACTTAGAGCTCTGTACCATGTTGTAGTTTTTTCATTCCTATGATGAATACAATATTCCTCTTCGATTTTATTCTTTTCACAAGGTCTAAGTGCTCCACAAAAATTAAAATGCTTATAAGAAATAGTATTTTCAGAAGTTTGAGCTTGTTTATTGCAATCATTAGTAACAATTTCGGTTTCCAAGCAAGTGTCTTTAAAAGGTTCATGATACATGTCCCAATTCTCTTTAGGAATATTAATATGAAAAGCAAAGGTTTTACAGCAATCAACAATAATTTGAGAATCAAGACCAAATTTAGCACTAAGCCCATGAAAACCAGCAGTTTCAGTGAAAGACTTAATGCAATCATACTCATAGTTTATACCTGATTCTTTACCTTTGTCGTTCTCCCAATCTTCAGTATTGCGTTGAATTGTTTCAAGAAGATCCCATTTAGCTTCAACCTTCTTACTTGTGAAAGAACCACCTGAAGAAGCATCTACATAATCCTTGCAATGACCTGAAAGCCTTGCATAAAAATTAGTAACAATTATTTTCTTAGGAAGCTCATGGTTAGGATATTTGAGTATTAATGTTTTCAGTCTTCCCCAAGCTTGAGCAATGCTTTCTCTATCATGAGGATAAAAATTGAAAATGTAACTCCTAGCTAGATGTACTTCATGAAGAGGATAAAATTTAGAGTAAAAGAGAGATTCAAGCTGTTTCCAATTCGAAGGACGATCATCCAGCATCCTATGCCACTTCTTTGCTTTGTCCTTAAGTGAAAATGGAAATAATTTCCTCATGACATCTTCTCTTGATAAACCTGCAACCTTAAACAACTCACAAAGTTCTGTAAGTTTCAACAAGTGATCATGTGGATGGACTGTTCCATCCCCTGCATAACGTTCATCCATAACCATTTCAACAATTTCCACAGGTATTTCAAAAGGAATACTTTCAGTAGGTGGATTTAGAACATCACAAGCATCATTAGAATTATCACATATGGGAGACAACGCATTATCAAAGCAAATTTTCTCCTTCAAAGCTGGCGAACTAAAAATATCATTTTCATGTAAACTAGCTTCCCCAAGCTTAGACTTTTCCATAGCATTAGGAATAATGGTGTTCAAAGAATTCATGCTAATAGCATTACTATCACTATTATGCAAACAAACTCCCATTGCTTTTTTAATTTTCTCTTCAAAAGCATCATGTCCTAATTCAATACAAAGTTCATAAAGATCTCTATTTTTTTTGTTGTTTTCCATTAAGCCTAACTAGTAAAATAAAAACAAGAAACAAAAATATATAACTGCATGATCTAAAGGAGATACCTTCCAACACTTACCTCCCCGGCAATGGCGCTAGAAAATAGCTTGATGTCTACGCACGCTTCTATTCCTGTAGACAGTGTTGGGCCTCCAAGTGCAGAGGTTTGTAGAACAGCAGCAAGTTTCCTTTAAGTGAATAACCCAAGGTATATCGAACTCAGGGAGGTAGAGTTCAAGGATATCCCTCTCAAGCAACCCTGCAATTAAGATACAAGAAGTCTCGTGTGTCCCCAACACACCCAATACACTTGTCAGGTGTATAGGTGCACTAGTTCGGCGAAGAGATAGTGAAATACAAGTAATATGGATGATTATAAGTGGTAATTGCAATCTGAAATAAAAATGGCAGCAAGCAAACATGTAGCAGAACTGGTTGTAAACGGTGTTTCAATGCTTGGAAATAAGGCCTAGGGATCATACTTTCACTAGTGGACACTCTCAACAATGATAATATAATTGAATACATAGATATTTCCTCTTCACTATGCTACCCCGAACTATCCTCCGGTTGGATAACGAACACCAATCCATTGCGTAGGGCTATAAAAGCACATCCTAAAGTCCGTGTTCCAAACCGAGGGCACCCCACACTGTCAACATGAGCACCCAAGTAGTACTAAACAAACACCACAATATCATAGAGACATCCAACACAAAGAACAACTCATGGCAAGTATTCCCATAATCTTTAATCCAAAGAGTCACACACGGCACGCCCACTGTCAACTTCGCACCATGGGACAAAGGTGACTCCGGAGATTACATTAATAAAACCACTTGAGTAGCATATTCATAATATAATGAAGAGTAGCATCTATGAATTCAACTAGATTACAAATCTCATGATCACATATAGATCACATCATGGGAGAGAGAGATGAACCACATAGCTACCGTACGAGCCCTCAGCCCCGAGGGAAACTACTCACACATGGTAATGGTGATGAGGAGCTTGATGGAGAGGTTGATGAAGAGGTGCAGCCCGGAGTGGAGACGGAGCCCCGCAGCAGCCACGGCGAGGCGGCGGCGGTGGCAGCCCGCGGCGGCGAGGAGCGGCGGCGGCCCTTGGGGGCAGCGGCCCTTGGCCCCTCTTATTCCTTGGAGATGGTGGTGGTATGGAGGAGGTTCTCCACCCCCAGACGGCTGCCTGGGAGGAGGAAAATTCGTGGTATGGGGCTCTTCCCACGACCTAGGGTTTCCTCCCTTATATAAACTCTCGGATTTCCGTCATCCCATTTAGGGCTGCAGTAAATCGGGAATATCCCGGCCGTCCGGACTCGGAATTGGGCGAATTGTACGTGTAGATCGATTCTCGGAAAATTCTCTGCAACTTTGTCTTCTGTCAGGTTTCCGTTTGACGTCGTCTTCGGGCCCAAACGTGACCATCTTCGAAAAACGTTTCCAGACAGATTTCAGGAAAGTCCCAATTCGACTCCAATATGGTTTCCTTTTGTATTTTTGATAATTCTTACACAACAAATAGGAAAACAAGAAGATTTTGTACTTTGGCAACTATTAGTAGGTTAATCCAATAAATGTCATAATATGATATAAAGTGTATATAAAACATGTGCCAATTGACATAAAACATGCATGGAACATCAAAAATTATAGATACGTTTGGTACGTATCATTTAGTTCGCATCTTAGTGGAGCATAAGAGAGATTAATAAACAAAAGATCTCTCTGTTAGGACGTGATGCCCATATAATTAGTAACTTGTCATGAAACCTTTTTGTTGCAATCTCATATGTTAATTCTAGTGTTCCATTGTCTACCACTTTATTAAAGAGAGAGTGCATTTGTGAAACCATGAACCCCGGTCCATTTTTAATCATAAGAAACACCTTTCCAACAACTTTTATCCACTTTACATTTTCTGCCATTTAAAAATCCGAAAATACGAAAACACTTTTATATCTTGCATTCACAATACAAAACCCAAAATATCATCCATCATTGTTTCCACTATCTTTGCATATTTATTTATCATCATTGCATATTTATTTACTGTTTTGCATTCATTTTATTTTGATATCATTCTCACACCTTGTGCTTAAGAACCACTTGGTGAGGTTGAGGGCCAAAACAATTTACTTTGTTTTGTCGGTTTTCAAGAGAAGGATAAGAAGATAAATCTTTCACTACTGATTCCCCGAGAGTTCGATATTAAACCCTCGAGTCACCCCTCGTGGGGAAAACCGTCTTTCCTATACTATACACTCTGCACTTGGAGTCTCAACCTAACTCATATTCTTTTGACGCAGGTAACTACGTCAAGGGCCATCACCAAGTTTTACCTATTTTGGTTTGAAAAAGTTGCTATTTGCATTCGGAGATTTTATTCCAGCACGAATCTGTGCACGGTATGATTTTTAATTCCTATTTGTAACTCCGAATGAGCTGATATTTGAACTGTAGTTGCAACTTTTCATCCTCTGTAAGCATGAATTGTTTCAGAATTTTTCGACATATTTAAGTAGGGTAGAAAAATACGTTTTGCTGCTGCTGTTTTTCTGGACAGATTCTGTCCCATTTTGTTTGATGCATTCTTTGAACTTTTAACTTGAATCTTTTTGATCCAATTGAGTTTATAAGTAGGCATACAACATTATACACTTTCTGGACATTCATATGAATTTTTGTTTAAGGATTTTGTGCAGCAAGTAATTCGTTTGTCTATCACTACTAATGTCACCCCACAGAAAAGAAATGGGAGAAACGGTGTTTTGAAGTTTTTTCACAGGGATTAGAGGAGATGCACCAAGAGCTATCCAAGGATGGTGAAGACCATAAGCTTGGGGATGTGAAGACAACCCCACTGGACCAACACACTCTCGGTTTGCACACGTCTAACTTCTGTTTTTCGATCAATGCACTTTATCGCATAAACTTGGAGCGTCTTTTATTTGCTTTTTATTTCGGTTTGATTTTTGTTTGTCTTGAGACCACCACTATCATTTATATATGAGAGAGCTACTGGAAATTTGGGTTGAATTAAGTTGGATGCTATTAAAAAGATTGGGAAAGGGATGTTTGAGTTGATTCAAAAAGATACATATAGTTGCATGATTCATATGCTTTTAATGAATATTAATTTGCAAGTGTTTTATCAAGAGCTATCTTTTATTCATGTTTTGATGCTGAATGTTACTTTACTTTGTTTAACATGGATTGGTTAGTTCTATGGACACTTATGCATGCATTTAGACGGTCAACTTTCTCCCTCTTGCTAGCCCAAAAATTCCAACAAGTAAAAACTTGTTTTCCAACACCTTCAACCAAAGTTTTTCCAGTGAGTCCACCATATCTACCTATTAGCTTTATGCTATTCCGAGTATGTTTATCATGTTATTTTGTATTATCTATACTTCTGAATTAAAATGCTTATGTTATTGATTGTTATGGGAAAAGTTGGTTAAAGAGCTCTCACGAACTTGATGCACACCTTACTTTTATTGCACTTAATAAACATGACCCATTGTGATTAAAATTATGAAGTTGTGAGCTTGACAAGAGTCTTGGTTGGGAGTTAGCTCATATGTGCTGTCACATGGCAAGCTTTCAACGTGCTCTTTATATTTTGTTGATATCATGTACTTTTGTTTATGGATGCTTATCATGGTGCCAAATAAATGCGGAAACTTAGTGAGTTTAATGAGTTTGTATAAATGGCTAGAGAGACGCCTGGGCCGCTAATCTAAGCCATGCATCATTCATGGTGGAAATTTACTTACATGCTATGGTGAACCTTCAGTGATGCACCCCACAATAAAAAGCTATACCAATAGTAAATAAAAAGGGTGTGGAGATTGTTCATTTTGTTTGTTTGTCTTGTCATTTTGACATGGGCTTGTTCCATGTCCTGAGGCAAGAGGTACCCCAGTTGACGCTCTTGATGACGCTATTATATTACTTACAATGACCTAACTTGAACTTGTTTTTGTCCCAAGTTGAGTAACACCGTGGTGTAGGTACTCGTATTCACGGGGCATGAGACATTCAACCCATACTTTGTCAAGCACTACTCATATTTGCTTTCACTTTAAACTTTAACCATTCAAGATGCTATGATAGGGGTAATGAGAGCTTGACACCAATACCACATTGCAAACATTAACTTAAGTAGAAGCATTTGGAAGTTAGATGAAACTTATTCATGTTTTACCTCTACTCATTTATATATCTTTCCAAAGTGTCCACCTTTTATATTCAGATTTATAAGAATACTCTATGACCATTATAGGATGTTTTTACTTTTCATTATGCATACATTTGGTCCATAGTACTTTCTTCTATGTTACACTTTGTGAATTATCATTGAACATCCTTACATTGAATATTTGATATCACTTCATAATCTATCTTGTATATTGCTACTCCTTTGAAGAATGAATCATTTGACTCTATGTAGCAATAGTAATCATCTTTGATATCCTTTGATAGTATTAAATTGCAAAGTCCATGTTAGTTTTATCACCTTCATACTCGAGGACGAGTATAGGTTAAGCTTGGGGATGTTGATGCATGTAAAATGCATACATGAACTTTGCATTATATTACTTATATTTCAATCATATTTGCATCATATAAGGGTTATATCATTGTTTTATATTGATTTTGGGAATATTTCATGTTTCCCTATTTTTCTGGAATTAACCCTGCACAGGCAGAAAACCCTATTTTCTATATTTTGATGTTTCAGGGACCCAAACGACGTCCAAATGACCTGAAATTTACGAGCATCAGTTTTTGGAAGGAACAAAGCGTGGGAGCGAAGGAAGCGAACAAGCGGAGGCCCGAGGGCCAAGATGAGTGGGCCCACGCGGCCAGATTCCTGGCCGCGTGGGACCCATCATCTGGGCCTCGTGGCTCCGTTGCCGTCGATCTTTTTTCCCGAGCTCCGTCTTGACCTAAAAACGACTATAAAAATAGTCCCCGACGCACTTCGGAAAGGAGCGCCACAGAAACACAGAAACCATGAAACAGAGACCTGGAGTTGCAGATTGGAGGGGGAAAACTCCGGCGGGGCGCTGCCGGCGTGGTCTCCATCTTCTCCAACGACTTCTCCACCGTCTCCATGATGAAGAGGGAGTAGTCCACCCCTGGACTATGGGTTTGTGGAAGTAACTTATGTATCTCTCCTCTCTTGAGCTTCACTAATTAGTACCGTATGAGCTGCTGAACATGATTACGGTCATCTATGTAATACCTTTGTGGTGGATCTTTTTATGAGTTAATATATATTTGAGATTGCAATAGTTTTGTTTCAGTTATGAAAGTAGATGCATATTATGTACCCCGTTCTTGTTTACTTGTTTTGATCAAGCATGTGTATGAGAGCGTGTGAGGGGGAACGTGTGCATTAGTTGGAGTAACGGGGGGTGGCTAGTGCGGTGAACGTGAGAGAAAGTTCCGCGATCCACTTGGGTGTTTACCTTACTTTGTTGCCTCACTAGGGATAAAGAAAAATACCTTGCTACCGGAGATGTGGGTGTGACCATTGCCACTACTCCATGACTAGATCTAGCATGTTCTTATTTTAACTTCATGTCATGATACTTAATGCTATGATCTGATTTATCTTAATTACTAAGGTGTTATGATTTAGTTCGCATCTTGGTGGAGTATAAGAGAGATTAATAAACAAAAGATCTCTATGTTAGGACGTGATGCCCATATAATTAGTAACTTGTCATGAAACCTTTTTGTTGCAATCTCATATGTTAATTCTAGTGTTCCATTGTCTACCACTTTATTAAAGAGAGAGTGCATTTGTGAAACCATGAACCCCGGTCCATTTTTAATCATAAGAAACACCTTTCCAACAACTTTTATGCACTTTACATTTTCTGCCATTTAAAAATCCGAAAATACAAAAACACTTTTATATCTTGCATTCACAATACAAAACCCAAAAATATCATCCATCATTGTTTCCACCATCCTTGCATATTTATTTATCATCATTGCATATTTATTTACAGTTTTGCATTCATTTTATTTTCATATCATTCTCACACCTTGTGCTTGACAACCACTTGGTGAGGTTGAGGGCCAAAATAATTTACTTTGTTTTGTAGGTTTTCAAGAGAAGGATAAGAAGATAAATCTTTCACTACTGATTCCCCGAGAGTTCGATATTAAACCCTCGAGTTACCCCTCGTGGGGAAAACCGTCTTTCCTATACTATACACTCTGCACTTGGAGTCTCAACCTAACCCATATTCTTTTGACGCAGGTAACTACGTCAAGGGCCATCACCAAGTTTTACCTATTTTGGTTTGAAAAAGTTGCTATTTGCATTCGGAGATTTTATTCCAACATGAATCTGTGCATTGTATGATTTGTAATTCCTATTCTGTAACTCTGAATGAGCTGATATTTGAACTGTAGTTGCAACTTTTCATCCTCTGTAAGCATGAATATTTTCAGAATTTTTCGACATATCTAAGTAGGGTAGAAAAATACGTTTTGCTGCTGCTGTTTTTCTGGACAGATTCTGTCCCATTTTGTTTGATGCATTCTTTGAACTTTTAACTTTAATCTTTTTTATCCAATTGAGTTTATAAGTAGGCATACAACATTATACACTTTCTGGACATTTGTGTGAATATTTGTTTAAAGATTTTATGCAGCAAGTAATTCGTTTGTCTATCACTACTAATGTCGCCCCACAGAAAAGAAATGGCAGAAACGGTGTTTTGAAGTTTTTTCACAGGGATTAGAGGAGATGCACCAAGAGCTATCCAAGGATGGTGAAGACCATAAGCTTGGGATGTGAAGACAACCCCACTGGACCAACACATTCTCGGTTTGCACACGTCTAACTTCTATTTTCGATCTATGCACTTTATCGCATAAACTTGGAGCGTCTTTTATTTGCTTTTTATTTCGGTTTGATTTTTGTTTGTCTTGAGACCACCACTATCATTTATATATGAGAAAGCTACTGGAAATTCGGGTTGAATTAAGTTGGATGCTATTAAAAAGATTGGGAAAGGGATGTTTGAGTTGATTCAAAAAGATACATATAGTTGCATGATTCATATGCTTTTAATGAATATTAATTCGCAAGTGTTTTATCAATAGCTATCTTTTATTCATGTTTTAATGCTAAATGTTACTTTACTTTGTTTAACATGGATTGGTTAGTTCTATGGACACTTATGCATGCATTTAGACGGTCAACTTTCTCCCTCTTGCTAGCCCAAAAATTCCGACAAGTAAAAACTTGTTTTCCAACACCTTCAACCAAAGTTTTTCCAGTGAGTCCACCATATCTACCTATTAGCTTTATGCTATTCCGAGTATGTTTATCATGTTATTTTGTATTATCTATACTTCTGAATTAAAATGCTTATGTTATTGATTGTTATGGGAAAAGTTGGTTAAAGAGCTCTCACGAACTTGATGCACACCTTAATTTTATTGCACTTAATAAACAAGACCCATTGTGATTAAAATTATGAAGTTGTGAGCTTGACAAGAGTCTTGGTTGGGATTTAGCTCATATGTGCTGTCACATGGCAAGCTTTCAACGTGCTCTTTATATTTTGTTGATATCATGTACTTTTGTTTATGGATGCTTATCATGGTGCCAAATAAATGCGGAAACTTAGTGAGTTTAATGAGTTTGTATAAATGGCTAGAGAGACGCCTGGACCGCTAATCTAAGCCATGCATCATTCATGGTGGAAATTTACTTACATTCTATGGTGAACCTTCAGTGATGCACCCCACAATAAAATCTATACCAATAGTAAATAAAAAGGGTGTGGAGATTGTTCATATTGTTTGTTTGTCTTGTCATTTTGACATGGGCTTGTTCCATGTCCTGAGGCAAGAGGTACCCCAGTTGACACTCTTGATGACGCTATTATATTACTTACAATGACCTAACTTGAACTTGCTTTTTGTGCCAAGTTGAGTAACACCGTGGTGTAGGTACTCGTATTCACGGGGAATGAGACATTCAACCCATACTTTGTCAAGCATACTACTCATATTTGCTTTTACTTTAAACATTAACCATTCAAGATGCTATGATAGGGGTAATGAGAGCTTGACACCAATACCACATTGCAAACATTAACTTAAGTAGAAGCATTTGGAAGTTAGATGAAACTTATTCATGTTTTACCTCTACTCATTTATATATCTTTCCAAAGTGTCCACCTTTTATATTTAGATTTATAAGAATACTCTATGACCATTATAGGATGTTTTTACTTTTCATTATGCATACATTTGGTCCATAGTACTTTCTTCTATGTTACACTTTGTGAATTATCATTGAACATCCTTACATTGAATATTTGATATCACTTCATAATCTATCTTATATATTGCTGCTCCTTTGAAGAATGAATCATTTGACTCTATGTAGCAATAGTAATCATATTTGATATCCTTTGATAGTATTAAATTGCAAAGTCCATGTTAGTTTTATCACCTTCATACTCGAGGACGAGTATAGGTTAAGCTTGGGGATGTTGATGCACGTAAAATGCATACATGAACTTTGCATTATATTACTTATATTTCAATCATATTTGCATCATATGAGGGTAATATCATTGTTTTATATTGATTTTGGGAATATTTCATAGTTTCCCTATTTTTCTGGAATTAACCCTGCACAGGCAGAAAACCCTATTTTCTATATTTTGATGTTTCAGGGACCCAAACGACGTCCAAATGACCTGGAAATTTACGAGCATCGTTTTTGAAAGGAACAAAGCGTGGGAGCGAAGGAAGCGAACAAGCGGAGGCCCGAGGGCCAAGATGAGTGGGCCCACGCGGCCAGATTCCTTGGCCGCGTGGGACCCATCATCTGGGGCCTCGTGGCTCCGTTGTCGTCGATCTTTTTTCCCGAGCTTCCGTCTTGACCTAAAAACGACTATAAAAATAGTCTCCGACGCACTTTGGAAAGGAGCGTCGCAGAAACACAGAAACCACGAAACAGAGACCTGGAGTTGCAGATTGGAGGGGGAAAACTCTGGCGGGGCGTTGCCGGTGTGGTCTCCATCTTCTCCAATGACTTCTCCACCGTCTCCATGATGAAGAGGGAGTAGTCCACACCTGGACTATGGGTTTGTGGAAGTAACTTATGTATCTCTCCTCTCTTGAGCTTCACTAATTAGTACCGTATGAGCTGTTGAACATGATTACGGTCATCTATGTAATACCTTTGTGGTGGATCTTTATATGAGTTAATATATGTTTGAGATTGCAATAGTTTTGTTTCAGTTATGAAAGTAGATGCATATTATGTACCCCGTTCTTGTTTACTTGTTTTGATCAAGCATGTGTATGAGAGCGTGTGAGGGGGAACGTCTGTATTAGTTGGAGTAACGGGGGGTGTCTAGTGCGGTGAACGTGAGAGAAAGTTTCGCGATCCACTTGGGTGTTTTACCTTACTTTGTTGCCTCACTAGGGATAAAGAAAAACACCTTGCTACCGGAGATGTGGGTGTGACCATTGCCACTACTCCATGACTAGATCTAGCATGTTCTTATTTTAACTTCATGTCATGATACTTAATGCTATGCTCTGATTTATCTTAATTACTAAGGTGTTATGATTTAGTTCGCATCTTGGTGGAGTATAAGAGAGATTAATAAACAAAAGATCTCTATGTTAGGACGTGATGCCCATATAATTAGTAACTTTTCACGAAACCTTTTTGTTGCAATCTCATATGTTAATTCTAGTGTTCCATTGTCTACCACTTTATTAAAGAGAGAGTGCATTTGTGAAACCATGAACCCCGGTCCATTTTTAATCATAAGAAACACCTTTCCAACAACTTTTATGCACTTTACATTTTCTGCCATTTAAAAATCTGAAAATACAAAAACACTTTTATATCTTGCATTCACAATACAAAACCCAAAAATATCATCCATCATTGTTTCCACCATCCTTACATATTTATTTATCATCATTGCATATTTATTTACTGTTTTGCATTCATTTTATTTTCATATCATTCTCACACCTTGTGCTTGACAACCACTTGGTGAGGTTGAGGGCCAAAACAATTTACTTTGTTTTGTAGATTTTCAAGAGAAAGATAAGAAGATAAATCTTTCACTACTGATTCCCCGAGAGTTCGATATTAAACCCTCGAGTCACTCCTCGTGGGGAAAACCGTCTTTTCTATACTATACACTCTGCACTTGAAGTCTCAACCTAACCCATATTCTTTTGACGCAGGTAACTACGTCAAGGGCCATCAGCATTTAATAAATGTAAACCAAATACAAGTGTGAAAAACTTCCCAAGTTTAACAATTTTGAAATTTAGAGGTAAAGAATGGAAGTTATGTGATAGTTGACTGCACATATTAGCATTTAGCAAGGACAATAAGTCAGTTCAAAAACTTTAATCGTGCATGTCCATATATAATGCACAGAAATCTCACCAAGGGCGTGGCGTCACGCCACACCAAATTCAACTAGTGCACACTAAAAGTAGCAGCTCTCCTCTTTTGCTAGCTTTTTTTGTTAGATAAAGAGTATATATTAATATCGTGAAGATACCAATTACATCCAACCTCTGCAACAACATAATAACCGAAGGTATTACGGATGCACACAGCCAAAAGACAATAAGAAGAAATTAAAAAAGAAAAGTCCCGCTACAGAGTTACAGTCCTTGTAGCAGCAGCACAACCACCACCAAAACAACACCTGATATCCAATCTCTCCAAAAGCAACACCTTCATGAAGGAAAACAGTGCACAAGCACCGTCGTCGCCCAATCGAGATCTTGGGGTTTCACCCTGGAGATAGTCCCCGCTCTCAAAACAATGTCTTTAACAAGGCCATTGCCAGGCACAACCAATTAAGCCCAGACCTTGGATTTTCACCGTGAAAGGTAGAACTTTGAACTTCACATGTGCTGTCGCCCCCACTTCCATTCCGCTGCATACAAGTCCTGAAGCTCCAAGCAAGTTCCTCATCGCCACCAAGAGTCAAATCACCGTTCCTAGTCCTCCGATCTCGGCTTTCATGACATTCTCCGCCTCTGACTTCATCCAAGATGGCAACAGATAGCAGAGCTTCATACCGCTTGCTCCTTAACGGAGAATCGTGGGCACGACCGAATCCCACCCGATCCAGCAATCTCCAGGCATAAACGCTCATGGAAGTTCGCCGACGGAGCCTTTCGGAACTCGCCACACCGGCCAGATCAAAGAGGACGGACGTCGGGCAGATCTTCACCTTGTCGCAAGAGAAACCATAGGACCACCGCCTTTATTCAGACCGAGCCCCCATGCAATCGGCCATCCCGGAGCTAGATATGGGATCAACCGCAACCAGTCCTGACAGTCCGTCTTCGGCGAAGAAGAAGGCCGCCACCGACAATCCTACCCTCGTGCCGGCGTTGGCCGAGCCCAAAGGCCGCGTGGTCGACGGAATCGGAGGCAACCGGACGAACTTGGCTCGTCTGCCCATCGGGTACAGAGCTGGTGCGCCGCCGCCTGGTGCCACCGTCGTCGCGCAGCCCTTGGTCGCCGCCGGCCCGCGCCGCCGCCATCGATCGGCCTAGATGGGGCGCCTCCCCTCCGGTTCGATCTACGGCCGAGGAAACGCCGCCGCCACGCCACAAGGGCAAGGCCTGCACGCCTCCAGCGATGGCGGCGGAAGGGCGGCTCGCGGGAAGGGGATGGGACGGAGGTGGCGGCGGGGGACTCCCCGGTACGGCGCGGCGCCGCCGTACGGGGGAGGTCGGCGTCCTCTTTTGCTAGCTAGCACATGCGTCTGTTCTTCAGCTTAAGATTTGAGACATAACCTGAGGTTGCTTGACACGGGTGGACCCAATAACGTGGTCCTAGCTACGATACAAGTCCATGGATTGCTACTACTCAAAGAGTGCAATTTTGTAACTCTTTTTTTACCACACAAGAGTTTGCCATCCCACTGGAAAATGAAGGTAGTAGTTTGAGCGAACATGTCACTAACTGATGCCACTGTACAATTTCTCTTGTACAGAACTCTGACAATCATTGTCGGTAAATATCATCGACTAGGATTCTTCAACTTTAGCGGCTAGCTAGCAACAATTGACGGCTGAGAGGAAGTGAAGAATTGACAAGAGAGCTAGCAATGCAGAGGAAACACCTCACAAATGTCAAGTGGGCCGTCATTTTTCTTCTCCTTTGTCCAGTAGTCCGGGGGCACATTATTACGGATCGGGTAGTTATCCAAAATCGCCATTAGTCTCCCCCGAAAACGACTGATGGGACAACATAATCCAGGCACGGCGCTCGATGAGCTGCAGTGCAAGGGTGTCGTGGCCATTGCTGCCATCACTCGCGCTTGCCGAGCTTCTCCAAGACTTTTAACGGCCAGAAACCAGCAGAGGTCGTACTAGCTTGATAGAGATGTAGAGAGAGAGATCCTCATCCTCTTCGTCGCAACAGCCACATTTCCTGAATCACTTAGCTATTAAATCGTTCGTCAATTCGGCGACAATCATAACATTAGTGCACTCATCGTATCCCATGCTATGGAGACCAAGCCGGCCATAGATGGAGACGGGTCATGGGACTAAATGCCACATCTTTCTACTTCCTCCACTGGCAACTTGGCAAGTGGAATTAAAGAGAGATAGAGTCTAACACTCTAATGTGCAAAAAAAAAAAAAAAATTTGCATGAATGTACAAAGAGTTTGTCACCGTCACATGCACAGTAGTACTACCGTATTTATTGGTATCAGTAGCGGGAACCATTTCGGTTTCAGGCTAACTTCTCAGGAGCGTGAGACGTGCACGTGATGTGCTTTTCATTTTTAGAGCCTGCACTTTTAGTTCAGGGGTTTTAATCGACGAAAACGAGGCTACATCTGGAAACAAATTTGTCTCTAAAGTCACTGTTAGAAAATGAACAATATTACAATTTCAGGAGCATGATTGTGCAATAAAAAATAATACAAATTGTACTTTCAGTAGCATGTGCTCCCTCCGTTACAAATACTTGACGTTGATTTATCTAAATACGGATGTATTTAAACATGTTTTTTAGTGTTTAGATAACCTACTAAACACTAGTACAATATTTTTTGGCCACTTAAAGTTTGATATTAGGTTATAATTGAACTCATCATATGGCTCATTTGGTTCACTGCTCTTTTATTTCGGTTTCTGTCCTAGACAAAGCGAGCGAGCTAGAGAATTTTGTATCTTGAATAATGTGGACGTTTCCATTTTATATAGTCAATACAATGCTAGACTCATGTTAGCAACAAGCCAAATAAATAAACCCAATGTTTGAGTAGTTAGAATTAGAACACAATTAAGCATTTACATTCACAAATCAAACAATTATGTTTATGATGATATGATGTCATAATTACCGGAGCACTGGTGGGATTAATGCATGTGGTTGCATACCAGAGCACAAATGTAGGGATTTAATGCTTTGAAGTTGGTCACACATTTGTAGCGAAAGCCCCTATATCACCCGTTAATTTATTTCCTTTGCAATTATCTACATAGAATTGGAGTAAAAATAGTTAAATTAGTTTGGGTTGTGAAAGTCTGTCTAGGATTCTACAAGGTTTTGGATGACTAATGACATGAAAATTAAGAACTAAACATTATACTAAGTGTTGTAGATTTTAGTTACGATACTAGTTCGATCAGGTCATTCATGTCCCCTAAAAATTGTGAAATGGACAGATACATTGAAGACTCTAACTTTATATGTTTTGATTCATAAGTATGGTGCAATATAAAATGGATACTTGGTTAGTGAGAGGAAAAGGTTTCATTGCTAAATCTCTAAAAAAAAAATATCCTTTGAAATACAACAAGTTTCTCTCAATTATCCACATGATCACCTTCCTTGGAACCACCGGATTAACCATGACCAAAATCTCCAAATCAGTGAGAATTAGAGATTGACCGGGAAAATGTTTTTGAACACCTTTCTGTTACCTGTGGAAGTTTTAAGCCAACTTTCCTCCAAGCTGAGACTTAGTGGTTTCTATCCAGTCTCTTAAAAGAGTGTATTATGTTAAGTCAGAAACCTCCAAGCGGAAATCTCCGATACTACTGAGCCTTGGACAACAATTTGTGTTTTGATCAGAATCTCCGAGCGCCCCTTCCATGTACCACATAGGTGTCATGTATCTTGAGGTATTCTAGACAGGCATGTGCGCCTCGGTGAAATCAGTTTTGTCTCCCGGTACTTCAGAGGCATTACTTTGGAGTATAACACGCAGATGTTTTTCTTGCCTATATATACCCTCATCTGTTCCATGCCAAAGGAAGAAAAATAAGAGGGAACCTTGCTTGACCTAAGAGCCCTGAACTCAAATTCTTTGCACCTACTCTCCATACTCCACTCAAACATTTGTGAGATCTTTGGTGCTTTGAGTGACACCTTTGAGATATCTTTTCAAGATCTCCAAAACCAAGTGCTATCTAAGTTTTGTTACCTTTTGGAGGGTGTGTACCTCCTAGCTAGATAAATGTCACTTGGAATCCTTCATGGTTTTGTGAAGGAGCAAAGAAGTTTATGAGGTTCGAAGATCACCTACTTCATGTAAAGATCTACTCCTAGTGATTGAGGACTTTGTATTCTTGGATTTTATGCCCGGTCCTCCTCCGACAAGGAAGTAAGTTGTGCCAACAATTCGAAACTCTAGGATACATCTTTGTGTCTGGACCCTCTCTACTCAAGTCATTTAATTTAATGCCATCTCGATGTTCACAAGTTTATCTATGTAGTAAGCATGCTTAAAGTGTTGTAGGGAACAAGTAGAAAATAAAATTGTTAAGCGGAGCCAACTTTGTTAAATATTTCCAATCGCCTATTCACCATCCCCTATTGGCGATAGTGGTGATATTTCAAGTTGGTTTAGTGCAAGATTTTCTCAAAGTATACATATATAGGTGGATTGTTATTTTGTACAACAAGTCGTAACATGTCTTGTTGAGTATTCATGTCACACCACCACATAGGTAAGGGGATGCATTGCATTTGACCACATGTTTTAGGAACTCTTTTGTCCGGTACATAATTTAGAGACCAAATCAAGGTGTTGTATATTGTTCAAAAAGTAAACATATATTTATTATAGGTCTAACCAATGTCATCATGAAGTTTGGAGGGAAAAGGAGAAATGTACATAACAAAAAATTGTATAAACCTTAAGCAATGTAGGTCTTGCATACTATACTTTTACTTGCCATAACAAGTAGGTTTGACACCGATACTTTTACTTGCCATAACAAGTAGGTTAGACACCGAGAATAAAGATCCTCAACAATCACAACAATGATTTATGTCCATAAAAGTACTTTTAGTCGTTGAGACAAAACTTAAAGGTACCTTTTATGTTAGAAACCGGCTAGCTAGGGACAAATAGAAAGGAAAGAGGTGACGAAGGGAGTTGCACGTGTGCGTGTTGATGAGCACTTGTCCCACCAGATATCATGAGTTTCTTAGGACACAAAGACAATACAAGGTGTGTGCTTGCTTGCAAAGGAACCATCTTTGCAGGACGAACGGGTTTCTTCTCCTCCTTCCACATTGTTCAAGGTGAGGTTCTTCTCTCCCCTCTCTCCTTCGAAATCATCTTCTCCCTCCTACCCTCTCTAACCTTGTCACCCGCCTTGCGTAGGTCAAGGTATGGGAGCTCGAGATCTAGGTTTATTGTTGAGAATTTTAGTACGTATCTGGTTTTTGATGCATGTTCTTTTTTAGTTGAAAATTGTGATTGATAGAATATAAGTTATATTTAGCGTCCACATTTTACTTTAATGGGACCAAGAGTTGTGTTCCGTTTGAGAGGGTGTGAGTAAGTTCTTTTGAAACGAGGCAAAAGTTTTGCCTTTTATATTGATATAGGGGAAACAAACATGATACGGCCGAAGCCAAAATAAGAAGAGCCATACAGGCTAGGGTCTACTAAACGAGAGAAAAGTATCCCCGCGAGGATTCAGGTTATCCTACTCCGTCCAGTCTCTCGGAAACATGCAGCAAAACCTGGACAGAAATCATGGAGTTAAATCATGTAGGAATAAAAAAAAATGCATATGAAATCAGGTAGAAATGAAATGATCATGACTTTGCAATTATGCGGTTTGCATGTGGTTTCCTACAAATCAAAGAGGCTTTTAAACCTGTGTTTGAAATTGCTAGACGGTAACATAGTTAGTTACTCCATTTGTCTCTCTCTTCTTTAATTGCATGCCACATTATCATTTTTAACTATGTGTCACTTATGTTACTAGTTATGTTACTCTCATTATGAGTAGTCTAAACAAAATAAGTGGGCTTGGCGGAACAGCCTGTATAGTCTGCTACGCCCGCGAGCCTCCCGCTACTACTGGCTTGCACAAGCACAACCCACTCGTACTCGCCACGCACCGCAGCACTTCACGCCGCTCGTGGCCACCGTCTGCCGCGCCGGCTGCGCCGCGGCGCTGCAACCTTCGCCCTCGAGTGCAGCAGCCGGCGCGCCTCACTCCTTCGCCCCGCTGCCGCTCCTCTGCTGTTGGCTGCGCCGCCGCTCTTTCGCTTCTGCCCTCCGCTGTTGGCGCCGCCGCCGCTCCTCCGCCCGTCGCCGGCTGCGGTGCGCCTCTCGTAGTCGTCTTTTCTGCCCGGTGAAGCGCTCACCGGGCACGCCGCAGAGGAGCCCACCTGCATCCTGAGCTTCAAGATTTCGCTTCGCTTCGTATTTGCCGTGGCAGTGAGCAATCAATCATTCCTTCTTTCCATTCAGTTACTTGCCGATTTGTTTGTTGCACGGTTCCCTATTAATCTAGTCCATCCGTCCACGGCTCGATTGGTTATTCTCTTTCACCGCGCAAGATCGAGCTGACTAGCTGAGCTGCCCCATTTGCCCAGGTGCTGCGCAGCATATTTTCCAAAAAAAAAAAATTGGGTCTTGATTTGGATTTCCACGCCCCACGTTAGTATTAAGGCTGCAGAGCGATTCTTATTTTCCTGCGCGGTACTAAACTAAGCGTATCCGTTTATTAAGTCAAGTGACTGGAGGGCCGTTCTTTTTTAGTACCTTCCCAAGTTCTTTGGAGTTTGGAGTTCATAGTATTATTACACTATGCTTTGTTTAAAAACAAGGTTAACCACGGATTGATGTTAAATTTGAAGTTAATTTGGGTGCTTGTTGTCAGTAATTTGATGTTACATTTGAATCCTACTTCCAAAGATTCTAAAATGGTGCTACAGTAAGATGTTAGTACAAATTCTTCTAAGAATCAAATTGCACTCCCATATCTAGTATACCAGGGTTATGAAGTCAAATTCATTGATATCTTATAGGGTCTGAATGGGGCTTCTTGGGGACACTACTGCTTCCTGTTGTCAATCTCAAACCTCTTTTTTACCGACTATGGAGGTTATCAGTAATCTCAAATTCACATAAAGAAAAAAAAACTCGACCAACAAGGCAACAAACAGTAGCATCTATGACACTTTTATAGAGAAAAGCATCCGAACACCATGGAGGATCTCAGACCTACATTATTCATTTCTTTTCCTTCTTTCAGAAGAGAGCTCATTACATGTATTTAACGTTCAGTAGATGATATGTAAGTTCCGTTTTATGGAACCCGCAAAAGGTTCTTACTTAAGCATCATTGGCATATAAACACCACGCGATGTTGGTTTATTTCCCATCATCCCACATTGTGACTGATACCAAGTAAAATCTAGCAGACCGAATGATGATATCATCAATTTTATGAAGTACCAGTATTGTTTATTTCTGGCTTTCACTCTCACATTGTGGCTGATACCAAGTAAATCTAATTTACTTGGTAAATTTGAAGTTAATTTGGGTGCTTATTGTCAGTAATTTGATGTTACATTTGAATCATACTTCCAAGATTCTAAAATGGTGCTACGGTAATATGTCAGTACAAATTCAGTACAGTTTCTAAGAATCAAATTTCACTCCCATATCTAGTATACCAGTGTTATGAAGTCAAATTCAGTGATATAGGGTATGAATGGTGCTTCTTGGGGACACTAGTGCTTCGTGTTGTCAATCTCAAACCTCTTTTTTACTGACTATGGAGGTTATCAGTAATCTCAAAACCACATAAA
This sequence comes from Poa pratensis, assembly GCA_947311845.1. Taxonomy (NCBI): domain Eukaryota; kingdom Viridiplantae; phylum Streptophyta; class Magnoliopsida; order Poales; family Poaceae; genus Poa; species Poa pratensis. Next base: position 13,802,555 of record CAMZMU010000108.1, read on the forward strand.
GAAAAAAAACTCGACCAACGAGCACTAGCACCTGTGGAATTTTTATAGAGAAAAACAGCTGAAAACTAAAGAGGATCTCAAACCAACAATACTCATTTCACCTTTTTCTTTCCAAAGCGGGTCATTACTCATTAAATGTATTTCACCTTCAGTAGATGATATGTAAGTTCGTACCGTGGCATCATTGACATATACATAGTACGTGTTGGTTTATTTCTAGCTTTCACTCTCAAATTGTGGCCGATTCCAAGTCTAGCAGATCGAATGATGTTATCATTAATTTAGCGAAGTACCGGTTTGGTTTATTTGACTGTTAGAATGCCATACTCGCAGTAGAATAGCAATACTAATTGTTTCCTTATACCATTAAGGATCCTACTACATTCTCCCCATCATGTCACTGCACTTTCTTTTTTCTTTTCATCCTTTTTTGCATAATTTGATCAAAATGGTGAAGTTCATTGGCTTCCTAGTCAAAGTGGAAAACTTGGGAAAGCTGATATGTGCATTTTGTGTTTAATGTTGCAGCAAGATGTATTTATCGTGAACTAAAATGGTTTATTATTTGTTTGCAGCTTGCATTCCAACATAATCATTGATATCCATCCCTTTCAGGATAAGCATTGATCCTAGACTTAGCTATTTCTTATGTCATAAGCTGCAATGAAGGAATCTCAGGTAAATGTTCTTGCTATTATCAGTTGTCACTAGTGATCCTCCTTCTAATTATCTTATTTTTTCACAGTAAAATTATGTCTGGTTGGTCTAACCAGATGGTGAAAGTGCATAGAATTTATATTTAGCAGATAGAGAGTGATTGATACGATCATGCATTATAAATTATCTACAGATTTTGTTGGTAACTGGCAAAAGAAACCTTCTATAGTAATTTGGTTATGTGCTTATTATCAAGAAAATGAGAGACGGCTGCAACACTTTCTGTAGTCCTATAACTCTGTTATTTAGTAATAACGGCACCAGTCAAGGCACTGATTTACCTGTTTATTAAAGATATATGTTCCTTAATGCCGATGCATCTGTTTTGTTACTAATAACACTCATAACTGGATGTTACTACTTTCAGTATTAGCGTCCATTTTGTTTTGCCTTTAGCAGGTAACCGATCTGTGTTACTTATGAACATTTCCTACAGGATATTCAGAGCACAACAGAGTTGCAGATGTCACCACAAGGTACTAATGAAGTGCAGAGCAACCAACTAAACACAATGTCCACTGATGCACCCGCTGGAGATTCTGGTTCTCTGTCAGTCGCTAGTAATGATAATAGAAAAGTCTCCCGTGAAGACATTGAACTTGTACGGTGTCTAGCTGTTCTTGACGCTATATTTTTCCCACACTACAATCCCTCTACAGTTGGGGTCTCACAATCTTAGCAATTAATTAAGGAAATGTTTGCAGGTCCAAAATTTGATAGAGCGTTGTCTGCAACTGTACATGACCAAAGGAGAGGTTGTTAGGACACTTTCTACCCGTGCGAGAATAGAACCTGGCTTCACTACTTTAGGTGATGTTGCAAATTCAGTCGATGATGATATTCATGTTTGAAGCTCCTTTTTTTGTACTTACTATTTTATTTCTTTCACATACTTCAGAGTACAACCAGCAATATATGGTACTTTGTTATAGTATAGAAATTACATCTTGCTCAAGAGGCATGGACAATTCCTGCCCATGAGATTTACGAACAAATAGCGCAATATAATGTATTAGTTCCTCTTTTTCCTTATGAACACGCAAAAGATCTGTTCGTCATTACAGATTAGCTCGATGTGACTATGCCATGAACTGAGTACCAGATTCTTGTAGCCTTGTGCATACCAGTTTAACCTAATGTTCATTGATACTTACATCGATTGGAATTTCTCGCAGTACAAAAGGAGAATTTGATATGCTCTTTGAGCTCAAACATCTACATATACATCCATTGAAGTTCTAAACTTTTGTTTCTTACTTTGATATTTTTGCAATTTCAGTATGGCAGAAACTCGAAGAAGAGAATTCTGAATTCTTTCGGGCTTACTACATAAGATTGAAATTGAAAAGGCAAATTATCTTGTTCAACCATTTATTGCAACAGCAGTACAATTTGATGAAATATCCAGCACCTCAGAATGTTGCAATGGCTCCAATGCAAAATGGAATGCATCATATGCCAGGTAATGTCCGTGTACACGTCTAGCCCTCAAAAGAGGCTAAATAAGTACTGTAGTTTAAAATTTCTAATATGCTGTCTTTTCTCCTTAGCTGTTACTTTTACTACAATATTCCTTCCACGGGAAGTGTGCACGTTTTGTATCGATTTCCCTCCCTTTCTTGCGATTCTACTGAACAAAATTTACAAGTCCATATATAAGTAACTACATTTTTCTTCGCATTCTCAAGTCCATATTATCCCCATTTACTGCAGAAGTTTTGGGTCATATGGCAAGAATCCATGATGATATAGGAGTGAAGATCAATGATTACTTTACTGCACTAACACTGAGTTTATAGTGAATATTTAGCATCACTGAGCAATCTATCAGTTTAGCTTTCATCGTGAAGTGTTTTAGATATTTCGAAAAATATCATTATCACTTTTATTCAATGCAAGTCTGAATCTGGTGCAGTTAACAATTTACCGATGGGGTATCCAGTACTTCAGCAACCTCTGATGCCTGCTCCTGGCCAGCCTCACATGGATCCAATGGTTTGTGGTCTATCTAGTGGTCATATGGTGAATGGGATTCCTGCACCAGGAGGCTATCATCCAATTCGCATGAACTCTGGAAATGAGTAAGCATTACATTTATCTCATGTTATTTTCTTTCATACGAGATGTTTGTGTTGTGAGATGCATCGGTTTAATCATCCTTAACCTTAACCTTAACAAAGCCTTTTGTCCCAAACAAGTTGGGGTAGGCTAGATATGAAACCCTGTCACGAGGACTTCTTAGGAGGTCACCCATCCTGGTACTACTCTCGCCCAAATGGGTTTCATATCCATGGGACTGGCTAGTTTTTACGTTGGCTCGCCAAGCCTATCACAACCCTTAGATATGAAACCTTTCACGAGGACTTTCCAGGAGGTCACCCACCCTAGTACTACTCTCGTGGGTTTCATATCCATGGGACTGGCTAGTTTTTACGTTGGCTCGCCAAGCCTATCACAACCCTCCTCCTTTATCCGGGCTTGGGACCGGCTATGCCTAGAAGACATAGGCGGAGTTCATCATGTTGCAAATATTTTTGTCTGAAACATCTGTTTTATCCTTTTATACGTATTGAAATATTCAAACATTTCCATCTTGCATATACACATAATGCCGTATTTGGTGGTGCAGTAGTCAAACTGCTAAGAAATAAATGCTTAGTGAAGGGGTTGGTACTTTGAAGTAATGTCACCGGCTGTTATTCACCAATTTATTGACTTAACTACAATGCTTATTTATTTTTTGGCATCTCTCTGCTACAAAAAATGTACTTGTCGCTCGAAGATATCTAGTCCATTTCTCGCGTGATACATATTTCTGCTTCAGTTGATGTCCTTTAATGTTGCTGAAACATGTTTTTTCCACCAATGTTCGTTAAGCTGTGTTGCTGCAAAATCAGGATTGCAGGTTGCAGCCTTCTGACTTAACCTGTTGCAGAAAGCCGTGTATTGCGTGTTTCTTCTTTTTCCTCTTGCTATTCACATTCATGTCTCATATGATGTTACTCTGATGTTGCCTGTAGCATGGTTGTGGACAACGGTGGGCCTGAAGCTGCACATGCCAGTGCTATGTCATCTGAGATGGTTATGAGTCCATCATCTGCAGCATCAAGCAACCATGCCCCTTTCACTCCATCTGAGATACCAGGGATGGCCATGGATACATCAGTCCTGGGTTCAGCATTAGGATCTGACATAGGGAACACAGGACCTCTGCAATTAGGGCCAGATGGTTCGTCAAGGGACTCCATCCGATCCTTAGGGCAGCTCTGGAATTTCAGCCTTTCTGATCTTACAGCTGATTTGACAAGTTTGGGAGGTGATTTTCTGGCTCGGGTAGTTTTACCTTATTTATATCTTTTGACAACCAGTTCAAAAACATGAAAATACTATCTATTCTAAATATGAACATATAGCCTACTTTTATGAGCTAATTTGTGCTGCTGGCAGTGAAGTAATAGAAGAGTTCGTGTGTGCACCACGAAAATGGGTACAAGAACAACAATAGGCTGTTCGGTACAGATGCAACTACTGTTCTGGAAGATTTACACAACTGTATTTGCCACTTTATTTTTCCACCACACACCATTGGTTGAAATTGAGATGCAAGTATATTCTGGTACTGAATAGCAAATCATGTTGTATGTGCATTTGCACTTTTAGAAAATAATAAAATTCTTTGACAAATAGTACAACTCAGACATCATTTGTGCTGTCAGATTACTTTTCTGCGTCCCATGTGACTTCTTACTAATAACTCTGTTGCTATTCCATATTCATTTCCAGACTTGGAGGCTCTGGAGAACTACGCGGGTACCCCATTCCTGCCCTCAGACTCAGACCTCTTACTTGATTCGCCAGACCATGATGACATAGGTAATTTTGCTTGTGTTTGTGATTCTATAATGCCAGTTAATCATCATCCCCGACTTTATGATATCTCATATTGTCTCCAGTTGAGTACTTCGCGGACGCCATCAACGGGTCTCAGTCAGATGAAGAGAAGTGATATAGAACAGGGTTAAATAGTCCCATTCAGATTCAGACTGACCGCGGTCATCTCAAGTAGTGTACTCATTTCAACCATGCGTACCGTGGGAAATCTGACTGAGCGCATTCGCCTGCAGGCGCGGTAACGCCACTAAAGAATTTTGTAGTGGTCAATCCCCTAATTCTTTGGAATAATCATTCTGGTAACCTTCACCGGATAAAGCTGCTGGCTACAAGGATGAAATGTTTAGAAAATTGTGTCAAAACCTCAGCAACAGCCCTTTGTAATTTCTGAAGAAGTGGACAATTCATCAGGTCTCGCGCCTTTTCTGTCTTCCAGTTCACCATGTTTGGTACTGTTTCGACTGGGAGAGTTTTAGTATTTATATTTAGAGCATCAACAGATGATGCAAAATAGGGGAGTTACATTAAAAAAACTGTTTTTAGGGAATTTGGACCCAAAAACACAGCTCCAGCTGACGACCTATTCCTATATGGTGTTGTAAACCTATTCTTATATGGTGCTTCAGATATATAGTTGCGGAAAATAAAAACTACAGCGCACACACCTCCAATTGCTACCCAGAAATGAACCACCCAGAAATTTCATGTTGCCTGCCCCGTAGGGATGGCAGTGGGGCCTGTTCCCCGAATACCCGTGGAGAATTCATCTGGGTATGGGAAATCCCTGCCATCTAAAATGGTGTATATATGATTAAAAGCTCTCCCTATCCCCGTTCCCCGCTATACCTGTTATCTACTTGTATATATATATAAATTGATATGTTTTTATATGAAATATGTTGTAATAATGTGCCTAACATAGTGTGTTTAAATAATATTTAGCTTATGATCTAATCTTTGTCATTTTTACTGCCAACGTATTACACAAGTTGTGTTTTTTCCTATATCAAAAGTGTAAGTTATAAAATTGCGAAAAATTGTTTGAATTTAGCCTCTTAGTGAGGAACCCGATCCCCGCTCAGATCTCGATGGGGATGGGAAAAAGTCTCCTCGATTGCTAAATGGGGATGGGGATGAGAAGGCACTCCCCGGTGGGGAGCCGACCCGTTGCCATCCACGCCTGCTCACCGCCGTCCCTCAACCGTGGTTGGCCATGGAATAAAAGCTATCGGCCATCCTCGTGGCCCTGGTGAGCTTTTCCAGCCAAGTGCTTCGGACTAGCCTAGGTCGGCGCGCGTCGCCCCCAACCATGGGCCCAAACTCCGCCGCCCGCCGATTTCGGCCGTTCCTCGCCCCATTGCAGGAAAAGTGTCCCCGCAACCCACCGACGCCGCGACTCATGTGATCGTCGGCGAGCCGCTACTACGAGCTCTCGGCGTTCGGTCAGTGTGCTGCCGCTGGATTTGGTGACATACTCGTTTTCCCTCCGGGCCCTGCCCTCGCCGCCTTTTCTCGGCCTTTAAGCGGCCGTCAGATCCGCCTCCCTCACTCCCTCCTCACCGTTGGTCTCATGTTTCAACCATATGTCTCTTATCCCTAGGAGGCGTTCCTCCCTTAGCAGGTTTCTTCAGAAAACTCTATCTATTCTGGTGTGGATGGCAAGCAAGGCCTATATTTCTTGGTTTCCATAAGACTCCTTACAAGCGTTATTTCTATCTACTATTATCTACTTTCCAAAATCTAGGCACTAGTTTTATGGCATCTATAACAGCAAAAACTTTTCTAGTGTCTATAACCCTTCTTTCTCCAGCCCTAAAACATTTTTGGATGCCCTATCTTGCATATCTGTTGGAGATGATCTTAGCTTAGTATATTTTCAACACCGAAGCTCCCAAAAAGAATAGTTCCACAAAGACCATTCTTCTTCTTTTTGACAAAGCAGCCACGTACCGCGCCCTGCAAATAGAAAAACAGCCACATCGAGCTATTTATTTGGAAAGAGAGGCGCCAAGAATAAACACGAAAGAGAGAAGCAAAACAAAACTAGAGCTTTTTTGGTGTGAGGACAGTGAGGTCAGATCCCTGCCTACCCTCAAGGTTGTTTTGACTGAAGAATTGGAAGGACATGAACGTCAGTCGATGAACGCAGTGTGGAGTCGAGGAAAATGGGGGGCATAGACACAGCGACGAGAAACTGGGGAGTAGGTTTCTCTCTAGCCCGGTAATTCGTGGTCACGTCTTGGGAAAAACGCTAGAACTGGTGCCTACCATGTTCGTTCGATCGTCATCAGAAGAGCTTGGAAGGAAGGAACACTTGTACTCCCAGGTTCCCGGGGCAACACTTGTCGCTTTACTCTGATGTAGGACAAGTCAGCAGTCAGCTGCATGACATGGCCGTTTGCCATGTCAGAGCACTCGCTTCAGCTGCCAGATTGTGCAGAGAATGCCACATCGATCTGCCCGGTCTAATCTGCGCGTGCTTATTTGCAGGCAGCATTGATGTGCAAAGGTCTTCTTCCCTTTGTTAATCGACACACACAGCATGAATCTGCGTGTTGCCATGTCCGCCTGCGTACGTAGAGCACCGCATGCACAGGACTCGACCAATCCTTGGTCAAATCTAGCTAGAGTCAAGTGCTTGATCGACCAAGGTTAGGTGAGCATTATCAATTACTCACTCTGTATCAAAATATAAAACTCTCTACCTATTTTCTGTACACATGTATCTAGACATGTTTTAGTACAAAATTCACATAAACCTTGCACTAAAACATGTTTAGATACATGTGTGTAGAAAGTAGTTAGAGAGTCTTATATTTTGATACGGAGGGAGTAGTAGTTTTAATCCTGATTCGAGATCTCAAACGGCCGCAGTGTACTACTCCAAGGATGTGAGGGCGGCGCCGGAAATGTTGGGCTCCCTATGGCGGCGATCGTTTTCGTTTGGAACATTGCGTGGTTCATCTTGCACTTAATTTAGGGGGCGTGTACGTCGTCCTTGGTTACAGTATGAGGCCTCTTGCATTATTTTATTTTCGCGCTTCACTCGGCAAAGTTAATTGCATTGGTTTTACTGTTTAAAAATTCGTCGCACAGAATAGAAATGGCAATATGGAACCCGGAATTGAAAAAAAGTACTTCGAGCTTCACTCGGCAAACATCAAGCATAGTTCAACAAGATCATCAACTTACATTCAAACGATACAACAAGTTCGTGCTGAATACGAAACTAAATCCAGATCTACGCCGCCGCCCTAGTTTATGCCGCCCTGGTTGCCGGATCTGCGTCGGAGATTGCACTGGCGGCGCTCCTCACTCTCCCACATCCGCCGTTGAGCTGCGAGCTAGGCACTTAGCCGAAGGTTGTACCAGAGTTGTTCGGCGTTGTATGCTTCCAACCACCGGCCGCGGGCACTCGTGTCGTCTCTCCGTGCGAATTTGGGAGCGCACGGACTTCTCCTTGTTGCGTCGGACGAGTCCGACATCGTCTATGATTGTGGCGAGCTCGGTATTGTTGTCGGTGGTGATGTGCTCGGACTCGGCGGACTCGGAGTCGGTGGAGGAGTCCGAGTCCAGTGCTGACACATCGTCAAGGCCGGCACCCGCAGGAGGCGCAACGGCGCCGATGCCGACACTGCCTGTGAGAGGTGCAGCGTCGAAGCCGCCGAATCCCACATGAGGTGCGGTGACGAAGCCATGCTCCATTTAGAGGTGGAGCAGCCGCTTGTTCAATGGTTGGAAAACTTTTTTAGGGCCCGGCCGATATACGGTGCCTGTTAGGGCCTTAAAGTTGACCGAACCCGCATATCAGCCGGATTTTTTCAGGCATTATAAGGATCTGCTAAAAGTTGCTCTAACATCTTATGTATTTCTGCATTCTCCTGCATGGAACGGAATCACGTAACAGGCCGAGCAAAAGATGATTGGCCAGGATGCTAGCGAGATTACGAGCTGGAGCTTAGCTAGATTTCCAGCATTGGACCTGCACTTGCTTCCTCTGAACTTAGGGTGTTCCTACTGTTGGCAAATTGCTTGAACTAACTACTCCAGTTCCAGTTGGCATGCATGCGTCATCAGTGGTTCAAGCCACATGCAACGTTCCAAAAGCAGGAGCCGTTTGTTAGCACACACCAACACGCAATCCGTCAATGGAGTAAAAAATAAATAAGTAAATGCGTGCGAGACTAACATTACCTGGCGTGCTGCATCTCACGCGAGCTACCGGGCCCTGTCAACCGGGGTGCTCGAAAAAAAAAATGTAATGTAAATACGGCCGTGGATTAAGCCCTTAATTGCCGTCAGAAATCCTGGCATGATCCACGTACGACCGGCGCAGGGCTAGTTAATTGGAGATCGATCTAGCACGTGCTGCACGGTCGTTGCTGTTGTCGTCGTTGGTAAATCCTTTGCATGGAGAACGAAGCCTCCGCATAGAAAAATCAGCATAATGCATGTTTAGCAGCAGCGTGGTCAGCTCGTGCTATGCGGATTTGGCTATTTGGTTGTTTTAATTAGTGTACTTATAAGTGTAAGTGTGCTTCTTTTCGGAAAACAAATGTAAGTGTGCTAATTACTTGCTCGATCTAATCTAAATGGAGTACAGTTACTTAAGTTTTAGACTTAAGTTTTAAACCATCACTTTTCACACAAAAATTGAGACTTTTTTTAACACAAAAATTGAGACTGCTATAATGAACTTGAAATTTGAATACTGCGCATTAATTTTTGAAGTTTTTTTTTCTAGCGTTGGGTTGCGCTGCGTTAATGACGCAGATAGCTGATGTTCACACAGTTGGCGGTTCTTGGAGACCACGCAGAAAAAAGACTAGTATAGAGCAACATAATATATTCATCTTGCATTCTGCAGCCGTCAGGAGAATAGAAAGGTTTATTTGCCAAGAACAAGCACTGCAGCACACAAGACCTGATCCCATGCATACTCTTTTTCGGACCAGCTTTGACTTTGCCATTCGATCGACCAAAATCCAAAAACGCAATGACAAGTGAGCAGCTATTGTCTGCCCCGGGGATGAAGTTGCAATTTTTTTCATTGCGTGGGAGATGAAGAAAGCACGTGGTCTGTCTGTAGTTACCCCGACCTGCCCCTGTCAATAAATATGTTACCATTTCGATTTGTCCATTGTAATAAGTGAACATATTTCAATAAAGATTTTTTTTTGTTGACACAAAGCATCGTAGATGGTTTTACACTAGGTATCTACATACCAAGATATACATGACCCTCAAATAAGACAATTACGAAAGTCTGCGCTGAAGAGCTGTTCCAGAAACTAATCGACAACCATACTGGATAAACACCTCCTTGCTCGCCTGCTCCATTAGTTTGTGTACATGTCGCCGTAATCATATGCGGGTGCTCCAGTCGTGGAAGGAAAGATCACTTACATAGCCAGTTTGGAGTAGGGATTTTTTGTTCCTGGCATCTAGTGCTTTCTTTATATTTAAAAATTCAAAAAACATATATACAAGTTTCAAAACATCTTAAAGAAATTCTAGATGTACTCAATAATGTATCCTACAAATGTGCTAAATCTCACTTCTTCTTTTTTGAGTTCTAAGCTACAAAGCATCGTAGATGGTACAATAAAAAAAGGTTTTACACTAGGTATCTCATACCAAGATATACATGACCCTCAAATAAGACAACTACGAAAGTCTGCGTTGAAGAGCTGTTTCAGAAACTAATCGACAACCATACTGGATAAACACCTCCTTGCTCGCCTGCTCCATTTTTTTTTTGCGAAAAAGGACTCTGGCAAAGAAACACCGAACGTACAAAACATCTTGAGATCCAGCCTGACGTTGTTGGTTGCGAACGGGAAGTTCATCTTGACATGCCCTTCATCTTCAACCTCCAAACCGCTGCCGCTCCTCCCAGATCCGGCCTGACGTTGTTGGTTGCGAATGGGAAGTCGCCGAACGGGTCAACAAAACCGCATCCATCCCGTAGCCAAAAAAGAAGGATGAACCGCCGATGAAGCTTCATGACGATCCGAATACCGCCACCGCCAGAAAAGTTCCTCGAGAACCACACCACTCCCGCGAGCTTCTCGACGTCGCCGTCGAGATGAGGCTGAATCCGGGAAACATTATTGCAAGAAGCACCGCCGCCGCCAACAGAGCGCCGCCCCACCAAACCTGGACACTAAATCCAGAAAAACTGGAGCCCTCCCATCGATGAAGGCCAAGATCCACCGCGCCTCCATGGCCCGAAGGCCACAGAGGCGGGGCAGACCTACGGCGGCGCCGACGGGAGACGATGAGATCCAATCACCTAGAGAGAGCCAGGAGAGAGGCGAAGAAGTACTCGTCTGCTCCATTTGTGTACATGTAGCCGTAACCATATGCGTGTGCTCCAGTCGTGGTAGGAAATATCACTTAAATAGCCAGTTTGGAGTAGGGATTTTTGGTTCCTGAGATCTAGTGCTTTCTTTATATTTAAAAATTCAGAAACATATATACAAGTTTCAAAACATCAGAAAGAAATTCTAGATATAGTCAATAATGTATCCTGCAATCGTGCCAAATCTCACTTTTTTATTTTAAGCTACACATAAATGAAAGAAGAATGAACCCGAGTATAGTGAACCACGCATATTGTCAAAAGGACAAAAATCATAAGATTTGGCATTTTTTGTAGCGTAGAGTTAATACAATCTACAGTTTCAATTTTGCGTGCTTATAGGATATATCATTGACTACACCTAGCATTTTTTTCATATTATTTTGAAACTTGTAAATATGATATTTAAGTATTTAAATAAAGGGAGTATCGAAACTCAGGAGCCAAAATGAATTTTTGGCCTACACATGAATATATACTTACAATGGAGAATATTTTTCTTTTATGAAATACCACATTATTTAGCCATGTGACCAATATAGTTCCGACTCTCTCACCAGAATTTGGGATATCTCTTTCATGTTAATACCGGCGGCTAACAATGAAACATATTTATTACACTAATAACATAAATAATTTAATCAACGTAAATACTAGACCATGCAATAGGAGAAAACTAGCATGTAAAGAAAACATGCTTACTATTACATGCATATAACTAAAACATCGTTATTGCTCACATGCTAGTTTGTTTTAGCTAGATTGTGCCCGATTAAAATCACCTTTTTGCGCAGTTTAATTTTCTAGTTTCTACCTCTTCAACTCACAAGATTCTCAAGACATATGAAAGAAGAGATGATGGCTACGTGTTGGTGAACCCCAAGAGGAAGGTTATGATGTAGACAGCAGAAGTTTTCCCTTGAGAAATCTACCCAAGGTTATCAATCCAGTAGGACTTGATGATCTATCGGAAGGTTGTTGATGTTGACTCCCCCTGGCGCTAGGGAGCTTGCACCAACGTGGAATCTGCACAGACACAAACCAGAACTTTGCCCAACACGAAACAGAGAGGTTGTCAATCTCTCCGGTCTTGCAGAAACAAAGAGTTAAACGTATGGTGTGGAAAACAGCAGGAAAAACAGCAAGTAACAGGAAACAGATGATTGCAGCAGGTTGTGTAAACAGTATGAGGAAATTGGACCAGGGTCCACAGTTCACTAGTGGTGTCTCTCTCAGAACAGATAACTAGCATGTTGGGTAAACAAATTACAGCTGGGCAATTGACAAATAGAGAGGGCATAACAATGCAATACATGCCAAGATGTCTACTATGAAATCTAGTTGGGCATTACAACAAAGTACATAGACCGTTATTCCAACAGCATCTATGCCTAAATAATCCACCTTCAAGGCAGCATCCGCATCCATTCAGTATTAAGTTGCTAACAACAGATTATTGCATGAAGTAAAGTGTGTAATGTAATCAATACAAGTGCCCTTGGACACTGCACCAATGTTTTATCCCTAGTAGCAACAGCACATCTACCATCTTAGACCTTTCTGTCACTGATCCAGATATCTAGAGACTGAACCCACTATCGAGCATAAATACCCCCTCTTGGAGTCACAAGCATCTACTTGGCCAAAGCATCTACTAGCAACGGAGAGCATGCAAGATCAAGAGCACATAGATAAACAACTTGAATAAACATGGTATCAATATTCATCGGATCCCAGCAAACACAACATCTAGCATTACAATAAGATGATCTTGATCATGTTAGGCAGCTCACAAGATCTAAACATGGAGGCACAAGGTAGAGAGACAACCATCTAGCTACTGCTATGGACCCGTAGTCCAGGGGTGGACTACTCACGCATCACTCCGGAGGCAGGCATGGTGATGTAGAGCCCTCCGGTGATGATCTCCCCTCCGGCAGGGTGCCGGGAAGAGCTTCAGAACTCCTCCGATCTGAGATTGACGATGACGGCCGCGACGGAACTTTTCGTGGAATATGATCGACCGTAATAGGGTTTTCGCGTCGCGGAGAATATATAGGCGAAGAGGCGGCGTCGGTGGCCGAGGGGGGCCACCACGCCATAGGGGGGCGCGGGCCCACCCTGGGCCGCGCCCTAGTGTGGCGTGGCCCCCTGGTGGGTCTGCTCCGACTCCCCTTTGGACTCCGTGATCTCCTCGTGATATTATTGACGATGTCTTTTGTTTCGTCCAATTCCGAGAATATTTCCTTAATAGATTTTCTGAAACCAAAAACAGCAGAAAACAGGGAACTGGCACTGTGGCATCTTGTTAATAGGTTAGTCCCAGAAAATGCATAAAAATGATATAAAGTGTAACCAAAACATGTAGCAATTGATATAATAACAGCATGGAACATCAAAAATTATAGATACGTTTGAGACGTATCAAGCATCCCCAAGCTTAGTTCCTGCTCGTCCTCGAGTAGGTAAACGATAAAAACAGATAATTTTTGAAGTGACATGCTACCAACACAATCTTTGATCAAATAACAATGTAATGCACATGATCTGAATGAAGTGATCCAAGCCAATGGTCTATAGTTTGCAAGCAAGTAAATAAAGAGTAAACATAAGTGATCACACAAGTGCAAACTTTCATGAATAACACTATAAAACATTTAGAGATATAATAGTCTAACATAATAGTTAGTTCACAGCAGCAATAATTCTCAACATGAAAGTGTTTGTATCAACACAAAGGAAGATAATAGCTTCAGCTTTTGCTTCAACTTTCAACATGTATATCATATAGATAATGTCAATGCAAAGAATATGATCAACCAAACACAAAGTTATGTAAAAACTGTTATACTGGAGTTGACAATGATGTTTGCTTAAGTAGACAGAAAGAAGTGGGAAAACTGACTCAACATAAAAGTAAAAGAATGGCCCTTCGCAGAGGGAAGCAGGGATTAACATCATGTGCTAGAGCTGTAGTTCCCGAAGGCATATAGAGAGCATAAAATATTGTTTTGTAAGGTAATGGTGTATACAGGTGTCAACAAATCAAATAGCAGGTACTTGTCATCTTCCATGGCTAACTAACTTTTAGAGCGGTTCCGAGAGTTTTTAGGACTGCACTTGTAACAAGCACTTATTGGTGACACTCCTCCCAACCATTTACTTTCCACAAACCATGGCTAACCGAATCCTCGGGTGCCCACCAACATTCACCATGGAGGAGTGTCTATTTATTTATTTATAGGGTGGACTAACCAGCTCTTTAATGCAAAATAAAAGGTGGAGAAGCAGATGAAGCTGCCAATCCTTGTAAATTAATTAGCATGGAAGATGACAAATCTCACTACTACGTCCTTATGAGCTTTTCAAGTAGTGACACAAAAAGGATAATTGTTTTGAGTAGTTAGTAGATAGCACATGAAGAAATTTACTTGGAATGGTGAAAACACCACATAATAGGTAGGTATGGTGGACACAGGTGGCATGGATTTGGCTCAAGGTTTTGGATGTACAAGAAGCATTCCCTCTTAGTACAGAGTTTAGGCTAGCAAGTTATTATAAGCAAACATCATTATCAACTGGAATAGCAAGAGTGTACATAAAACACAAGGTTTGACGAACCATAGACTCCCACTGTCTTCCTTGTTAACACATAGCCTTCATCCAAAAATTATCTAGACTACTATGGACTTCCAATCATGCAACAGATTATTATAGCAGAAAATCCTTATAGTAGTTCTTCATTAATAGCCATTACTTACATGATGCACAAGCTTAAACATTAATTACTTGACAGCTCAAAACAATTGGCAAGCATCAAATTACTCAAGACAACGATCTAAAAAGATTCATGTAAGCATTTTATACCACTACCACATGCATAGCATTTTTCTGGTCCAACCAAACACCAATCAACTTATTTGACAACTCTCCAAACAGATATAAGTGAAGCAAGAGAGTACTTTCTTCAAAAGAAACTGAAAGCTCTAACAAGAGATGTATGAAAAACTGAGAGCTAACAGCAATAACAGCAACTAGACAGGAATACTCAACAAGTATAAGTGAAGCACAAGAGTATTCTAATGAAAAAGTGGAGCGTGTCTCTCTCCCAAACATGAATGCTAGGATCCAACAAGTATAGCACAGCAAACAAAACAAAACAAACTGAAAACAAAAACACACTGACGCTCCAAGGAAGAGTACACTAGTATGAAGCAATAAAAATATAGCACCATTAGAGATGACCTGATAATTTGTAGATGAAGAAGGGGATGCCTTGGGCATCCCCAAGCTTAGATGCTTGAGTCTTCTTGAAATATGCTGGGGAGGTAAGCCTCCCCAAGCTTAAGCTCTTCACTCTTCTTGATCATGTAATATCATTCTCCTCTATCAACACTTGAAAACTTCCTTCACACCAAAACTTAACAGCTTTTCTCATTAGCAGGTTAGTGCACTAAAAGATAATACTTCAAAGTTCTAGCAAAGACAAAACTCACAAGCCAACTATTTTAAACATTAGCCACTGTTACTAGGCTCAAGTGGGCACTTTTACACGAAAAGAAACCACTTAAAAACTTGTAAAAGAGAGAATGCAAAATAAAAGACAGAATCTGTCAAACCAGAACAGTCTGTATGACGAATTTTTTCGAGGCACTTACGATGCTCAGATGAAAAACTTTTGAAATAATGAAAGTTGCGTAACATCATCAGGAACATGCACAAAAATTTCAGCATTTTTCGATTTTTTCTGATTTTCTACTGAATTAAACGGTGACGAACAGCAATCTGTCCCAATGCAGTCCCGAAAATAAAAACCAACTTTGCATTAGTAACTCTCCTTGGCACAACAAAACAGCAAATAAAAGATACAAAGGAGTTGCTACAGAGGTAAACAAGCATCCTTGACTCAAGAAAACAAAAATAAAACAGCAAATAAAAACATGGGTTATCTCCCAGAAGTGCTTTTCTTTAATGCCTTTGAGCTAGGCATGAAGAGATGCATCAAGTATTGTCAAGACCAGAAAATCCAAAACCATAATTTGTCTTGACACTAGTATCATGTGAGTATTTCATCTTCTTCCTAGGGAAGTGTTCCATACCTTTCTTGAGTGGGAATTGAAATTTTATATTCCCCTCTCTCATATCAATAACAGCACCAACAGTTCTCAGAAAAGGTCTTCCCAAAACAATAGGACAAGAAGGATTGCATTCAATATCCAAAACCACAAAATCAACAGGGACAAGATTGTTATTAACCATTATCAAAACATCATCAACTTTTCCTAAAGGTTTCTTCATAGAAGAATCAGCAAAGTGAACATCCAAATGACATTTTTCCAAAGGTGCAAGCTTGAGAATATCATATAAATTTTTAGGCATAACCGAAATACAAGAACCAAGGTCACACAAAGCATTGCATTCAAACTCACTCAGTTTCATTTTAATAACAGGTTCCCAATTATCATCTAACTTCCTAGGGATAGAAGCTTCAAGTTTTAATTTTTCTTCCCTAGCATGCATGAGAGCTTTGATAATATGTTCAGTAAAAGCCATATTTATTTTACTAGCATTAGGACTCTTAGCTAGCTTTTGCAAGAACATGATGACTTCAGTTATGTTACAATTTTCGAAATTGAAGTTGTTGTCATAAAAACAATGGAGCAATTATCACCAACACCTCTAAAAATTTCAGCACTTTTACTAGGAACAAAAGTAGTGCTATCAGGCAATTTAAAACTTTTTGTAGAGGTAGTAGAGACATTTCCAACACTTATTATCTTTTCACTAACAGTAGGGGGCGCATTAGCATGTGAGGCATCATTTGTTTCATTAGTAAAAATAGTGCAAACTCTAACAACACTATTTTGTTCAGCAATTTCAGCTTCTCTTTCTTCTCTCTCCCATCTTTCATGAAGTTCAGCAAGCATCCTAATGTTATTATCAATTTTAATTTGGATAGCATTGAGTGTTTTACTCTCTCTAATATCACTAGGAATAGCTTTTATTTTCAGCATTTCAACATCATGAGCAAGACTATCAACTTTAGCAGCAAGAGTATCAATTTTTCCTAGCTTTTCCTCAACAGTTTTATTAAAAGTAGTTTGTGTGCTAATAAAATCCTTAAGCATGACTTCAAGATCAGAGGGCACACTTCTATTGTTACTGTAGGAATTACCATAGAATTACCATAAGAGTTGCTACCATTAGCAGGATATGGCCTATAATTGTTGCTACCAAAATTATTCCTATAGGCATTGTTGTTGAAGTTGTTATTTTTAATGAAGTTTACATCAACATTTTTCTCATCATGAGCAACCAAAGAAGCAAGAGGAATATTATTTGGATCCACAACACCATGTCCATTCGAAAGCATAGTCATAATAGCATCAACTTTATCACTCAAGGAGGAAATTTCCTCAACAGAATTTACCTTCTTACCAGTTGGAGCCCTTTCAGTGTGCCATTCAGAATAATTTACCATCATATCATCAAGAAGCTTTGTAGCAGCACCCAAAGTGATGGACATAAAGGTCCCTCCAGCAGCCGAGTCCAATAAGTTCCTTGAGGAAAAATTTAGTCCTGCATAAAAGGTTTGGATGATCATCCAAGTAGTCAGTCCATGAGTGGGGCAATTTTTAACCAAAGACTTCATTCTTTCCCAAGCTTGGGCAACATGCTCATTATCAAGTTGCCTAAAGTTCATAATACCACTTCTTAAAGAGATAATTTTAGCAGGAGGATAATATTTTCCAATGAAAGCATCTTTGCATTTAGTCCAGGAATCAATACTATTTCTAGGCAAAGATAGCAACCAATCTTTAGCTCTTCCTCTTAAGAGAAAGGAAACAATTTCAGCTTAATAATATCACTCTCTACCTCCTTATACTTTTGCATATCACAAAGTTCAACAAAATTGTTTAAGTGGGCAGCAGCATCATCAGTACTAACACCAGAAAATTGCTCTTTCATAACCAGATTTAACAGTGCAGGCTTAATCTCATAAAATTCTGCTTTAGAAGCAGGTGGAGCAATGGGTGTACAGATAAAATCATTGTTGTTTGTGCTAGTAAAGTCACACAACTTAGTATTTTCAGGATTACTCATTTTAGCAAGCCTAAAACAAGCAACAGGGCAACTCGAAATTAAAAACTAGATGCAGGAATTTAATTTTTTTGGGTTTTTGATTTTTAACAGCAAGCAAAACAAAATAAAACAAGACAAAAAACAAAGTAAAGAGATTGGAACTGAGAGACTCCCCTTTCCAATAGCCTCCAAGTCCCCGGCAACGGCGCCAGAAAACAGCTTGATGGCTACGTGTTGGTGAACCCCAAGAGGAAGGTTATGATGTAGACAGCAGAAGTTTTCCCTTGAGAAATCTACCCAAGGTTATCAATCCAGTAGGACTTGACGATCTATCGGAAGGTTGTTGATGTTGACTCCCCCTGGCGCTAGGGAGCTTGCACCAACGTGGAATCTGCACAGACACAAACCAGAACTTTGCCCAACACGAAACAGAGAGGTTGTCAATCTCTCCGGTCTTGCAGAAACAAAGAGTTAAACGTATGGTGTGGAAAACAGCAGGAAAAACAGCAAGTAACAGGAAACAGATGATTGCAGCAGGTTGTGTAAACAGTATGAGGAAATTGGACCAGGGTCCACAGTTCACTAGTGGTGTCTCTCTCAGAACAGATAACTAGCATGTTGGGTAAACAAATTACAGCTGGGCAATTGACAAATAGAGAGGGCATAACAATGCAATACATGCCAAGATGTCTACTATGAAATCTAGTTGGGCATTACAACAAAGTACATAGACCGTTATTCCAACAGCATCTATGCCTAAATAATCCACCTTCAAGGCAGCATCCGCATCCCATTCAGTATTAAGTTGCTAACAACAGATTATTGCATGAAGTAAAGTGTGTAATGTAATCAATACAAGTGCCCTTGGACACTGCACCAATGTTTTATCCCTAGTAGCAACAGCACATCTACCATCTTAGACCTTTCTGTCACTGATCCAGATATCTAGAGACTGAACCCACTATCGAGCATAAATACCCCCTCTTGGAGTCACAAGCATCTACTTGGCCAAAGCATCTACTAGCAACGGAGAGCATGCAAGATCAAGAGCACATAGATAAACAACTTGAATAAACATGGTATCAATATTCATCGGATCCCAGCAAACACAACATCTAGCATTACAATAAGATGATCTTGATCATGTTAGGCAGCTCACAAGATCTAAACATGGAGGCACAAGGTAGAGAGACAACCATCTAGCTACTGCTATGGACCCGTAGTCCAGGGGTGGACTACTCACGCATCACTCCGGAGGCAGGCATGGTGATGTAGAGCCCTCCGGTGATGATCTCCCCTCCGGCAGGGTGCCGGGAAGAGCTTCAGAACTCCTCCGATCTGAGATTGACGATGACGGCCGCGACGGAACTTTTCGTGGAATATGATCGACCGTAATAGGGTTTTCGCGTCGCGGAGAATATATAGGCGAAGAGGCGGCGTCGGTGGCCGAGGGGGGCCACCACGCCATAGGGGGCGCGGGCCCACCCTGGGCCGCGCCCTAGTGTGGCGTGGCCCCCTGGTGGGTCTGCTCCGACTCCCCTTTGGACTCCGTGATCTCCTCGTGATATTATTGACGATGTCTTTTGTTTCGTCCAATTCCGAGAATATTTCCTTAATAGATTTTCTGAAACCAAAAACAGCAGAAAACAGGGAACTGGCACTGTGGCATCTTGTTAATAGGTTAGTCCCAGAAAATGCATAAAAATGATATAAAGTGTAACCAAAACATGTAGCAATTGATATAATAACAGCATGGAACATCAAAAATTATAGATACGTTTGAGACGTATCAAGAGAAACCAAAGTATTAGTGTCCTATCCATTCAAAAACTAAATACATAAAGGATGTTTTAATGTCCACGTGAAAACCATCGGATTGTATTGAAAAAGTTAGAGTTGTGGAAATCTTCCTACAAAATCTATTACATATAGATTCCTCTAGGTTTTACAATAGCTACCAAAGAAATAACTCATATAGGAAAAATAATAGAAATTTAAATCCTTCAAACACCTATAAAACTCATTTTAGTCAAAGAGGCCTAAGCAAGATTTTGAGCTTCCAAATTATTTTAGTATTGGTCGGGACATCACTATACATAATCATAAATTTCTGGATTTAACAACGACTCACGTTTGATAAAAAAAATCAAATTATCATGTTCCCTTGACTAGTTGACATTAAGACACAAGAGCATCTCGTTCTACACCACTAATCTCGACCCTCAATTGAAGTTTATTTCCAGAGAGGGAGCATTTACAACTTTAGCAACGGTGCCATGTTTGTTGCGCACAACGGCTCAATGCTGGTAGCCTCATGTAAATAGTGTATTCTGTCCAAGAAGTGTGGTGCATAAAGAGTACACGGTACATTGTTCTCTTTGCATTTTGCTTCGTAGCGATTATTGTTGGTAGCGTCATATACATAGCTCATTCCATCCAAGAGGTATATGTCGCATCAAGTGTACACGGCTACATTGTTTTCTGAGTATTGAGACACATTTTACAGGGGATCGCCAATCATGACACCCAAAACGGAATAGACGAGTACACTTATTCTGTGATTTTCGAGAAGCAAGATTAGAAGTGTTCGCCAAACTGAGCATCGAAAATATTGTACTCTTAATGTGATTTCTATCTTAATGGTGTTGCTAGATGGTAAGAAATAAATAATAATTTGATCTTAACAATAAGATTCATATAAGTACTCGATTGAGAAATAGATATGAATGTCAAATAAAAATAAATATTGTATCAATGCCGATTGAAAACTAGTCACTCCTTTACTTAAAAACTTAAAATACTAAGCTTCACTATATCTATCTATTGCATTGGATACTCTGTTTTACATTTGAAGAAAATTAGGAGTACATATATGATATATTGTGTTGTTTGGCTATATGTTACTTTCCACTACGAGTAGCCTAACCCGTACAACATCACATTAAATTTGAAACGTGAAGTCGTTCTTAATTACTCACTTCATTCCTAAATATAAGATGTTTTACCTTTTTTCCAAATCGTATGCATCTAGACCTGTTTCATTGTGTAGATTCACGCATATCGGTACATATGTAGTTCACATTGAAACATCCATAGCATTTTATAATTTGGAACGAATGAAGTACAAAATTGTATTAAACCTGTGACACTTAATTTGGCAAGGGGGGAGTACTATACTGTGGAAAAAAATCAAAACATTCAGGTTATTTCTCATGTCACATTATTTTTCCTTTAAATCTTTATATTTAATGGATCCAACCACGTTAAGCAGGAAAACAATAGTTTCCATTTACCTGAAGGTCTTCTTATGGTAAGAATGTATAACAATATTCTTCATATCATTAATTCATACTTTCCAGTAGTGTTGTTTCCTTTTATGTAACACTTACCCGAATATAGAATTCGATAATAATAACTATTTAAGAGGGTGGGTGACTTATTACCGCTAATGACAACGAGGTAATAGGTCCCTGCATTCAATCTAAACCCTTGGATCGAAGATGGAGGGTCCATAAAAGTTGGGAGCATGTTAAAATATCTCACCATTATTAGATCTCAAAAGTGAGGGGCGTGATTCTTCTTAAAACAAAAGAGAGAACGAACTCCACCTTTGAGCCTCGTCTTCCCCCTCGCTTGGCCTCTTCCCCTTCCCCCGACATGGAGACACTATAAATACCAGTCCTTGAGCTCTAGAGCCTCCATCCAATCCAAAGAAACACACATTGTGTCCGGCATTCCCTCTTTGGCTAGTTTCTTGGCCTTGAACCAACCAGCAATAGTGGATGGCTCTCCTAGTCATTTTGGTGCTCGCCGCCATGGCACAGGTGTCGCACTGTGGTGGCGGCGCCATCGACTATGGAAAGGCGCTGAGCAAGAGCATCCTCTTCCTCGAGGCGCAGCGGTCCGGCGTTCTCCCCGGCAACCAGAGAGTTTCCTGGAGGGCTAACTCCGGCCTCCTCGACGGGAAGGCCAACGGGGTATGCAATTGCACATTTAAATCTCGGTTTGTGTATAAGACTATAATAAGTGCATTATTTAACTAGTCACTTTTTGTGTGCGGCATTTCAGATTGATCTTACAGGAGGTTACTACGACGCCGGCGACAACGTCAAGTTCGGGCTGCCGATGGCGTTCACGGTGACCATGATGGCGTGGAGCGTCCTGGAGTACGGCCAGCAGATGGCGGCGGCCGGCGAGCTCGGCCACGCCGTGGAGGCCATCAAGTGGGGTACCGATTACTTCGTCAAGGCTCATCCGGAGCCCAACGTGCTCTATGGAGAGGTTCGTGCACCGAAACACTCGACGAGTGCATGCCTTTTGGTGGCTGACTAGCCAAGTGTATAATACGGTTGGGACGTTTGACACGTACCTGACTCTGATTGTTGTGCAGGTGGGGGACGGCGACACGGACCACAACTGCTGGCAGCGGCCGGAGGACATGACGACGAGCCGGCAGGCGTACCGCCTCGATACCCAGCACCCGGGGTCCGACCTCGCCGGAGAGACCGCGGCCGCAATGGCCGCGGCGTCGCTCGTGTTCCGCCGCTCCAACGCGGGCTACGCAAGCCAACTCCTGCAACATTCCAAACAGGTTTGTCAACTGATTCTAAACCAACCATGGAAAACGGAAAAGAAACCCTTCCAAGTTCCAAGATCGAATGGATCAATTGTTTAATCCTGATGTTTATTGGGTCAACTGGCGCATGTCGCAGTTGTTCGATTTCGCCGACAAGTACCGGGGAAGGTACGACGCCAGCATCCCTGTCGCTAGGAGCTATTACGGGTCGGTCAGCGGATACGGTGTAAGTTGAGCCCTGCCATTGCCAAGATCGATGAACGCTCTTCCATATTCAGCACATTTTGATCTGGTTAACTAATTATCCGTGTGGTGTCAATTCAGGACGAGCTGCTGTGGGCGGCGGCGTGGCTGTTCCAGGCGACGGCCGACGGGCAGTACCTGGACTACCTGGCCAACAACGCCGACGCGCTGGGCGGCACGGGCTGGTCCACCAGCGAGTTCGGGTGGGACATCAAGTACCCCGGCGTGCAGGTCCTCGCCGCCAAGATCCTCCTGCAGGGCAAAGCCGGCGCGCACGCCGCCGTGCTGCAGCGGTACCAGCAGAAGGCGAACTTCTTCGCGTGCTCCTGCCTCGGCAAGCAGGGCGGCTCCGGCGACGTCCAGCGGACGCCCGGCGGTCTGATGTACCACCAGAAGTGGAACAACCTCCAGTTCGTTACCAGCGCGTCGTTCCTGCTTGCGGCCTACTCCGACAGCCTCGCCGCCTCCCGGGGAGCCGCCGTGCAGTGCCCGTCAGGGGCGGCGACGCCCTCCGAGCTCATGGCGTTCGCCAAGTCCCAGGTGGACTACATCCTGGGCCGCAACCCGAGGGGCACGAGCTACATGGTCGGGTACGGCTTCACTTACCCGCGAGAGGCGCACCACCGCGGCGCGTCCATCGTGTCCTTCAAGTCCAACCCGGCGTTCGTGAGCTGCCACGCCGGGTACTCCAGCTGGTACGGCCGCAAGGGCAGCAACCCGAACCTGCTCGACGGCGCCATCGTGGGCGGACCCGACGAGCACGACGACTTCGCGGACGAGAGGAATAACTACCAGCAGACCGAGGCCACGACCTACAACAGCGCGCCGTTCATGGGCGTGCTCGCTCGGCTCGCCTCTGGCCACCGCGGTCGCGGCCGGTTTGGCCGGTCATTTGGAGAAGGTACTTGGCTTACTCTGCTCGATTGCACACACATACTTTCAGGGACATGAAACGATTTATGACTATTTTCTTGCAGAGTTTGCCACAGAAGCAATCAAGAATGACAACAAGACCGCACTGCTTTCTCCTGGTAACAATTTACTGACCATTTTGACATTCTTGATTCAGTCAAGGAACAGAGTGGTTCCATTTTTTGAACGACCCAATCGTCCGGAGAGACTGATTCTTGATGCACCTTGTGCGTGTTGCAGCAGCAGCAGCAGGTGATCAAGACAAGCACGCGTCGCCGATCACGATCGAGCAGAACGCGACGAGGTCATGGACGGAGAAGGGTCGGACGTACCGCCGGTACGTGGTCACCGTGACCAACAGGTCGCCGAACAAGACGGCGCACGAGCTGCACATCGGCATCGCCAAGCTCTACGGCCCGGTGTGGGGGCTCGACAAGGCGCGGTACGGCTACGTGCTCCCGGGCACCGCGCCGTCGTTGCCCGCCGGCCGGAGCGTCGTGTTCGTGTACGTCCACGCGGCGCCTCCGGCGAACGTATGGGTCACCGGCTACAAGCTCGTCTGAAATTGATGGATAGTGAAATTGTCAGGTTACAAAAGGGAAGCTGGAGTGATGGGGCTACTGACAGTCTCTAAGCCATCCTCCTTGACCTTCTGAGCTAAGCTAGTTGTTGCCTGTATCGTGATTGAAATAGTAAGAGGTTGTGCTATAGACCAGATATTACATTTGGCCCCTTTTCCCAAATCAAGTGCTTTAGCTTGTGGATTGAATTCAGATAGTACACCATTCGAATGGAATTTTAACTGAAATCCTTGTGCCCTAAATAAAGAACGGTTATTGTAATATGCCAACATTTACCATTCTTGGGGCAAATGCATGCAAAGTCTCGGTTTGCCAAGAATGGCTAATCTCGGGCACATGCCCTTAGTAGGCTTGGCGTTGTTAACAATTAGCACAAACTAATCATCAAACCGTTCTGTGATCTAAAAATTAATTTTCTAAAACTATTTTGTACTATGAAATTATTATGTCTATCTTCTAAAGCACAACTTAATATCCATATCAATCGAGTAGCAATTGAAAGAAAATAAATAGAATAGTAGGCACGGAAATGTGAAGAGATATTTCATCATATGATGAAAACAAGAATTTTTGTGTTACCATATTATTACCTTTTTAAAGATTAAAATTTGAAATATATAAATTTATCAACAATTTTGTCTCTATCTCACCGCACGAAACATGCATTTCTAACAAAAAAAACAACACATCAAACAAAGATATTTAATAACTACGTGTTACGGTACATATCGAATGTAATAAACAAAGTCTAAGATCACACTTTTAATAGAATCAGTATAGTATTAGGTTTGTCTACCAAACCAACATGAATTGTGTTTTTGCTACCTCTGCCAAAAAAAGGCAGATTCAGTATGAAGGAGTGATATTAGAAGAGGAAGAGAAATTCATAGACATAATAATTCGGTATTCTTAGTGGAACGTACTTCTTAACGGAAAACAAAGCTTAGTCGCACACCCACAACATGGTACTGAGAGTATTATTGTTCAACACTAGGGAAATGATTTGAAGGAAATGTAGATAAGATTCCAGCAAACAAGCAATAGACATGCTTCATGTTATGCAATAATTATAATTGTGCATTATGAAGAGAATTTATATTACATTAGCTGGAAATGGTCAATGTTATATATTTGACAACTTCATATTACTAAGAATAGACTGGTTTCTTATGGGTTCCTTCATCAAAATAAAATATGCAAATTAGAACTTCTACTTGGCTAGGCTTTGCAGTGCAAAAATTATAGAATGAAAAGGATGTAAGAAACCACTTTGTCATAATAACTTCAATCATTTTAAATTGTCCTTTGTAAGGGGATTTTTGTTAATTGAGATAGAATATAAAGTTTAATTAGTATTCACCAACAGTATATATACTAGTTAAAGGTATAATATTATTAAAACAGAAATACCCGTTGTGCATTGTGCAGTAGCTATTTAAAGAAAACAAATACCCTAGCATGACCGAAATGTACGCGTAACATGGTAAAGATATACTCCCTCCGTTCACTAAATTAGGCGTATATTCTTTAGTCAAAAGTTAGCGTAGTATAACTTTAAATAATCTTATGGACAAAAATATGAATATTTGGAATAACAAATTTATATCAATAGACATACTCATAGTATGTTTATAAGACCTTTTTTAACTGTTCATATTTATAATTGTTTTGGTCAAAGTTAAACTAGTTGACTTTTGACTAAAATACGTCTTATTTTGAGGAACGGAGGTAGCATTACTAGGGGACAGGGGATGTCACTATGGAGTTAATAGAAATTTTCAAAAGTGATTTGATTTTTTTAAGTCATTTGTCATACGTTATGATTATGTTCAAAAGTCAAACCAAAAGTCAAAGCAAAAAAAGCTAACCTAAAAATGATGAACATTCTTTTTTTTGTGAAGACCATTTTGCGCACCGAACATCCATGTTCTATTAGGAAAACAAGCGGGCATATACGGATTGCATCGCCATATACTAATGAGTGTGTAGCTACACCACAGTGCAAAGAAAATTGTCTCTCTTATTAAAAGTCTAATAGAAAATGTGGAATGGGTGGTTACTCTCATTTTCTGGCGTATGAATCCAAGCAAAAAGAGTTATACCAAAGAATAAGCATTTGTATAATTAAAATATTTTCTTGTAGGAGTAACTGGTAGATATGTTCTCCAATATTAGGCTTCGGCGATGTAACTTGTATCGCCGCGCCTGACTCCTCCGTAATCGCCTTCTTGTTATCGGCATCACCCATGACCTTCTGTTATGAGCAGACCTGGCACCGAGGATTTGATACCAACTGATGGATCTCCGGCGAAACGCTAATTTGTGCATAGATTTGCCGCAAGAATAATGGATGCTTTTCGACATTCTTTTCATTAATAATTTATATAAGAAGATCCTAACAACCGTGTCTAACACAACACTCATAGATCCAACTCGATGCGACCAAGTAGAACACGGTTTATAAACTTGCATAAACACGAACACATCAGCCTAACGTACCTGCCTACTTACCTAGGAGTAAATAACGAGTGAGCCATGTGTGCAACGAAGCAATGCTCCAGTCCACGTCTAGTTTCCCATTTCGGTGCAGTGGTTCACTATCATCAATCCCAAGGCGACACGTCCTGCATCCGACGACAGACTTCTTCTTTGATGCATGTACATGATGCATCACAGCCATGGTACTCTAGAATGCTATTTTCTATACAAGAAAAATACATTTATTTATATTTATCAAGGTTATGAGAATAAGTATATACAACGAAAATTCAAAGGTATCACCTTGCCGGCCTAATGAACTCAGAAGGGACTTAATTTTCTGAGATGCAGAATGGGACTTGTTGGTCAACAGAACAAGGTGAGATACTCTTAAAAGTTTTAACGGAAGGAAGGTAGGGACTTGCATCAAAATACTCCGCCTCTCCGGAGTACTGGTTAAACGTAAGGGCCCTAAGGAACTGTCTCTTTGGTCTCTGCCACTCGTCTCCGCCTCTCCGGTCTCCTTGGAGGCTTGGAGCTCAGGGAGGTCTTAATAATTCGGACTGCCTCTGCTTTACCAAGCTACCAGCCTTGTGTCTCCTTACTTAAAGGTGGCAACAACAGAGACACTCAAACACAGCCAACACTAGCCAGCTTGCGATGCCCAGCGACGGTGAGCCCCCAGCAGCGGAGACGGCGGTGCCGGCGTCGTCCCGGTCGTCGGTGCCGGTGTGGGGCACATGCCCGACGCTGTACCTCTCGTACGGCCTCGCCTCTCTCCAGGGAAGGCTCCCGGAGCTGACGGACGCCCTGGCCGCCGTGCCGTCCTTCACGGCGCTGTCGCCACCCTTCGGCCTCGACTACTTCGGGGTCTTCGACGGCCACTTCGGCGCGGTCGTCGCCAACCACCTGACGGAGCGGCTGCACGGCGCCATTTCGAGGCAGATCGAGAGCGAGCTGTTCGCCATGTTCCCGCGGTTCATCCACGGATCGCGGGGGGACGTCGAGGGGTGGTGGAGGACGGCCATCGCGGACGCCTTCCAGGCCGTGGACGACGAGGTGCTCATGAGCAGACCAGGCACGGAGGCTGTCGGCGCCACGGCTCTCGTGGCGCTGGTCCTGAAGGAGTACATTGTGCTCGCCAACTGCGGCGTTTCCAGGGCCGTCATCTCCCGCGGTGGTGAAGCCGTGCAGCTCACCGCCGAGCACCGGGTAATTATGGGATTTTTTTGATGATATTCATTAGTTTTTTCTAGCTACTTCGTACTACAGTTACAAGCACGGAGGGAGAAATTAACTTTAAGCTATAATCCTGCATTCGACGTTTTTTTGGAGATCATGCAAGCTGTATGTCTTATATCGATCATAAGCTAGTCGTGACTTTGTGAGTTGTGACTTCTAGAGGTGCTACGTGAACAACCTTTGGAATCTGGCATGTAATCAATGTGTTCATCTGTAGTAGACCCTTAAGGCATGAATTATAGGGCTATTTGATATGAAAATGATATTTTGAGTCAACTGTGAGCTCACATATATCCTGATTCTTCCAAGATTTTTTTTAGAGGTCATGTAGTGCATTCCTAAAATCGGAAGTCCAAAACCCTAATTTTGTAGACATACTTTATGTGCAGCTGAATTTTTTAGATACTTTTGGCGAATGCTTGAATCACAAAGCAAGAGCACAAAACATAATGCTGGCACAGAAGAAATGCACAAAAGAATTTAGAGACGTTTTGAAGAATGAGAAAAGCAATCTCGAAAAGAAAAAGAAAAGAATGAGAAAAGGGGTACAAATATATGTCGTACTGGGGGAGTCTTGTTTGCTAGTGACTACCTAGTTTGCCTGTGTTGCTAGAAATCATACCAAGCTTTAGGAGAGGAATAGAGTGGCAAGGTTAGAAAATATGGTGTGATGAAAATGTGAGGTATGTCCATTTCTTCATGCCTACTTTGGAGTAGTGCAGTACGATGGATGTGAAATCACAATTGAGGAAAAGCATTCACTGCTCGCATGTGAACTCCTTAGGCTAGAAGTTCACATGCAATGTCAGTCCTCCATTCCTCCTATATATATACATGCATGAAGCCAGCCATTGCACATCCAAAGCTCTTTTTGAGCAACGTCTGTGACCACATGTGAGCTAGTGTCTTTATACATTATAGACACAGCCAATTGAGATCTCTGACCGGTATTAAAAATATTCAGTAACTTAAAATGTACATTCTTGAAAACAATTTATGGATGCTAAATTTCTGACTTGCATGTCTCAACTCTATTCGAGCATACTGTTTCCACACATACAAGAGACGCAAGATACAAGTATTATGTCTACTGCGTCTCTGATCATCTCTTCTATAATTTCCACACATACAAGTTCTACTAAACTTTGTTTTTTGAGAAGTCGTCATTTATTAAACATACTAATTAACGGGTAAAGCTTAACTAGGCATATAACTATCCCTTCAGTAGTACTCCCTCCGTTCCAAATTAGATGACTTTCATTTGTCCACATGTGAATGTATCTATACTTGTAACATGTCTAAATACATCCGTATGTGAACAAATGGGAGTCATCTAATTTAGAACGGAGGGAGTAGTAGTAGTAGTAGTAGTAGTAGTAGTAGTAGTAGTAGTAGTAGTAGTACCAGTTAATATTTCACGTTTGAAGTATATTCGAAAAAATAATTTAGTTACCTTATTTTGCATGGAAAAGAAAATGCTTACAGTACGTACATGGTGTGTTGCTTGCACAGCCAAACAGGCCAGATGAGAAGCGGCGTGTGGAAAGCGCCGGAGGCCGCGTGGGTGAGTCTACTAACAAAGTTGACGATGTTCTGCCAACCTCCCGCGCATTCGGTATGTATCTCTCGACTGGCTGGATCCATCCATCATTTCTGGGTTGATGTCTCGCGATCTTTCCGTGCTGGTTGATGATCCTCTGAACCTGTCTGCAGGGAGTGCTCTGTACAAGCAGTACGTGACCGCGGAGCCCGAGGTGACGGCGGTAGCTCGCTACCCGCGGGACGAGTTCCTGATCCTGGCCACGGCGGGGCTCTGGGACCACGTCTCGCCGGCGGAGGCGTGCCGGCTCGTGGAGAGGAAGCTGCGCAGCAGGTTGCGGACCACCACGCCGTGGGTGGCGCGCCTGGGCGGCAGGGGCTCGCCGACGGTGCTCGCCAAGGAGCTGGCCGAGCACGCCGTGCGCGCGGGCAGCCCGGACAACG
Source organism: Poa pratensis (assembly GCA_947311845.1). Taxonomy (NCBI): domain Eukaryota; kingdom Viridiplantae; phylum Streptophyta; class Magnoliopsida; order Poales; family Poaceae; genus Poa; species Poa pratensis. Next base: position 13,832,625 of record CAMZMU010000108.1, read on the forward strand.
TGAGCGTCATCGTCGTCCTCTTCAGGGAATTCTGGGAGGATCCCATCGCCACGGCGTCTCCTGCTCCGGTGTCGGCCAGCGGGCGGGTCCTGCGCCCACGGCGGCTCAGCACCAAGTATAGGCCGAATCTGTGGTTCACCTGAGAGGGTCAACTGTTGGTCGCTATAGATAGTTGTCCTTGTCCAGCGTGTGACTGTCGAAGTTTTAAGCTGAAGAAACTATTACTCCATCGAACATTGTTTTAGTTCCCCCGTCCGAAAGTTCTCAAAACTGAAGTTGCCTGATTCATTTTACGATTTTTAATAACACCATAATTTGAGGAGCAGCGTTTTGTAGCTCGTCCTACATGTAGGACGTTTTTTTTTGAAAAATTCAAAAACGCCACTTAAAAGTTTCAGAAAAATCTGAAAATAATCCTAGATGTAGACGATGACGAACTCTAGCAGTGTGCAAAATATCAACTCGAAATACTTTGTATTTTGGGCCCCGTAAAAATGACAAATTTCCAAATCTGAGGCGATGAACAGTGAAAAATTCGAATTTTTTCAGGTTTGACAGAATTTGTCTTTTTTATGTAGGCCGGAATACAAAACATTTCGAGCTGAAAATTTGCAGCACATTAGAGTACGCCGTTGTGAACCACTGTGATTTATCTCGAAATTTTTGAAACTTCAAAATGTTGATTTCAAAAACATTAAAAAAACGTCCTACATGTAGGACGAGCTACAAATGGACTTTTCGCATAATTTGTGGATATCTAGTTGAGTACTTAAAGTTGGTAACACTAAGAGTCTCTTTGGCTGACGGGATTATAAAAACAAATAAATATGAAAAACACATCGGTGGAGGATCGTAAAACATACAAGTAATTTTGTGCAGTTAGTGTTTTGTTCAAATATCTTTACCTAATAATAAAGAGAGGAAGGTTTCTTCCTCCCAATTTTTCGTACGCTTTTTCGTCCGTCGCTTAGTACGTCTTCCGCTAAACCTTTGTCCGTCGCTGCACCAACCCTCTCTCCATCCGGAGTTCGACTTGGGTAGAAGAAAGCCACGCAGCTGTCCCATATATGCGCATCGGACGTCATCGTGGTGGCCGTGGGCAGGAGGACGAAACCACGCGGTACGGCTCGGCCGAGGGAGGACTTCGGAGTGCTGGAGACGGCCTCGGTGCAGAGGGAAACTCGAAGGGCGCGCCGCACCCTCGTCGCCCGAGCGGCAGGACGATGCAGGAGACCAGCTCGGCGGATAGGGGCTCGGCAACAATCGGCGGCGTCCTCGCCGGCCACGCGACGAGCGGGTGCTGTAGCTGGCTCGGTGACCGCTGCTAAGGCGCGAGATTCTTGCACGGGCGAGCGCAGCTACGGGCTGTCGGGGCACGCGAACATAGCGGCGAAACCGATTCGGGATTTTGCTCGAGCAATTTGGTGGCGGCGTGCGACGGAAGAAGCAGAGAGATGAGAAGAAGAGGAAAGGGGCAAGTCCGCTCTAGGCTCGGGACAAACCACGGCCAAGTTCAGATGAGCCTGGAGCTCCCGAAGCCACCTCATGTGGCCGAGAGCGATGCCGTGCTGCCGCCCGAGAACATCATGCTCTGAATCCCCAGTTCCCGTGCTACGCCCAGCTCGAAGCTCATCAGCGTCGTCGGCACCAGTGGTCACGATCGGGCGCCCGGATGCGCTCTAGATCATGGACAGCGACAGGCTGCGCTCGTAGTCCTGCGACACCCGGTCAGCCTCGACCAGCCTGTTAGGGATCGCCTTCAACCGAAAGCCCCTCCCTCCCGTCTGCCGACAGCTTCAGACTCGGAGCCCCATGCGGCCTGTGCGCGGCGGTGGTTGTACTCAGTGCACTATATATGGCGGCACTGCCGCCTGGGCCAGTTAGTGGATGGGGCAGCTACGATATGAAATATGGTTATGATCGTACGATCGAGCTCATACATGTATACAGAGAACTGAAGACATCTACGGCGGCAAGGACGTTGATGTGTAACCAATTGGCCCCAGCGTGAACGTCGAAGTTGCAGTTGGTCGGACATTGAGGCATTGAGCGCATATGAATTTATATATAGTTCAACCTCCTAAACTTTGTATACCTGAATCCAAAACTTTGTATGATAATTAAGTGTTTGTTTGATTTACCATTATATCTATTGTACCTGAATCCTTCTTCTAATTTCATCTGCAGCTAGCTTCAGTAGTTATGTTAGTCTAATACTAAAATATGAGGTTATGCTACATGCCAAAGAAGATACTGCTAGGAGGTTTTGCTAGAACCAAAAGTTATCTTAGTCACTAGAAACTAGCGGTTTACTCCTTTTCACCTCCTATCTCTATTTGTACCTCCACAATTGTCCACCTGCTCATACATGCAACTATTTCAGGATTTGGTTGTAATAGTTTCTTGAGTAAAACAATCTTATATTTTTAGAAGCAATGTTATCGGAAAAGGGGCGAACGACTATTTCGAGGAGGTGCTAACAATGTTCAGCACTAACATGTTTCAAAACATTCTAATAAATCACCTTGATCCTTTTTGCGTCCCCATGATACCAAATTTTCTTCCCGTTGCAACGCACGGGCATGTTTGCTAGTCCTAATAAACATGATCAAATCAATGTCAAACCACATGAACATATAACTTTGATATTATTAAACCAGTAAAGAACGGTATCATTATTCCATTGATATTGTGCAGAGGCAGAGGCTATGCTCCCATTTCGAAAAAATAAAATAAAGAATGGTATCATTATTCATGTGTAGGAATTTAGTCTGGTTGAATGCAAATTCTAGCATTTTTTCTTTTTAAACTGATATAAAAAAATTACTTCACCTTTTCTTTGCTCCATTTATTTTGAACCAAAAATATGAATAGTTCCACCGAAGAAAAAATATATATTTCTTGTTTTTTCACCTCTCTTTTGAACCAAAGAGTCCCTAATAGTGTGTTTCTTTCTCAAACATATAGGATGAGAGCCTAAGGAGTATTATTAAACAATGAACTCGATTAAGTCGATACTTATCCACCATAAACAAGATATCTTAAGTTCAATCCCTCCTAGCAATTTACTTTGCAAGTTTTTTTGTTTTTGCATGTTTGGATATTTATCTTAATCCTCTTTTATATCTTCACTCGCAGTATACTTTTTGACATATTACATATAAACAAAATATTTGTTCTTTTCATATATTTGTCGAGCATCACACACTTTTGATCATTTTTCACCTTTATTGCTTTTACATTTTTTTTAGTAATTTTATATTGACCTCTCCATTCTTTGTAGTATACTCTAGGAAACTATAACGTATCAACATAATAGTTGTTCTTTTCATATATTTCTCGAGCGTGAGATATTTGCATCATGAAGTGCACGCTCTCTTGGCTAAGATACGAAACAATATGAGAGAATCTTGAAAGAAAATTACATGAATAGTTGCATCAGTTTTTTGATTATTTTTTGACAAGGCATATACGCCATGATGTGTAGAACTTTTTGAGGAGAGTGTCGGCGTCGCCGCGGCTGAGATGCTAATTTTTATCTACTTAAACGATGTGCGAGAAGAGCCGATGGTAATTTCTATCTACTTAAACGATGATGTGGCAGACGGGGAGGCGACGGTCGGTGGAGGAGGAGAGTGTCGGCGTTCGCTGTGGCTGCGCGAGAAGGATCGAGGAGCAGGGCGCGAGGAGCTGGCGTGCGTGCGCGCTGCCCCTAGCGGCGGGTCGATGGAAGAAGGCACATGGGAGCGACGTGGGAAGGTTAGCGTGCAGGTCTAGGTTTTCTTGTTGGGCCGGGCCAAGGAAGGGAAAATAGTAGATGGGCTGAGCGCGGGGGACGGTCGATCGAGCAGACGATGGCAGACCACGGAGACAACGTACGAACCACCAACTCCCATTTAATAGTAAAGAGAGAAAAAATGGTATTGGGGTGTCTTGTATAGGAACATTTACTAGATAGGAATGAGCTTATAGTAGGATGACTTGCTGTTGTGGACTTAACTCCTGGAATGACTAGTTCCACTGGAATTTGCGTAACAATGGCATCTTCTCAGTGAAATCAATGACTCGGGCCATAGCCATAGTACATGAGGATGCACCCATTAACAAGAAGGAATTTTGGAAAACAAAATATATCCCAGGTTGAACACAACTGCATTGTCGCTCAAAAATCCATATATCATTGTACAATTTCTTCTAAACACAACTGTACATTTCAATAATATATCACTTGCACATTTCATGAAATACATCACATACTTACATTGCGACAAAGTTACAATCGCTAGTTATATAAATAAGAAAGTTACACAAATAATGAGTACGTAGTTTTTATCTTGTTTACATCGTTGCGCTTTTGTTGGTATCAATGTATATCGAGGCTAATGTATTCTGTTATTTTTGTTTTACGAGGGACTGAATAGGGATTTTTTTTGAGAGCCTAAATTCTTTTCCAATAATCCACAATTTCTTTCATAAATCAAAATATGTATTAGAGCCAGAAAATTTCTTTCAGCCCAAATGCATGTTTGTAAATTTATTTATTAGGCCCAGTTATGGCTCTGCATAATCCCATAAAAGTTAATTTAGTGTTTCTGTATTTTATAATCATTTTACAACTTCAAATATGCAATGGAAATTATGCTATGATGACGATGCGTCTATCAATTTCTTAAATTAAAAATCTAGGCTTGTAACAAGCCCCATGAAGGCGCGGGTTGATGAGGGCACTAAGCACGCTGTGTGACCATGTAATTAATCAACGTAATCTACTGCTTTTATGGCTAGATAGTTAGTGGATCGGTTTTACGTACTCCCTTTATTATAAAACTCCAGAAAAATTGAGCCAAATTTAACAGTAAATTAACTAAATGAACTTGATTTGTTGTTCAAAAGAATTATATTGTTGTAAATTTATTTCAAATATGCATGAGTCTAGAATATAATTTTGCTACATAATTTATATCTTATTTATTAAATTTATCAGCAAAGATGGGCTCAAAAAATTGAGGGGCCTTATAATCCACAGAGTATATGGCGAGTATTCAACATGAGCAACACAACGGGAGAGGTGTTTTCAATCCCGGGTACATATGCACCCTTTATTTAAAATATATTTATCGCATTTTGAAATGTCAAAAATTGCAAAACAAAATGTTTGTGCATGGACCTTAACACAATATGTGTTCACGAAGTCGTTTCAGGAAAACCCGGCATTTTGCGAAAAAGAAAAAATTGGTTTTAAAATAAGCCTTTTCACGAGACTTTTTGTGTCTTTCTTACACAAGCCACAAAAGGTTCGTGAGATATCGCGAAACGACTTTGTGAACATATAGGATGTGAAGTGTATCTGCAAAAAATTACTTTGGAATTTTTCGATATTTCCAAATATGGTTTCTAAATACCTGGTGCATATGCACCCGGGAGCCAAAGTGAATTTCACCAACACAACTCCATATGTAAGTTGTCCCCTCTTAACTCCAGTTTAGTAATGCATAGCACCCCTTATCTTCTTATCTTTTCACAAGTTTAATTTTCGTCTTCCCCCCTCCGGTTAACCTTTTTTTTTCTCCATGAGATCAAAACAATGAGATTCACAATATATTTTTATTTCCAAAATATTCATAAATTTTTGGAAAATATTTTATTGATATTTTCACAGAGTATGCAATATTTTCCTAGATTATTTCTTCCAATAATATGTAACAATCTTTCATATATATTGTATTCAAGATAATTTTAAAAAGTGTCACCAGAAATATTCAACCATAATTATTGATATAGGTAACATCCACCAGAAATCAACAAATATTTTTCACAGGTACAAGAAACGTTTGCTTTTCATGTTCATAAAAGTTACATACATAATTTATACAGGTAACAAGTAACATCCTACATAATATTCAAAAATGTTTTTCAGAGAATAATTCTTCCAAGAATATTCAACAATTTCTCATTTAAATTTTATTTCAAGAATATTAATAAAAGATTGTGTATATTCATTAACGGATTTTATAATCTTGGAAAAATTATATATATTATGTAAGGTTATAACAAAATAACTTGTATAAAACTTGAATGAAATCATGTTCGATATTTTGTGAAAAATCTTTTATCGACTCCCTGGCTGCCCCAACCGAGTGGCAGATCCAAGCGAGGCACCGGAGGCGGTAGGGAGAGGCGAAGGAGGGGGCCGGCGGCTCAGGATAGGATAGGCTTAGGTTTTGGGAACAAGGGGGGTCGGGGCAGGTGATCATCCTCTCCCCTCTCGAGTGGATTGCAAATCGATTTGCAAGTTTGTGAGGGTGAAAATACAAATGCGTATGTGGGATTGACTAGTAGACTTTTGCCTGAATCGTGAAGCAATGGACGGCACAGATTGTATCGGGGCCAACACGCTGGTGGGAAATCCGTTCTCTAATTACATTGAAAAAACGAGATTTTTTGAAACGAGGAAGAGATAGACGTCGTGATCATTAATGTTGTCATACATAGTTGCCAAATATTGAGCACATCGGATATACCTGCCAGCGAAGAATGAACCAGGGGTACAGGTTAGAATTGGTAGTTACTCATGACTCCCCCGCTGCGATGACGTCATGCTTCACATCTCGATAGCGTTTCCTTCCGGTTTCATACCGCGGAAATCGAACGGCCAGATTTTATTCAAAAGAAGCCGGCCTGTGGTATAAAATGGAGTGTTAGGGCGCTTGGGTAGGTACAATACCATTCGAAAGCAAGCCTTCGATCTCCTCTCACTCTCTCACACCCTAATTAACAATGTCGTCGGGCAAGGATGAGGTACCAGTCGCAGCGGAGTCGAGGCTGGCATGGCGCACGTGCCGGCCGATGTACCTCTCGTACGGCATCGCCGCTCTCAAGGGCAGGAGCTGGGAGCGGCGGACGGACGGCGCGGCCGTGGTGCCGTCGTTCACGGCGATGTCCCCGCCCATGGGCCTGGACTACTTCGGGGTCTTCGACGGCTTATTCGGCGCCTACTCCGCCAAGCACCTGGTGGAGCGGCTGCACGTCGCCGTCGCCAAAGGGGTCGAGCGAGAGCTGCTCGTCGCGGCCCCGCGGTTCCAAGAAGACGGCGCCGACATGAAAGGCTGGTGGAGGAGGATCATCCTGGACGCGTTTCGCGTCGCGGACGACGAGCTGGTCGCCAGGGTCCAGGGTGGCGTGGCCTTCGGCTCCCCGGCTGTCGTCGCGCTGGTCCTGGAGGACTACCTCGTGGTCGCCAACCGCGGCGCTACCAGGGCCGTGATCTACCGCGGCGACGAGGCCGTGCAGCTCACCTCCGAGCGCAAGTCTGAGGTAATTGATGCTTCCGCTTTTCTCTCTAATCTATCCGCCGTCGGAGAAATTCATAGGCTAGATTTAGTTAGGTTCCCTTGTGTTCCAATTTTCATATTTAAGCTACTTGTGTTGTTGCAAACGAAATGGAAAAAAATTCGCTTAGGGTACGATCTCGTGATTATTTGGAATCGTTAAAGAATCCCACAACATTTATTGCAAAATTCACCGTTACATTTATATTTCACAAAGCATAAATCTGGACAATAAGAAACTGAATTAATGAATTCATGCTTGTAATTTCATGGAAGCTGAATAATTAGGATCTGGCTTTATTGTAGACAGTGTTAAGGTATATTAGTTTAAATTTAAATGAAAGTCGTAATAAACTCACTCATCCATAGTTATCATATATAGTTCATATATGACCATCGAATATTTCATGATTAATGTTATGTAGTACTTGAGTTTATGTTCAAGAGTAAATACTTACACAATTCATAACGTACTAATCCACAGGGATCATGTAAGATAAATGAGAAGCAAGACGTTCAAAGTGGTGGGGAACATGTGGTAGGATCTACCTGCAACAAGGCGAATTCACGCGCTACATGTAAGTCCAATCTCCCCCCCCCCCCCCCCCCCCCCCCCCCCCCCCTCATACAATTGTTAGGGTATGTACAATGGTAGGGAAGGCAAGCCTTCTCTTAGACATCCACATCATTTAGAGAAGTCATAAGATAGAATTTATACAATGCATTATCTCTTATTGTCATCCCTAACAATTAATGAGAATTAATTATGTTTTAGTGAGAAATTGTGTTGTTAAGGGAAGACATATTATACAATGGAGAAAATAATCTTCTCTTGTTTCGTAAAAGATCATCTTTTAGCTAAGGGAATGCAGCCTCCCCTTTTTTCATTCTCTCTCCTCCAACTAGACAAATATCCTACGTGACAATGCTAAGAGAAGGCTGACATCACCCCATTGTACATGCCCTTAGATCCCTTTAGGAAACAATTGAAAATCATATTGTTAAATCCCTACACTATTGTGCCTAAATATTTGAACTCCAAGTTGAACTCACAATTAAAGAGATAAAAAATAAATCTCACTGTGAATAGTACAAATATAATATTATAGGATAGATTTCCAATTGGTAGTGTTTATAGAGAAAAAAATTGTCTCTTGAGATCTGAGTGAATGCGAAAAATTTAACACATGGTATGTGTGCATTGTGTCTAATTTTCTATAATTTTTCACCATATAAACTTTGATGTATTTTTTTAGCTAGTGTACTAGTACTCTTAAAGGTAGCCTATATGCCCTCGCTTTTATCATATATTCCCCTTGTTCCAAAAGAAATGTCGTGGTTTTCTTTATTTGAAACTTGAACTAAAACCAAGAAACTTATTTCGGAATGGCGGCAGTAGTTTGGAAGAAACAAATGGCTAATAATATTCTCTTTGAAATACTATGGAATGGACCATGTAGACTTTGGAAAATGAACACGATCGAGTCTTACCCTCATGTTTCATCTAGTAATTTGCATTTTTTTTCCATTTGTGACGAAAAAGGTGCTTGACACATGTGTACTTTGGTTCCTACATGAATTGAAGGCTTCATGGCACCCATACCTCATGTACTTATATTTTTCTGTTTTTTCTAAATCATGTGTTTCAAATAGGGCCACCATTTCTTGCATTTTACACATGCTGAAGATACACCTCTCTTATGTTTACACAGTGTTCAGGCCTTTTTTTCCGGTACCGGAGGTACTATTGGTGGAGCGGAAGCCACATGACAAATTCATGATCCTAGCCACTGGCAGGGTGTGGGACGCAATCAGTCCAGCGGAAGCGTGCAGCTTAATCGAGAAGAGGCTGATGTCGTCGCGGATCACCACGCCATGGGCGACGGCAATAGACGAGAGAGGCTCGCCGGACATACTCGCAAAGGAGCTGGCTGAGCGGGTATTCGGCTCGGGGTGCGAGGGCAGTGTGGCCATCACCATCATACTGTTCAAGAATTTCTGGGACGAACATCATCCTGCAACTTCTACGAAGTGATCTGCTTTTTTGATCTATACTCATCGTCGATTTTATCATCATGTTGCATGGAAACATTCTTGTTGTCTTACTTGCTTACTTCGAGGGCTTTGGAACTGGTTTTTTGGATTACTTATGCATGTATCTCAAGATGGATCATCGTTATGATTATGTATTACTGAGTGGACATTTTTCTACTTGAGAATGACATAGCTACTGTATACGGTCGATTTAACTACATTTAAATCAAAAGGCCACCATGCTCATAGTACCCAGTTACAGAACGCTAAAGACTTCAGATCGTGCTCATAGTAGAAACAAGCCTTAGGCTGAAAACAAGTAAGCTCTCGTCAAGATCTACATAATATCAAAATGGATCAAAATGGCTCTTAATATGACATATGTAGTTGTTGTAGCGAAGATTTTGGATATGACATTTTTTAGTACTAGCATAAAAGAGGAAGCCAACCTTTGGGCTTTGGCCGGTGCAAAGGCGTTGAGTGTTTTGATGTCGCGAGAGTATTTTTTTATGTTTTGGGCCAATTTGCTCTTGGCCTCCGGTTTGTAACACCTCTAAACTTTCTTAATCAATGAAAATGGCAAATCTTTTGCCTTGTTTCAAAAAAAAATCAGGGAATAAGGTTCCTTTTGCACAAGTGTCAATACACATACAGAAAACACACAGCAAGTTCGGGTTATTATTCGTCAACTGACATATGCATCTGTCAAAGTATTTGTGCAAGTTGATCAGCATGGATGCGCCATACAATGTAATTCATTTAGCAGATTAGCATATGTATATTTTATTTCGCTGAGAACAACAAATGATACATAAGGAATCACAATTAACTAGATTGAGGGCACTTTGATCAATTGTATATCTTGATAGCTCATCTTATTTTGCTCGTCGGATTCTGGTGCAACAATTGAACTTTCCTCCATTCCATTCGCGTGGTGCTCCAGCTGAGTCGATCTCATGGTTCATCTGTAACCCTGCATGAAAGTGCAACGACGATGTAAGAAAAACAGGTTAATAATTAGGTCAAGGGAATTAAGGTTTGCATGCATGCCGACGATACGTACTGGTTACAGTCCATGTTGGGGGTGACGGCGAAGCTGATGGAGAGGCCGCATGCACCGGGCAGCGCCGCCGCGCGGCGGAAGTCGACGGACGGGAAACCGCTGGCAGCCGCCTTGACGCAGTTGCAGGCGGCGACGCGGTCGGCGGTGGTGGCGGCGAGCTGGTTGAGCACCCCGAGGCTGTTGCAGCAGATGCCGTAGGGCGTCATCCCGGGGGCGCCGCCGAGGTACGGCATGCAGGGCGCCATCAGCTGCGTGACCTGGCCGCACTGCACCACCGCAGAGACGCCGCGTGGGGTCGCGGCGACGGCCAGCGCCGCCATGAGGAGCGCAGCGACGGCACGGCTCGCCTGGAAGCCCATCCTAAAGTCACTGGTCTCGGGTGAACGTTGTCTGTGTGTGTTAGTGGTGGCCGGAGTCGCTGCCGGGGCGCCGAGGATATATAGGAGAGGCTGTCCGCCGGAGAGGGCGTACCATTAAGAGTTGTTGTGTCACGTCGCCGGTGCGCGCGCCAGCTGCGCCAGGAACTCGGGGCGTGTCGTCTTGGATGAGCCTTTGGGTGGTGGTTGAGCAGGAGAGAGTGCATGAAGGGAACTCCTGTATGACGCGTTACGCGGAGCGATCGTTCCACCGCGTACCTGTATCTACTGTTTCGCCTGCGTCTTTGAGTTATTGGGCTCGGCCCATCTGACGGAACGTTCGTAATAGCTTTGATCGGCACGTACGTAACTAACTTCATGTAGCTACATACATAGCCTAGCTAGCTGATCCATCCATGCAAAAAAAAAGAAACTAGCTGATCCATCGGCACGCGCATGAATCGATCAACCAACGTACCTAGACGGTTGCATGTAGCTAGATAATGTGTGATTTTTAGAATTCGACTTTTCAAATCTGGAACCATTTTAAAGCTGAATGATTTTGTAATTTGAACCATTTTTAAATCTAAACCATTTTTTTAAAAGAATCGTTTAAAAAAATCGGAACCATTGTAAAGAACGGAACCATTTTATAAGTCGGAACCATTTTTGGGAAATCGGAACCATTTTTCACCATTTTCAAAAATCGGAACCATTTTTAAAAGTTGGCACCATTTTTGAAAAAATTCGGAACCATTTTCAAAATGGAACCTTTTTTAATGTGGAACCATTTTTTAATTTGAAAACATTTTAAATTCAGAACCATTTTAAATTCGGAACCATTTTCAAAATGGAACTTTTTTTAATTTGGAACCATTTTTTAATTTGGAACCATTTTAAATTCGGAACCATTTTAAATTCGGAACCATTTTTAAATTCAGAACCATTTTCAAAATGGAACTATTTTTTAATTTGGAACCATTTTCAAAAATGGAACCGTTTTAAAAAACCGAAACCATTTTTCACCATTTTCAAAAATCGGGACCATTTTTGAAAATCTAGAACCTTTTTTAAAAATCAGGAACCCTTTTTAAAATTAGAACCATTTTCAAAATAAATGGAAACATTTTTCGAAAATCGGAACCGTTTTCAAAAACCGGAACCATTTTTCACCATTTTTTAAAATTGGAACAACCGGGAACCATTTTTAAAAATCAGAACTTTTTTTAAATCTAAACCATTTTAAATACGAATATATTTTTAAAATGAAATTTATAAATTTGAAAGGAAAAAGTAAAAGAAAACCAGGAAAGAAAAACGAAAAAAGAAAAAGACTGAAGCAAACCAGGAAAGAAATACGAATATTTGTATCGTCTTCGTCTTCCTCCTCCGTCCGCAATGATGGGCCGGCCCACGTGAGCGCGCGAGAGGCAACCTGGGGTACACGAACGGAAACAACCATCGCGGTACGCGATGTATAGGTTTTTCCGTGCATGAAGCCTGCAGAAACCCATGACACGTGTATGCCTATACCTGGGCCTCTTACGGAACCCACAGCGGCCCAGAATGTCGTCGCCGGCTGCTACCGGGCTGGAGTGCATCTTTAGTGGCAACCACTTAATCGATGTACAAAGCCCTATAAACATAACCTTGATGAATTAACTGACTTCTTTTATTTTCAAAAATAATAAAATATTGACTCTTAGCATTCTAAGTTCAAATTCTAGTAAATTAAAAATTATTCAACAGCTAAGACACACCATGTGTCAGTTGCGGCTTCTTAACAAGATGAGATTATTGCTAAGTTCAAAAGGAATTTTGCATAGTATTGAACCATATATGGATGAGTACCTCTTCTTGCAACTCTCTCTCAAGTATTTAAACAAGGTTGTTACCATCTATAATCAAAGCAATAATTATACATAAGATTATGGATTCAATGTGTTGATTAGAAGAAGCGACACTGAGCTCCTTAGCTGTTGCAAGTGCTTCCTTAATACTTCTCTCAAAGACTTCTTAGAATTGTCAAGTTATAACAAATTGTGTCATATCGTTCGTAGCTTACACTAGTAGCCAATAGATATTGCTGGTCTTGTGCTTATCTCCTATTAAAATCCTAACCTTCATGACTACTTGTCGAAGAAATTCTATCGCTTCTGGTACCCCGTCTTGAAGCTTGTCTTTAATCCCACTAGACCCCTGGTATGTGGATATTCCACTCTATATTGGCTGCAACTAATCGGAGTAAATTTCCATCCCAAGTACTCTTGTGCTAGCATCCTCATATATATGTTGACTAATAGTTCTTAAGTTCAGACCGACTCAATTCAAGCATACAAAAAGAAAGAGTTCTTAGGCCAAGTGATCAATATTTGTACAAATATGGCTCTATAGAAAGAACATTGTCCAGCTCTTTGTTGTTAGTTGCAAACATCGAGATGTTTGCACCTTTGCCATATTAAATGCAGCGGCGGAGCTACACACAGATTGTGTGGTCAATTGACAACACAAAAAATGTAAACAATGAAGTCCCAGTTATAAATACACCATAATTGACTCCATAAATCATATATTTTGGCATCACTGCAGCTTCTTTTGAGTTTTGACATCACTAGCTACTAGTCCCAACTCAGCCACTGATTAAATGTGCTTCTGCTTGGTCCTACTCTCTAAGTGGCAAAACTGATTATAGACAAATAGTAAAGAGATGTAATGGAAAAAAATTGATTGTCAGAATAACAGAGCAGTGTTGTTTCTGAGAATAAGGTTGGTCATGGGATGAATAATTAAAGTTCTAGTTTGGTTATTATTGATAATAAAAGTTCTAAAGACAGGCAATTTATCAAGTATCAAGATCTCCTCGTGACCAAGTGAATGATAAAAATACATCGTCGACCAGTGATATATGTTTGAGAGATAAAAGGTTTCCAAGTTTAAAGTGAGAGGGTCTTCGGCGGTGCCATGGATTGGTCAGGCGTGCATGCTCTAGAGTGCACTCATGTGAAAACATCGAGAAGAAGAAAAAGAATTATGCATGCATGTAAAAGAATGAAGAACAATATGCCCCCATGGCCTCTGAGAGGAAGAGGGTGGCTGCACGTCAATCTACCAATATTGCTACACACTGACACACAAGTGTTTCCGTTAAAAGAATAATAAGAATCATAAAATTTTCTTGCTGATACACCAGCGAGGCGTTTATGATGACTTCGTCAATTTCTAGACGTGATCGCCAGCTCAGTTAGTCGAATGTGCTAATCGAGGTAAGGTGTGTGTGCGTGCGTTCATAGATAGATAAATAGCGTGAATGTATGTTTGCATCTGTGTGACTGGCAAAAAAATATCTCACGTGGCCGTGAAAACGAAGCACAACCGAAACAGATGAACACCACACGTGTGGGGGTGCAACCACCCATGTGGGTAACGCAGATTCAGAATCGATCAGAATCATTATCCAAAGGCCGATCCGGGGTTAGGAGCCCGAGATCGGACCAAACGCCCAAAACAAATCAATCATCCTCCCCGCCACCGCCGCCCACCGGCCGGCGACGTGTTAAATCTCGGTCGAGCGCGCGCAACCACTGCCGCCCGCCGATCGATCCCAGGTAGGAGTATCGTTGATCTCGCGCCATTATTCTGATCTGGTCTGAGCGAGCTTTCGATCGGAGACAGGGACGCTCTCCGGAGAACACGAGTCCGTTCCCGAGATCACGCGAGATCGGGGACGAAAAACATATGCGTATGAGACAGGGACGCGACTAGCAGGCACATGGCTCGCCGAATCCTTCCGGCTTAATCTAATACAGTATGTTAGTTAAGTATGCAAAACCCGGTATTTACAAGTAATTCTTCATGCAGCGCACTCAACCGCCGTCGGGTTTCGCGGCTGTCTTCTTGTGCTCAATCAGTAATTCGGTATTCCTAGTTCATGAACCTCCGGTGTTGTTTGCAGTAGTCTACTCAGGAGTCAACTTGAATACACAAGGTTTCGGTTGTAAATGAAACAAGCAGAGCCCAAGGTGTGGTGTAGAGAAGTATACCTATTGTTGTTGCTGATTAGCAGGTCATCCTCCATTATGATGAAAAATGATTGGCTTATGTTAAGCTAAGTTTGTTTTTTCACAATCGTAAATGACCAATGAACAAAAGGAGTAAGCAACAGCATATTTTCCTTGGATACATGGAATGCTATTACCGGAAATCTCACCCCGAGAAAATCGTGAGCAGGCACCGCTAGCAGATCAGACGGTGTCGAGTCGGTCGAGCTGCAGGTTTGCTTCTGTGTATTTTTCAAATTTTGGATTGCTTACCACATTGCTTCCATTTGTTTTGGCTGATGCCCAACAGGAGAACCATGAGAGAATTTACACTGAAATGTGTGACCCCAATTTGGTGGGTTTTTCATGTAACTCTGGTAAGATGGATGCAGCGTCAACCTTGGGCAGTGACACTAACATGAGGATTCATGGATGGTGGCGTCTATATGGTGTCATTCACCTTCTTGGAGGCATCGCCTTGAGATTTCGGCGTTGCTACCACTTTCTTCTTTTTTCGAGGTGAAACTCTATCGGTCGTCCTTTGACAGTTCAGGTGACAACGGTAGTCTGGTAGAGGTGTCGTTTTGGACCCTCACTTCTTTGTGGGGCTGAAGAAATTTTGTCGTGGATTGTGCATTGCCATGAAGTTAAGAGGCGCTAGGTGGGGTTTTCAAGAAACGGCTATGGATGTTGTTCTTCTTAGTTTTTTCCTGTTTGTGAGTGTTGTGTCTGTGTCTGTACATGGGTTGTGTGCATCCTCGATGCTTTGTCATCATGTTTTCGAAGTGACCGGGCTTGCTCATTTGTAGTTCGAAATTTTGGCGGTCCCGACACAACACCTAAAAGAACCACGAGAATTTGCACGGAAACGTGTGATCCACCTTCATTTTTGCTGAACTTTTTTTGCAGCTAAAAACACAAAACGTGGAAAATATCTCTCGAATAGACAACATTTTTTGCGAGGCGACCGCCGTCCTCCATCATCATCACCACCCAACCACAACGCTACCGCGGGCGCCCTTGTTTATTTGCAATTTGGAGGAAAGGACTAGTTTTCTATGTACCCGACTCGGTCATCCAAACCCACTACGTAGCGCCTAGCAAAGAGAACAACAACAACAACTGCACATGAGCGACCGCCAATCAAGCTATCCAGTCCGCTGCACGAGTTACGTTTCAAAGACAAAATCCGGCCGCTGCATTATTGATTTCCCATATCGTAACCAACAAATGATCAATCTTCAGAGTAGCTAGCAACCATGTCTGAATTAAGCTTGAATGTCCTGACGAGATTACAATGTTTTCAGTATGTGGCCAATTGAGTGCGTGCTGACACCTGACAGAGAAAGGCCTGTAAGTTTTTTTTTAAACGGACCGTAAGCTAATTTGGTAGTTTTTATCCAAATAAAGTTGATTAACTTGCCAGAAGAAAACACATGCACGAACTATCGATGAAGAAGAAGGCTTCCATTTCTTTCGCTTGCACAGTAAATTGAGATGATCAATAGCAACAGGAAGAAGAGAAGAAGCTGCTATATACACACACCAGCATCGATCATGGACATGGATGGATGGGAGGGGGAGCTTACATTGTTGCCGGCTCGCCTCGCAACCCAAATCTCTCTCCTCCCTTCTCGCTGCGTTCCTCTCTCGGAGACACACATTCCTACAATCCTACAGTACGTGACACGCGCGCGCACGACAGCGTCGATCCACCCTTTCCTTCTGTTAAATATACGACGACTCCTCGGGGATGCTCGCCAGGGCAGGGCGCCACCCGGCAGCGGCGGCGGCGCGGCGGGCCTCCATCCTCCTGATCTCGGCCACGATCTGCGCCGCGGTCTTCTGTCCGCCGACGGTGAGCGACAGCAGCCGCGCCGCCTCCTCCTTGCTCAGGAGCACCTTCACCCGCACCACGCCCTTCCTGTGCCCGCCACGGCAAGCCACCGCCGCCGATGCTCGTCTCGGGGAAGCCGCCTTGGTGTAGTAGCTGGCCTTGACGCTCTTTGCTCCCAGTGCTCCTACACCCGCTTCCGGTTGCGACTTGCCGGCGCCAATCTTGGGCGTGGGCGCCGCCCTGTCGCCGCACGGCGACTTCTTCATCCTGCGGAGGGCCTTCGTGAGAAGCCTGAGGGAGTACATCCTCCGCTCGGGTTTCATCCCCGGCGGCAGAGCCTTAGTGCCCTGGTCGACCAAGCAAGGCATCGCGTTGCCCATTTCTCTCGGCGTTTGTTTGTGCTGCTAAGCTTGGAAGCTTTGGGTGTAATGATTGATGAGCTAGAGGGAAGAGAAGGGTACCGATGCCCCCCGGTGGTGACTGTTGAGTATCGTGACTAGTTAGCAAACATAGGATAGCGTAGGATTCTATTCTATCTTGACTTGTACTCCAAGTAGATCATGTACTCTTATATATATGCCCACGAGGTTCAAGCAATACAACAAACTATTCCACCAATCCATCTCTATTCTCCTACATGATATCAGACTAAACTCGATCCAAAACCCTAGCCGCCGCTTCCGCACCGCGCCGCCCCCAGGGAGGTCGATCTCCATGATCTCCGCCGGGGGCCGCGCCGCCCGTACCTAGGGTTCGTCCGCCGGTCCGGTTGATCGGCTGCCCTAGAGTCTTTTTTTCCCGATCCTTTAATCCGGGTTTTCTCTCTCTCGCCGGTCGTTTTGATCGGTATTTCTTTTTGGTTTTTCCGATCTAAGATCGGTTTGCGTCGCCCGCCACCGCCGTCGATCCTCGTGCGCCTCTACTCCGACATGGCGGCCTCTCGCGCTACGCTGCGGCCCTCGCGGCCGCCGTCCGCGTGTGCTCTTCACCGACTAGGCGGCCTCACGCGCCGTGGCGGCCCGAAACGGCCGCCCTCCGCGCGTCTGCCCGCCGTCGTTTTGCGCCGGCCGCCGTCGTCTACCTCTGAACGGGACACCTCCATCAGCAACCCGCCTCCACCGTGGCGGCCAGTCACGGCCGTCCTCCGCGCGTCTGCCGCTCGGGCGCTTCCGCCGTGCGCCTGGCTTCCTCACGCCGGTGTTGCATTGGTCGCCTGGGCGCCGAGGCTACGTTGGCCGCTCGGCTTCTTCGCCGCCCCGACTCCCGCCGAGCGGCGCCTCCTCCACCTCGCGAGCGATCGGATTGATCACCCGCTCGCCCGTGATCTACTCCATCCACGCCGCGCGGTCGACCCGTACAGTCGTCTGCGTGCGCCTTCGCAGGTTCCCGTGAAGATCGTCCTCGAGTTCAGCGCGCCTACCACCGATCGAGCATCGGGCTGCCGCTGCGTCGCCCCTTCGGGCTGCAGCGCCGCCGCCCTGTGGTTCTCCCCGCGGCTGCACCGAACCGCACGTCGCCGCTGCGTCACCCCTTCGGGCCGTAGCGCCGCGGCCCGCGGTCCACGCCGCCGCCCTGAGGCCGTCCCCGTGGTTGCGCCGTCCCGCACGTCGCCGCTGCGTCGCCCCTTCGGGCCGTAGCGCCGCGGCACGCGGTACACGCCACCGCCCCGAAGTCGTCCCCGCCGTCGCCCTGACACGCGCGTCGCCGCTGCGTTGCCCGTCCGGGCCGTAGCGCTGCGGCACGCGGTCCGCTTCGCCATCCTCGCACGTTGACGTCTCCGTGGTATGCGCCGCGCCGCCTTCCGAGGCGCGGGAACGCCACCGTCCGTGTTTGGTCTTCATCATGATGTTGGGCTCCTCTTCGCCTACTTCGAGCACCGTCGCCGTGTCTCTACACGCGACCGTCGTGGCCTTTTGCAGGCTATCGCCGCCGTCGTCGCGCTTCTACATGCGACCGTCGTGGCCCTTTACGGGCTACCGTCGTCGTCGCCAACCACAATTTCGTCTCCGTCCAGTACCAGCTCATCGCCAGCGTCACCGTCAACTTCCCCGACCACTTCATCTACTCCGACAACCGCGGGCGACATCGGCACCTTCTACCCCACGCCGTTTGGCGCCGCAACCGTCGTCGAGTCCTCCTCTGCTGGCCCCTTCGACATGGCGTACAGCTTATACTGGTCCCCGTCTACGCATGCCCGGTGCTGGCAACACCGACGCATGCCTTCATCCACGACGTGTCCCCGGGCTTGGCAAACCTGGAGCGGCGCCTCGTCAACACCGACGCATGCCTTCATCCACGACGTGTCCCCGGGCTTGGCAAACCTGGAGCGGCGCCTCGTCAACACCGACTGACCTTCTGTCTACGCATGCTCGGTGCTGGCAACACCGATGCGTGCCTTCGTCCACGACGTGTCCCCAGGATTGGCAAACCCGGCGCGACGCCTCGTCCACGTCATCTTCCACTCGGCGCACCACTGCGCCCTGACTACCTGGCGCTACCTTGCGCCCGCGGCTCCTGACGGCTCCCTCTACACCGGCAACCCCGACTCGACATCGACCACGGCGCCCCACGCACGGCTACTTCGACTACGGCTACATCACCCTACGCTCTCGACTACCTCGACATCGGCACAAAGGGCTACCGCCTTGCTCGAGCAACCTCGTCAGTTTTTTGCTCCAGCCACAACTTCCGCGATGCATCGACCGTTACGACTGTGGTGGGGATGTCCGTCGGCTCCACCTTCGGATTCTTTTCCAGTCTCACCGTCTGCGTCGCTACCGTTGTGACTGCGGGGGATGTTAAGTATCGTGACTAGTTAGGAAACATAGGATAGCGTAGGATTCTATTCTAGCTTGACTTGTACTCCAAGTAGATCATGTACTCCTATATATATGTCCACGAGACTCAAGCAATACAACAAACTATTCCACCAATCCCTCTCTATTCTCCTACAGTGACAACCATGGCGTTTATATAACGCCACAGGGAAGTAGGGAACAGAGACAAGGGTTGGAAGCTTGGGTAATTAGAATATTGTGAGGAGCAGGTTGCACTGCCCAATGGGGAGCTCACAATATTTGTTCCACGGAGTTTGAGGTCAAAATGGGCTTCGACAGTTAGCACTTGTCCACGGCAAGTTGACACAGATTAATACACAAATGGGAGTAAAAATTACGAGTACACAAATGCAAATTTATCAGATCAAAGCAAAGCCGGCACATGCTGCATGGAACTTTCGGAGCAGTGACATGCGCGCACGGTTTCTACGGGGAAGCAGGAAGCAAAAGGACGCACCATGCATATTGCAAAGGCAAAGGCAAAGGTAAAGGAAAAAAAAAATAGATTTATCATGACCAACTATTTTGTACTTGTGCTTGGAGCAGGCCATCCGTTGCATTCTGCCCGGATTGGATTAGGCTGGCCAGTCGCACAAGAAGTTGATCGCAACTGCTCTGCTATCACCCGGCAGCTAAGCTCCAGGTGCATGCAGACAGAGGTGGGTGCTATTCCTAATTTGCCTAACCGCGTGCGTAGTGACCGGAGTGAGTGTGTGCAGCATTTCACGCTCCGAAGTAGCAGCAGCCTTGGCCATTGGCTACGAGGGGAAAAGAAGCTGAGTTTGGTGTGAGAACCTTGCGTTGCGCCTTTCAGAATTGGTAAGGCTAGCTCGGAGCCCAGGTGGAAACAGCAGTCTGCAGCTGCAAGTTTCTGAACTTGAAGCTCAACATTCAACACAACAAGGCCATCAGCTTAAAGCTTTTCAAGATACCAGTGAGTGATTTTGATCTACAGTGCCCTGCGCTGCATCTGCTTTCAGGACCTTCAGGTTACTAGCTATCTGTTCCAGGGGTAGCTCGGTGTTGCCTCTGTGCTCTGCACTGCACGGCCGTGTACCAAACCGACTCCATTCATCTAGTCAGATTTGCACATACTGCTACGACAGCTACGTACCCGGTAAACTCTGCAAAAACAGAAATCTAAGTCTAACCGAAACATGCATTTTGCTAACAAGGAGGGATTCCAGGGTAGATCGGGTACCCAGAGGCCAGAGGATTGACAGCAACAATAGTTTAGCAAATCAGTTTACTGCAACCTGCAACTTGCTCTAACCAAGCACTGACATCTTTGGGCTGCTGCGTGCTACAAGAAGGAATCACATCTTTGGGCTGCTGCGTGCTAACAAGAAGGAATCACATCTTTGGGCTGCTGCGTGCTACATTTTGCATGAAGAAAAAACAAGTGGACAAAATACATAAGCAGAAGAACTTTTGTTCTCAGAGTTTCTTTGACTCGTGTCAGGCTTGAGCTAATAGTGCATGGAAAACCTAGAAAAGAACTAACATCTTAACTTCCCCAAATGGCGGTGTTTCCCATGCCTGCAGAACTGTAAGGTTTGTAACAGTCATTATGCACAAGATAGAGAAACACTTAACCAAGCAAGCAAGCAGAGTAAGCCCAGTATGAACAATGTTAAGCTGGAAGAATCCACAGGATGCTATAATATATATTTATATATATATTCTCCAAAGATAGTCTTACATAAAACATCGCTCTATAAAACAAACAACAGAGAGCCTGCACATTTTTGCATTTTCCTATTTTCATTTTCTGAAGTGTAGAGGCCAATTTACCTACTCTACTGTACTTGTGTTCCCCCTTTGTGACTATCCCTGTCAGCACTAGTATCAGAAGCAAACTAGCTACGCATTAACACATTCCACCATGCAGCATCAAAGGAACCCAGCCATAAAACAAACCGAGCACGAATCACAGGAGCTGCTGTGTGATCCTGGCAGACACGATCTCCCCGTTCCTCGGGTCCCGCATCACCTTGAACTTCGACAGCAGCCCTGTCATGGCAGATACTATATGGCATAGCAAAGGTTCATGTCAAAACTAGACTCCAGCCAGATCAAAATGCTTCGCTTCAGCTCATGCTCTTGCCAGAACTAGACATACCATGGTTGGGTTTGAGGTTGCTGTTGAGGGCGACAGCGATTGGGGTGAAGCGTGCCCTTGGCAGCAGGTTGGTGCGTTCACGGATCCAAGACTTGGCATTGAGAATATCTGCACAAGCATTGTCACAGTCAGCGTGAATGTCATCCTCATGTCAGGCAATCATGTATGAGTGAGTAACGAAGTGCTGGAATGGTTCAGGAACGAACTGCCGGTGTGTGGGGTATTGATGTGGCCGCAGTTGAAGATGGCAGCGCCGGCGGTATCCAGCGGCCCATCGCTGTGGTAACTGCCGAGCTCCTCGTACTCCCAGGTCCCATCCCTGAACTTCTTCTCCAGGTACAGCTCGCAGTGCCGGGCCTCCAGAACCTGCATCGTTCCTGTACCACAAGTTGTTCCAATCCTACCTAAATTCAGTAACCAGCACCATAATGGCAGGACCAAGAACAACCTCCAAGCTAGAATCACCTTCGCACGTGTTGATGTTGCACACGGGGCATCGCACCATGTTCATGTCTGCAGCATTCGAGAAAGACCAAAGAAGAATGAGGAACGCCAAACAGTTCAGCAAGTGTCAGGAATGGGCAAGAAGAAGAGCACGGAATATGTGCACGTACCAGCGATCCAGATGCCAGGGCGGACACTGGTGAGCAAGCAGGCCCCAGTCAGGCTGATGACGAATGGCGCGCTCTCATCCGCCACCGGCATCCCTGGTGGCAGTGCCAGCGTCGCCGTCAGCAGCATCTTCGACGAGTCCATCAGGAATCCGCCAATGCGAAACCACTCTGCACCACACCAAGCGTCAGGTATATACATCGCAGGAGTAAACGGCAATGGCGGAAGAAACAGGCTGGGCAAGAATTTCTGGGACGTTGCCGCTCTGTGCTTACCGACGTGCTTCTCGGGCTGGCGGAACCAGTACGCGTGGGTGTTGTCTGAAAGAAACAGAGGAGCACGCGTGTCAGTAAGTGAGACTGGTGTCAGTGGGGAAGGGAGAAGTACACTGAAGACTTGGTGCTTACTGAAGGCGTTGGCATAGAGGAGGCGCCAGGAGCGGTGGAACGGGCGGGGAATGATGAGCTTGAGGAGCATCCCATCCTCCATGCGGAGCGAGAGGTCACGGAAGAAGGCGTAGCCCCAGATCGAGTCGTCGCCGAAGATGAGGTGTTGGAACCAGCGGCAGGTGACGGCGAGGTGCACCAGGTCAGTGCCGTGCAGGTACTTGGCTACCTCTGTCCACATGTCCGGCTCATACCTGCACCAACAACATACTAATAGCTTCAGATTTCAAACCTCGAAGTTGAATTCGGTGCTGAAACTAAGGCATTCAAACATCGATGAGAGTACAGCACAAATGGCAGAACGAGTAGATAATGGATTCCTGAATTGGGATGCAAAGCAGGAAACCACTGTCCAGATCCCAGTACTATATGATATCAAATAGTAGACTCCCTAGACGTTTTAACTCGCTGAAGCATCAGAATCACAAGTAATTCAAAGCAAATCGCAGGCATTAGCTATTGGTTAACAAAACTTCACTCTAGCAAATTTGAATTCAGACAAAATGTCACAGCAGCTCACCCTGTCAGCCATGTAACCTGCGATTACAAACAGCAAGCATGGCAACTCGGACCAATTCGAGCTCTTATTGGGTCAAAACCACAACAGAGCCGCACCCGGATCATTTCAAAACACATGCAGGTATGGGTAGGCGATTCTACCTTTCTAATTGGAAACACTCAGCCTAGAATCTGGAGGGGGTTTTGCGCACCAGTTCCAAAACAATCACATCCAACGCAATAAAATTCGAATAATCCCAACGCTTCAATCTACCACATGCAGAATATTCAAATAGCGACACCA
Organism: Poa pratensis; assembly: GCA_947311845.1. NCBI lineage: Eukaryota > Viridiplantae > Streptophyta > Magnoliopsida > Poales > Poaceae > Poa > Poa pratensis. Next base: position 13,856,099 of record CAMZMU010000108.1, read on the forward strand.
AATGCAGACTGGGTTCAGTTACGATCGCTTCGATACCAAGCTCGATTCACGGCAGTAAAATTCAAACCACTCCAATACGCAAAAGTAGACACAGATACGCAACTCAGTACGCGGATGCAAACTGATTTGCACCGATTCATCAAGCATCACACAAGTGTTCAAACCAATTCGCTCCCTCCGATACACCACGTACGTCCCAGCACAGCACACGTCATGAGCAGAGGATTCAAACTACGAACTCGAATCCATTCGAAGCGCAGTAGCTCCGCAGCCCAACAAATCCACCACCACGGGAAATTTCGAATCCACGCAGACACACAGCGAGAGAGAGAGGGACCAAGGGAACAGTAGACGTACCAGTTGAAGGGGACGCGAGATCGAGGGATGAAGGAGACGCGCGACACCGGCGCCGCAGCCGGCAGCACCTCGAAGGCTGGAGCCCAACGACGGGACTCCCGATACCCTCGCCCCCGAACGTGAGCCTCCTGCTCGGCGCCGGCGGCTTCCCTCCGCCGCCGCCTGCCGTGGCTTCTTCTCCGCGGCCGGCTTCCGCGCCCGCTTCCTCGGCGGCGTCCGCGGGGGCGAGGAGACGAAGTCGGGGTGGAGTAGCTTCGGCCTCGGGCGCTTCCTCAGCTCCATGGCCCTCTCGCTCTCTCCCTCTCTCGGCGGTGGGCGCAGAAGAGAAGAGAAGGCTTTGCCCATGTAGGCGGAGGTGCCGTGTGCTGCGTGCGGGCGAAGGAGGGACGCATATATAGGCGGAGGCGAGCGACACGGGTTTCGAAATTTGAATTTGGTTGGAAGAAGTGAAGCAGAGCTGAGCTCCGCATGCGGATGGTGCTGCGAGGGGGTAGTTTCGGTATCCTTCGCAGTCCACGTGGCATCACACTGTCTCACTGCAACGTGGGGCTACCGCGACCCCATTCTGGTGGACCCCAAACGCCAGTGTGGATACTGCTGGTGATCTGTGTTCCAGAATTTGCTTGCACGCTCGAACTGAGAGTGGTATTTATTTTCTTCTGCAAGAGAGGAACAAAAGGTGCATGATTAATTACTTGTAAAAAATGCATTCACAAAACAAAACAAAAAACTGAAGAAAAATGTCTAGAACTTTGGAATAAATAACTCGTCCAGGGCAAAGATACCAAAATGGATACGCCGTTTAGCTGAGTTTTGCAGCAACAAATTTACACAGGATCTGATGTAAAGAAACAATGGAACCAAGGATTTCAAGAGTTGTGAGCTGCACAAATAGAAGCGACTCGCGTAGCATTTATACAAAACATATATACAGATTGATCCGTTCAGCATTCATCAACAAAGGGAAATGGGTGACAGACTTGCATTGCTGGAGCGGTGGAGATGAACAGATCTCTGATCTTGACAATGGCAACTGTAAGATCATAGTTCAGTGTCGCAAAGCTTCACCATCAGGTCGGAAACGATTCGCCGAGCGAAAGGGATGTAGCTCAAGCTATACCTGTGGTGGAAAAAGAAGGGGAGTATGCAAGCATGGTCAGGTAATTCTGTCTTCTTCTTTTTTAACCAGGCAATTATATCAATTGATTGAAAGGGGAAAGAGCAGGAAATTGAGATACAATCAGCACAACGTTTCCTGGGTTGTAGTTTCACAGTGTCCAATTACACAATGTTAAATTCTGGAGACCACTGAGGACAAAAAAGATTTAAATGCTGACACTCAAAGTTTTAAATAATATCCAAGTTTGCATAGTCCAGTGAAGTTTTATGTCCAAATATAGCAATCTTCCAAATCCCTAAGGAGCTAATAACCGGGCATTGCTTACTCAGGTTTGAACGTGCCACTTAAGACTGACGAAGCTGCAGCGCTTCAGAGACTGAGGGACATGTTCTCCATGGAACCGTTTCTACAGGCATGATGCTATGACCACTCATGATTACCGGCTAGTACTAACGTAGCATCGTTACTTGATAGCTTTCTAGTCATGTGTCCTTTACAGTTGTGTACTTGTATATAGAAAGGACATAAAGTCAAGCCCCTTGTATAACAGAGTGCATTAAAGGACTGGGTGAATTGCATACTATCCATTGGTGTATTTGTGATCCCACCAAGTTAGAGGTGTGCTCTACTTAGTATTCCAGGTATTGCTTCTTCGACAATTTGACATGGCTGTAACTGAACGTGCTACACAATACGATGACTTAAATAACTCGGTGAAGGGATACATAACACAAGCAACACCCAGAGAAAAAACTGAAATCAATTCCAGAAAAATGCAAGGGGACGTAACAATTTTCTGTCATCTTGAAAGTATAAGGTAATCTCAGTTCTCAGTTTTGCTAATGGTCCTCTAAAAACACATTCGGTACATGATAGCACCTCAAGGATCCAACGACTGCGGATAATTAACCGGCTCCATTTAATAGGCTTGCGATTTCAAGAAACACAGAAATGAAAATGAAAATAATTTGGCAAGTGCTGGGATTATCTAGTGCATGCAGCAGAATAACATTCTAGACCACGCCTCACTAAGCACAGTAATAAGTACATAAAACAAGCTTCATTTACTTCTCTATATGCAAAACAAGCAAGTATACCCCAATTTAATTAAGGTATATGATTGCAACTTTGTGGTGTCGGTATTATAATGTGATAGTTTAATGATTAACAAGTCGAGTAAGTCACTAAAGGCTATTTGGAGGAAAAGCAACTTACCAAAAGAGGGCGCAGATCTCACATATGATTGCAATCAATGTTAGCAACTTGACATGAAGCTGCACACAAACCACAATCAGAATTCATGGTTACCTGTCGGCTTTGGATATTTCTCCATTAAACTAGGTAATTTATTTACAGGAATAAGGCCATAAAATGAATAGAGCGAGATTACTAACCAAAAGAGCAAAAATTAGAGCAAAAATAACACATCCACCATAAATAGCTGTAGCATAAACACGAACTGGGTCAAACATCATCCTCAGTTGTTTATTTGGCCCCATTACGAAGACTGTGCTGCCAAACAAAGGTTCAAATCAACATATTGCAAATATTCAAGAACGAAGTTATCAGAGCTAATGCAAGAGCTGAACATACATATCAACCTGGCATTTGATAGGATCTTATTATTCACACTTGAAAGGCTACGCTTAAATAGCAGCAAATATATATGGAAGACTGGAACAGTACAAATCTAAAACGAAAAAAACATGGAAGTGAAAATCTGTGTAATCACCTTCCAACTGCCATTATGTTGCCAAATGTAAACATGATAGCGAATTTGATAGGTCTGGCGAAAACAATAAGCGACTGCACAAGAAAGTTAAGAAGTAAGCAGTGCAGCCCATGAAGAATTTACAGCCAAACATGTTTCATTTACTAAAATTATCTTCTGTTAAATAGTTCAGAATTGCCAGCAAGTTGTACTATAAGGTTAGAGCTTAATGATAAAATTTCTTCACTCTCATGGCATTTAGGTCGATCAAAAGTTGTCTCAGGTATCCAAGATCAAATCAGAACAAACTTCACAAAACCATGCATCTAAAACCTTAACTGCCACTAAGACAGGTCTCCAGCACCGGCATAATAAATGTGACGTATGTTCTTACTGCGAAGAACAAATCTAGCAAAGAAATAACTGTGCTGGCTAACCTAAAGTTGTTAATGCTGAAATGGGCATTTACTCGTGAGATCTGACCCAATACTTCAGGCTTAGTTTTGCCAAGCCTAAAATATCAAATGACATATTTGATATTTGGAAGGAATAGCATCAGCCATTGCTGAAAATAAAAGCATAACTCTTAAAGATGGTTCTTAATCCTTCAATGTATAAGATCCAATTGCTGAAAATAGTGTCAGCAGGGCCTCCTGCAGTCAACTAGCAACTACAGCAAAAATTGTACGGACAATAAGGTGTAGGCGGAAATTACAGCCACGTACCAGCATCATGAGGACGAGTCCAGCGGCCAAGCAAGCCGCGAAGCTGTAGACCCGCTGAACCAGGCAAAACAGGCAGAACATTTCAGATCGACGGCAAAATCTACGATAACCCTCCTAGTTCGCGCGCTTTCTATACCCCACATGTCAGTGACACAAAGGGAGGCATATGATAGAACTTGCGCGAACTGGGGTTATCATCAATTGCCCCGATCGACGCGAACCAAGAAACAGCTGCTGCGTCCGAGGGTATTGAGGGGCGTGCCTGACCTGGAGAGGGGACAGCGAGCAGAGGCCTTCGGTGTCGCCGAGAAGGTCGTCCTCTTGCCGCTCTTCGTCGTCGCCGCCGGCGAGCGAGCGGTGGAGACGGGTGAGGGCGTCCATTATTGCTTCGATCGGGTTTTTCACGTTTGGGGATCGATTTCAATGGAGTTGGGGAGGAGGACAGGGATGCATACAAGATATCCTAGCCGTCCGTTTGGCTCCTCGGAGATCTGAAGGCTGAGAAAATGTGTCTGCAATGATGAAAAAACTGAAGGTCGTGGCTCGTGGGTACTCCTGCCCCGCGTACATCGTGCAGATCACACCAAGTCACCAACCACTGCCAGCTAAGCATCTCTAGCAAATTGGAAAAATTACACCCATGCAACAAATGAACTAATACATGAGCCATGCCATCATCAAAGAACATTCAGGTACAAATTTTCAAAATATTTTAGCTCTGCTAATCTGATCGATGTTCCGCTTTCATAGTTGTTGCGATAAGCATTTCAAAACTTTAAGTCTGTTATTGTCATGTTTCGAAAAAAATATGTCTCTAAGTGTGAAATTTTGTTCACTTTTGCCAAAATACACGGCTCGGTTGCCGAACTATAATAACAGGGTCATGTATGGCATTCTACATCGATGCAAAATTGTATAATACTTCTTTTTGTGAAATGATACCATATCTTTATTGTTGTTAACACAATAATACCACTCTGTAACTATGTGTAACATTATTGAAAGGACATCTTAGCCGAAAGTGGGATATATCTATCTATACTTCTTATAAAGCAAAACCCCGCTATAATTCATTTATGATTTTTTTTTATCTATCTCAATATTCAAGCTATCCACATCACCCACTTGGGGAGAGCGGACTCGCTGATGACCCTCCTGGTTCAGCAAATGAAGTGGGTGGATTGGGGTTCGTCTCCGCCAATTAGAGATACGGTGCTGACCCAAGCTGAGTGGGTGAAGGCTCCGGCTTGACCTACTAGTTGTTTGCTATCAATAAATAACTAGCTGACAATATGTTATGCTTACTCTCCGAGCACTAAAGCTATCGAGAAGTGATGCAACAAAGGTTGTTGAAGATCAGGCTCTGCGTCAAACAGAGAAATCTTAATCGTCAGAACAACGCTGAACCTAACTTGTACAAGAGTTGGTAAGAAAGTGCAAACGTTGAGTAAGAAATTGCCATAGGACGACACGAACAGAAAGAAAGGCTTCTGCCAATCGGAATAGGAATGCGAAAATCCCAGTAAAAGGGTGTTCAGTCGAAGATAGGAGGATTCCTTTGATCCATATCGTCATCTGACGGACTTTCTGCTGACTTTGTCAATTGCTCTTTATCGCTTAATAGAAGGGAAATTTTCATGATATAGATGAAAAATCAATGTCATCCCACTAACAATCATTAATGGCAATTTTTTTGCATGCAACGTATCCATATCATATACTTTTTTATCAATACAATTGTCCACGCCACACGTTTTTAATCATCAAATGTTAAAAAAATCAAGTTAACTAAATTTAGCCTTTCAAAAATTGTGATATGCTGCATATTTCTTTAAACAAATGCATATTCCAAGGGTCTTATATCCCTTTATTTGCATAATAATTCTTAAAAAAAATCCGTCGCAACGGCCGGGGTAGGTTTCTAGTTTTAATGTAAATGACATTTGATTAAGCGACTAACCATGTTATTAAGTGTTACGAACATGTTTTGGTCTATATGGTTAAGGACATATGTGGATGGAGATCCCCGTAGAAGAAAGGAGAGACCGAAAACGATTGTCATTATTTCCTATCTATTTTTTTGTTATGCTTTGAGTCAGAGGAAAGCCTCACTATTAAGAGGGGTTTCCTTGATGAAGTTGAGAGTGGTCTCATATATCCATAAAATTTGTAGAAACATATTCACCCCCTCTAAGTTAACCATATAGATCATTCAATTGGTATCAGAGCCATAAACTATATTTAGTGGCTTTACCACTTATAGATATATGGTCGATGGATAGGGAAGTTCCACAAGGTTATATAAATACAAATATCTCAATGATATGATGGTCAGGCATAAAGAACAATTCGAGCCCTTTATGCAAGAGTCCATTAAGAAACAAGTCGATGTTGTCATTTCACATTTGTTTTTGGGTAGTTCTCCCCTTGCTCGTCCAAGTGTGGATGAGCTACTGGGGACGAGAAATTTGACAAAAATAACCCTTTTTTGAAACTTCAGCCAAAAATAACCCTTTTTTGAAGAAAAAAATCTGAAACTAACCCTTTTTTGTGGCTCCTGCACCGGCGGCGTCACACCTACATGTGCAACGCCCCAAGCTGGGGCGCCACACCCTTTGGGGCTTTGCACGTAAGGGTGTGGCGCCCCAGCTTGGGGCGTTGCACATGTAGGTGTGGTGCCGCCGTTGCAGGAGCCACAAAAAAAGGTTAGTTTCAGAAGAAAAAAATTCAAAAAAGGGTTATTTTTTGCTGAAGTTTCAAAAAAGGGTTATTTTTGTCAAATTTCACACTGGGGACCTCCTCCCCTCACGGTTTTTCTGTGAGGAGTGGCGCTCCTTACCATACCGCTCATCACACCTATATAATGCATCTTATATCCATGCCTCATATTAACCACTCCGCCCTCACTTGTATTGGACGAAACACATTTTTTTTACTAGAAATATTCTATGGAATCTCAACTTCATAGTGCTTACGTGGAGATATAGTGAGTGGTGAGAAGATGGTTCAACTTGGTGGATTAAAATAGCATGACACTCAATGATCACATTGATTGTCAACTCAATGTCGCTGGTCTCAACATGATTCAAAATGGCTGGACTCGTCCTATCTATGATTAAGTCTACCTCATCAATACCTCCAAGGAGCTTTCGGACAAGCTCACCTTGATGCAAAGGTCAAGATATATGATTGGTAGTAATGAGATAATCAAGTTTAATGATTAATGATAAAGAGTCCCTTAAAAGTGCATTTGCAAGATTCAATGCCCTTCGGGTAAAGATCCAAGGCTTTGTTTGTCCTCGGAATAGCATATTCATAAGACTAGCCTAGCGGTACCATTGTACCAACCAAGAAACTCTCTTGGACTGCTCATAGTTGGTTTTGTGTTCGACATTCGTCTGCGCATCAAATTTCTGTTGATTTTCTCCACTTTCCAACTCGGAGAAACAAAGTTCCCCTCTTCCCGCTTGGCAAGATCCCTTAGCCACACGCCTAGCCAAGATTTCCTCTCTCTACTTCCCTATGGTTCTTTGCCACATGTCACGCCTATAAATGTCGCATCACCGCCTCCACACTAAGCTGCCTCCCATTCGCCTATTTCCTCCTTCCGCTCACATTCCTGGTTTGGATGCGGAAATTCACAATGGAGCCCGGGCTCATATGCTCCCGTTATTTTCGGGAGCATAAAAAAATTTGAAAACTTTTCAAAAAATTCCGAAAAAAATCATGCACGTACCTAACTATGGTACGCACGATCGTGTGAAATTTCGCACCGAAATGACATCGTGGCCGCTCTGTACAAAAATGACAAATTTCTGACAGAAAATTTAAAATTTTGGATCTCATTTTCTGTCATAAATTTGTCATTTTTGTACAAGGCAGCCACGATGTCATTTCGGCGCAAAATTTTACACAATCATGCGTACCATAGTCAGGTACGTGCATGATTTTTTTCAGAATTTTTTGATAAGTTTTCAATTTGTTCTATTTTTTCGAAAATACCGGGAGCATCTGCTCCCGAGTGCCAAAACGCCGCTCTCGTTTGGATGCCTCTATTATCTATATTACGCTTGACAAGGAAATACATCTCGGGTACCCTATCGTGAGGGTACCTGGTGCACGTGATGACTAAAGGCCCAATAGCGAAGAGACAACTCGAAGCCCAAGACGAGAGGCCCAACAAGATGGAGTACCTTCCAAGTTTAGGCATAGACATAGTCGGTTTATACTTTCCTTATATGTAAACTAGGTCGGTTACAAATTCCCGAGACCCAGCCTATTTAAAGGCTGGGAGGGGTGCCGATCTAGGACCAAGCCATACTCGAACTACCAAATCTCTAGCGAGATCATCATCTCGCCGGAGCCACCTTGTAACCTCATAATCTCCACGATCAATAACAGACAAGCAGGAAGTAGGGTCTTTACCTCCACCCGAGGGGCCTGAACCTGGGTAAATCTTTGCCTCTGCTTGTCAGCCGACGAAACTACCAACACTACCACGTTTCTCCCCATAATCTCAACCCTAGGTCCTTAACCATGGGATTTGGTGAGGATACCCCTCGTCAATTGGTGCCGTCTGTGGGAAAGAATAGTGCTGGACTCACGGTTTCTTCGGTTCCATCGGAAATCGGTGACTCGCCGACCGGATCTACAAACGGCAACTCGCCGGCTGCGTCAAAAACCAGAACTCGCCAACTCAGGGCACACGGCAACTCGCCGGCTCACTCGACAAACGACGACACGCCAGCTTCACCCGCAAAAAGCGCATCGGTCCTCTGATGGATTTCGAGCCACACTCGCCAGAATTCCAGGAGGCCTTCTCCGATCTCGAGTCAGGTTTGGGTTTAATTGTTGGTTCGTTCAATTTTTTCGTCAACAAGCTTGGTGTGCAGGACTTGACGGATCCACGCCAACTCGCGACTACCGTACCCGATACTCCATCGACTGCGGATCCATCTCCATCCATACCATCATCAACTCTCCAAGCTTGTTCATCTGCATCAACCATGTCGACTCGAGAGATGAACAATCTCATCGACGAACTCCAAGGAGAGGAGGCCGAATCAGCATACCCCACAAACGATCCCGAGCTCGATCTCTCACTCGAGGATACCTTCGACTGCGGGATCTCCTTCAGCGACTTCGACGAGCCCGAAACTCATATCGACAGCCACGTCGACTCGAGATCTGCACCAACAACAACCTCGACTTCGAGATTCATAACGATTTCGCCGACATCGAGATGAGCATAGGCGATGAAGGCATCGACAGCGAATCCGTCCAGATGGACCACTCGATGGACACATCGACTCTGACATGATCCTTGATGACGACGTCGGTCCATGGTGGGACTCGAAAACACGTACACATACCCTCGGGTGATACCCCAGCAGGTCTACGTCGCCTTCGCCGCAGAATCATCAGAAGCTGCGGCCAGCCGCAGGCCTACAGAATTCCCGTGCACGGTCACCATGCCGGACGGAGTTACAACTCTCACAATCACTGCTGAGATGGCAGCAAAAGCAGACAAAGTCATTAAGGAGTGCACAATGATGCCCATAGACGCAACACGGGAGGAGATGTTGACCTTCCAGTACTTCACCTGGCAGGAAACGCTTCGACTGCAGCAGATCAGAGCAACACTCGAAGAACGTAAAAAGCAAGCTAGCTTGTCGAGTGTGCGCAGAAGAAGCTCTCCCTGAGCTCTACCGGGCAAGCAGACACAAGACCCAGATCAAGGTTGTCACACCTCTCGCCGGAGGAGAGGGCGGCACTAACCCGCAATCTGGGCAACTCTTTCATGACATACGACGCGGAAGGGGTGCCAATACCCAAAACTGCCGCGGGTGCTCTCTTTACCGCCGCAGCATACCTCGACGCAATCAAGCCTCCAGCTGATGACCCCAACGCAAAATTGCATCGCCAACAGATCAAATCACTCGCCTTAGCAGCAAAGGCTATACGCCAAATTCCAACAGCTCCAGGAGGGAGTCGAGATCGTGCCATAGTTGACACACGTCGTGAAGAGCATAATCGCAGTGGTCGCCGCCACCACTCGAAAAAAAGAAGCAGCTCGCGTAGGCGCAGGTCCAGGAGCAGATCACGCAGATCTTATAGCAGCGACTCATACTCTGATCCGGAGCCTCAGTCACATGGGGCTTTATGCTTCACTCGACGAGTCCGCGAGACGCGGATGCCCAAAGGGTTCAAACTCACATCTGAACAGCCCAAGTACACGGGTCGACAGGAACCTTGGGTGGCTGGAAGACTACAGGCTGGCTGTCGCGTGCCAGCGAGGCACAAACACCACAGCCATGCAATACATACGACTCATGCTCGAAGGCACAGCCCGCGACTGGCTCAAGGCCCTACCTTCATCAAAGTACGACTCGTGGGATCACTTCCGCGATGACTTCATCAAAAACTTCGAGCCTCTATGTGAGCCCAAAAACATTTGAGGAGCTCCGAGCTTGTGTTCAACGATCAGACGAAACGTTGAGGTCATACATCAGACGATGGACTGAGATACGCAACTCAGTCGGAGTAATTTCAGAAGATATGGCCATGGACGCTTTCATAATGGGACTCGCCAGGCGAGACCTCAAAGAAGCACTTGGTCGCAAAAAGCCAACCTCTGTGGCTAACCTCTTGATGACTGCGACTGAGTGGGCAGACGGAGAAGACATGGCACGCACCACACGTGGATCCTCACCCCGTGATAATCATGAAAGCGGCAGTCGAAGCCGCAGAGACTCGTACAGAGATGACCGAAGGCGCAAACGTTCAAAACGTCACTACGACGACGACAGACCCGAGTTCATGGCGGCTGGGTTCTCCACACCCCGCAACGACCAAGACAGAAGCGACCGACGGTCAGAAGATCGACGGGACACTCGAGACGATCGACGGGACAGTCGAGATGATCGCCGAGACAGTCGAGACCGCGGCCAACGCAGTGATAGCTACAAGAGGAAGGACTGGCGCAAGTCAAGATCCGGGGCACAATCCGAGCGATCATTCGAAGAGAAGATGGATGCTGATTGCAGATTACACCTGTACAAAGGAGAGGACGGAAAACTACGCTCCAATCACTCGATGAGAAACTGCAGGGAGTTCGAACAAATGGCGTCTGATTACATAAATCTCAGAAAGGCAACAGCCGCACACGCACACGCACCCGCGCCCGTGCCTCAGCCAAACAATGTGCCAGTTCTAATGGCACCACCTCCACCACCACAGCCTCATGCAGGCGGAAACATCGCGGGTGCCATACAACCTGTACCTCGGGTGGACGAACCTCAGTACCCTCCACCCCAAGGGCAGATGTACATGATACAGAAAGGTCGCCCTTCCAACAGGGAGCAAAAACTTCGCACTCGACAAGTAAACATGGCAGTCATGTCGCCTCCCGCTGTAACTGAATTCTTGAAGGGTTCTGAAACCGCAATAAGTTTCAGCAGAGAGGACCACCCTCCGTCGGTTGTTCGCCGGGCACTCTGCTCTGGTACTCGATGCGCAAATTGGAGGCTACGCCATGTCCAAGGTATTCATGGACGGGGCAGCGGCATAAACATCATCTTCGCAGATACGCTCCGCAAAATGAACAGGTCAGTCGAAAACCTGCCAAGGTCATCAAATACCTTTCACGGTATCGTCCCAGGCAAAGCAATAAGCCCAGAAGGCACCATACAACTCGACGTAACGTTCGGGGACAAGAACCACTTCAGGACAGAGTCGATGAGTTCGAGTGTCGACTGGAAGTCACAATACCATGCCATACTTGGACGCCCGACGTTCGCTCGATTCATGGCGGTGCCACACTACGCATACCTCCAGCTAAAATGCCTGGACCAAAAGGAGTAATCACAGTCAAGGGGAACTTCAAAAGTCTGACTCTTGCGACCGAGAATTCAGCAAAATCTCTGAGATGTTTGGCATGGAAGCAACTCGCTGATCTAGCGGTCTCCAACGATCGAACACTTATGCCGGAGCACAAAAAGTGGCAGTCGACAGAGCATTCAATGCCACCAATGACACAAGGTCGCATCAGGTGCACCCGACTGACCCGACCAAGACAGTCAATGTCTCGTCGAGTCTGCCTATCGCATAGGAAAGCGCGCTCGTCGAATTCCTCCGTGAGAACTGGGATATATTTGTGGTGTCCAGCCGACATGCCAGGTATTCCCAGGGAATTCGCCGAGCACTCTCTACAATTATTTCCAGATGCTAAACCAGTCAAGCAAACAATGCGCCGCATATCCGGCCCCAAAAGAACCGCAGTCGAAGCCGAAGTCGACAGACTACTCGCAGCAGGTTTCATCAGAGAAATCAAGAATCACAATGGGTGGCCAACCCCGTACTCGTGGAGAAGAAGAACACAGATATCCTTCGGATGTGTAGATTTCACAGCACTCAATAAGTGCTGTCCAAAGGATCACTTTCCACTACCTCGAATCGACCAGATCGTCGACTCCACCGCCGGGTGCGCTCGCTGTCCTTCCTGGATGCTTACTCGGGTTACCATCAGATAAGGATGAAGGAAGAGGACGAAGAGAAAACGGCGTTCATAACCCCACTCGGGGTCTACTGCTACACCACAATGCCTTTCGGGCTCAAGAACGCAGGCGCAACCTACCAGCGCATGATGCAAGATTGCCTCAAAAGCAAATTGGGCGAAACGTCCAGGTCTATGTAGATGACATCGTCATACAACAAGGGAGGAAAACACACTACTCGATGATTTGCGAGAGACGTTCGCAAACCTCAAACGCTTCCACATCAAGCTCAACCCGAAGAAGTGCACGTTCGGCGTGCCAGCCGGGCAACTCCTCGGGTATCTAGTCTCAGCTCGAGGAATCGAGGCAGACCCGGAGAAAATACAGGCCATCTTGACAATGCAAAGGCCTTCAAAGCTCCATGACGTGCAAAAGTTAGCGGGTCGAGTCGCAGCGCTCAGTCGATTCATCAGCAAGCTAGGTGAAAAAGCACTCCCGTTCTATCGACTGATGAAGAAAGCAGACAAATTCGAGTGGACGCCAGAAGCAGAAGCAGCCTTCACGGACCTCAAGCGAGTCCTCACAAGCCCTCCAATCCTCGTCGCACCAAGGGAACGCGAGCCACTATACCTATATGTCTCCGCAACTAACAGGGTGGTGAGCACCGTACTGGTAGTCGAGCGCAGGGAGGAGGGACACACCCAAAGCATACAACGTCCAGTCTACTACTTGAGTGAAGTCCTCTCATAAAACAGCGGTACCCGCACTATCAAAAGCTGGCCTACGCCGTGTTCATGTCCTCAAGGAAGCTGACGCATTACTTCTCCGAGCACCCGATCACTGTAATCAGTACATCAGGGATCGGGGACATCCTCACAAACCCCAATGCAACTGGGCGAGTCGCAAAATGGCTCATCGAGCTAGCACCACGAGACATCAAGTATGATTACCCGAAGGCCATCAAAGCACAAGTCTTACCTGACTTCCACACCGAGTGGATTGAAGCTCAGCTGCCAGGAGCACCAGATGTGTCCAACTCATGGACTATGTACTTTGACGGCTCGAAGAAAAACGAAGGCGCAGGCGCAGGTGTCATCCTCACATCTCCAAAAGGCGACAAGCTCCGCTACATCCTGCAAATGGGGTTCGAGTTCCCATCAAACAACGAAGCAGAATACGAGGCCCTGATCCATGGCATGAGGATGGCCAAAGCCCTCGGGTGCACTCGACTGATGATCTATGGTGACTCGAATCTTGTGGTGCAACAAACAATGAAGGCCTGCGATGCAATCGCAGATAACATGATCGCCTACCGTGACCTGTACAACCTCATGGAAGGCAGCTTCGAAGGCTGCGAGTTGCGACACATAGGACGTGAGAGCAATGAAGAAGCAGATAAGCTAGCCAACATTGGCGCGACCAAAGCACCAGTTCCACCTGGTGTCTTCTTCGAGCGCATCGACACAGATCCATCAAGAAAAAGCGAGCACCTCCTACATCAGCTGCACCAGCCAAGAGCAAAGCACCTAGCACAGAGGACCCGCCAGTCGAGGTGCTCCTCATCGAGCCAACATGGACTCAACCTTTCCTCGCATACATACTCCGCGGCGAGGTACCTGAAGACATAACAGAGTCACGACGTGTGACTCGACGATCAAAGCATACACCGTCATCAACGGCGAACTATACAAGCGCAGCGTATCAGGTATGTTCCAACGTTGCATAGCATTTGAAGATGGCCAAGCCATCCTTCGTGATATTCATGCAGGTACCTGCGGGCATCACGCCAGCAGTCGATCACTCGTAGCCAAAGCCTTTCGCGCAGGCTTTTACTGGCCCACAGCACTCAAAGACGCGGAGGACATAGTCAAAAGGTGCATCGGCTGTCAAAATTCGCCACAAAGCCGCACGCACCCGCATCGGCGTTGAAGACAATACCATTGGCCTGGCCCTTTGCCCAATGGGGCTCGACATGGTCGGGCCACTCAAAAAATCCTCCCATGGAGGGCATACTCACCTTCTGGTGGCAGTCGACAAGTTCACCAAGTGGATTGAAGCAGTCCCATCACAAGTTCAACTGCCACTACAGCAGTCAATTTCATAAAATCCATCATATACCGCTTTGGTGTGCCAAGTAGCATCATCACTGACAACGGTACAAACTTCACGGCTGAAGAGTTCCGAACTTTCTGCAAAGAGCAAGACATCACGCTCAACTATGCATCCGTGGCACACCCGCAATCAAATGGCCAAGTCGAAAAGGCCAATGGGCTTGTGACGAGTGGAATCAAGAAACGCCTCCTGGTCCCACTCAAAAGGCAGCGGGTGCTTGGGTCGAAGAACTTCCATCTGTGCTATGGAGCTTACGCACAACTCCCAATGCTTCAACACAATTTACCCCATTTTTCATGGTCTACGGCGCAGAGGCAATCCTGCCATCAGACGTAAGGTTCAATGCACCAAGAGTCGAAGCATACAACGAAGAAGATGCAGATGAAGCACTCGAAGATGCAGTCGACTTGCTCGAAGAAGCACGCAACACGGCACTCGCACGCAACCGTTTATCAGCAGGACCTCCGCAACTATCACAGCCGTCGACTGCGCACCAGGTCCTTTGAGGTTGGCGACTTGGTACTTCGACTGAAGCAAAAGAAGGTGCACAAACTTGCTCTCCATGGGAAGGACCCTTCATCATCACCGAGGTCATTGGTGGTGGAGCATACAGACTGAAGCACGCGAAGACAGGCGAACTCTCGCATAATCCTTGGAACGTTGCGCAGCTGCGCCGTTTCTATGCTTAGATTGCTCAGTCGCATAATGTAAAAGGCATATATGTCGGATGGCTGCAGGTTTCAGACGCGCTCTTTTCCTTACCAGGGTACCTAAGGGGACTGGAAGGTTTTTAATGAGGCGGCCTGCAGCTTAACATTCATAAATGGAATATAATCAATGATTCCTCATATTTCTCTCTGTTTACTACTCGCATAACTTATTCGCACAACTTAGCTTCATCGAGCACTCGAAGGTTGTGCTACCTCAAAACATAAGCTTTCGCTTCTTCTTCAAACATAATACCCTAGCCGCACTCGAATACTCGGGGCTGGGTCATAAAAATCATACAAACAAGTTGCTCAATAAACAGGTATTGAAGCCCCAAACATCGCAAAAATTCACAGCCCCAATTGAACACTCGGGGGCTGTAAGAATCATATTACATATTAAGTGTTCTCATAAAACCCTTCGATACACTCGGGGGCTGCACAAATACAGTTACACAAAATGTACATCATGTACAAGTGGCACTCGGGGGCTGACCCCTACACATACAACCTTAATCTACAGGTTCTTTCTTCGGCTGTGTCCACTTCTCCTCCTCCTTGAGCACAGTATGGATTAAGACCAATGCGTCCACTCGTGTCTCTCGGTAGTGCTCTTCCATCGGCACAGGACCACCACCTGGTATGGGTGCGGGTCCCATCGCAATCCTTTTAAAATCAAGATGGGGAAGGTGTGATCGCACAAAGGCAAGAGCAACATTAGCCCCGCTAATCAGTTGCTCGCGCACAAACTTCTGGATCGCCTTGCCTTTTCGAAATTTCTTCAGCAATGCAAAAAGGCTTTGTGGTTGCTCATTCAAAGGAAACAAAGCTTCGTGGACTCGAACTAAAGCCAACCTGCAAGTCTCCAGTCGAATTGGAGTTCGCCAAGCTCGGTCAGAAGCCTTACCAAAATGGCGCTCTTCGCCCTGTCTGACCAAAAGGGGTGGGTGGAATACTCAGCACTACTCGCATGAATGTCGAGTCGATCCTGTATCCGTGCCTCCTCCTTTATCGGGTCAGAGCAAACGCCTGCGCAAAAACAAAGGGCTCATCATCGCCCAGTCGAGTCATCTCGCGAAGAACAAAACTCGATGATCCAACAAATAGCTTACATTCGAGTTGCAGGTTTACTCTCCAACTCTTCAAGCAAAAAGGCCTCCCGTTCGAAGTTGGGGATGGCCTCGACTGCAACTCAGCATACGCGTCTTGTGCCTCCTTCAGTTCGCCCTTCACCTCAGAAAGCTTCTGCTGAAGGTAGTCCATAATTTTCTGGTCGTTCACGCTTCGCGACTTCGAAGAACCACCCACAACAGGGCCAGTTGATGGTTTAGAGGCTTGGTTCTACAGTCAGAATAATTAAATGCATAAGGAAGCATGAAGAGCTCAAGCAAAAGGCTCGGGGGCTGCGCCTCCCGATTACTGAATTTCATAATTCATAACATGACAGATACGATGTCTGATGATTTACACATAGCAAAAGCAAAAGGACGAAATTCCTAGACCTAGTCGACAAAGGGATCACTAGCTAAGTCGTCGACTTCTTGGAGGAAGTTTTCTTCGCCTGGACCTTGGCTGCCCTTTCTTCAACAGTTGTTACCAGCTGTTGAGCATATTTCTTGGCGGCTTCCATCCAGGTGCCGAACCCGACGGTTCGGCCATCAGAACCCCGTGGAAACTTCTTCGTGGCTGCGTCAAAATCTGCCTCGACTCCGTGCGCGAGCAACATGAGAAAAGTAGTCTGAGCACCACTTACCATTTGCTCGCGACAGAAGTCAGCAACGGCAGTCCCTTCAGGATTGAATAACTCAACCAGCTCCGCAAAGGAAGATGGTATCTCTCGCCGGGGAAGAAGCTGCCATGGAGGGCGCCCAAGGCACTCGCCGCCTGCGTCAGCATCTCCCCTGCTCTGCTACTGGTAACCTCCGAGACAGCCACACTTTCATCGAGTGAGGCGCCAAGGCTTTGCTTGCCAGTAGCAGTGGGGCCATCCATCACGCCTAGCATGTGGACAAAATAATCAGCACCATATATCAAAACCTCAAACATCTAAGGAACACAGCAAAAATTCGTACCAGTTAAGCTGGTGCTGGCGGCAGACAGTCGACTAATTGCCGACTCTTCTCTATCCTCGGCTGCTTTCAGCCTCTTCTCTAGATCAGCCACTCGACGGGTGGCCTTGTTCAAATTTTCTGCCGCATCAGCGGCGGCTTCTGCAAAAACAAACACACATGGTCAGCAGACTACAAAAGGAGTCAACCTCAACAAGTAGTAATAGCATAAAGAGTTACGCACTCTTCGCAGCTTCGAGTTGCTGCTGCAGGGTGGCGGCTTCCGTCTCCTTGTGCACATACTTGGCACCAGCCTTCAGCAACTCTTGCACAAATGCCTAATTGCACGACATGGGCAAATTCATAACTCAATATCTGAGTCTAGGCAAAAAAATTGGCACTCGATGAGGATTAAAACTACGGCAAGCATAAACTTACGTGCTCCAAGAAGGAGGAAGTCGACGCAGGGATATCTGCAGCCGCAGCTCCACTCTCAGTTGCTGCAACCTCCGGCTCGGGTGGTGTAGCTGTGGCTGTAGCAGCAGGAGTCGCAGGGGTAGGCGGCTGCTCCGGTGGCAGCGTCCGTGCAGTGGATGCTGCGCTACTCTTTTCCGCCGTTGGTGGCGGAGGCATATCCTCATCCGAGGAAACACTGCATCAAAACATTATAAATATACAAGGTGGCATTGTTCATAAAGTGACAACGCATATACACATAATACTTACTCTTCGGTGAGGTCGCATAAACGATCAGGTGCCACACCCATGCTGGGGCGTGATTTCTTCGGGACTCGGGGAGGAAGTGAGCGAATTGGAGGGATGTTGAGTGGCGCCCTTGTCGACTCCGTCTCGTTCTCCTCCTTTTCCTCTGAATCAGCAGTGTCTTCCTCCTCGCGTGCCCGCTTCTGCTTGCCCTGCACCTCAGCATCGCCTTCATCGGCTTCTGGCGTGTGTGCAGTGGCGAGTGAGGCCATTTCATCATCTGAGCCCGCATCGAGTGGCTCGTTGTGCGGCACTGGGCCGTCCTCAGGCAGAGGAGGCATCGACTCATACATTCTGTGGCCCTGCACACAGAAACAGCAAAGGAGTCAATTTCACACATGCATAACATATGAACTGACATATGGTATCGGCTATTACCTCTGGGAGAGGGTTGCTGGTTCATAAGGAGCCACAGGCGAGTTCATCTCGCAAGGTTCTTCATCGGTGAGCTTGGTAAGGCCTCTTACCAACTTCTCCGCTTCCGCATCAGACAGCTCGACTGCGCGTGAGCGGGTTGGATCAGAAGCCCCACTGTACGCCCACAAAGCATGCACTCGAGCTCGGAGAGGCTGCACTCGCCTCTTGGCCATGATGGCCAGAAAGTGGATGCCCGTAACCTCTCGACCAGCAGTGGTCTGGAGCTTAAGCACCTTCTCCATCAGAATGTCAGCCTCTTCGGCTTCGACTCCGGTCGGCTGGGAGATCCAGGAGGGCCTCTTCTTCACCAGAGCATCCGCATCAAAAGGAGGCAACCCGAAAGCTTGGGTGCCTATGGTCACATCCTTGATGTAGAACCACTTCTGGCGCCATCCTTGCACAGACTCCAGGAAGTTGATCTTGAAGTACTCGACATCAGGTCGAGTCTGTACTCCAAAACCACCAGGTCCCTTGGCGCTGTGCTGGCGCTTGACGTTGAAGATGCGGCGGAACAGACCAAAGTGGGGCGCAACGCCCAGAAAGCACTCGCAAAGAACAAAAAAGCACGCAATGTGCAAAAGCCCATTGGGCGTAAAATCGTGCAATTGCACCCCATAAACGTGCATCAGTGCACGCAGAAAGTTGTGAACAGGGAAGGAGAATCCCCTGTTCACAAAATCCACAAAGCAGACCCGCTCATTGGGGCCTGGGCGTGGGATTACCTCGGCGCCGGGGATGCGAACTTGCGAGGTATCCTCAGGGATCAGCCCGTCGTTCCGCAGGCCGGTGAGCATCCTCTTGCTGCAGGAGGACTTGGTCCAGGCGCCCTTGTCCCTCTTCAAACCGCTGGCAGCGGCTCCAGCGGCGCTGTCCGCCGATGCGTTCGCGGCACTCCTGCCCTTCCGGGTGCTCGGCTTCGTCATCGCAGTGGGAGGATGCAAAGGCTTTGCTATGAGGCTATGGCGATGCGTAAGGAGGAAGAAGAAGAAGCAGCGGCGGCGGAGAGCAAATGGCAAGTAAAAACACTATTTACTCCGCCGTCCCCTTTTAACCTCACCGCAAAAGAATCCTCACCGTGGATGCGAGATCGTGGGCTAGGAAGCAAATCCAGCCGTACACGTGGCAGCCGTGGAGAGCAACCGTCGCCGGCCACTCCGCCCACTACGCACGGGAATTTAGGAACTGCCATCATAACTCCGGAGAAATCGTGCCTGAACGGTCAAATCCAGTCCAAACGGCTACACGTTGGGCCCACATACGTGTCACGTCCCATCCATCGCAGCATACTGCACGCCACCGCGTGTCAGATGGCGCAGTCGCCATAAAACGTCATCCCTGACGTCATTACAGCAGATTTGTTCAGAGCGATTTTCGGGTTCGACCAAGGCATATCAATCACTCGATTGTTTTCAGGAGAGGGTCACTCGACCGTTTCTTCGACTGAAGAATATCACTCCCATCGGGAGCATATCCAAAATTTCTTCGACTGAAGATGTTCAAAGATAAGATGATTTTGAGATTATCCTCCATTGCAAACAATACAGCATAATCTCGGGGGCTACTCCCATCGGGAGCACTGTCGTGCACCCGATAGAAATACGTCAAAAAATTCGATTAACATATGCAGGGTAAAATGATTCTGAGATTATCCTCCATTGCAAGCAATAAAGCACAATCTCGGGGGCTACTCCCATCGGGAGCGCTGTCGCGCACCCGATAGAATAATGACAAAGTATCAGTCGACAAAAGTATCGACTCCGTTCATATACAAAATCATACTCGAAACATTCCCGAGTTGCGTCCGCCGCAAATACCTCGGATGCTGCACGCATAGTGCAAAGGTAAGACCCCCGAACTTTCGAGCTGGGCTAAGGACCGTTCCAGCAACGTCAATCCTTATACTTTCCGTGTCAGCAGACATGATGAAAAATCCCGACGGACGCGTTGGGTAAAATTCAAAGTTATACTGCAGATCGACTCAGTAAGACCTCAAGCGGCCTAGTCGAATCTGACCAGTTTGTTCCAGATTCGAGTCCGGGGACTTGAGTTTGATTGAAAGCTAGTAAGGTTTTGCCCAAATGTGTAGTTAACCAGTCCCGATCCGTCGAGTGTACTGGGCCTACTAAGCTATTATCCCTTGATTTTCATAAGCAAAAACCACAGTCGATGAAATACTCGACATAGCCAACATGTGCTATTCATACAGGAATTCCAATTATACAGAATACAAAGCATATGACGTGCACTTACGAATGAGTCCATACCCGATTCTTCGATTCAGACAAGTACTCGGGGGCTACTGACAAGGATATACATCTCGGGTACCCTACCGTGAGGGTACCTGGTGCACGTGATGACTAAAGGCCCAATAGCGAAGAGACAACTCGAAGCCCAAGACGAGAGGCCCAACAAGATGGAGTACCCTCCAAGTTTAGCATAGACATAGTCGATTTATACTTTCCTTATGTGTAAACTAGGTCGGTTACAAACTCCTGAGACCCAGCCTATTTAAAGGCTGGGAGGGGTGCCGATCTAGGACCAAGCCATACTCGAACCACCAAAGCTCTAGCGATATCATCATCTCGCCGGAGCCACCTTGTAACCTCATAATCTCCACGATCAATAACAGACAAGCAGGAAGTAGGGTCTTTACCTCCACCCGAGGGGCCTGAACATGGGTAAATCTTTGCCTCTGCTTGTCAGCCGACGAAACTACCAACACTACCACGTTCTCTCCCCATAATCTCAACCCTAGGTCCTTAACCATGGGATTTGGTGAGGATACCCCTCGTCAACGCTCCTCTCTTAGACCATCCCTCTTTGTTTGCCTTCCACCGTCTACCGAGACATCGGGCAAGAAATAACAAAGGTCGTTAAACTCACTATGACTGGCCAAAGGCAGACAAGCCAAAATAGGAAAATGGATCCATATGACTGAACATGAGGCAAGAAGGGCAGTCTAACCAAAAAATGTAGGAAAGAAGGCAAGGGCTGAATGGGAATCCCATATGGTCTCCTCTCCTTGTACCCATTCTTTGTTCGTCGCCAACCCCGCTTGTTGTCATCTTCGCTCGCTCCTTGAGGGGTTCGAGCATGGTTGGACAATGTACCAAGCCTGGATGGGAAGACTCATCAGACCACCATGTGCCTCTCTGCCCAAGAAAATTGTTGTCGCGTGTCCCCATCGAAGGCCAAAGAATGGGAGTTTGAGGCATGCCACTAGGTGCCCAATCGGTTGCGAAGGTCTAGCGACAGCTTCTAACCGTGCATGGATTGGTGGCGTTGAAAAGGAAGAACCGCCACCTTGCAATAGTTTTACTTAGTTTATGTTTATAACAGGGTTTAGTTTTATATCTTTAATCATTTTCATAGTTGTATAATATTGATTTTAGTTAACTTGAAATGTGTTGGAGTATATATTTTTACTTTTAGTTCCATCTTCCACTGCACATACAGAACAACAACCTAAAAATGCCCCCGACAAGAATACTTAAAGATAACTTGAGGTTGTCAATACGGCCAAAATAGTCCACGTATGCAAAAACAACCGCGTCAGGAGGTGAATGCGGTCCCACCCATTTTCCTAATAGTCTGGTTTTCGCTCTTTCATTCATTTAAGTCATAGTTGAGGGCACAAATGTTATTTCACGAGCAAGTCACCCAAGGCTTTAGCGGATCCTTTTAATGTTAGGATCTGCGTCATATGCACAAAAATGGCGTGTATTAAGTGGAAGACACTACTTCTACTTGTTTGTGAGCTTGGTTTGAAAAGATGAGGAGAAACTTGAGTAACATGGTAAATAATCGAAGGTAGAAAGATAAAAATAAAAGAATATGCCTAGATTGAGCCCTACGATATAGGGCGTGTTTGGTTACCTGCATTACCCCCAAACAGGCCCTGGCGATGCAAAACTGGGCCGTTTGGTTGCCCGGAAAACGAGTTGGCCCGCACCAACACGAACCTTAAAGCACCTCTCAGCCAGGCCCTAGGGGAACGGCCGATTCGGCCGTTTTTCCGGAGCCATGTCTGGGAGAGCTAAATCGAGCGAGGCGGGAAACGGGGTTGCGCGCGGGGATGCAGGCGGGGAGATGGCGGGAGACGAAAAAATGGTCCGCCGTTTGGCGGCAAAGCTAGACTCACCTCCCCCCCCATTCACTCGGTCACCCCCTGGCTGAAGAGGATAAACTTCATTATTTCGGCCCTGAGAGAGGCGGCGACGACGGGGACGGGGATGATTCAGATCTTGCCCACACCAAGGCGGTGACTCTAGATCCGGGAGGCTCCGGCTATGGTGAGGGAGGACGGCGGCGGCAGTGAAGACCTTCTTCTCCAACACTAGCCCAGACCAAGATCTGCCACTACTTCGCCGTCACCGACAGCTCCATGGAGGTAAACACTACAGCTCCTAGGTACTGCGTAGATTAGTAATGGATACATGGTCTAGTAACTCATACTGTACATGGATCTAGGACCCGAGGTCGCAGCTATCCATCAGGTAGCCGCACTGATCATAGTGATGAAGGCATGGGTGCTGTTAGTCCACCATAGAGTTGTGCTTCACAATTACAGAGAGGTAATCAGTTACGGACCATTGTTTGTCCGAGACAAAGAGAGGATGGCCAACCTGAACTACATCTACAACAACAATGAGGTTGAGGCTATCAACATGCTGCGAATGGGTAGAGCCCCTTTTGCTAAGCTGGTGGAGATGTTCAGGTTGAGAGGGCTGTTACAAGACATCATACACACCAGCGTGGAAGAACAAGTGGCAATGTTCTTGCATGTTGTTGGTCATAACCAGAGGTTTAGAGTGATTCACAACACTTTCAGGAGATCCAGTGAAACTATCTCGAGGTACTTCAGGCAAGTACTGTATGTTGTTGGGGAGCTCAGAGGTGAGATGATCAAGCCACCATCAGGCCAGACTCCATAGAAGATAAGGCAAAGCCAGAGGTGGTATCCATATTTCAAGGTGAGCAGCCTTCATCATCTAGTTCATGCCATCCACTCAGTGTTCTGGGTACTAACATCACATTATGTTCTTGTTTACTGGACTGCATAGGTGCTATTGACGATACTCATGTCACAGCTCGGGTGTCCAGGTCACAGGCTGCTGCTTACAGAGGTAGGAAGAACTACACATCTCAGAATGTGCTTGCAGCTGTTGACTTCGACATGAAGTTCACCTATGTGCTGGCTGGTTGGGAAGGATCTACCCATGATGCTAGTATCCTGACTGACAGCATGAGTCGACCTGATGAGATCAACATACCTGAAGGCAAGTTCTACCTAGGAGATGCAGGATATGCATGTCGCCCTGGTGTTCTTCCACCCTTCAGGTCTACCAGGTATCATCTGAATGAGTTCAGCTCTAGGAACTTCCCTTGGACTGCCCATGAATTGTTCAACCTCAGGCACTCTAGCCTGAGAGTTACAGTTGAGAGAGCATTTGCTGCTCCGAAGAACAGGTCCAAGATCCTTGATCAGAAGCCATTCCACCCCTTCCGCGCCCAAGAGAAGCTGGTCCTAGCATGTTGCAGTATGCATAACTGAATCCTAGGATGGGGTATAGATGAGTACTTCCCTGATGAGCAAGATGTGATTCCTAATGGCCAAGACTTGGGCCATGGTGTCGAAGCAAATGATCAGGAAGCTTGGAAGGCGCTGAGAGAGGAGTGGGCTGACTCTATGTGGGCAAACAGAGGCCCCTACAAAATCTGAGGAAGAAGAAGAAGGTGCTGCTGAAAGAGAAGAAGAAGAAGAAGAAGAAGAAGAAGAAGAAGAAGAAGAAGAAGAAGAGGTAGTAGTAGGTAGACCATGCCCATATGAACATTCATTTGCTAGTAGCTAGGATTACCTATTTCTGGTGATGAACTGCTATTTCATAGTAGCTAGGACAACATGTGTGTGGTGACGAACTAGTATTTGCTAGTAGCTAGGACGAAAACTATGTTATGCCTGTCTAATGGCCGCCTTCAACTGCTACTATCCAGGGTAAGCTCACCACCGCTGCGAAGAGGTGAGTGGAAGCAAGCACGTTTTGCAACCAAACACCGGGTTTTTACCCTTAAACATGATATTTGTCAACCAAACAGCCGGACAGAAAAATTGGCTGAAGAGGAACGGGCCTGGCTCCCACTTTGTGGGCAACCAAATGGGCTGCAGAACGTGTCTCAAACCTCATTTTTCCGTGGCCAGTACCTGGCGAGCCACGGATGCAAGAGGACCAAAAAGTATGCAGGTAACCAAACACGCCCATAGTATCTTACATGTTTACATGTGTTTTAGAAATCTAACCTTGGATTTAAACCGAAAAGGAAACAAACAACATGTGGAAGTTCAACCGCAAATTACCGTGTTACCCTGAACAGTGGCTCATATTAACCGCTACCCACGCTCAGCCGACGCAACCGCACGATGGGTACTTCCGTCACGCAGGCGCCACCGTACCGGAAACAAAATCTTCGGAAAAAAATAGATTAAATCCCCCGAAAATCCGCGATCGCGTCTCTTCTCGCCCTCGCGTTCCCCTCTTCCAATTCCCAATCCCTTCCTTCGCTATCCGGCTGCTGCTCGTATTCCATTCGATTCGATTCGATCCATGCAAGTCTCCCACCGCCGGCACACATCCGAATCCTGCTGTAGTTCGCTTTGTCCCGCTCCTCGTAAAAGCTGATCCCCGCCGCCGCGCCGCCGGACTCGAGCCCCGGTGAATCCCTGCTGCTTCCTGCGAAGTTTTTGCTTCCGTTTATTTATAGATGCTTGGAGTGTTCTGGGCGGTTCCTGCGGCGAGACGAGGAGTTCTGGTGGATTTGTATCTGGTCTGCTCAAGGTTCAGCCCTGTGGAGGTTGCAGGACTCTGCTGAGGATTTAGGGGAGACCAGGGTTTCGAATTGCTGCGGTTCTGGTTGACCTTTGGCCGTGGGATTGAGGTTTGGAAGCCACCATGCCGAGGAGCACGCGACGCAGGTCCCGCAAGCACGGCCGGGAGGAGCGGGATAGGTCGGACTCCGACGAGGACCCGCGGCCACGGGAGCAGGAGGACAGGAAGAGGTCTACCAGGGACTCGAAGGGCTCGGAGGAGCACGAGAAGCGGCAGTCCTCTGCAGTGTCAAAGCTTCCCAATGCAGCCGAGGCATCTGGTTCGTCGGTGGAGGGGCAGAAGAAGAGGAAGAGCAGAGGGGAGCAAGAGGCTGCCACTGGGGATGAAAGGTGGAGTGGCGGCGGGGAAGATGAGAGGCTTGATTACCATGACTCGAAGAAGTCGAGGAATTCAGATGGTGATGTCAAGGGGAAGTCTGCAAGGAAGTCCAAGGAATCTGATAGGTCTGACGAGGTTGGCAGGAGGAGGTCAGATAAAGCGACATTATTGGAGGAACATAGTGCGGGCGAGCATCACCGAGTGAAGGAGAAGGGGGTGGATCTTGAGGCACATAAGTCGAAAGAAAGCAAGCAAGTGATGGTGCTCAAGGAAGACAGTATGGATCAGCAGTATAAGATGGCGAAGGATAAGAATCATGAAAAGGGGAATGGGGGCAGGCATGATGCCTCGTTAAAACCTATGACAAGAAACAAAGAGGTGAAAACACGAGATTTGGACAGCGATCAAGCGAGGAATAAGTATAATGGAACTGATGGTAGGTATTTTTCACCCTGCCCTACATACTTAAACTTTGTCGGTTGATATTCACGATGAAGTATCACTTGCTATACTGACAAAAGCATCATATGGATCATGGAACATGAACACCTGTTAATTGCATAGTTGTTGTTAACAATAGAAGGATAAACCACTAATGCTGAAGTTAATAAACTAGAAACTGATATGTTATATGTTTACTGAATGTTTTTTACTTGATTTTCTTTCCATTGATTTTACTTATCGCAGGGACATCTCTTATGATGACATTTGACTTCATCTGTTCATATTTGTTGCCTGTCTACACTTCCTCGACTAGTGTTATTTTTTACATAGTAGGATTCAGTAGCAGTTTTATGTAGGTATGAGTTGCAGTATTATAGCCTTTGCCCCAGGTAGTGAGATTTGACCTTAGTATTTGTTGTTTGCGCCTGCTATTCTACTTGCGTATTTCCAAACAGTATAGTCTTGACTTCAACCAGAAATCCCCATACTAAATGCAAGCTGAAAATGCAGTTTTCGTGATACTAATGGGTTAGATAGTGTTAGGTTATTGTGTATAATACATAGAAGTGTGTGACCATAGACCATATAGAAGTGCATTGCACGCAGGTGCAGATGTGGGTATGATGTGTGCGGCTGTGCACCAGAGTCAATGAAGCACTAGACACTGTTTACACTTGATAGGAGAACCATGTACACCTGTGTTGATAGATATATCATAAAACTAGAAAATGTCTGAAAGATTTTAGATGGTGGGATGCTAGTGCTCCTGGACATCAATCCTTGTTCATTCCTAATTCTTGAAATTTCAAATCTGTTAACTGTTCTATTGTGTGTGTGTGTGTGTGTTATTATTTTGACATGAACCATTCCTTATGTTGTCAGGATGGATTCAATGCGATATAAGTTATTTCTGACTTGTTCCTATGCATTAGTAGAATATATGTGATTTGAAATAGTTTATGTTGTCTTATTTGTTATCCATGCAACATCGTCAATTTGCAGAACGATCTACATGACTATCATATCTTCTCAACATTTCTTGAGCCTTGCACATCACGTCATTGATCTGTTTGTGTATGTTCTGTCGCAACACCTTCTCATAAGGACAGAGCCTACATCCTGGTTACACGTTATGGTTTAAATAGATCAAAAATCAAACAAGTGGTATTATGGTCAGAATCTTACGACTGTAAAAACACCACGTTAATCAAAAATAGAGTATTGGTGTGAGTTGGACTTTAATCATTTTTTATCTCTGAAGCATCTATGTTTTAATTTCTATTGATATCTATTGTTTCATTTAATTAGCAGATCGTCAACTTGAAGATGAGTTGCATGATGGAGAACAAGAAAAGAATGGGAGGTACAGGAAAACAAAGGATCAGTCTGTTGGGAAAGATGAGTCACAAGGTGGCAGCAGGGAAAGGCAAACCATACCTAGGGATGTTCATATAAAAATTGATGGATGTTATGAGCAACAGCACACAGATGAAAAATCCAAAGATGACGTGACTAGAGGTGTGGACAAACGTAGAGAAGAAAAATATAAGGATGATAGGTCCAAAGTTCAGGATAGGCATAAAAATAACAAATACAAAGATGATAGGCATAAAGAAGAGGAAAGGCATAGAGATGAAAGGTACAAAGAGGAAAGGTCTAGACATGAAGATAGACATAGGGATGTAAAATACAAAGAGGAAAGATCTAAAGAGGAGGGCAGACAGAAGGATGACAGATACAAAGAGAAGCCTAGAGATGAAGAGAAACCTAGGAATGGAAGATCTGATAACAGCTCTAGAGAGAAATATCGAGATGATATTTATAGAAATCATAGGAAGCAAGATGGTGAATCACGGGACATGCGATCCTCAAAGGACAACACTAGAGACAGATCTTTGGAAAAGCACTACAAAGAGGAACTTAAATACTCAGAGAGCAGATACAATAAAAATAGACTTCATGACAATGAGGATGATGCATCTGCTGCTGATCGTAGGAGCACTAAGTATAGAGATGATATCAAAGGGAAGAAACGGTCTTATGAAGAAAGTGTTCATAATGGCGATCTAGAACCCAGGAATGCAAAAGAATATCATGCAGATGCTACTACAAAACACAGGTCTGAGGTAGGCTCATTTCTATCTAGTGAAGACCGTAGACGGGAATATGAGAAGGTTGATTCTCGGAGGAGGGATTTTGAGAGGAAGAGCCCTTCTAGATCCAGTACATATCATGTGAAGGAGCAAATCAGGTAATTTTTCCCACTGATGACCACATTCTTCTCTGCATTACATTGCACTATAACCTTTTAAATGGGAAACACATCTTGGTATCTATCTTTGTGCCTTTGCATTCGATTGTGTTTAAATTAATAATATTGTTTGTTCTATAATGCTATTTGTGCTTGTGCATAAAGTTGATTGATGGAGCTACTTTATCTTGTTCGAGATGCCTTTTTTTCCCAAGTGTTTGGAAGAGAGATTACTCGAGTGCAAATTCAGTTTCAGTTTCAGTTTCTTTTTGACATGTATTCGCTGCCCTGTTTCGAACAGAGCCAAGAACTGCTATGAGTGAAAACATAAAAGTAGTTCTAGTAGTTGTGGGCACTTCTATCATCTGTTTATGCATGTTATTTTGGTACTGAACTTCTAAGTTTCCACTCTGTGTTAGAAAGGTTTTCTGATGGTCAAACTATAAGTGGTTGGAAGTTACAACCTGCATGAATGCGACTATCTGAAAATTTGGAAATCATTTTTTGTTTCAGGCATTTCCCAAAACAAGAAGAATCCTCACCCAGGGAACATGGTGCTGCTCTTGGAAGACATAGACTAACATCTGACTTTCAATCAGTTGGGGTCTCAGTAAAACTGATGCAAGTACCAAAGAATCCTCTCTTCCCTCAAAAGATGGTAGAAGTTCGAGATCTGATGGCCGACCAATTCATTTTAATGACAGACAACCATCAGTGACTGATTGGCAAGTTCCTGTCCGGGGCAATCTGAGGCATAGTCTTGATATGGTTGATGGCTCAGTGAAGAACGGCAATACTAGACAGCATGAGTTATTGTTGAATGGTCGAGCTACAGAGAATTATCAAAGTGCATCGCCAGGGCATCTCCATCCGGTACCTGATAGATCTGAGATGGCCACTCAAAGATCCTTTGATGATGATACTAGGAGCCAGGTTAGGGAACGGCGATCAAGCAGCCGCTCTAGAAGAAGTGGTACTGTTGATACTGCAAGAGGGCATGGTAACACTTGGAATAATCCCTCTTCATGGCCTTCACCAGTACCTAATGGGTTTGGTCCTTTCCAGCATGGGCCTCCAGTCCCTGGTTTTCACCCAGCTATCCACCAATTCCCTCAATCTTTATTTGGGATGCGACCACCTATGGATATGAATCATGCTGGGGCTCATTATCCTCTGCATGGACATCCTGAAAGTTTTTCTCAATTTGCACAACCATTTTCATGGCACCATCCCGCAGAAGAACCATATCTCTCTCGATTTCCAGGTTGGGATGCAAACAGAAGTGTCTTTGAAGAATATTCAGACAGCTATAGCAGACAAGATTTGGGCAGGAATAAAGATCATGATTTTCAGCAGCACTCAGAGTCAGAGGTGCCACTTCCATCTCATACTTCTGACAAGCCTTCGTTAACTCAGTCCCAAACTCAAAATCAAAGTGAGAGCTCTGAAGTTAAAACAGTTGATGAGAGCAATGCTGAAAAAGCTGATGCACATGCTCCAAAATATAGATCTGAGAGAACTCCTGGACCTTCTAATGTAGAAGTGGATTCTCGGTTTTGCTCTAACTATTTTAAGAGCCTTGACATTTCTACAAGCCTTGCTTCACCAGAGTTGTACAAAAATATATTGCAATGAAAGGGGAGTTGGAACTGGCTGGATCGTGTAAATTCAGCATGCATCGGTGCTTGAAGGTAGCTGAGTTATTTACATGTATAGTTAACTGGTTAAAAATCTTTTCATTTAAGCATATGAACCTTTCTGTTCCCTTGTGCAGAATAATAGAAACGAGCAAGGATATCAAGCACAAGGTTTGGAAGACATAATACAATCTGTGTCTTCTGGGAAATCAACTTCCATATTTGAGGTACATCTTTGAAAGATCCAACTTTAAGAAACATTCATGACAGTATTCCTCCAGCGCATGAATGGCTATGTTTAGGGTCACCATGTTATTCAGGCTTCTCGATTAGGGCATTTTTCTTCATAAGCCCCAGAGAAAAATAATAATTTATTTTCCTGTCTGGAATAAGGCTATATGGCTCCTAATGTCCATTTTGAAAGAGAGACGAGCTTTATTTAAGTAAAGCTTCTAAGATGAATGCCATAAAGAGCCACCTACGGTTTGAACCATGGGGCTGTCAGTTCCCAAAAGTTGGCTTATGTTTTGAGACCTCGCATTGAGCAAATACTACATTGGGAAGTCTAAAAATTGTCCATGAAATATGCCACAACGCTTATGTTGCATGTTAAATCCCCAACCTAGAGCCTTCAAACATTAACTAGCTTTATTGGTTGTCTTGTTTGGCTTGAAATTATTGTCCTGTATCTGAGCACATTATCATCCTTATTTACTATTGAGCCAAACAAGTTAAAATTTGCACCAGACGCTGTACGGTAATGTTACTGTAGCTCCGATAATTGTTCAGTAGCGTAAAGAAGTATCTAGTTTTTAATGGCTATGAGATCAATGGAAAAATTCTATCTCCTCTTGTAATTATTACATCAGAACCTTCTAAATTATTACATCAGAACCTTCTATTGCGTCTATTGTTAATATAATTTGGCTCTAGCGATCCATGTTGGGCCTGTGATGATTATTGATGTGGTTTAACTTTTACAGAATGCCATGGCGCTTTATAGTTCGAGCACTGGTTCTTGGAAGACCAAAACTCTCGCATCATCTTCACAACCAGAAAGTGATGGGACGATTAAGGAGGCTTCTGCAGACATGGTGGAGGAAGGTGATGCTACTGTAGCTGAGGATCAGGCATTGCCTTGTGCTGATAAAGGCGATGAAATATGCAACACCGACCAGCCTCAACGTGCAGTGAATTTTAGCATGCCTGGTGAAGCTGGGTTGGCAAAAGATTGCAGCGATGCAGGAGAAGACAAGGCAGGCTCAAATCTTGGGGACGAAAACCTCAGCACCAAACATAGCGAGGGGCATGCTTCTGACGCTGAGGAGCCGCTCCCTCATGATGGCAAAGCCCTGCAACCTAGTTGCGACGCGGTAGGCAGTATTCCCGACGTTCCGAATGAGCAGGTTTCTGATGCTACGCTTGCCTCTGGTTCAAAGTCGTGCGAGGATGTCGTTCCAGGTTGTAGGGCTAATTTAAACCGGATACCTTGCTCTCCTGGGAGTACTTAAAAAACAATTTATTCCATTTATTGCTCCAATTAGTATCCCAGTCCCTTTGGCTGGTATCCTCATGCATTTCGTTTCCTCTTTCCCATCATGTTCTGTTTCTCTGAGAATGGCAGCATTCTCCAGTGTGCCCCCTTGTTCTGCCGCAGCGTGTGGCGGCTCAATTGCGATCAATAAAAAGTTATCTTCTTTGCTTCACTATTTTCTTCTAGAAATTTCAACTACCGCCACTCACAACCTAGGTTTACCGTTGCTTTTCTTGTGAAATGATAAAGGGTAGCTTTCTTTTTGTTGAAATCAAAAGGGTAGAATTAGTATAGTTGCTTTGGTTATTTTAGGGAAAACACTTTTGCCTCCCGAGCTCCAGTGCACCCCTTGTTCTGCCGCAGCGTGTGTGGCGACTCAATTGCGATCAATAAAAAGTTATCTTCTTTGTTTCACTATTTTCTTCTAGAAATTTCAACTACCGCCACTCACAACCTAGGTTTACCGTTGCTTTTCTTGTGAAATGATAAAGATAGTTTTTTTGTTGAAATCAAAAGGGTAGAATTAGTATAGTTGCTTTGGTTATTTTAGGGAAAACACTTTTGACTCCGAGCTCCAGTACCCCCTCTTATAAAAAAAAGGTTTAAAAATTATATTTATAAGTTGTAAAAAATTCTGAAAAAAGCATGCACGTTGTCAATGATGTATTCCACAAGCGTGTAAAATCTTGACTTGAAATACTTTATATTCTGAGCTACACAAAAAAAGACAAATATTGTATATTTTGGAGATTTGAAAGTATGCATATTTAGATTCACGCATTTGTCATTTTTGTGTAGATCATAATATAAAGTATTTCAAATCGAGATTTTGCACGTTTATGGTATATATCATTGGCAACGTGCATGATTTTGTTCAGATTTTTTTGAAACTTATAAATAAGATTTTTGAATTTTTTTAACAAGAGTGATCACTAGTAAGAAATCTCTACTCCCGAAGGTTCTGTATAGGTTATGTGGAAAAACGACTGAAACTTGGCTCTTCCTGTTTTCGAGCTTGGATCCCTTTCATCCATGTATCTGGTGGAAGCAACATACGTACTCCCTCCGTTTGTATCTACCCACTAAAACACATATAAATACATCCATATTTAGATTAATCCGTGTCAAGTATTTCTAGGTGTCAAGTATTTCCGCATGGAGGGAGTACAACTTAAATCCTCTAATCCATACCGCATGTCCGCTTGATAGGGGAAACCAAAACCATATAGTAAGAACTGTAATTATTAGTCTTTTTTTAATGGGTGATGTAGTGTTACTGAGTGTCACTCCCTACTTCCTGATAGCTCAAGTGGTAGTTATTATGTCCAAAGAGTATTGTTCCAATGCATGATCATGGACCAAAAGTCAGATCAATGCTCCACCTTTTACATCCAAATTGCGGCACTGCACCAGCTTAATTTCTGATACAGGCGAAGACATCAAGTCCTCAATGCAAGCACGGCAACAACACAAAGGCAGCAAGCATGGTCTATCAACGCATACACGGCAACACAATCAAATGCAGTGATGGCACATAACTGAAAATGGAGTAGAAAATTGTAATCTGCGTGTCCATGCTCCACAATTCTAAAGAAGATTGCCCGTAAACACAAAATCATCACTGCTGCATACTGAATTACTGGTACATCTTAGGAATTTCTCCAACTTCTCTGAACCATGAGCACGGAAAAGTAGAAGGAATGACATCTTAAGTATACAGCGCACCCAACTCGGTCCGGCCGGAGACTCTGGCCGAGGCCTTCACCGGATCGACGCCGAGCTCCGCCGCCACGCGCCGCATGACCCCGAGGTCAGAGGGCCTCGCGGCCGCTGGCCAAGTCACCACCATGCTCGCGGCCTTCCTCCGGATCTCGCACTCCGCCATCACTGCCGCGCCGAGCCCGTCCATAACGCTCCCCGGAGGTGCCAGCGCCGCGACGCCCTTGGCCGCGCCGACGCCTCCCAGCCGACGAGCCGCGCTGGTCTCCAGCTTCCCCTCCACCGGCTCGTCCGCGGCGAGCCTGCCCCTGTACGCATCGCTGCGGACCGCGTCAAGGACCAGGACCTCCTCCGGCTGGAGCCCGGAGATGAGGCTCCTGGCGGCGGCGCGCGCATGGTGGGCGGGGACGGCACCGTGGGCGGCGGCAATGAGGGCGCCGGAGGACGGGTGGAGGTACACGCGGATGGGCGCGTGGGACTGCTGCAGGGGGAGGTCGGGGAGGAGGAGGGAGGCGTGGAGCGGAGGCGGCGGGGAGGGGAGGAGGGCGAGGGAGGTGGGGGAGATGAGGACGATTAGGAGGCGCGCGGCGGGGCTAGGGTTTGGGGAGACGACGAGGATGGGGGTGGGCTGCGGCAGGGGAGCGGCGAAGTTGTCGAGGTCGTCGGGGGAGAAGCGGGACGGCGGCGGCGCGTCGGTGACAACGTCGTCCATGGCTGCGATGCGATCGGTGGCGGCCTGGTTGGGGTTTGCTTCTTGGTAGGGGGCTATTGAGGGGCCTGGTGGGGTTTGCTGCGTTCTTGGCAGGGGCCTGGTGGGTTAAGGGGGGTTTGTTTCTTTCTTGAGCTTCAGGTAAACTTTTTTTTAGCTTCAGGTAAACTGTTGCAAAACAAACCATATAGCCGGCGGCTGCTACTGATTTCCTGTGATGAATAGCTCTAAAACCGAATGAATCAAAAATACCTTAAAACCGGCCTAAAGTTAAAGATTTATTAATGGGTAATGTTGCTCCAATACATAACCAAAGAGCAGACAGTCGTAGCTTCTGGGCGCCGAAAGGGGTTTTGGGGTTTATTGACATCTATACCTCTTATAAAGCAAAACCCCACTAAGTGCATTTATTATTTTTCTATCTCAACATGCAAACTATCCACATCATCCATGCTATTAGCCAATCAATTGTCCATGTCATTTCCACTAATACTTATTAATATACACATCATACATTCCTCCAACCATCTAATAGTTCACATTAACAATATATAATACACACACAATTCATGTCTATGAAAATTTAGTATGTCGACTATGACCAATTGATTTTCGTATATTCATTTAATATGTCCTACCTTTTGTACCATTTTATTTACACGATATAGTTTCTAAAGTGATACCCGCTGCAACGCGCGGGGTATCTTCTATTTCTCTTGAAAGGATACTGACACATAAACCATTAAGAGAACATTCAATAACTTATTGGGTACAGTACGTGGATTTCTGTCAAGAAGCTTATTCTCTGTCCGATAGCGGTGAGCGTTGATTGTCCGCTAGATAAGTAAGATACCTTCGGGCAGGATCCTCCTAATTAAGATTTGAATTAGCACTTTTCAGAAATGCATCGAGCTGAGTTCGGGTCGCGGCTCGGGCGTCGTAGTCGGTCTTCCGGCGTGTCCGATAGATTTTCTCGTGCTTCGTTGTGTTGCTATGGAGTCGGAGCTGCGGTGGAGAGCCTCTTTGCGGTGACAATGACGGACAACCGGTGGTTTGCGGAGTACTCGGTCGGCGCAAGCCCAACATATTTCTCCTTTCGAAGCTCTTCGTCAAAGTCGAAGTTGTTTGTCGCTCGGTGCGTGTGGCCGACTATTGGCATGGCCCGATATGGGTTCCAGCATTGATGCGGCAAGGGCCGTGTTGGTGGTCATCGAAGATGGATTTAGAGTCGCTTGCTCATGGAGGAGTGATGACGATGACGTTTGATGGCAACCCCGACGGTGGCTTTCTCTTCGTTGATACGTGTGGGTGTCCATGTCGGTCGGTGGTGGTGCCCAATGTGGTCGTGTTCCATGACGACACTGGTGCATTTGCATCGGTTTTCGGCCGGTTCCTCGTTAATTAACCGGTCATCTTTCTTCTTGATCAATGAAAATGGTAAGTCTTTTACCTTGTTTCAAAAAAAGAATTGCTTACCGCTTACTTCAGTTCGGCGGTAAGTGCTTCTGAAAAAGAGGTCCAACTCTTTTTTTCATATACTTCAAAATTAGTGCGATTTGCTAAATATTGAAGAATTTTTGCTAAACCCAAACACTTCAA
Organism: Poa pratensis; assembly: GCA_947311845.1. Classification (NCBI taxonomy): domain Eukaryota; kingdom Viridiplantae; phylum Streptophyta; class Magnoliopsida; order Poales; family Poaceae; genus Poa; species Poa pratensis. The sequence goes on from CAMZMU010000108.1 coordinate 13,891,648, forward strand.
AGTATTTAAAACAACAATATTTTTTAGAAACCACCGTTTTCTTGGAATACATTAAAAATACTATACTTCCAAACGCACCCTAAGTGGCTAAGTTGTAACGTGTGTCATGCTTTTCAAACATAGTGGGATGGACCCATTTGTACAGGAAAGTTTTACCCCTAGAGGATTAGAGGATGAATGGATGATCCTCCAGGTCGCTACACTCGTCGCTCCACTCACACAGTCATACGCACAGACACACATCACATGACAAACAACCATGGCCTCATTCGGCAGTCATCGGCGTTCTTCCTCCATTCAACGTGTATGTTGTCGTCCTCCACCGCCAAGAGTACTCCATCCCCATCTCCCGAAGTTCGCCGGAGCTAGCACCAACAGACAAGTTGACATGGAAGCTCCTCATGATCTCGACATAAACCACAAAATGGAAAGCATTTACCATTACAGTTAAAGGATGATGTGGGTTACCATTGGAAATGAGTTCATAATCAATAGATCCAGATCTGGTGTGGAGGTTATGCCGAACGGGTATACCTGCCACGGTGGATAAAACCTGGCCCACCAAGGAGGCCCATCAGATAAAGCCGGAGGGCTTAATGGAGAAGGCCTCATGGGCTTAGGCGCAAGGATAAGCTCTGGGCTGGCTTAGTGAAGTCCAAGACGAAGGCCTGGCTGCGTTCGCCTTAGGGAGCAAGTTAGGGTTTGTTACCGTGTTAGTCTAGGACTCGTGATCTAGGTCGGTTAAGGCTTTCCTTGTAGGGGAAGGCTTGGCGCCTTTATAAGCCAGCCTTCCAGCAGCCTTAGGGCACGCATACAATCTCATTGTAACCTGTACACATATTCTCCTTGAGTGAATTATAGCAGCACGTAGGATCTCGCCACCGTCGTGAGATCCGAAGCTGGGTAAGATCGTGTGTGCAATCCCGTCACTGGAACCCTCTACGTTCTTCCCCACCTCCTCTACGGTACGTATGAATCCATAGTAGTTCCGCGTTACCAATACCTCGACAGTTGGCGCCCACCGTGGGGCCCAAGGCGTCGGGAGTTTTGTTTCAGGCGGGAGCATTGGGCGAGATCGGCAAGACTATGGCGTTGGTCGCGCCCGCATCATCAACAACTTTGGGTGCATCGAAGACGACGGGTCCTACGTCCCAGCAAACGACGCACTGGTGTCAAGCTTCGTCGTCCCCTTCGGCACCATCAACATCTTCATGGGTTTTACGGCTGAGGCGTATGGATTCCCCAGGGGATCCGCCGCCTTTTGGCCCACCCACCACCCCATCGATTATGCAATCGAGCAACAACACAGATCGGATCAGGCCTTTGTCTATCGCGATCTGAGTGACTCTGATACCCAAAGCGATTCTGACTCCAGCTCTTATGAGCTTATGGAGCCCGCCTCTCGCTTTGTCGGTGTCATTGACGCATCTGGCCCTAAGCCGGCCGAATCTGACCCTGAGTCAATATTACCTGCCTTACAGACAGGAGCAGACTCAGAAGCCGGATCTGATGGCACCGCTCCAATGGCGGAAGATTCAGATCTCGATGAGCATAAGGAGGAAGACTTTGCAGCACAGGTTGCCGCGCGAGGCTATGGCTCATCCGATCCAAACGAAGTCTTAATGACTTTCCCGGCACAGATAGCTAAGGATGGTGCGGCCGCGGCTAAGCCAGACGAGGCTGAAGTTTCCTCTAGCATCAAACACATTGGTGACAAGGCGGAAAAGCCAGAGGATGTGCTGGACCCTAAAAGGCCTCCCCCGGCTACGCCTATTGAAGAAGACCTGGAGCGGTCAAAGGAGGAACACATGCGCGCATTGGAGCTTCTCAAAACACCTTTGGGACCAAATCCAACCGCGGTTGAACTTGAGGAAAGACGGAAAGCGCTCCTGGCTGAGACTGAAGTCAACATCAAGTATAAGTTGTCCCTCCTGAACAAGGAAAAAGAGTTAATCCTAGTTGGAAAGGCTCTAGAAGAGGAAGAGTACCAGCGTGAGCGCGATGTTGAGAAATTCCGCAAAATACGAAGTATACGTGACCCTCTTCTGCATCGGGATCTGCAGGGAAACTTCGAGAAGACTTCTGCCCAAAAGCCTTAAAGCCTTGGCAGAAATACTCTTTCAGAGTTAACCCTGATGGAGTCATATTCTTCTCCACCCCGGCCAAAAACCTAGAGGCGGCCAGGGAAATCATGGGAGACGAAGCAGTCCCAATTGAAGAGCGCCACCATTATTCTAAAATGCTCATCGAAAAGGCGGTAGAGCAGCAGGCTAAGGCGGACTCAAACTCAAAACTGGCGGACGATACGCGTCTTTGCAAGACAGCCGTTGCCGGCGGTGGGATCCAGAGGAACCAGCTGGTTCCAGTAGCCATGGCAATAAGGGTAAGGAACCCAGGAAGGACAAAGTTCCTGACAAGCACAGGGATGAGTCAAAGACTGGGTCCAATCGCCATAGTGACAAAGGCAAGGACGACCACCGGCAAAAGGATAACACACGCCATAAGAAGAATGATCCGCCTCGCCGTGAAAGAGATCAAGACAAGGGGAAGGACGCACGGCGTGGGAGTGACCGGCTTAACATGCCACCTCCGCCCGCAGCACGGGCAAGAGACGAAGGAAATAGGGGCAACAGAGATCCGCCTCAAAGGCGATCTCGCTCCCGCTCCCCTCATCGCCAAAGCCGTCAGGAGGAGCCAAGGCGTAGCCAATCCAACAAAGGGCCAGCCAGGGAAAACACTCATATCTCAGACGCCCGCATCCGTCTCGATGAGATTAAAGCGGCCAAAGAGGAGTCTTACCTGGGCCCTGTGTGCTTTGGACCGGCGATTCGCAAGGTGCAACTCCCATCCTCGCTAGGCAATGTCAAGAAAATTGTGGACAAGTACAATGGCATTGACAAACCGGACATATGGCTGCCTGATTACATCCACGCCGTTGGTATTAATGACGGTGATTACAATGCAGCTGTACGTTTTCTTCCACTCATGTTGGAGGGAACGCCCGGTTGTGGATCGACACTTTGCCAGAAAAGAGTATCCACAATTGGCAAGACATGCAGAAAACATTCATGCAACACTTCTCATGCACATACAAACGTCCAAAGGCTTACTCAGATCTACTAAAGTGCGCTCAAGTGGAGGGGGAGTCAAGCAGAGCTTTCATAGCTCGATGGACAGAGACAAAGAATGCATGCGAAGACGTTTCTGAGATCCAGGCCATACATGCTTTTATGAACAGCCTGAAGAAAGGCAACATGATGAGATATATGTTGCCAGCCAAAACATCAAACACCTCGGCGAGCTCTTAGACAGCGCGAACAATTACGCTGCAGCAGAAGACGACGCTCGAGCTGACGACGGCGATCTGCGCATGGACATAGCTGTTAACCCGGAAAAGCGAAACAACAATCAAAGCCGGAAAAAGAAGGAAGCCAACGATGCGCCAGGACCATCAAAGGAGGTAGCCTTTGCCAATAAGAAGGGTGGCCAGAGCGGGGCTAGCAGATGGCAGAAGAAGAGCGATGACAGTCAAGGGTCAAGACCCATTAAAATCACCTATGACGACATCAAAGATGAACCTTGTGCCCATCATAGCAAGCTTGGCAAATGCACCCATACCAACAGGCAGTGCCGCCTTAACGATGATATCAAGAAGGATCCGACGCTGGCTTCAAGGCAAAACAGTTCAAGCGCAAGAACCGTAAAGACAAGAAAGAGCAGAAGGACAACGAGGAAAGTGCTTCGGAGCCGGAAGATCAGGAGCCAAAGCACAAGAGGAGCAACAAGTTTCCAAGGGTCGAAACAAGCCTTGTCACTTTCCTTGCCACTCCTTCGGCCAAAAAGGAAAAGGCAGCCTGGAGGGAACTCAATGCCACTATGCCAGCGGTTCCCCAGTATCTCAACTGGTCCGAGCACCCCATTACATGGGACCGCAACGATCATCCTGATCATATTCCACAGAACCCAGGGAATTACGCTCGTTGTAAACCCAATTGTGCAGCAATGCAGGCTTTCTAAGGTGCTTATGGATGGAGGGAGTAGCATCAACATCCTCTATCTTGAAACCTTAAAGCGCATGCGCCTTTCTGAGACACAGCTAAAACATAGCACAGTCAAGTTTCACGGCATAGTGCCAGGCAGGCAGGCCAGTTCTATGGGAACAATGTCTTAGACGTCACCTTCGGTGACGAAACAAACTATAGGACTGAGGAAGTTGCCTTTGAGGTGGTGGAATTCAAAAGTGCGTATCACGCAATCTTTGGCCGCCCAGCCTTTGCCAAATTCATGGCACGCCCGTGTTACATCTACAGCAAGCTCAAAATACCTGGACCAAACGGCGTCATCACGGTCAATGGCGACTTCAAGAAGGCGAAGGAATGCGAAGCAGGAAACGCCGTCTTAGCAGAAGCAGTCATCAGCAAGGAAGAGCTGGAGCAGTACAAGAAAGAAGTTAACACCAAAAATGCCGGATGGTAAAAGCCTCCTTGCGCCTCGGATGTCACTTTCAAGGCCAGCTCAAACTCGAAGAAGATCGTGCTGGACAACGCGATGCAAGCAAGACGACGAACATAGGGCGGACCTCAGTGACGCATAGGAAGGCGCGCTCGTCAAGTTCCTCCGTGAGCAACGGGATATTTTTGCATGGTCACCATCAGACATGCCAGGAGTACCCCGGGAACTTGCCGAGCACAGCCTTAATGTCGCCAAAGGTGCCAAGCCAGTAAAACAAGGTCTTCGTCGCTTCGGTCCAGAGAAGAAGAAAGCAATAGGAAAAGAGGTAGCTCGGCTTAGTGCCGCTAATTTCATTAGAGAGGTTATCCACACAGATTGGCTAGCAAATCCTGTATTAGTACCTAAGAAGGACGTGAAAGACTTGCGCATGTGCATAGATTTCACCGGCTTAAACAAAGCCTGTCCTAAAGACCCCTTCGCATTGCCGCGAATTGATCAGGTCGTAGATGCTGTATCAGGTTCTGAATTACTATGCTTTTTGGACGCTTACTCTGGCTACCACCAAATTAAGATGAAGGAGTCTGACCAAATTAAGACTTCCTTCATCACACCTTTCGGAACGTTTTGCTACATAACTATGCCTTTCGGGCTTAAAAACGCTGGCTCAACGTACCAACGGTGCATACAACGTTGCCTACACGATCAAATAGGCCGCAATGTTCACGCTTATGTCGATGACATTGCCGTTATGTCGCGAAAACGCGGCGATCTCATCGTTGACCTTCAAGAAACCTTTGATAACTTAAGAAAATATAACATGAAGCTAAATCCGGGAAAATGCTTTTTTGGCGTCCCAGCAGGAAAACTTTTAGGCTTCATTGTTTCAGAAAGAGGTCTTGAGGTTAACCCAGAAAAGATTCGAGCTATCATGGACATCAAAAAGCCTACTTGTCTTAAAGATGTCCAAAGGCTCAGGATCTGCAGCAGCTGTAAGCCGATTTATTAGTAGGCTTGGGGATAAAGCTTTACCCCTATACAGGTTGTTGAAGAAAACTAAGACGTTCGTCTGGACTGAAGAGGCAGATGCAGCCTTAGCACAGTTAAAAGACGCCTTAGTTTCAGCACCAATATTAGCGTCTCCTCTACCACAAGAGCCGATGCTACTTTACATGGCGGCTACCAACCTAGTTATTAGTGCAGTGGTTGTTGTTGAGCGAAAGGAAGAGGGCAAGGAGCTACCGGAACAAAGGCCGGTATATTATATCAGCGAAGTCTTCTCCGAATCCAAACAACGATACCCTCACTATCAGAAGCTGGCTTATGGAGTTTTCTTCGCAGCCAGAAAATTACGCCATTATTTCCAAGAGCACCCAATCACGGTAGTCAGTAAGGCGCCATTGGGTGACATTATAAACAACACCGATGCCACTGGACGTGTGGCTAAGTGGGGAATTGAATTGGCAGCCTTCGACATCCAGTACAAGCCACGTACAGCCATCAAATCCCAGTCTTAGCTGATTTCATCGCAGACTGGACAGAAGCAATGGATGAACTTCCCCTCCCTGACGAGAATATTGGGTTATGCACTTTGACGGCTCCAAAATGTTGCAGGGATCGGGAGCTGGCGTGGTACTGAAGAACCCTAAAGGAGACAAGATGTGCTATGTCTTGCAGATACACTTCAATGCCACTAATAATGTTGCAGAATACGAGGCTCTGTTGCATGGATTGCACGTCGCAAAGGATTTGGGCATTAGCCGTCTTTTGTGCTATGGCGATTCAGACCTCGTTGTTCAACATTAGAAGGGGCATGGGACGCGAAGAGCCCTACAATGGCTGAATACCGACGCACGGTAGACGAGTTTGGTCGGTGTTTTATCGGCTTAGAAGTCAAGCATATCAAAAGGGAGGAAAATGAAGCAGCGGACGCCTTAGCCAGAATGGGCTCGAAAAGATCGAAGGTGCCCTCCGATATATTTTTGGAGCACCTGTACGTGCCGTCTATTAAAGGCGGAGATGAGGATGACCCCATGGCTTCGCAGTCTGTTTCCGTCATGCTGGTGAAGCCAGATGGACACAGCCCTACATAAATTTCCTCCTTAACAAGGAAGAGCCAGAGGATGAAGTATTAAGGCGGCAAGTTGTGCGCAGAGCTAAGGCATACACAATAATAAATGGAGAGCTATACAAGCGGAGTACCACAGGTGTATATCAACGATGCGTTTCGCCGGAAGAAGGACAGAGATACTAGAAGAGATCCATGGTGGATGTTGCGGTCATCATGCCTCTGCCCGAGCAATTGTCGCCAAAGCTTTTAGACATGGATTCTACTGGCTCACAGCAAAGCAAGACGCAGAAGAACTCGTCAAGAAATGCGTTGGATGCCAAAAGTATGCAAGACAGCCAAAGATGCCAGCCCAGGAATTGCGCACCATTCCAATCACGTGGCCATTTGCGGTCTGGGGACTGGACATGGTAGGTCCATTCAGGACTGCGCGAGGCGGCGTCAAACATCTCTTAGTTGCGGTGGATAAATACACCAAGTGGGTTGAAGCTAAGCCCATAAAAAAGCTTGATGGGGCAACAGCCAAGAAGTTCGTCATTGAGGTTATAACGAGATTTGGCGTCCCCCACAGTATCATTACGGACAATGGGACAAACTTCGCCGTAGGAGCTGGCAAAGTACTGTGGTGAAGTTGGTATTCGTTGGACTTAGCATCTGTGGCTCATCCACAATCGAATGGCCAAGTTGAGCGAACCAACAGTATAATTCTACAGGGAATAAAGCCAAGATTAGAGGTGCCTTTGCATAGAGCAGCTGGAGCATGGGTAGAAGAATTACCTGCTGTCTTATGGAGCATACGCACAACTCCAAGCAGTGCAACAGGCTATACCCCTTTCTTTCTCATATATGGCGCTGAAGCGGTACTCCCAACCGATGTCCTGCACGACACACCTCGTGTAACAGCCTACGTCGAAGCAGACGCAGAAGAAGCCAGACAGGATGGCTTAGACCTTCTCGAAGAAGAGCGTGAGATAGCGCTTCAGCGCTCCGCCATTTATCAGCAGAACATGCGGCGTTACCACAGTCGCAAGGTAAGACGGAGATCGTTTCGAGAAGGCGATTTGGTGCTTCGCCTTGTTCAGCAAAAGGAGCACAAACTATCTCCCATATGGGAAGGACCCTTCGTTATCAGCAAAGCGCTTAAGAACGGGGCATATTATCTTGTGGACCTCCGTGATATCGAGAAGAAGAAGAAAAGAGGCCGCAAAAGGAAAAGGAACGAAGAAGCAGTGCTCAAGGAGACGAAACGTCCTTGGAACATTGAGCAGCTACGTCCTTTTTACACTTAGCAATTCTATTGTAATCACACCATATATGATTATGAAATAAAAGTCTTTGGTTCCCTCAATTATTTTTATGCATGAGTTCTCGCCGTCTTTTATTTCCATTTGATCATATATTTCGATAAAAATATCAATGTTAACCCGAATTGGCTCGTGCTTGTGGTTACTCACATGATGCTTTTGCCTTAAGGCCTTACAAAAATTAAAATTGCATCCGTCTAAGAGTATTTATCTGATCGCGTATATGCTGGCTTGTCTTAGTAGATGCTTTACGCACCAAAAGCCGGCGCCGTTTCTGTGTTTAAACAGTTTGGTTACTAACCCTGTTGCCAGCGAAGTGTTCCGTGCTTAGGTTCTGCCAGCATACGAAAAGGCTAAAGCATATAAGCCAGAAAACTTGAAGACGGATAAGGAGCATAGTTTGCAAGCCTTTTAAAAATAAGTGCATGCGTCAAAACAAACATGTTCAACAGATAAAAGGCTCCTGCCATTACAAAACATAATAACAAGTCTTTTGTGCCATCTTTCATGACACGCTTAATGCAAAGTTTTTCCTGCATCTTATGCAGGGGACTGAGGAGGCGAAGACGCAGGGGACTTGGATGGATCCAGCGTAGCTTCAGACTCGCCTTCTTCTTCTTCATTTCCGTCTTCTGACTCATCGCCATTGCCAGTGGTGGGTGCTTCGGCTTCGTCATCAGACACGTCGTCAGGACGGGGAGGCACAGGCTTCTTGGAGAAGAAGATAGACAAGTCTACCATCTCAGCAACGGCTGAGGCAAAGCCAGAGACAGAGGCATAGACCTTTTCTTTGACGAGCTCGTTGCCGTCTCTGTCCTTGGCTGGGAAACACTTGATAACGCGCCACATGTTGACTTCGGGGTAGTGGCCGCGAACAAGTCCTAGAGCAAGTTTTGCTCCGCCTCTAGCTGCTGAGCGAAGACGCTCCACCACCTCTGGGACGCAGTTCTGAAGAAGTGGCAGCAAGTTGCTGGTGTTTGTCACTTGGGGCAGCTGTTTTGGGAAGATGTTGGCGACAACGTCTCTTCCCGCAGCATACAGCCCTGACACAATTTCGCCACACTCCAAGATAAGCTCCAGGCGCGTCTCAGAGGTAAGCCTTTCCCCAAACCCAGCTGGAACTGTGGAAAGGAGGAATGAAAAAAGTTAAGGCGTACTGAAGTGTTGGAACAAAGGCAAAAAGTAAAGAAGAGAGGCTTACTTAGCAGTTTCTCGTCAATGGCGGTGCTCTCATCAGCTTGGCGTTCAAGACGACCTTGTAAGCTCTGGATTAGGAGCCCATCCTTTTCAGCCTGTCGCTGCAGTTTCAGAAGTTCTGCCTTCAGTTTGTTTGCCCTTCAGCGCGCTGTCTTGGACGGCTTTAAGATTGGCCTCGGCCGTCTTTCGGTTCTCCTCCAGTTGCTTAAACAAGGCGGCATTTTCCCGCCTCACAACTTCTATATCGCCAGTCTCGCTGACGATCTGTTTTGCCTTCGCCACAACAGCTGTGAAAGACACATTGCATGTGTTGAGCATCTTATGCCTTCAAATGAATTAAACACATGCATGTGAAAGAACATTTACCTTCGTTCGCCTTATTTTGGCGACGGCTTGCTTGAGCACTTGCCTTTGGTTACTCAGGAGTACCACAGATCGCACGTAAGCTGCTCGCTGCTCTGCTAAGGCAAGGGCAGTAGTAAGTAACAAAGGTAAAGACAATAAGTATAGCTACAAGGGCTTGGGGACTGAGTCTTTATCAACATTAAAGAAAGGCCATTACGTCGGCTTAGTCAAAGCACAACGTAATGCCCGGGGACTAGTATGTACATAAAGACGGAATGTTTACCTGCATCATGGCCTTCAAGGCTTTGTAGCTCTTCTTCATTGTGACGTACAGCTCGTCACAATTATCTTCCAGGTTCAAGATGGTCAATGTTGGCCAACTGGCCTTAGCTTCGGAGGCGGCTCGTTGCGCTCCTTCTCATCGGCAAGCATGGCGGCGATGTTGGGTAAGATGTACCCCTCGTCGTCAAAAGCTCTTGCTTCACCATGTTGCGGATAGCTTCACGAGTGATGGGCTCGTTCGGCTCTTCTGACTGAATACCGCCGCCTTCCCAGCAGCGGCAGCCCTGGCCAACTTTTCAGTTTCCGTCTTATCAGGAAGACGGCTGAGTCCAAATCTATATGATGATCTTCAGATGGGCCTGGGGATGTCTCTTGTTGAACGGAGGGAGTGGGGGGAGCGATGGCCGGAGAAGGGCTCAGTTTTCTTTGCCTGGAAGAAATTACTTTCTTCCTCTTGAGAGGTGCAGTTGGTTTGATCCTGCAAATCACATACAAAATAAGATAACATTCATAGACATTGTTCGCCTTACTAAAGAAATTGAGGTTCGGCTTACTTCTGTACTGGAGCATTGAAGGCCGCATCTTCATCGTCCTCAATGTCGAGCACTTCGGCGTTAACAGGGATGGCTTTCTCACGCTTCCGCCTTTCTGCTGCTGAAGTTGCTGCAGTAGCTCCTGAAGCCTTTCGTTTCCGAGTCTTTGGGGCTCGGGTGCCGCTTCAGGCACGTAAAACAAAGGAGCCAGCAGATTATCCGGCAAAAGGGCGAGCTGAAATCAAAAGTGTGTTAGTAAGGCAAACATTGTGGAAGTGTAAAAACAGTAATGGTAAATGCCTTACCTTGGAGCCGGGTTGGCGGCTGTGTACATAGGACGCTGCTCTGTGAGCTGGATCCTTTCCTTGGCAATCCTCTTAAAGCGATACACAAGGGCGTCGTGCGTAAGGTCGCTCTCACTAACACGGAGGGGATCTTTCTTCTGGTCCGTGTAGTGGCACATGAGGCCTTTGCGATCTTTCAAAGGCTGGATTCGCCTTGACAACCAACATAGGATGGTGTCTGCGCCCGTGAGTTTGGGCACAGCAGTCTTTGTAAGTACTCAATCCGCCTTTGCATGCGACGGAGGTTGTCAGGAAGGACCTTCAGCGGTTTTTCGCCCCAAGAGAGGCGGGCTCCGCAGGCAAAGGAGAAAAGCGAGGAAGTCCTATGTCTTTGCCTACTGGCGCCATGTCTTTGCAGTAGAAGAAGGAGCTATTCCAGCCTTTAATGGAATCTATTTTTGGCGCCTTAGGATACCAGTCTCTGCCTCTACGAAGGTTGATGCTAACTGTTCCTAAGGAAAGCAGTTCTTCCTTCTCTGTTTGGCGCTTGCAGTAAAGCAGTACTTGAAGAATTCTAAGCTGGGCTCTATGCCTAGGTATCCTTCGAATAAAGCCATAAAGCCAGCTATGTACAAGATACTATTGGGGCCTACGCTATGAGGCTGAAGGCCATAGTAGTCTAAGACTGATTGGAAAAAAGGATGCGGAGGCAAAGACAAACCGCGAAGGAGATGTGAGACGAGGAGCACTCGTTCATCGCCGGCGGGATCTGGAGCAGGGTGGCCGTACGCTGACCGCCAGTGGCAGTTCTCCTTTGGTGGGAGGATGCCCTCCTTTTGCAGCTGCGTGAGGTCCGCGTCGGTGATGGTGGAAGCTGCCCAGTTGCGGGATGATGCTTCCTCTCCCTCCTCCTCTGCCTCCGCCGCATCGCCCTCGTCGGAGGGCTGGGCATTCTTCTCTGCTTCAATGGGGTGGCCGCAAGGAGGCAACACCACAAGGGGGGGTAAGGAGCCTATGCTCAACTCTCTCTCGTCATCAACTCTATCCCTCGATCTGAGGTAGAGACTCCTATTTATAGTCTAGACGAAGGGGTAAGTTACATGACTTAAAAGTCAAGGCGTGCAGGAAGGCCGGCCTGGCTGGGCTGGAGTCGGGCTAGAGGCTGGCTGGAGGCCGGCCGGCTCTGGCACCTAGCCGGCCTAGGCCGAGCTGGAGGCCGGCTGGAGGCCGGCCTGATTAGCTCCGCCATTGTCTTCATCTTTGTCTTGTCGTTTTCTCCTCCTCTTCCATGCGTGCACCTTGGATGGTCTTGAGTCTTGGGTTTCCTCGGCATCTTTCCGGATGTCCGTGCTCGTCGTATTAAACCTAGCATAACAAAGGGGTAGATGCTCAAGTAGTATAACATCCAAAGGGACACGAAATGGATCTCGTAGAGGAAGGAGTTCACCTTTGAGCTCAATGACGATTTGTCATATGTTGGGTTACTTGACATGGTGATGGACGTGACCGGGCTACATCACATGTGTAGAAGAGAACAACAACCCTCACACAGTCGTACAACACCGATGCCTTGCGCCACTGCTCGCTCCACCACCCACGCCGCCTAGGTGACGCCCCCTCCACACGAAGGGAGCCCGTCGATGCGCGCCCAGCCCACCCACCGCTAGCGCTAGGCAAAGAATCTAGACCGGCTTTTTTCTAGGGATAGGGGAGCCTCCAGAGCCACCCGCCGAGTGCCCCCGGGAGACAGCCTTCAAGTTCAAGTGTTCAGCAATGGTTTAGGGTTTCTCTAGCACATATCTGAATACTCTACTCCCCGCAAAAAAAAAGAATGTCCACTTGTCTTCAACAAATTAGACGGAATACCTATCCCATCATTATTTGTAGGAAGCTGGTCATATAAGCACGGCGTGTAGATGAACGATCTGAGTGTAGGCGCTGAAGAAGCAGACGCATGTCTGCCAATGTGGCATAGTGTTCCCAGGCACTCCAGTTTGCATTGTTCATGTTGTAAGCGAACCCGTTGAAACGATCAGCCAACAAAAGCAATTTCCTTGCAAGGATGGTACCCCGGCAGGTCGATGCCATAGTAACGATCTACGCAACACCCATAATATAGTTCTCCTTCTTCGACATCGACGATGCTATCATCACTAGAGTCCCATTCACAATCTCCCATGTCTTGTGATTCCTTTTGGCTCGGATTTAAGATCCAAGATTTGTTAGTCTTCTGCTCGATGGCGTATGATGTAGTGTCGTCGAAAAACATGGCTCGAGGTCCGCTTGATGCTTTAGTTCCCATTCCGCCATTTGACATAATTCCGATGCTTCGTGCAATACCCATACCTGAAATTGGCGTAGAAGAGTGTAATAGACTCCTAGTTTTGATTTCCCCAAATACTGGTTGGGTGAATGATCCTCGTGTTCTTGGCCATACTCCGGGTTCTGATCACTAGATACTTATCCTCTAACATTGACAACCTATTATATATAACATAAAGATGAAGTATTTATCATTAGCAAACGTAAATAAAATGCACGAGGGATGAGCATGGTTGGTACCTGATTATGAAACCACCACGGCAATGGAGATAGAGCCCTTGTTGCCAATACACCGCATAGCGCCGCATGGTGAGATTACTAGTCGGTATCGATGGATCTGACCACACGTCCGAGACGGTAAGCATTGGATCACCGACTCGAATAAAGTGCTCTCTTCCCATGTCCGGTGGTCGAGGAAAACAGTTGCACTGCGTACGAATACGGGGGCCACTCCATGGAGCCTATCTGTTAAGCTCACGCTCATAGTCCGCACTTACAGACGGGGGCACGTTGTCCCAAAAACAAGGAGCGTCGATCGGCTGGGGCGGCGTGTTTTTTTTTTTTTGACTCGTAACACTGGATTCCGTTACTCAACAAACGCAGCAAGGCTGGTCACCGTGACACTTACAAAGTTGGGAGTGACTAGGCAATTTGGCGCGGCGAGACGCCACGCCCGTGTGGTTATTAATCGTGTTTATTTTTGTAAACATAATTAGTGAAACAAACTGTTATTAGGAGAGGAAATATTAGAGGGAGATCATGGAGTTTATTTATTTGTTGGCAGTCAAAGAAACTATATGTAAATTAGAATGAGTTAGTGCCAATAAATTGAGGTAATTTACGAATCCATCGTTTTGTTTTGTAGAAGAACATTATATGAAGAAACTCTATAATCTGCCATGTTGTTCTATTTTGAGGAAAGAAACCTAGTTGTTGAAATATATACTGAATGTGCAGCTAGCTTAAGTAAGACAGTTGTAAATAGTGCATCGAGTTTTCTGTTTCTTACTATAGTCTGAGAGTAGCCTCATTGTTTTTATTCTGTAAATGAGAAGGTTGCAACATATTTCGATATAACATTTCTGGCTTTGTCGGCGATTAAATGAATGGTTCAAGAAATATAGTATAAAACATTACACCAAATAAGATTGATGCTGCTGTGACACTAACTTCTCATTATTTGGTGTCAAGTATTATATAACAAAACATTTCCAAAGGACTACAACTCCTCCCTATGGCCAACACGAGCACCTTATATGGTAAGGGAAGTAAGTCCTAAAAATATGTATCACCCGAAGTGTGATGAACAAACGATCCAAGTGGTGGCAGGACATCTAAATTTTGTAAACATACAGTTTGCCAAATTTATATAGCTGAAATAGTTCGTGTGTAGCTCCATTGACATAAGCCAAGTAGATTAAAAAACTCATTAATTACCCAGTCATCTAACTTCTATAGATTGCGTAGATTCGCAAGCAGGTTATAACAGAAATTTAGTTCCATTGTTATCTAAGGATAGCACATTACATGGATAGCAGCTGGATTGATATAAGCTTATAAGAATTCCCCTGTCATGTAACTCCTATGAAATGAAGAAGCTTGTTTCATGATCATAAATGAATTCAGCCGCTATGTAAATATAACTCTTTTAGATGACATGACATGTAACATTTAATCAGACCTAACCAAAATGATAGATTCGCAAGCAGGTTATAACATAAATTTAGTTCCATTGTTATCTAAGGATAGCACATTACATGGATAGCAGCTGGATTGATATAAGCTTATAAAAATTCCCCTGTCATGTAACTCCTATGAAATGAAGAAGCTTGTTTCATGATCATAAATGAATTCAGCCGCTCTGTAAAATATAACTCTTTTAGATGACATGACCTGTAACATTTAATCAGACCTAACCAAAATGAATACACAACTTCCTGAACCTATACATGAATACATAGCGAAAGACAGAGTAAATACTCTAATTTATCCCGTACATATGCCTAAACAACACATAGTGGTAAGCAATCAATTGGTTGCAAAGCTGGAGTTAAAGAATAACTCATGAAAGCTGCTAGGAATTGGGTCTGTATTGACACACCTTCTTTACAACCTTTGTGGTAGAGAAGACACCATCTTAGGAATACTGGATCTGCAGCAAGAAAGCAAATTTGACTTTTAATTGGAAAAATCAAAAGGAATGCAAGTTCCTTCCGAGATTTTACTAATAAACATGTACTCGCCAATACAACAATCAATATATTAAACACTTTGTGCAGCGATATGGTCGAGCTCAATGACCGGTGGCCGGAGGCGGGGAAGACGGCGTCGATCCTGACGACTCGCTGCGTCCCGCTACTCGAAGAGGAGGTATGATGGTTAATGCTTGCAATGTGCCATGAAGACATGGAAGTTGCAGTGTCCAGCATGGTCCACATTTTACGGATCATACCTACTGTTTGTTCCAAGTAACGCATGGAAATGTTCACCTCTAAGCTAGGTCTGATGGCAACGTCCTATCCTAAGAAAATACCAATGGTATAAGAAAATAAGAAGTATGAGTCTGTGAGATAAAACATGTACTATTCAACATACCTTGTATGGGTAATTGATTTTCCGGACATACTGCTCAGGAGTTGGTCTATCCGTCCTCTGAAAAGCATAGTTCCTCTATGGCCGACCAAATATGATCGATTAGCTCAGATAAACAAAAATACAGGAGTGGAAGTTGCAGGGTGCTTCACAAGGAGGGTCCACCTACATACTTTGACTGGAGTCATTACAAAATTTGAAATGTTGAAGTCAGACAGCTTGTCAGCTACTTCACTCTTTAGTCCAGATGGCAATTCCTCGCAAGATATATGCAGTATGCATATAAGATAAACTAGTGGAATTTCGCGCGGCGTCACGCCGCGGCTTTTTTGGAAGTTTTGTTTGGTAGTTTTTTGTTGATGGTATTGTATTGTATCTTGTATCAAGCGAATGAACGTGTATTTTTGTATGCATATAGATTGTATGTAAATAAGTAAGTAGGTGTATGGATGAGAGATATAGCATATGAAATAATTGTATGGGAAGGTTTATAGAGAACTACATAAAGTTCCGTCGGTTTGGACAATAACTATTTATATAAGCAGTAATTAGTCGGCCGCTAAACACGTCTACAGAAAGAAGACAGGGTAGTGGGAACCATAATGTTCAGACTAATCTGACTAATATTACAGGCAAGGTGTGCTCATAGAGCATTACATAATACTTATATTACATGAAGGGACACTAAGGTACTTTACAACGAAAAGCATGATATGAACAGTGCACGAGCGCGGAATCGCTCTCCTTTTATATAGTTGCATGTGCCTTGCAACGGGAGAAAAATCTGCGTCGTTCAAACTAATAAATCGGCCTATCCATAAATTGGTTATTTTGTTCTCCTAAATAAGCATAGTTAAAAGTTGTTAAATCTGCATGAATTTTGATACCAATAGACAGATTTAATTTTTCTGAACATTTTGATATATTGAACACATTTTTCTGAATTACAGATCAGAAGTTATAGATTATACAATTTTGGACATTTTTCTGAAATTTCTGGAAATGTTTAAAATTCTGACAACGGGACCCACATGTCAGGGTTGTAATAATTACTGAAATTATTTATCAAAATGAATAAAATTCCGACGGCTGGGGCCCACGAGGACGTCACTTGGTGACGTCACGGCGTTGACCGTGTCGTTCTATAAAGGTCCCTGGATTGTCCGAAAATTGCAAATAAGTCCCTCCGACGTACGGAACGACGAAGGCTCCTTTGCCCTATGGACTGCGGGTTAATATCCCTATTTGTCAGGGGGTTTTATGCAAAATGCGGCCGGGCACTGACCACGTCGTTGTGAAAAGGTCCCTGGATTGTCAGAAAATTGCAAATAAGTCCCTTCGACGTACGGAACGACGAAGTCTCCTTTGCCTTGTGGACTGTGGGTTAATATCCCTATTTGTCAGGGGTTTTCTGCAAAATGCGGCCGAGCACTGTTCAACACTGTTCATTAGAACAGTGCCCGGGTGGCTGAGAGGCCGCGGAATCGGCCGTCTTTTATATAGTTAGTAATGTGCTGCAATGATCAATCAGTTTAGTGTGAAATAAAGAATCTCTTTACATGTAGAGTTGCTCGAAGTGATAGTAAAGCATCAGAACTTGTAGAGTTCTTCCCTGTCCTTGATATGGTGTCCCTTGTTATGGTGGTCTGATGAATCGTTGGCTATGGCTATTCAGTATAATATTCTGTAAACAAAAGAACAAACTAACCATATGTCTCTTGTAGGGATAATTTACCATAATATTCAATATAAATGCAGTATGAATGATATTTACCTTCCCAAACAAATACATTGTGCATGAATTGATGCCAAAGGGATCCTCATATGCATCCAGTATATAGAACGGCAGTGCATCATCATTCAGCTCAAACTCTGAGCTTTTATCCACATCAGCTCTACCATCGACAGCCATACCCCCCTCACCTCCTGCCTTCTCCCCATCGCCGCATATCTTCATCCAACCTGCTGTTGCAGTAGACATATCTCTATTCATACTGCCATCCGCTTTAATCTTTGCGTTTAGATGGTGCACCTTCTCTATCATCAATTCCCCGTTAGCCTCCTGCTTTAGTTCCTCCAAGTTCTTACTGTCATCTGCCAATTCAGCACTAGAACCTGGAGTTGCTTCTAATTTGGGTTGGATTTGTACATAGAGCTTCAGTTCCACCTATGGCTTCAGTTCCACATCCATATAATTTCCATGGTCGGAAACGACATCAGTCTTGAACCCATTATCCGATCCAATCTCCATTCAGCACGTACGACTGCTTTGACGGCCTTGATTTGAGCAATTGGTGGAGGCAGCGGTGGCGGGGAAGAAATCCTACCGACACGATGCCGGCGCTCGTCACGGTTGTTATCATAGAGGGCAAACTCGGCGATGACATCGTCCACGACGTTGTCCGTGGCCGCCGACGACCCCTTGGGATGCGGTTGCTGCCCGACTTCTTGAACATGGAGGAGGTGAACATGGAGGAGAGGCGCTGCTTGGGAATATTTCATTGTTTCCCTATTTTTCTGGAATTAACCCTGCACAGGCAGAAAACCCTATTTTCTATATTTTGATATTTCAGGGACCCAAACTACGTCCAAATGACCTAATAATTTACGAGAATCAGTTTTTGGAAGGAACAAAGCGTGGGAGCGAAGGAAGCGAGCAAACGGAGGCCCGATGGCCAGAAGAGGGTGACCCATGCGGCCAGATTCCTTGGCCGCGTGGGACCCACCATGTGGGCCTCGAGGCTCCGTTGTCGTCGATCTTTTTTCCCGAGCCTCCGTCTTGACCTAAAAACGACTATAAAAATAGTCCCCGACGCCCTTCGAAAAAGAGCGCAGCCGAAACACAGAAACCACGAAACAGAGACCTGGAGTTGCAGATTGGAGGGGGGAACTCCGGCGGGGCGCTGCCGGTGTGGTCTCCATCTTCTCCAACGACTTCTCCACCGTCTCCATGATGAAGTGGAAGTAGTCCACCCTTGGACTATGGGTTTGTGGAAGTAACTTATGTTTCTCTCCACTCTTGAGCTTCACTAATTAGTACCGTATGAGCCGCTGAACATGATTACGGTCATCTATGTAATACCTTTGTGGTGGATCTTTTTATGAGTTAATATATATGTTTGAGATTGCAATAGTTTTGTTTCAGTCATGAAAGTAGATGCATATTATGTACCCCGTTCTTGTTTACTTGTTATGATCAAGCATGTGTATGAGAGCGTGTGAGGGGGAACGTGTGCATTAGTTGGAGTAACGGGGGGTGGCTAGTGCTGTGAACGTGAGAAAAAGTTCCGCGATCCACTTGGGTGTTTTACCTTACTTTGTTGCCTCACTAGGGATAAAGAAAAATACCTTGCTACCGGAGATGTGGGTGTGACCATTGCCACTACTCCATGACTAGATCTAGCATGTTCTTATTTTAACTTCATGTCATGAAACTTAATGCTATGCTCTGATTTATCTTAATTACTAAGGTGTTATGATTTAGTTTGCATCTTGGTCGAGTATAAGAGAGATTAATAAACAAAAAATCTCTATGTTAGGACGTGATGCCCATATAATTAGTAACTTGTCATGAAACCTTTTTGTTGCAATCTCATATGTCAATTCTAGTGTTCCATTATCTACCACTTTATTAAAGAGAGAGTGCATTTGTGAAACCATGAACCCCGATCCATTTTTAATCATAAGAAACACCTTTCCAACAACTTTTATCCACTTTACATTTTCTGCCATTTAAAAATCCGAAAATACAAAAACACTTTTACGTCTTGCATTCACAATACAAAACCCAAAAATATCATCCATCATTGTTTCCACCATCCTTGCATATTTATTTATCATCATTGCATATTTATTTACTGTTTTGCATTCATTATATTTCATATCATTCTCACACCTTGTGCTTGACAACCACTTGGTGAGGTTGAGGGCACAAACAATTTACTTTGTTTTGTAGGTTTTCAAGAGAAGGGTAAGAAGATAAATCTTTCACTACTGATTCCCCGAGAGTTCGATATTAAACCCTCGAGTCACCCCTCGTGGGAAAACCGTCTTTCCTATACTATACACTCTGCACTTGGAGTCTCAACCTAACCCATATTCTTTTGACGCAGGTAACTACGTCAAGGGCCATCAAGACAGTTTTCTGGCGCCTTTGCCGGGAATCATTGCTGTAAAGGTTTATCCAAGGGTATCTCACAACAAAGTCAACTTCATCACCAACTTGTGCAAACACCTAAGCTTGGGGAGGTTGCACCTACGTGAGCATCATCTTATCCATCTTTACCTTCAAAGCATTTTATTTTGTTTTGTTATTGTCTTGCATATCATATTTATATTTCGGTTTCATATTTTATTTCAGTTTTGCATTTTGTGTTGCATTTGTTATTTCGGTTTGCATTGTTTAGTATCATTTTATTTTCAGTTTTGCATAAAAAATTAAAAAACACATAAAACTTGCAAAAATGGGAGAAAGAACTAAGTTGTGTGATTACACAAACACTCCAAATGATCAATTTATTGCTAGGCCCATTGCCACACCTGAGATAAAAGCTGATAGTTATGAAGTAAGTCCTAGTTTGTTGAACTTGATAACTAGGGAACAATTTGGCGGTAGTGCTATGGAGGGTGCCTCTATGCATCTTCATGATTTTGTTGAAATATGTGAAATGCAAAAGTTAAAATGTGGAAAGTGATATTCTAAAACTGAAGTTATTTCCTTTCTCACTTAGAGGAAAAGCTAAAGAGTGGTTGCATTCATTACCTACTGGTAGCATTAATTCTTGGGATAATCTAAAAGCAGCTTTATTAAGAAATATTATCCTCCTGTTAAAATTTTGCAAAATAGAAACAATATTCTTTCTTTTAGGCAAAATAAAAATGAACATGTTGCCATGGCTTGGGATAGGATAAAACTTACGCTTAGAACTTGTCCATCACATGGGTTAACGAATGGGCCATATTACACTTTTTTACAATGGTCTAAATTACATGTCTAGAAATATTCTTGATTCCGCTGCTGGAGGGGCTTTTATGGGAAAAACTATAGTAGAAGCTAAGAACATATTGGAAAGTATTTTGCAAAACTATAGTCAATGGCATACTGATAGAGCACCTAATCCATCTAAGAAAGTAAACTCCATAGAAGAAACAAATGATTTGTCATCTAAGATGGACACTATTCTTGCTTTCATTAATACACAAAATATTGAAAATGTGCCATTGCAAGAGCTAGTTGGTAATAATCCTGAAAATGTTGATGTTAACTTCATTAGGAACTATGGTAATAATAGGTATGGTAATAACAATTATAATTCCTATAATAAACCCCCGTATGTGCCAAACAAATATGCCACTAGTAGTAATGTTTCTAGTGATTTGGAAAACACCATTAGATCATTTATATCTACTCAAAAGGAGCTTAATAAGGAATTTATATCTAAGTTTGAAAAACAAGACTCTTTGTTTGAAAGGGTAGATCAGCTCACTAAGGAAGTTTCCTCATTAAAGAACACCATTATAGCTCAAAAACATGAGGAAACAATTAAATATTGTCAAGAGGTTATAAATAAATATTGGGAACATATTCATGAGCAAGAGAGAATTGCTAAGGAAACTATTATGGTAATGAAAGAGAGAAAAGTTGAGGAAGTTAAAATGCTTAGTGAAGTCAAGGAACCATTACTTGATTTAGAGAATTGTAGCTTGCATGAATTAATATCTATCTTACAAAAATTTGCAAGTGATCCTTCTATTAATGTTAACCAAGCAGGTTTTGGTTCTTATATTGCTAATCATGTTTTAAAAGAAAAGATTGCTAGGTACAACCAAGAAGCTATGATACCACCTAAGCTTGGGGATATATGGATTCCCAAAGTACTAGTAACCATTGGAAAAGAGACACACCATGCTATATTATATCTAGGATCTAGTGTCTCGGTTTTATCTAAATAATTATATGAAGTTCTTGAATTAAAGAATCTTGAAAAATGGTCTATTGAACTTGCACTTGCTCATGATTCCATTAAACATGCTTTAAGAAAAGTAAGTGATGTTATGGTAGAGTTGCATATGACATTTGTTCCTGTTGATTTTCTAATCATGGATATGGGGAATAAAACCTCTAGTCCAATTATTCTTGGAAGACCTTTTCTTCGTACCACAGGTGCTATCATTGATTCAAAAGAAGGAAATGTGAAGTTTCAGTTTCCACACAAGAAGTGCATGGAACACTTCCCAAGGAAAAAGGACACATCAAAGTTCAAGCTCACTCATGAGCTTCGTCCACAATAAATATCAAGTAAGAAACCTAGATACATGGCTATAAAGAAAGCGCTTTACGGGAGGCAACCCGATTGTTTTTATTTTTTATTTTCTTTGTGTCCTCTTTCTGTAACAAGAGACTTAGTTTTTAGTTTTGTTTCTGGAATTTTTAATAAAGTGCCAAGTTTTACCTATTTTGGTTTGAAAAAGTTGCTATTTGCATTCGGAGATTTTATTCCAGCACGAATCTGTGCACGGTATGATTTTTAATTCCTATTTGTAACTCCGAATGAGCTGATATTTGAACTGTAGTTGCAACTTTTCATCCTCTGTAAGCATGAATTTTGTCAGATTTTTTGACATATTTAAGTAGGGTAGAAAAATACGTTTTGGTGCTGTTGTTTTTCTGGACAGATTTGTCCCATTTTGTTTGATGCATTCTTTGAACTTTTAACTTGAATCTTTTTGATCCAATTGAGTTTATAAGTAGGCATACAACATTATACACTTTCTGGACATTCATATGAATTTTTGTTTAAGGATTTAATGCAGCAAGTAATTCATTTGTCTATCACTACTAATGTCGCCCCACAGAAAAGAAATGGGAGAAACGGTGTTTTGAAGTTTTTTCACAGGGATTAGAGGAGATGCACCAAGAGCTATCCAAGGATGGTGAAGACCATAAGCTTGGGGATGTGAAGACAACCCCACTGGACCAACACACTCTCGGTTTGCACACGTCTAACTTCTGTTTTTCGATCAATGCACTTTATCGCATAAACTTGGAGCGTCTTTTATTTGCTTTTTATTTCGGGTTGATTTTTGTTTGTCTTGAGACCACACTATCATTTATATATGAGAGAGCTACTGGAAATTTGGGTTGAATTAAGTTGGATGCTATTAAAAAGATTGGGAATGGGATATTTGAGTTGATTCAAAAAGATATATATAGTTGCATGATTCATATGCTTTTAATGAATATTAATTTGCAAGTGTTTTATCAAGAGCTATCTTTTATTCATGTTTTGATGCTGAATGTTACTTTACTTTGTTTAACATGGATTGGTTAGTTCTATGGACATTTATGCATGCATTTAGATGGTCAACTTTCTCCCTCTTGCTAGCCCAAAATTCCAACAAGTAAAAACTTGTTTTCCAACACCTTCAACCAAAGTTTTTCCAGTGAGTCCACCATATCTACCTATTAGCTTTATGCTATTCCGACATGTTTATCATGTTATTTTGTATTATCTATACTTCTGAATTAAAATGCTTATGTTATTGATTGTTATGGGAAAAGTTGGTTAAAGAGCTCTCACGAACTTGATGCACACCTTACTTTTATTGCACTTAATAAACATGACCTATTGTGATTAAAATTATGAAGTTGTGAGCTTGACAAGAGTCTTGGTTGGGAGTTAGCTCATATGTGCTGTCACATGGCAAGCTTTCAACGTGCTCTTTATATTTTATTGATATCATGTACTTTTGTTTATGGATGCTTATCATGGTGCCATATAAATGCGAAAACTTAGTAAGTTTAATGAGTTTGTATAAATGGCTAGAGAGACGCCTGGGCCGCTAATTGATGACCCACAAGTATAGGGGATCGCAACAGTCTTCGAGGGAAGTAAAACCCAAATTTATTGATTCGACACAAGGGGAGCCAAAAATATTTATAAGCCTTGACAGATGATTTGTCAGTTCAGCTGCACCTGGAAGTAGACTTGCTCGACACAGTTTATCAGTAGCAACAGTTTTATGACAGTAGCAGTAGTGAAATAATAGCAGCAGTAAAATAAAGACAGCAGTAATAATTGCAGTAGACAGCAGGATTAAAATACTGTAGGCATAGGGATGGATGAACGGGCGTTGCATGGATAAGATAATTCATGAAATAGTCATACATAGGGCAATTGCAGATAAATAATAATAAGGTATCCAAGTAATAATCAATCATAGGCATGTGTTCCGTATTTAGTCGTACGTGCTCGCAATGAGAAACTTGCACAACATCTTTTGTCCTACCAGCCCGTTTGCAGCGGGGCCTCAAGGGAAACTACTGGTAATTAAGGTGCTCCTTTTAATAAAGCACCGGAGCAAAGCATTAACACTCCGTGAACACATGTGATCCTCACGTCGCAACCATCCCCTCCGGTTATCCCAATTTCTGTCACTTTGGGGCCTCGGGTTCCGGACAGTGACGTGTGTATACAACTTATAGATATGATCCAAAACAATAATTATCATCATGATTCAATAACATGTTCAGATCTGAGATCATGGCACTCGGGCCCTAAGTGACAAGCATTAAGCATAATAAGTTGCAACAATGACAATAAGCACTACCGATGGATACTAGGCACCATGCCCTAACAAATCTCACAACTATTACATGAATGATCTCATCCAATCCCTACCATCCCCTCAGCCTACAGCGGGGAATTACTCACACATGGATGGGGGAGTCATGGATGGTCGATGGAGAGGTGGCGGATGATGATGATCTCCTCCAATTCCCCGTCCCGGCAGGGTGCCAGAACGGAGTTTCTGATCCCCGAAATAGGGTTTTCGATGGCGGCGGAGCTCTGGAAGTTTTCTGGAAAAAGCGTCGATCCCCCGAAGTTTTTAGGTCAGAGGCTTTAAGTAGTCCAAAGGGGAGCGTCGGGGGCCACACAGGGTGGCCACACCACCCCTGGGCGCGGCCAAGGCCCAACCGCGCCCTGGGTGCGTGTGGGCCCCTGTGCCCCTTTCGCTTCGTCTTCTGGCTCCGTGGGTCTTCTGGAAAAATAGAATTTCTGGAATTTTTCTGGAATTTTCCAAACTTTGACTTTCTGCACAAAAAAGACACCAAGGCAATTCTGCTGAAAACAGCGTTAGTCCGTGTTAGTTGCATTCAAATCACACAAATTAGAGGAAAAACAATAGCAAAAGTGTTCGGAAAAGTAGATACGTTTTGGACGTATCAACTCCCCCCAAGCTTAGCTTATTGCTTGTCCTCAAGCAATTCAGTTAACAACTGAGTGCGATAAAAGAAACTTTTACGAACACATTTGCTTCATATGATGTATACATACCTACTATATGATCAATTACTTAGGCAATTCATAATAGGAACCATGCAAATAATGACACCTAGTAGTTATGCAAATCATGAAAAGATACCAAAGTACTAAGAATGAATAACATAGCATACATCTATCCACAAGAATTGCAATGTTCGTAAAAAGATATGACAAAGTGGTATCTCGCTTGCCTTTATTTGAAGGGCAAAACATAAATGCCAAGGCACCTCTGAAGTTCAAGTGAAGACTAGATATAAAGATATCAAAGATAAGAGTATCATAGTTATACCTCAATTAATCGTATCCTGGGACAAGCACATTACACTAAGAACGACAGTTATGCTCTCGAAGAAGTGCTCAAAGAAAGGATGGTGACTCAACATAAAAATAAAAGATTGGCCCTTCGCAGAGGGAAGCAGGGATTAACACGTGCTAGAGCTTTTTATTTTAAAAACAGAGGTAAAAATGTTTTGAGAGGTGTTTGTTAATTGTCAACGAATGGTAGCGGGTGAAACAGTATTCCCTGTCAAACGGACTTTTAAGAGCGGCTCCCATGAAGGACGTTATTTCTACCAGCAAGGCAGATCATCCCTCTTTCTCTTTGGTTTACACACATGCAGGTATTTCACTGTTTGTCATTGCTTACTGATGAATCAGGGCAAAAGTGTGAAGAGAATTAAGGTTAAAGTTGTAATTAATTGGGACTGGGCACCCCGTTGCCAGCTCTTTTTGCAAAATTATTGGATAAGCGGATGTATATGCCGCTAGTCCAGGTGTAAAAGTCCATTTGACAAATAGAATAAAGAATAACCCACTAATTCCTCATGAGCTAGTAAACATTGACACAAAAAGGGAAATATTTTGAAAGTTTTAAAGGTAGCACATGCAAATTTACTTGGAATGGCTGAAATACCATGCATAGGAATTTTTGGTGGACTCTTTGGGATAACTTGGTTTAAAGGATTTGGATGCACGAGCAGCATTCCCGCTCAGTACAAGTGAAGGCTAGCAATAGACTGGGAAGCGACAACCACGAGAGCGATAACGGTCATAATCATGCTTGCGACAAAATAAAATTAACGGAG
Organism: Poa pratensis; assembly: GCA_947311845.1. Taxonomy (NCBI): domain Eukaryota; kingdom Viridiplantae; phylum Streptophyta; class Magnoliopsida; order Poales; family Poaceae; genus Poa; species Poa pratensis. Next base: position 13,917,435 of record CAMZMU010000108.1, read on the forward strand.
GCATAAAGATGATACTAAAACTCTGAGGCAAAATAGATCATCAAGGCTTAATTGACTTTTATTTTTCAGTCATAACATGTGTGAGCATGTGCCAAGTCGAATCAAGTGAATTATTCAGAGGAGGATACCATCCTGCCATACCGTTTTACGAATAGAACAATGCATGTAATATCTATATGACATGTTATTCACTATTAGCAATTTGGTACTGACCATAAGAAGACATGAACTACTAAGCAATCATTAAATAACATAACCACTACCATGATAGCTAAGCATGTTCACATGAGTAGGTATATTTACAAAAATGAAAAACAAATAGAGTTCATACCAGCCTTTTACCACATCCGATTGTCGTAATCGTCATTATTGCTTTTCACTTGTGTGGCTTGAATGATGTGAAATGATAACCAAGCCCAAGTGGAACCACGGAAATTTTTGAACTCCTGAAACAACTATACAAAACAGCAGAAGAACAACAAATATTTTTGGGTTTTCGAATTAAAGCAAGCATAGAAAGAAACAAGCAAACAAAGCAAAATCTTTTTGGATTTTTGAATAACAAACCGAAATGAAAAATAAAGTAAACTAGCACTACAAATTCAAAAGCAAGAGAAATAAAGGAAATATTTTTGGTCTTTTGGTGTTTTGCGAAAATGAAATGGATACAAGAAACAAAAGAAAAAGAAAAGAAACAAACTAAAACATGGATATACAAAGTACCGACATGATATGAATATGATAAAATGAGTGAACTTGTCGGCATACCTCCCCCCAAGCTTAGGCTTTTGGCCTAAGTGGGAGACAATCATCCCATGGCCCAGAACTCCATCCAGGCGGATCATACCTAGCGTGATCATAATCAGGATCCTGTGAAGAAGAAGGGCCTGAAGCTCCATAATCAGGATACTGGTATGAAGAGCTCGTAGTGTCGAAGGGCTGAATGAAGTCCTCCTCAGGACCTCTTCCCTCACTATCCGCATGAAGGCCATGCTCCTCCATATATGCATCAAGGTCTCCCTCCGAGAATGACCATCCTTGCCTGACATCAAGGTTAAACAAAAGAGGCGCAGGCAAACAGACTATGCGTTCATAGATTTTAGTTCTCCACCTGGTCTTCTTAACAAAAACCAATTCATAGGATAGATTATCAATGGTGGACCAGCGGGAAACAAATTGGTGGCTAATCATAGAGTTAAGATCAAGTCTTTCAATGGGAAGCTGAATATCAAAATGATGTGGTCCTACACCATGCATGGCTAATAAACGAGAAGCAATGAGACCACCACAAACCCCTCCTTTTTCACGGTTAGTGGAGAGACGAAATGCAATCATAGCTCCCAAGTTATAAGTTCTATCACATCTTAAGGCAGCAGAAAGAAATGCCAAATCATAAACAGATAATTTACTTGCATTCTTCCTAGCTAGAACACATTTGCTAATGTAGTAGGCAAAATATCGAATAGATGGGAGTTGGATGTTTCGAATTTTACCATCCTCGGCTGTAAAACCTCTCCCTTGGCAAATCTCTGAGTAGAGGTCTTGTAAATACTTTGGTTGACCTCTAATCCTCTCATGAGATCCCCAATGTGGTACCTTAATAGCTGCACAAAAATCATGAAGAGACAAATCTACAGCTTTATTGTAGATATTATAATGAACCATGGGGTAGGCAAATTCCAACTAAATCTAAAACTTTGAACCACCGACATAGTCAGCTTTACATATTGATGTGGTTCATCAGCAACAAAGTATTCCAACCCTGCATTAGAGATTAGAGTGTTGAAATCTTGCAAGATCCTGCAGCATTCATAAACTCATGGCATGGATAAATAGAGGGAAACACAGAGTCTTCACGGTTGACTCCCATGACCTCTGATACTTCCAATTCTTCATAATTAAGTTGGTTTCCATCCATCTTCCTTTTCTGAAATTTTAAACAAACCTCATAAAAAATGATTTTGGAGTGATTAATTCAAGGGAAACACTAGGGAGACTTGCTAGAGGACTAAACATGCATCAAAACTAGTTAATCTAAACAAGAACAAGCATGCAAGCTCTAATAACATGTCACCTACAGTACCAAAATGCAAAGATATAAGCAACTAAACAAAATTCTATTTGGATAATCGGAGGAGTCACATACCGGAGAGCAATTGATCCAAATTTCAGCAGCAAAGATGGGCTGAGCAAGTAGATCGAAAAATCTCGAGCAAGAGCAGCAAGAACACGAGTTTGAGCAATGGTGGTGTGTTGGTCGGGAGAGAGAAAGGAGTGGAGAGAGATGAGTGAGTGGAGGGCCAGGTGGACCCCACACCAGGGCAGGGCGCGGCCTGCCCTCCACCGCGCCGTGGTGGCGTGTGGTGGCCTGGTGGGTCCCCCTGGTCATCCTCTGGTACTCCCACGTTCCTCTTTAAAAACTAGGACTTGTAGAATTTTTTCAGAATTTTTTGAAAACTTTTATTTCTGACATTTTCTGGGTGTTTTAAACAATGAAAACTAGACAAAATGAATTTATGTAAAGACCAAGCATTACTTAACTTTGCAAATTACAGTAGCAAAACAGTAGGTAAAAACAAAGGAGAAAGAAAATGTTGTTTAGCAATTTTATGCATGTAAAACATATTTGTTAACAAGGTTGATCAAGTCTTGCCACCAAATACATTTTATATGACATAAAAGAATTAAACCACATTGAACAATCATGTTACCTTAAATGTATAGCTATAGATCCAATCATAAGATATTGAAGTTCTTCATGAGGTTCATATATAGGGCAATCAATACTTCCCACTTTGATACTTTTAATATTGGTAATTGTATTAACTCCAAATATCTTGTCCAGCTTCTTGGGAAAATAAACAGTATGCTCTTTGTCATTAACATGGAAAGTTACTTTTCCTTTGTTGCAATCAATAACAGCCCCTGCAGTGTTAAGAAAAGGTCTTCCAAGAATAATAGACATATTATCATCTTCAGGCATTTCAAGCACAACAAAATCAGTTAATATCAAGCAATTATTAGCCACTTGAACAGGAACATCTTCACATATACCAACAGGAACAGCAGTAGATTTATCAGCCATTTGCAAAGATATATCAGTTGGTATCAATTTTTCCAAGTAAAGTCTCTTGTAAAGAGAAAAAGGCATAACACTCACCCCTGCACCTAAATCACATAAGGCAGTTCTAACATAGTTATTTTTGATTGAGCAAGGAATAGTTGGTATACCTGGATCTCCAAGCTTCTTTGGAACCTTACCATTGAAAGAATAATTAGCAAGCATGGTAGAAATCTCTTCATTAGGAATCTTTCTCTTGTTAGAGACAATATCTTTCATGTACTTTGAATAGGGAGGTAACTTAATAGCATCAGTCAAAGGAATTTGCAAAAACAAAGGTTTCATCCATTCACAAAATTTGTTATAATGTTCTTCTTCCTTAGATTTGAGTTTCTTAGTAGGAAAAGGCATTTGTTTTTGCACCCAAGGTTCTCTTTCATTACCATGTTTCTTAGCAAGAAAATCTTCTTTAGTGTACTTTTTGTTTTTAGAATGCTTTTCAGGTTCCTCTTCACTTTCCTCTTTATCAGAAGCATCATTCTTATCTTTATCATTAGCATGTTCATTACCACTCTCAGTTTCAGCATCAGAGATAGATATACTATTTGGATTATTAACATGCTCATTGTCTTTAATAGGTTCAGGAGATTCCTCAACATGTTTATGTTTCTTCTTCTTTTTCTTAGAAGGAGTAGTAGTTTCATTAACTAGTTGAGAATCTTGCTCAATTCTTTTAGGATGTCCCTCAGGATACAAAGGATCCTGAGTGGAAGCACCACCTCTAGTTGCTATACCAAAAGCATGTTTATCATTTTCTCTAGAAGCATTATCTAGCAAATCTTTTTGCACTTTAGTCAATTGCTCAATTTGAGTTTGAACCATACGAAAATGTTTAATGAGTATTTTAACATCATTAGAAGTTCTTTCCAAAACATCATGCAAATGATTAATGACATGAGAATTCTTTATGAAGCTATTTTCTATTCTCCTATTGAAATTGTTTTGCTTAACAATGAAATTATCAAACTCATCTAAGCATTGATCAGGAGGTTTAGAATAAGGGATATCTCTATCATCAAAGCGTTGGAGAGAGTGTACCTCAACTGTAGATGAGTGAGGAATTGGCTTACACAATTCTTCTATAGGTGGAAGATTTTTCACATCTTCAGATTTAATACCTTTCTCCTTAAGAGATTTCTTGGCTTCTCTCATTTCTTCATCATTCAATTCAATTACTCCTCTTTTCCTCGGCGTAGGTACCGGAGTTGGTTCAGGCAGGGTCCAATCATCATGATTTTGGCTTATCTTAGCCAATAATTCCTCGGCTTCATCTGGAGTTCTTTTCCTGAAAACACAACCAGCACAACTATCCAGGTATGTCCTAGATTCAACAGTTAGTCCATTATAAAATATATCAAGAAGTTCATTTTTAGCTAGTTGATGTCCAGGCCGAGCTCTAAGTAAAGAACAAAACCTTGCCCAAGATTCAGGCATTTTCTCTCCCTCATTTTGCTTAAAGTTAAAGATTTTCTGTAAAGCAGCATGTTGAGCACTAGCAGGAAAATATTTCTGAAAGAAAGCATTGACTAAACCCATCGGGCTCTCAATAGATCCAGGAGATAAATCATTAAACCAAGTTTTAGCTTCATCTTTCAATGAGAAAGGGAAAATTTTAGTAACAAAGTAACTGCGTTTCTTAATATCATCAGAAAACAAACTACTCAGAGTAGAGAGAGTGTTCATATGTTCTACAGCACTTTCATTTTCAGTTCCTCGAAAAGGTTCTTTCTCAGCAATAGTTATAAAAGACAAGTCCACAGAGAAATCATAATCTTTATCTTTTATATTTATGGGAGATGTAGCGAATTTAGCATCAGGAGAAAGTTTATAGTTGACAGCACGTCTTTGAAGAAGATTTTTAATAGCATTAACATCTTTAGAGGTATCACAATTCATGCATTCATCAATAAAGTCATCATCAAGTTCAACATAAGTTTCCTCAAGATCATCACTAGTAGTTTCTCTCGTTTCAGGTGAATAAGCAGGTGTAACAGGAGTTTCATTAGGTGTTTCAGTATTTTCAAGTTGTTTAGATTTAGCAATTGTAGCATCTAGAAAAGGACCTAGTGAACCTCTTTCATCAAGCACAGTAGAAGCATCATCAAATTCATCAGAAACATTCTCAGATTCAGCAGAAGTAGCAGCACGTGAAGCATGTGCATGTGGTGGTGTGACAAGTTGACTTATAACAGACGGTGAATCAAGAGCAGCAGAAGTGTTCAGAGTTGTACCTCTCCTTGTAGTGGATGGCAATATGCGAACCTTATCATCACGAGGTTTACCCATGATGAATGAATTGCAGCGAGCAGTATGACTCCCTGGTGAGCTTATAAATAGAGCTATGCTCCCCGGCAACGGCGCCAGAAAATAGTCTTGATGACCCACAAGTATAGGGGATCGCAACAGTCTTCGAGGGAAGTAAAACCCAAATTTATTGATTCGACACAAGGGGAGCCAAAGAATATTTATAAGCCTTGACAGATGATTTGTCAGTTCAGCTGCACCTGGAAGTAGACTTGCTCGACACAGTTTATCAGTAGCAACAGTTTTATGACAGTAGCAGTAGTGAAATAATAGCAGCAGTAAAATAAAGACAGCAGTAATAATTGCAGTAGACAGCAGGATTAAAATACTGTAGGCATAGGGATGGATGAACGGGCGTTGCATGGATAAGATAATTCATGAAATAGTCATACATAGGGCAATTGCAGATAAATAATAATAAGGTATCCAAGTAATAATCAATCATAGGCATGTGTTCCGTATTTAGTCGTACGTGCTCGCAATGAGAAACTTGCACAACATCTTTTGTCCTACCAGCCCGTTTGCAGCGGGGCCTCAAGGGAAACTACTGGTAATTAAGGTGCTCCTTTTAATAAAGCACCGGAGCAAAGCATTAACACTCCGTGAACACATGTGATCCTCACGTCGCAACCATCCCCTCCGGTTATCCCAATTTCTGTCACTTTGGGGCCTCGGGTTCCGGACAGTGACGTGTGTATACAACTTATAGATATGATCCAAAACAATTATCATGATTCAATAACATGTTCAGATCTGAGATCATGGCACTCGGGCCCTAAGTGACAAGCATTAAGCATAATAAGTTGCAACAATGACATAAGCACTACCGATGGATACTAGGCACCATGCCCTAACAAATCTCACAACTATTACATGAATGATCTCATCCAATCCCTACCATCCCCTCAGCCTACAGCGGGGAATTACTCACACATGGATGGGGGAGTCATGGATGGTCGATGGAGAGGTGGCGGTGATGATGATGGCGATGATCTCCTCCAATTCCCCGTCCCGGCAGGGTGCCAGAACGGAGTTTCTGATCCCCGAAATAGGGTTTTCGATGGCGGCGGAGCTCTGGAAGGTTTCTGGAAAAAGCGTCGATCCCCCGAAGTTTTTAGGTCAGAGGCTTTAAGTAGTCCAAAGGGGAGCGTCGGGGGCCACACAGGGTGGCCACACCCCCCTGGGCGCGGCAAGGGCCCACCGCGCCCTGGGTGCGTGTGGGCCCCTGTGCCCCTCTTCGCTTCGTCTTCTGGCTCCGTGGGTCTTCTGGAAAAATAGAATTTCTGGAATTTTTCTGGAATTTTCCAAACTTTGACTTTCTGCACAAAAACAAGACACCAAGGCAATTCTGCTGAAAACAGCGTTAGTCCGTGTTAGTTGCATTCAAATCACACAAATTAGAGGAAAAACAATAGCAAAAGTGTTCGGAAAAGTAGATACGTTTTGGACGTATCACTAATCTAAGCCATGCATCATTCATGGTGGAAATTTACTTACATACTATGGTGAACCTTCAGTGATGCACCCCACAATAAAAAGCTATACCAATAGTAAATAAAAAGGGTGTGGAGATTGTTCATTTTGTTTGTTTGTTTGTCTTGTCATTTTGACATGGGCTTGTTCCATGTCCTGGGACAAGAGGTACCCCAGTTGACGCTCTTGATGACGCTATTATATTACTTACAATGACCTAACTTGAACTTGCTTGTGTGTCCCAAGTTCAGTAACACCGTGGTGTAGGTACTCGTATTCACGGGGCATGAGACATTCAACCCATACTTTGTCAAGCATACAACTCATATTTGCTTTCACTTTAAACTTTAATCATTCAAGATGCTATGATAGGGGTAATGAGAGCTTGACACCAATGAATATCACATTGCAAACATTAACTTAAGTAGAAACATTTGGAAGTTAGATGAAACTTATTCATGTTTTACCTCTACTCATTTATATATCTTTCCAAAGTGTTCACCTTTTATATTCAGATTTACAAGAATACTCTATGACCATTATAGGATGTTTTTACTTTTCATTATGCATACATTTGGTCCATAGTACTTTCTTCTATGTTACACTTTGTGAATTATCATTGAAGATCCTTACATTGAATATTTGATATCACTTCATAATCTATCTTGTATATTGCTACTCCTTTGAAGAATGAATCATTTGACTCTATGTAGCAATAGTAATCATCTTTGATATCCTTTGATAATATTAAAATGCAAAGTCCATGTTAGTTTTATCACCTTCATACTCGAGGACGAGTATAGGTTAAGCTTGGGGATGTTGATGCATGTAAAATGCATACATGAACTTTGAATTATATTACTTATATTTCAATCATATTTGCATCATATAAGGGTTATATCATTGATTTATATTGATTTTGGGAATATTTCATTGTTTCCCTATTTTTCTGGAATTAACCCTACACAGGCAGAAAACCCTATTTTCTATATTTTGATGTTTCAGGGACCCAAACGACGTCCAAATGACCTAATAATTTACGAGCATCAGTTTTTGGAAGGAACAAAGCGTGGGAGCGAAGGAAGCGAACAAACGGAGGCCTGAGGGCCAGAAGAGGGTGGCCCACGCGGCCAGATTCCTTGGCCGCGTGGGACCCACCATCTGGGGCCTCGAGGCTCCGTTGCCGTCGATCTTTTTTCCCGAGCCTCCGTCTTGACCTAAAAACGACTATAAAAATAGTCCCCGACGCCCTTCGAAAAAGAGCGCCGCCGAAACACAGAAACCACAAAACAGAGACCTGGAGTTGCAGATTGGAGGGGGAAAACTCCGGCGGGGCGCTGCCGGCGTGGTCTCCATCTTTTCCAACGACTTCTCCACCGTCTCCATGATGAAGAGGGAGTAGTCCACCCTGGACTATGGGTTTGTGGAAGTAACTTATGTATCTCTCCACTCTTGAGCTTCACTAATTAGTACCGTATGAGCTGCTGAACATGATTACGGTCATCTATGTAATACCTTTGTGGTGGATCTTTTTATGAGTTAATATATGTTTGAGATTGCAATAGTTTTGTTTCAGTTATGAAAATAGATGCATATTATGTACCCCGTTCTTGTTTACTTGTTATGATCAAGCATGTGTATGAGAGCGTGTGAGAAGGAATGTGTGCATTAGTTGGAGTAACGGGGGTGGCTAGTGCGGTGAACGTGAGAGAAAGTTCTGCGATCCACTTGGGTGTTTTACCTTACTTTGTTGCCACACTAGGGATAAAAAAAATACCTTGCTACCGGAGATGTGGGTGTGACCATTGCCACTACTCCATGACTAGATCTAGCATGTTCTTATTTTAACTTCATGTCATGAAACTTAATGCTATGCTCTGATTTATCTTAATTACTAAGGTGTTATGATTTAGTTCGCATCTTGGTGGAGTATAAGAGAGATTAATAAACAAAATATCTCTATGTTAGGACGTGATGCCCATATAATTAGTAACCTGTCATGAAACCTTTTTGTTGCAATCTCATATGTCAATTTTAGTGTTCCATTATCTACCACTTTATTAAAGAGAGAGTGCATTTGTGAAACCATGAACCCCGGTCCATTTTTAATCATAAGAAACACCTTTCCAACAACTTTTATCCACTTTACATTTTCTGCCATTTAAAAATCCGAAAATACAAAAACACTTTTACATCTTGCATTCACAATACAAAACCCAAAAATATCATCCATCATTGTTTCCACCATCCTTGCATATTTATTTATCATCATTGCATATTATTTACTGTTTTGCATTCATTATATTTTCATATCATTCTCACACCTTGTGCTTCAAAACCACTTGGTGAGGTTGAGGACATAAACAATTTACTTTGTTTTGTAGGTTTTCAAGAGAAGGATAAGAAGATAAATCTTTCACTACTGATTCCCCGAGAGTTCGATATTAAACCCTCGAGTCACCCCTCGTGGGGAAAACCGTCATTCCTATACTATACACTCTGCACTTGGAGTCTCAACCTAACCCATATTCTTTTGACGCAGGTTACTACGTCAAGGGCCTTCAGCGACGGAGAGGGAGGCCGCCGCAGCGGACTGCTACAGGGGGCGTTTTGCCTGGGGAGGGCGCGACTCCTTACGCTTGCGGCGGGCGCCAGCGCCATCCTGATGACCCACAAGTATAGGGGATCGCAACAGTTTTCGAGAGAAGTAAAATCCAAATTTATTGATTCGACACAAGGGGAGGCAAAGAATATTTATAAGCCTTGACAGATGAATTGTCAGTTCAGTTGCACCTGGAAATAGACTTGCTCGACACAGTTTATCAGCAGCAACAGTTTTATGATGGTAGCAGTAGTGAAATAATAGCAGCAGTAAAATAAAGACATCAGTAATGATTGAAGTAGACAGCAGGTTTAAAATACTGTAGGCATAGGGATGGATGAACGGGCGTTGCATGGATGAGATAGTTCTTGAAATAGTCATACATAGGGCAATTGCAGGTAAATAATAATAAAGCATCCAAGTAATAATTAATCATAGGCATGTGTTCTGTATTTAGTCGTACGTGCTCGCAATGAGAAATTTGCACAACATCTATTGTCCTACCAGCGCGTTTGCAGCGGGGCCTCAAGGGAAACTACTGATAATTAATGTGCTCCTTTTAATAAAGCACTGGAGCAAAGCATTAACACTCCGTGAACACATGTGATCCTCAAGTCGCTGCCATCCCTCCGGTTATCCCAATTTCTGTCACTTTGGGGCCTCGGGTTCCTGACAATGACGTGTGTATACTACTTATAGATATGATCCAAAACAATAATTATTCTCATGATACAATAACATGTTCAGATCTGAAATCATGGCACTCGGTCCCTAGTGTCAAGCATTAAGCATAACAAGTTGCAACAATGACATAAAGTACTAATAATGGATACTAGGCACCATGCCCTAACAATCTTACATCTATTACATGAACGATCTCATCCAATCCCTACCATCCCCTTCAGCCTACAGCGGGGAATTACTCACACATGGACGGGAGAAACATGGTTGGTCGATGGAGAGGCGGCGGTGATGATGATCGCGATGATCTCCTCCAATTCCCCGTCCCGGCAAGGTGCCTGAACGGAGTTTCTTATCCCCGAATTAGGGTTTTCTGTGGCGGCGGAGCTCTGGAGTGTTTCTGAAAAAAGCGTCGAACCCCCCGTCGTTTTTAGGCCAGGAGGAATAAGTAGTCCAAAGGGGAGCGTCGAGGGCCACGCGAGGCGGCCACACAAGGCCTCGGCGCGGCCCCACCTCTGCCGCGCCGAGGGTGCGTGTGCCGTCTCCGCTTCGTCTTCTGGCTCCGTGGGTCTTCTGGAAAAATAGGACTTCTGTATTTTTTCGGGAATTTTCCCGAAACTTTGACTTTCTGCACAAAAACAAGACAGCAGGGCAATTCTGCTGAAAACAGCGTTAGTCCGTATTAGTTGCATTCAAATCACACAAGTTAGAGGAAAAACAACAACAAAAATGTTCGAAAAAGTAGATACGTTTTGGACGTATCACATCCTCGTCGCCAGATCCCTCGTCAGAGGTGGAGGAGAGGGCGCGGTGGCTCCAGTCCTCCTCGCGGCCGTCGTTGTGTAGCCGAGGCCGTTGTTGTCGATGATGAAGGCGCCGACGTCCTTGCGGCGGCGGGCGATGAGGGCGGCGTAGTCCTCCTCGACGGTGTCGTAGATCGAGTCCTCCTTGCCTGGGAAGGGGCGCCGCCACTGCGGATGGTCCGAAGGCGGTGGAGCGCGGAGGAGCATGCCGGCACGCTACCCCGGGCGTGCAAGCGGCAGCCGGATGCGGCGGCGTCGGCGGGCGCGTCCTCCATGGCTTCCCCTTTCTCCCTCGGTAGGTCTCTCTTTCTCTGTCCTCTCGGGGTCGACCGGGTGAGCGGGGGAGGTCTTTCTTTCTCTGTCCTCTCGGGGTCGACCGGGTGACCGGGGGAGACGGGCGCGGTAACTGGGAGACGTGGCACGCAGTGGTTGGACAAAATTCGGGTGTGAACAGTACCGTCCGGTTCGGGGATGACATGGTCGTATCGCTGGCGTCCGTGGCGACGATCCGACGGCTGACGATCGCGGACGACGTGGATAGCGAGAGAAGCCCTAAATCCTTCGCGCTTTTATATATAGGTACTATTCTGGCCACAGCAGCCGTGCCTCCCGACATTGCGCTCCATGCGCTGCTAGCTGATGTTCTAGCTTAGTAAAACAAAATTAAGACGACTAAAGACTCGAGTGTCTCGATACAATATATTCCTTCGGCCTTGTTCGGCAGACAGGTTTACACAGGTTTTTCGGTGTATATTCTCGGCCAAAATTAAAACACCAAAATACACGAGTGGTCCGTTCGGCAGTCCGGTATTCGCCCGACTCAAATCCACAAAACACCACAAAACACTACAATACTTGTCGGGTCGTCGTGTATTAGAAACGCTCGTACCACCTCGCGTTTTGACGTTGGCCGCGCACGGCACTCGCAGCGACGCCCATGGCGCCGACGGATCTGCGGCTAACTAAATAATCCAACGATACTAGCTGGCTATATTTCTCTTTGTGGTTAGAGCTAGCTGCAGCCAGATAAAAAAAAGCTATCTGCAGCCTGCCTTGGCTCCGCACGGCACTCAGCAGCTAGCTAAATACGATCGATCTGTACCATATGTAGCATGTACCTGGTGTAGCATTACTAAATTTTTGTTGATGATATAATATTGTTGAAACTGTGACGTGCTATGAAAGTTTTTATTGCTAAACACTTGTAATTGTGTGCACTAGTTCTGTAAAACAAAACACCTCTTTGCAAAACATGTGTACCAAACAATATGAAATGGTGGGGGGTTTTGGTGGAAAAGGGGATTGAGAGGGGTGTGAGTGTTTTAGGTATGAAGAGTGTTTTCACCCAAAACACTAGATAATATACACTAAAAAAACACCCAAAACTCTTTTGCCAAACAAGGCCTTCAGGGTCCAGGTCGAACGCAGAAATGATGTAAAAAGCAGAGGCGGCGCAACCTGGAGTTCTAACCGGTTTCGGCTCCAGATCCACAGAGTCCCACGTCATAGCCCGCCACACGGCAGGCGGCAGAGCCCAGATCCGCGCGAAAACCCCGGCCCCACCCACCAGACCAAACAACTCGTCTTCTCCCCCTCTTCTCCTCGCCTCCCTTCCCCGACCCCGACACCGCGTTCCAAAATTTTCATTCAAAACCCAATCCCTCGGAGCTTTACGGGGGGAACCCAAAATTTTCGGCCCGCGTCGGCGCGCATTCGTCCCAATCCGCCTCAAATCCCCATCTCAGCGCCGAATTATCCCCGACCTTAAAATCTTAAATCCCAGCTGCCTCCACGCCGTCGGAACCCTAAGCCCTCGACACCCCCACCCGCCCCAATTCGCCGCCCCGATTCGGGATTCTAGGGCTTCGCCCCCGATGCCCTAGCCGCCGCCGGCGCTAGTACTGCCATGCTCGCCCCGCTCAAGCGCTGCACCGCCGCGGGCCCGTGCGAGGGGGAGCTCGTCCCCGCCGCCGAGGGGGGCATGTTGCCGCCCACCAAGCGCCGCCGCGAGCGCGTGCTGCCCTCGCGCTTCCGGGACTCCGCCTTGCTGCCCCTCGCGAAGAAGCCCTGCAACAAGGCCGCAGCGGCGGGGGAGGACGGGGATGGGGAGGTGTACGAGGTCGAGGTGCGCGCGGTCGCCCCCAAAAAAGGCTCCCCCTTTGGGGCCGTGCAGACCGAGGTGTGGACCGGCGACCAGGAGCCGACGGAGGAGGAGCTGTACCGGGCGTGCCGGAACATCAGCGGGAGCAGCGGCAGCTCGGGCTGTGTCAGTGGGAGTGTGGTCACGTCCCTCAGCAATGCCGCTGTGAAATGCGAGCTGGAGGAGATGCCCGTGAGCAATGCTGCTGGCAATGGCGGGCTGGAGGAGAGGCCCATGGTGGGCAGTGCGGTCACGTCGGTGAGCAATGCTGCTGCTGCGAATTCCGGGCCGACGGTGGTGGAGTGCAAGCCGAAGAAGGAGGCCGCGGTCAGGAAAGAGGATTTCTACTGGCCGGAGAATTTTGTGCTTGGCGACGTGGTGTGGGCAAAGTCGGGGAAGAAGTGCCCGGCGTGGCCTGCACTGGTGATTGACGCGCTGAAGCACGCCCCCCAGGTTGTGCTCAACTCTTGCATTCCCGGGGCGCTCTGCGTCATGTTCTTCGGCCGCTCTGGTAGCGGCCATAGCAGGGTAATTCATTACAGTTTTCCTGGTTGAGCGTTCAGTTTTTTTCTTGGTCGAATAGTTCGTTCATGATGAAACCCCTAGCATTAGCGTGAAACTTCATTAGATATTCCCTCCGTTTCACAATTGCACCAGATGCAACTGAAACGGAGTAATATATGTGTGTGGGCCAAACAGTCCATCTCTCTATTTTTATTTTGCGTTGGCTGACATCGCCATATTATTTCACAGGACTATGGATGGGTTAAGCAAGGGACGATCTTTCCCTTTGTGGAATATCTAGACAGGTAAACGTCTGGCTTCTGCCATATGGAGGTGAGGTGAACATGGCTTTACCTGCTTGGCCGTGTCTGAGGTTCCTCTTTCTTCTACCAGGTTTCAGGGACAACCTCTATATAAGCTCAGGCCAAGCAAATTCCGTGCAGCAATTGAGGAGGCCTTCCTTGCCGAGCGTGGTTTTTTTGACCTCCAAATAGATGGGGAGAAGTCTGTCAACGAGCAGTCTTTCGCTGATGGCACACACGAAGTGACTGGTTCTAATACTGAACAAGAGTGCCAATCTAATTCTCAGGTAACTTGATGTTTGAAATTGTAACAGTTGAGTTTAGCTGCCTCATTTATTACAAATCCTCAGCTAAGCTGCTATCTAATCTACTATGTTGCAGGTTGTTGCGAAATCAGCAGCATGCTGTGATAGTTGTGGTAATCGTCTTCCATCCAAGATTTCAAAGAAAAAGAAGCAAGAGGCAGATCAGTTACTTTGTAGGCATTGTGAAAAGGTATGTATCTGGTGGTGAACCAAATGTTTGGTTTGTTCTATTAACTTGTTTCGTCCTATTTAGTTACTTACATGTGTAACATTACTGTGTCTCCAGCTATTGGAGTCAAAACAATACTGTGGCATATGCAAGAAAATTTGGCATCACACTGATGGTGGAAACTGGGTAAGCCTAGAAGGATACATGCTTTGGTGATGTTATAGATTATCTTCTCTTGATCGTTATAGGCACTGACCTGCAATATACTTTTTGGCAGGTGTGTTGTGATGAGTGCGAGATTTGGGTTCATGTAGAATGCGATCGGACATGCCACGACCTGGAGGTTGTTTGTTTATTTTTGTTTGGTGGTGACATTTTAGCTTCAAATGTTCGATACATATGCAATGCTTCCATGCATAGAATTCACGGACCGTGCAATTGTTTTGTAGGATTTAGAAAATGCGGAGTATTTCTGTCCTGATTGTAAGTCAAAACGCAATAGAACACTGGCAGTTGAACACATGAGCACGCCGAACAGTTCAGAGTGAGTTATTTCTTTCTCTCTCAAACCTACTTATTTGACTGTTTAAATAAGAGTGCCAGCTTCTAATATGTCTCAGCACAGATGTGCTAGCACTTCAAAGGAAAAATTGCCTGAATCCATACCTGTGTGCTGCGCTGGGATGGAAGCATTGTACTTAGCTGAGAAGCACATGTAAGCATTTAGCATATCTCTTACTGAATCTTCAGACTACATGTTTCTTTAAATGCGCTTAATTACCAATACTATATGTCTGAATTTAATATGGTATTATTTGGTCAATTTCCCGAATTGAAGAAGTCAAATTTTCAGAAAATAATAAGAAAACTATATGTGTAATATTTCTTTTCTTGTAGCAGTAATTTTTCTCTTTTTCTTAATTCTTTGAGCTTGAACCTGAGTCCTAAAGTACCATTAGATTCTGCGGAAACAGAGTGGCTGCTATATATTTGCAATTGGTCCTTTAGTCATCAGTTAGCTAATTGTCGTGTGTTCCTGCAGATCTAAAAGATAAATACCACATACCTCCCTTCTCCTCTCAATCTTTCTGTGACCGCCCTGCCTAAGCTCTGCTACGTGATTGTGCATAATTTAATCTAGCATTTACGATCGCTGTGCTGGGCAGTAGCTGCTCCGCTGGCAAGCCATCATCTTTCAGTAAAATGATATTGTCCTCTCGACATGGGTGCAACCACAAACTCAATCTCTGGCCAAATCCAACTAATGCATTTGCTACTTCTGACAAAGGAAGCAACCATGGGCACACCTTAAAGAAGCCTTAATTCTTCTCGCTTGAAGGAGATGAGTGGGGTTGATAGATTGGTCGTTATGCTCGATGCTGTTTGGCGATGAGCAAAAGCTGGTAGCACAGAAAAATGTAAAAAAGGGTGGGGCACACCACACCACAATGTTAGTTAACGTGAGCTGCGTGTTTGTTAGATTAACTAGGTAAGGTTATTAATACATTATTTAGTGTGAGATCCGTGTTTGTTGGGTGATCTAGATAAGGTTGTTACTGATATTTAATATGGAGATTTTAACTAGACATCCCCTCTTTGGTGGGTAGAGTGTGACAACCGAGGTCCTTAATTTTTTAACAGCGTGTGAGAGAAGTTGAAGGATTCTTCTAATTTTCATGGGGTGACTGGGCATGGCAGAGGAATGCGGTGGCATTTTTCTGTAATTAGTTACAAGTGCGACACCACCAGGCATTCACCAACTTTCTTTTAATAGTAAAGATTGGTGCAGAACCAAGTTGTTTTAGGTTGGTTCTTAGTTCGTACTGTTACTGTAGAAGCCACCTGATTATTATTTGGTAGGTCACTTTTGTGATGGAAAATATTGTATTACAGACCAGAAGTACTGAACCATTCCAGAGCTGGTAGTTCATTGATTTCCTTATGTGTGTTTGCACCACTATTGGTATTTGAGTTATTGTTGTTGCTGGCAGGATATTATGCCCATGCAAGTCTTGCAAGAAAAGGTTGATGACTCTGAATGAGTGGGAAAGACATACTGGCTCAAGGAAGAAAAAATGGAAGCAGAGTATTAAACTCAAGAGCACTGGGGAGCCATTAGTTAACCTGGTAAGTTTTAAAGATCTTACCAAGTATTAAACATTCGTGGTCCAGTATAATATGTGGATTCTACAACAATACACATGCCCTTTGATCAAAAGACATACAAACTGACAAGGTTCCTTCTTTGTCATTGTCTGCAGCTTGACAATATTCCTGGCGGGAATATCACCCCAAGTATTAAGAAAGAAGAGTTGCTTTCATTACAAGGTATGTCGGCTCTTGATTTTTTGTTGACAAGCATAGTTGGTGGTTGCAACAGTACTTCATGTGATCGATTTTTTCAATATCTGCAGCAAACTCTTATAGTCCAGTATATGCTAAATGGACAACTGAACGTTGTGCTGTCTGTCGGTGGGTTGAGGATTGGGACTACAACAAAATTATCATTTGTAACAGGTATTTCCTGCAATCATTTTGATCTGTGAGAGTTCCTTCAATGTTGTAAGACTACCTTTATGTAAATTTCTACGATTAGTAGTTCACAAAAGTTTCTCTCCAAAATTGATATTTCCAGATGTCAAATAGCTGTTCATCAGGAGTGCTATGGAGCACGTGCCGTACAGGATCTTACCAGTTGGGTTTGTCGAGCATGTGAATTGCCCCCAAAAAAAAGAGAGTGCTGCTTATGTCCTGTAAAAGGTATTTTTGTTTTGATGACTGTCATATAATACATTGTTTGAAATGCTTGTTCTTTTTCTATTTTTACAAGAAATAATTCCTGTCAAATTGCTGCATCCCAAACAGGGCCTCATTGGTCCCGTTCCAAACATGGCCTCATTGTATGTGCTCCATAGTTTTTTGATTCATAATTAACATGGAATTATTTGGATGTTTGAGTATAGTTTATGTCTATACGGATATAAAGCCTGAGTTAGCCTGGGATACTTTTGATCCGAGTTGCCTGGTATCTTTAAGATTAAAAAAAAAATCTTTATATACTTATTTAAGAGGCTATAGCCTCTTAAGTATAATTATTGTGTCCTAAGTAGTCATTACTCGCTAATTTCAGTTGATATACGCAAGAATTGTTTGTTTGGGGCTTGCTGAAGTTGTTTTGTACATGATCTAGTTAATTAAAACAATTTGTTCATGTCTTTCCAAGATGTGGATATATCTGAGATTTCTAACAATTGTTTACGACTTTAACATTAAATTATGCGTTGGTCTTTAATTTTTTCATGTGCTTGTGATATGTTTGATTTAATATATACTGAGGTTTCCTGATAGGTGCAGAGTTAAATGTTTTCTTCCACATTTTATACTAGTGAATGTCAAGAGAAATGGAGAACGTTTTATTCCAAGTTTTATTTATGTTTGTCAAACGTGCTTTGCACATGCCTAAAGTGTCGAGGTCTTGAATTTGTATCAGTCTGCTAAAACGGCTTATATTGTGGAACAGAGTACCTTTTATGTGTTAAGTTTTGATTGGTGCAGTCTTATCTGATATTATAATTTTATTTTGTCTTGTTTATCATCTTGCTTATGGACCATTCATGCTGTTAACTTGTACTTTTGTTGACCCCCGCAGGTGGTGCTCTCAAACTAACTGATGTTGACCAACTGTGGGTTCATGTCACATGTGCCTGGTATCAGCCTAAAGTCTCCTTTCCTGTTGACGAGACAATGGAGCCAGCTATGGGCATATTGAGCATCCCTTCTGAGTACTTTAAGAAGGTTAGGATTTTTTTTTTGCAAGGTTACCCTGTAGGAAATTACTGTATGTGCTTATGTGTTCAATTTTCACCTTACTTTGTTTAACTCTCTGTTTCCTTTGAAACTGCAGACATGTGTCATATGCAAGCAGATGCATGGGGCATGCACCCAGTGCTATAAGTGCTCTACTTCTTATCATGCAATGTGTGCATCAAGAGCAGGATATCGGATGGAGGTAGACTGCTTTTTGTAGTGGCAATTATGATAATAGTAATATGTTTGCATATCCATTTTTAAAATTCAACCTGCACATTCTTTTTTAATATTTTTTCGATTAAAGGGCGCTTTATTAAATTCATAAGTTAGCATCACGCTGATACAGTTCATAGGAGCTCACATCTGGCCTCTGCACATCTTTTTATATGAGAAAAAAATGCATGTTATCAGCTATATAATACTCTGCTGGAAGATTAGTTTTTGAGCATACTTACCAGCCTGATATTTTGGGCTGCTGTGCAGTATTACCGTGGATCAGCAAGTTCTTTACCACCTTTTGTGTTTAAGCTATCCTCTGGAAAAGTTCTCTTTTGCGGCTATGTTGTTTGCATCATTGCTCAAGTACTTCCAATGGAGCTTATTCTTAAAGTGGCTTAAGCATTACTTGTTACAGCGATAAGCTGTGCCTCATTTGATGCATACATTTAGCGGCTATTTTTTATGAACCTATTTTAACTGAAAAACTGATTAAAATTGACAATTTTTTCTATGTCTTGTAGTTGCAATACTCTGAAAGACACGGTAGGCAAGTGACAAGAATGGTTTCCTACTGTGCGTCTCACAGGTATTATCATTTTCCTTTTTTTTTGTCAAGTTCACTTAAGTTACATGAGTGGGTTCTGTAAAAAAAAAAATTCTAAATTGGCTTCATGATCCTTATAGACTTCCTTTTGTGTTTTCTGTTGGGTTGGTCTTTGTACTAGTATCAAATCTATTTTAAGAAAAAACGATGACAAATATAATCCATGCTGCTGGCATGATCTTGGAACAAATATTACTTACAGAGGTGAACATTACCCTGAAGGATGAATTATCACAAATTTGTGTTACTAATACATGCTTTACTTTTCTTTTGTACTTTAGTACTCCCGACCCAGATAATGTGTTGATAGTGAAGACACCTGAAGGAGTTTTCTCTACTAATTTTTTCCTCCAAAACAATGAGAAGCAGTCTCCTGCACGACTGGCCAGTAACGAAAACCACGAGGAGGTCTTTCCTGCTAAGTTTTCTGACTGCCCACCTGCACGGTGCCTACCTTATGATATGCTGAGAAATAAGGTATTTTTCACCCCATCAGATAGTCACTGGATCAGAGAAAGGATATTTCTGATTCTGTCTCATTTATAAATTTTTAAGCGTCTATCCATTTGCCAGTTCATTTGTACTTTGACCATGTTTCGTGTATAATTTCTTTCGTCTTGGTGCTCATACGTGTACGCATGCGTTGCTTCTCAAAATTCAGCAACACTTATGCATGGAATAAAGTTATGCCTAACTTCGGTTGTTAAAGTTAGTTTCATGTGATGTTATCAGACTTTTGTAGTTGTAATTTCTGTTGTTTGTCAGCAACACTTCAGTACTAAGTTGTTTGCATTTTCCAGAAAGAACAAGGAGAGGCAATTGCCCATCGAGTAATTGGACCCCAACACCACTCCCGGGATTTGATTGAGGATTTGAATGCATGCATGGTAATTGCCCCATTCCGAGCAATGACATTTCCTTTTTTTGAAGTTACGCTTGAGGGCCAGAATAATTAGGCATTTTATTCTCTTGCTAACAGGATCAGAAGCATGACCAACCTTTTTCTACGTTCAAGGAACGGCTTCACTATTTACAGGTGTAGTTTCTGAGTGATTCCGGTTCTTAAAAGGCTATTCGAGCATACTTATAATCTCCAAGTTTGATTATTTCAGAAAACTGAAAATAAGAGGGTCTGTTGTGGTCGATCTGGAGTACATGGATGGGGGTTGTTTGCTGCTAAGAAAATTCAAGAGGGGCAAATGGTATACCATTTCAGGCTACTTCTTTGAAAACAAAGCTCATACTGATGACATTTTTAAGCACAGGCACACCATACTAGTCTGGTCGCAAAGCATAAGTAAACATCTACATATTGTGTTTATGACAACAATTTGATTAAATGCTTACTTTTGGTTATTTGCATTTTTCTTGACATCCAATTGCTGAATATAATTGCTTTACTGTGCAAAACTGTAGGCATACATGCTAAATAGGCAGCATGAACATTTTTTTGTAGATTATTTTCACTCTCTGTCCTACATTAACAGTTAAAGTCTAACCATGAAAATGTGTATGCTCATTTTATCAACCAATTATGTGAAATTCATTGTACATTCCGTACGTGAGGAGTTTATTCGTAATTTTCATGTAACCAAACTTGTGGCAGGTCATTGAGTATCGTGGGGACCAAGTTAGACGGAGTGTTGCTGATCTGAGGGAAGCACGATATCACAGGGAGAATAAAGATTGCTATGTGAGTTATTTTTTATGTTCCTTTTATAGTGTTCTACTTTCAACTTGTACTGGTGTAACTTTTCACGGTCAGGAAAACATTTCTAGATGACAATTACTCATAGCTAACCAGATAGATCAGACCAGCATGAGATACCACATTTTGGTTGTTGTATTGATTTTCTTGTTTTGTTGCGCTGCAGCTGTTCAAGATAAGCGAAGATGTTGTGATTGATGCTACGGAGAGAGGAAACATAGCCCGTCTAATTAATCACTCGGTAATCCTCCGGGTTCACTAACCTGCATACTGTTGCATTCTTAATAGCCAATGAAACGGTAAACTAAATGCACTTCTCGCGCTTGCAGTGCATGCCTAACTGCTATGCAAGGATCATGAGTGTCAGTGACGACAAGAGCCAGATCATTCTCATTGCCAGAAGAGATGTCGCCGCCGGGGAAGAACTGACGTACCGTTTCTTAACTCAGACCGCTTTTGATTCACAAGTGTATAACTGACATCGATGAAGCTATGGTTATCATCTTCTTATCCGTCCATTTCTTCCGATTTTGCAGGTATGACTACAAATTTGACCAGGACGAGTCGGAGGATCGCAAGGTTCCTTGTCTGTGTAAAGCTCCTAACTGCCGTGGGTACATGAACTAGACTGCTCGCCGTCTCACAGGGATTAACCCCAAATACCGTGCCAAAGGGCAACATTTCACAGATTCTTTGATCATCTTGCGTGTGGCTGTCGACATACAACAAGTTTGTGCTTTTTGGTCACAAATTTTGTTA
Source organism: Poa pratensis (assembly GCA_947311845.1). Classification (NCBI taxonomy): domain Eukaryota; kingdom Viridiplantae; phylum Streptophyta; class Magnoliopsida; order Poales; family Poaceae; genus Poa; species Poa pratensis. The sequence goes on from CAMZMU010000108.1 coordinate 13,938,939, forward strand.
GATATAGCGAGGTAGGTAGGGATCACCAGGCTAGATAAGAAACCATAACTGGCAGCCACAGCCAGCCAGCCAGCCATTGTAAATTCTTCATTGATGTAATGGATTGATGATTTTTCTTTTGAATAATAAAAGAAAAGTGAATAAAAAAGAAAAGGAAAGGAAAGGAAAGTGTGCATTGTCTGCAATACATTTCCTGTGATGATCTGTTCTGTTAAGAGGTTCTCCTCTGGTAATTCTGCTCTTGTCGTTCCGTATTGCATTTGCTGTTTCAGATAGGGTACGTGTGGTGCTGGCGGTGCTGCTGCTGCGTCCCCACATGAAACATCCACTTATTTGACTACAAGTGGGACCCTATCTTTCCGGGGCCACAATGTCGGTGACCCATCCGCCTCTCGGCAGCGTAGTACTCCGTAAACCGCAACGTCTCTCCGCCTCGGCAGTACGCCTCTCCCACCTCCACAGCCGCCACGACGAGCACAAGCTTCTCCGGTCTGGTGGTGCTATCGGCGTTTCACGGGGCAGCAGCTGAACTCCTGGGGGAGAGAAAGGGATTTTAAAAGGGGGAGGGAAAGATGCACCTGCTCGTGCCCATATGCTGCTTCCCCTCCACTTTGTCCCCGCAACTACCACTTCAGCGACCGCCGTCTCGACGCCTCGGCTCCGCATCGCCGCGCGTCGGCCTCCCCCTGCCTTTGCCCCGGGCTATGGTGTCCTCCATGCGTCTCCGCGGGCGACGCGGGGTCGCGCCCCTTCCTCCGGCCGCCGCCGCTGCGGGGGACGCCTCCAGCGACTCCCCTGACCCTCCAGGAGGCGACGACAAGGTGATTATGGTTTGGTGCATTGTTCTCTGCTCCGCGGAGACCACGCTGTGGTTTTCGTGGTGTGATCTGCTTTGCACGGTGCTTTGCTTCCAGCTTAGTGCTCCAGCTACTAGCAGTATTGTTTCACAGTTCCAACTAGAGTTCAAAATTTGTGCTCTGACTTCAGAAGTTTAGTTCTGTGTTGCAAACGGCTTGTAGGCTAATTATAGCTTAGCTTCCTGCTGCATTATTCAATTACACGCATGCATAACTGGGGTGCTATAGGGGATGGCTGGTATCCAAAATTAGTGTTTAGTCATGCAGAGTGCGCTTTTTGTCTGATTTGTTGTTGTGATGTCGCTGTAATATGCTTCAATCTGGTTGATTTTGCAAGGTCAAATGGTCTAGCTTCCAAATGCATTTATAGTTTTTCCACGCTTCCAACTATTAGCCGTTTATTTCTTGGAAAAGATGTCAAAATTGAATTCCGTTCATCATATCCATTTCTGTTTACCTTGTCACTGGTGTGGTCACTGGTCCTAGATTTGCTGTATGATCTGGCCTCCCATAATCAACATTCCATGTCAAATTTGGAAGTTCCGCATGTCACTCTGCAAATATTGGTGACCCTTGTGCTTGTTTGCCATTTGCCGTGTTGCTAATGAACGCACATTTCTTTTTTCTCGTGCTGGTAGAGAGATGGTTCAGACCTCAAAACACTAGCTAGAAGATTTTGGAAAGTTGCCGCCCCTTACTGGTGGTCAGAGGATAAAACCCAAGCAAGGCTGCGGCTTGGTGCTGTATTTGCTCTCACACTGGCAACCACAGGGATTAGTGTTGGATTCAACTTTCTGGGTCGTGACTTCTACAATGCCCTTGCCGGTATGTTTCGTGTTCTGTTAAATGGTTATGACGTTGCAGATTGAATGTTAACATTTTGAATACATATGCACATACACGGAAGTGTCAGTGCACATGATCAGATGATAGCCCAGGATAGGGAGAGTTTTTTTTGGTTTCACATGAGAGTGCTAATTGCACTACTAAAAGGGAACGTCCCTCAGCTGAAACTTTGGGCGTCATCTGCAATATCCAAAAATAGACAAGAATTTACATTTAGCCTTTATTTTTTTTGAGCTGGAGCCTTCTTGGATGTAACTAAAGGTGGCATTTCATATCTTTCGAACTAGTTGACCATTCTTAGTTTGTTATTCGCTAATACAAATTTAGTGTTTTCTCTTGCAAGACAAGGATCAGGAACAATTTTCTAAGCAATTGCTGTATTACCTGGGAGGCTTTGCTGTAGGAATTCCGGTGAGCATATTGCTGCTCTTTTGTAGGTATTTCTCTTCAAGCTGTTTGATGTTCAACTATTTGTAGCACATCGACATGAGTAGTGGAAATATCAGATGATGTTAGCTTATGAGGATATTATTTTCCATCGGTGCACTGTCATGTTTAACAATCAAATATTATTATTTATAAAGGAAACATAGTTGTGGTTTCTCGTGTTAACTATCAGTGGTTCATATTTTACCAGAAAGAGTCGGGGTCTGTTTTATATGGTAGGTTTCCTTTCCAAGGCTGTCTAGAGCCACAAGTTTGATATTCTAAAAGTGTCTCAGAGGCTGCTGCAACATTTATTGTTTATGTTGTACCTAAAGTCTACCATTGAACACTTTGTGTCGTTTGCACTAGATGGCTATATTGTGGGGATCTTACTCTTATTCCTAGTTTCCAGCAGTGTCCAGAATTGCTATGGTTCTACTAGTGTTCACCATTAGAGGAAATGTTCTCTCTGCTTTGTTTTCCATGTCGCACAGTCAGCAACTAGTTTTCCTCTTAATAGGCCTGTGTTCTGATTTACAACTTCCTGCTTGCACTTCTCTGCAGTTCTTTGTCTTGAGGGACTATGCAAGAGAAACACTTTCCTTAAGATGGCGATCCTGGATGACAAGTTATTACATGAAGCGCTACTTTAAAAACAGAACGTTCTATAAGATTCAGTCTCAGTCATTAATAGACAATCCGGACCAGCGGATCAATGATGATCTCAGTTCTTTCACTGGAACTGCGCTTGCTTTTTCTCTGTCACTTCTCAATGCTGTAGTGGATTTGGTGTCATTCAGCAACATCCTTTATGGAATCTATCCGCCATTGTTCATTGTTCTTGTTGTGTATTCTCTTGGAGGAACCGCTATTAGTGTCTTCCTTGGTAAGGTAAGGTTCTTATCACGTTATTTATCTATAACTTGCATATGAGTAGCAATAATTCTTTACACTCTTTAGTTATTCCAATTAGTAATAGTTGGTCATCGTGTTGGCAGAATTTGGTCAACTTGAACTTCATGCAAGAAAAGAAAGAAGCTGATTTTCGTTACGGGCTTGTCCGTGTTAGAGAAAATGCTGAATCAATTGCTTTTTATGGTGGTGAGGAAAACGAATTGCAACTTCTGTTGGACCGGTTCAGGAGGGCTTACCAAAACCTAAGTGTAAGCATTGTTTTCATAACCTGTCTTTCACCTCAGATTTCTGTTCAGTTTGTTTCTGTTCCAACATTACGAGGCCACTGTTGGATCATTTATAACTGGGTGATAGTAGCCTTCCTAGCAGTAGATGGAACGGAGCGGCGAGCTTTCAAATAAACCACGAACAACCTGGTAGCTTGCTTATTTCAATTTTTTTAAAGAATAATAATGATAATTTGGATAGTCTTTGTAAACTATCATTAACCCTTTTTAATGCTGCAATTGCACCAGAAAGCAGAATACCAGCGGTTTCCAAATCAAGTTTTGCTAATCTTGCATATTGCTACTCATATTAACATAACAGTGATTCATGCAGTCTTATGTTGTAACACTCCGATATCAGAGATCTAATTCTACAATATTGCAAAATGTTACATTTCAACATTAAGACAGTGCTTTAATCTGTTCAAAACATATTTATCTTTTAATCATGCTGTATTCCTGTGACAATATTTTGGTATTACATAAGCTGTACAAATCTTCTTCTGTCACTGTATCAAAATACTACACCTAGTAACCAGTATGGGAAAATAAAAGTAAGATGATTTCTGGATCCCCAATCAAATCCATGGTTACGCACTCGTGAGGGTATTGGCTTTGTATGCTACCATTCTTGAAATCAGGCACTCTGTGGCAGCTCTCTATATTTTATGTATAGCCATTAACTGATGGAACAATTTATATTTGGAAATTTGGACCAATATTTGATTTTTAGTTTTATGTTTATAGGAATTGCTGCTAGCATCTCGGAATCTGGATTTCTTCACCAGCGGATATCGATATTTAATTCAGATCCTGCCAGCTGCAGTTGTTGCTCCAATGTACTTCGCAGGAAAAATTGAGTTTGGTGTAATAAACCAATCGGTGTCTGCTTTCAATCACATTCTCAGTGATTTTTCTCTCATTGTTTTCCAATTTCAATCAATTACTGCATTCTCAGCAGTTATTGATCGTTTAGGTGACACCTCCTTCTGCCTCTCACTCTCTCAGTGCATTTACTTTGAGGTTACTGGATTAACCTTATCACACTTTGAACTTCAGGTGAATTTGATGATCTATTGGACGCAAACGAATCTTCTCTACTGCCCCGACGCGATGGCATTGATGACATCAACATTTTTTTCAAGAGCAGTGGATCTTCTGTTCTTAGTTCTAATGGATCACAAATGCAATCTGATCCAGGCATAGTTCTAGAGATTTGTAATTTGACATTGTTAACACCCAGGGGTGGAAATATTCTTATCACTGACTTCAGTATGGAGCTAAAAGACAAGGACCACCTACTGGTATGTTTTCCGGCATCTCTAGCTAGTTGTACAGTCAGCAACGTAGAAAGTACTGACGACATCTTGCTTATATGATGGTCTCATTTCAAATTTTAGGTGATGGGACCCAGTGGAAGTGGGAAGACCTCATTGCTGCGTGCTCTGGCTGGCCTTTGGACTACTGGTACTGGGAATATTGTGTACCATGCGAGAGATTCTACACAACTTCAAACAGCAAATTTAGGTTCTGATGAGCCATCCAACGGAAAGCCAGAGGGTGATGAACTATTACAAAGCTCGAAGCAGAGAAGAGATAATGGCATATTCTTTGTCCCACAAAGACCATATATGGCTTTGGGTACTCTTCGTCAGCAATTGCTCTATCCTACATGGACTGAAGATATTCATGAGTCACCAATTAATGATGCTGAGAAAACAGGTGATTTTTTCATGGTGAGGTGTTTGAGTGCAAAGTGCAAACTATACTGGGTTTAGACTTTGATTCAACATGAAGATTTTATACAAACTGAGTAAGGGTATTCCTAATTGTAACCAAGTAACCACCACGTAAAGAAATCGTGTTCAAAATTAATTTGTTAGGAGAAAAGGAAAACTTTTTTCACATATATTAAAATAAAGAAAAAGGTGAAAACATCAGTATTCATATCACGCCAATCTTCTTTGTTTTGTTTCGCCCAACATGAATTCGTTTTTCATTAATAATAATACACAGGTAGATATCTAAATGCTCTTTCTAATATAAAATCCATCTTGGTTGAATGACATGTATTTTGCAGCATGGTAAGATCGGGTTATTTCCTCCCATGCCTTTATCTCCTGGGAACTGCATAAATGTGTGACTTGAGTGCATTTACTGATTCGTGTTTTTTTTGGGTAGATATAACTCTCTGTTTATAAATCTAAATATATATTTGACTTGGATGGTGTAACGAGTATTGCAGTTGAGAATATCCGCTTGGTCCAGTTTAGCTCATGTTTGTGATAGCAGTTTGATTAATCCCATGTGGAGAGTTTAGTTGAGTTTCAAGTCTCTAGACGATATAAAAGCCCATGGGAACCAAAGCTTAGTAACTCCTTTGAGCGAAGTCTGGATGAAACTCTGAGTTACTATTACACATTTGTCTTATGCTTTAGCAAAATTTGGACCCCAAGACATTACAGTTTATATCTTAATAAAATAAAATAATTATTATGGTGCTTAAATCAACATGATTCAAGACAAGGACGACCATGGGATAGTTATGAAATTTAGCAACTTCATGGAACTGTTATGATAATTCAGAATAATGCCGTCTAACAGAAGTAAAATGTATAAAATATAGTGGTTGTTTCTACTTTCTTCCTCTGATCCTTGTAGTTGTGTCATTTTGTTCCTAATAGGCTAATAGTGATGCAGGAGTGTTACAGCTTTTTTAATTTTGTTGTTAGATGTGGAACAAACCCATGGAATGTTTGCAGATGCCAAATTCAGAAACATGCATGTGAACTATGCTAAACTTGTGCTATTTATTATGGCCAGATGCCCTTCCCTTTCTATCTGAAGTTTCCACATCAGATCGAGTTGGTGCCAAGCTTAAGATACCCTCAACTGATGAGTTGATTAGAGTACTTGAGGTTGTTCGGCTAGGCTATATATTGCCTCGTTTCAGTGGCTTGGATTCTATGCATGATTGGGCCAGTGTTCTTTCGCTAGGCGAGCAGCAACGTCTTGCATTTGCTCGGCTGTTACTCGCAAAACCAACTTTGGTCCTACTAGACGAGTCCACAAGTGCACTAGATGATACAAATGAGGTAAGAATCCATGTACTGCTGTTGTAGTTGTTTTGTTCGTATGAGCTACTTCCTACGACGAATTGTCGGAAAATGCCAAGCCAGCAGTTATCATGTACTGAATTGCAGACATTTATACTCCAGTACCACTTTTGAAAATTTCGCCTCTGGCACAGGTTCATCTATACAGTCAGATCGAAGCTGCGGGAATAACATACATAAGCGTTGGTCACCGGAGAACACTTCACAGGTTCCACAACAAGGTCTTGTACATTTCGAAGTCTGATTCAACGACTAGCAGCCTTCGTAATTGGGAGCTAAAGCCCACAGACCAGAAATCAATCGAAGAATCATCCCCGTTCGCTTCATAAGAGATTCAGCTTTTGAGCCACTTTTGCTCCTTAAAAAATGTATCCCACATCTGACTCATATGGTAAATATTGATGCCCTACCAAGGATCCCAGGTGCGAACTGAAGCTAAACTGTCAGAGGCGTTACTCTTTCTGTCTTCCAGCTGGATCGACAAAATGGCGACAGTGCTACAGCTACTAACCACCGTGCGATCCAGGATATATTTAGCACCTAAAAGATACCTCACCTTTTTGTTTATGTTTATACTTGATAGTTCAGAGTGAACTATAGCAGATGTACATGTACAGCTGATTTAAGGCTTGTGCTGTTATCAACTTCCTTTGTATTTTGATCTGGATTTTTTCTGCCTAATTATTTAACTCAAGTCGGTTTAATCTCCACCAGATTTTGATTTCGTGCTGTTGTTTCGAGCAACTGTTAGGAACTTCAGCTCTGCATAGATCATTGTTGAGTATAGATGTTCGGCGACTGTTGCCTGACAAAATCTTCTGATGAAGATTTAAGGCTCTTTGACTCTTTTTGTCAGTGCCAAGTTTATATATATGTAGTGCTGACTTCTATTGGCGTACTGAGAAATGAAACAACTCAGATTTCTGGTGAGCAAGCCGGCAATCTTGCAAAGTGGCTTGACATGCAAAGTGGACTAGTTGAATTTTGGCGTGGCGTGACGCCACGCCTTTGTTTTTTTTTGTGCAATATTTTTTTTGTTAACCAAAATGTTGGCAAAATTGGAGTGTTGAAACATTTGTTTGTTTTCTTATGAATAGGTAGCTCTTTTTTGTGTGCATTTCTGATATATTGTGTACAATATTCAAATATTTGAAGGTTTGAAATGCTCAGACATGTTTGTATTTTGACGTCAATATTTGATTGAAATTAGAATAATTCATGTGAATTTGATTCGACATTTGGGAAAAGTTTGTTCGTGTCGTGTCGAAATGTTGGAGAAATTGAAATGTTGAAATAAATTTGGTATTTGTTATGAGTATACTGCGGTTATTTTTGGTGAGCATTTTGGTTTTATTTTATGGAATATCGGAATATTCGCTTAAATGTTGGACAAATTGAAACTTGCAAACATGTTTTTTTTATTTTGTTGGTATAAAGTGGAACAGTACTTGTAGTTCTTAGATAAATGACACCATTATTAAGTGAGATGTGAAGCATTTGAAGTATTTGTTTAAGGTATTGGAACATTGCATGAACAAGACTTCTTTTTTTAGTTTTTTTTGTTCAAACAAAACTTGGAATATTTCATTTTTTTATCTTTTGTAGGTCATAAAAAATATTCTTTGAAATTAAATATAAACAGATCTTATATTCCATCATTTAGTAGACCCCATACGGAACGTTGTGATTTGAAATGTTAAATTTTTTCGTAATTTGTCATCCGGAGTAACTCCAATTTAAATGTTGAAGTCTGTTTGTAGTTTGACATAGATATTTAATTAACCTATTTAATAAGGAGAAATACACTATATAAGTATTTTGTAAATTCAAATCCATTTATTTAGAAGGAATGCATTTATGTTTTGTCGAAATGTTTAGTAAGTTGAAATGTTGAAAAATGTTTGTATATTGTCGCAACTCGTGCAGCTGGAACGTAAATTTTGTAAGTAGACCAATTGTCAATAAACTTGTAAGTTTGGTGGCAGTGGGAGAGGACGGAGAAAAAGATAAAAGAGTAGGAAAAATAAAAACATGTAAAGAAAATTAGAAATTTGGCATATCAAGTATTTTTCATATATGTAGAAAATTGGAATGTTTGGATATATTTGTAGTGTGCCATAAATATTTTTTTGAACTCCATAATTAGGGAGAATGAAATTTGCGAGATATATTTTAGAGTGTGTACAATTTTTTAGCAGTTCATAGTGGTCAAATGTGCTGCATTCATTTGAACTTTTATTTCAAATGTGTTAGTTTTTTATGGAAAATATTCTGAAATAGTTTTTTTTGTGAGTATCTTTATATATTGTGGAGTACCTTTAAATGGCAAGCAAATTGGAATGGTTATGCATGTTTGTATGTTGTCGACATATTTATTTGAACTTCATAATTGGAAGGTGTACAGTATTTGAGCGTTTATTAAAGTAGATCCACAGTTAGAGGAAATCCATTTTTGATTTTGTACTAATATTCAGCAAATTGAGGTAGTCAAGTGGCATAAAAATCTATTTGAACTACATAATTAGGGAGAATGCAATTTGTGAAATATATTTTAGAGTGTATGCAATTTGTTAGCAACTTGAAATGTTCAAATGTGTTGCATTTATGTGAACATTTATTTGTAATGTGTGTTTTTTTAGGGGGGGGGGGGGGGGGGGGGAATCTATGAAGTACTCCCTCCGTTCCAATTTAATTGACTTGCTATATACCAAACGTGGATGTATCTAGACAAGTTACATGTATAGATACATCCACATGTAGTGGATAGCAAGTCAATTAAATTGGAACGGAGGGAGTAGTTAGTATTTTTTATTTTTTGTTAGCATATTCATATATTTTATAGTATCTCAAAATGGTTAGCAATTTGGAATGGTTATACATGTTTGAATTTTGACGAAATGTTTATTTGAGTTTCATAATTGGAGGACGTACAATATGTGAACATTTATGAAAGTGAATCCATAATTAGAGGGAGTTCATTTGGATATTATACTAATATTCACCAAAATTAGAGTACTGTAATGACATAAATACTTATTTGAACTCCATAATTAGGGGTAATGCAATATGTGAGGTAATATGTGTGATATATATCGGAGTAGCTCTATTTTTTCTAGCAAGTTGAATTTTTTAGATGTGTTGCATGTATGTATGTGAGCATTTTTTAAAAGTCAATCCATAATTAGAGGGAATTCGTTTGGATGTTGTAGTAATATTTACCAAATTTAAGTAGTCTAAAATGACATAAATATTTATGTGAACTCCATATTTAGGAAGAATGCAATATGTGAGATTATATGGGAGATATATATATATATATATATATATATATATATTGGAGTAGGTCTATTTTTTTTAGCAGGTTGGAAGTTTGAAACGTGTCGCATGTAATTTTTATGAGAATTGTGGCAAATTTTATCGAAGTTTCAAATATTTAGCAATTTGGAAATGGGAGCATGCTTGCATGTTTTAGAGTTTTCCGTTTTTTTTGTTGTACGAAGGTTGAAATGTTCAAATTTTCGTCATTTTTTTTGAGAATTTTGATGAATTTCAGCGTATTTGGAGTTTTGCAGTATGTTTAATTTGTGAGATAAATTTGTGTTTGGAAGTAACAATTTTGAATCATTTATCACTTTGTTGGAATTTGCTTAGGAAATACGGTCCCACATGTCAGTTTTTTAATGTTTTTCTGAAAATATTGCAAAAAAGAAAAAAATCTGACAGAACGGGCCCATTGCGACGTCATGCTGACGTCAGCAATGGTCGTCGCGGTCGTGTGGACGACGCCGGCGACGCAATCGCGCGCATCCGCACGATCTGGAGCACGCGTAGGGGGGCGTCGGAGGCGCGTGAGCGCAGGGTGCCAGGGAGCGGCGGCGCCGCTTCTTCTGCGTCGCTGGAGCTCCGGTTGCGGCGTGCGGATGTGGCGGCCGGAGCAAAATGACGACGGCGGCGATTCCGCAGCTTCTGGGGCGACCCAGCATGCGAAGCTCGGCGAGGAGGAAGAAGAAGTGGCGGCAAAACGTGCCGTGTGCATGGATCTGAAGGGGGAAGGCCGGAGCGGCGGCATCAAGCGCGGCGGCAACGGCGATGTCGCAGACACGGGGGGAGAGAGGAAGAGGGAGAGAGAAAGTGCGGTAGTTTTTTTGCGGGGAGGCCCTGATGTTTTCGCAAATTAGGATTAGTCATATATTTCTTGTATATAATTTTTGGGAGAACAAAAAAAGGCAAAAAAAAAAAACGTAAAAAGTTTCGGGAAAAAAAAAAGAGGAGCTAGGGTCGACAAAACTTGGAACCGTTCGGGGGAATGGAACCTACCCGTCGACACACATATATTTCTTCTATATAATTTTTGGGAGAAAAAAAAACATAAAAAAGTTTTGCCAAAAAAAAAACGAAGCACTGTAGATGAACAGTAAGTGGCGGATCCGGCCAGCCATTATAAGTAGTTAGTAATATTGTGCAACTGGTATGTCGATATTTTTGTTAACACAACGCTGCATGTTGGGCACACATGTTGTTATCAAGATTTATATATTTTTCGGTGGAATTGGTGACGTTGAGGTAAGTTGGCAGCGTCAACTTTGGTGCTGCAGGCACAACCAAGAGCAAACAATTCTTCCTTTAGCTTGAAAGAAATAAAAAGTTGTGGCGTTGAACTGCACGAATACTGATGGAATTCAACACGAACATGAAACAAAAAAATCCCGCATTCTGAATATATGGCTTTAAAGTTCCAAAACAGCAGACCAAAGCAGGATTGGTAAAGAGAGAAAAATCATTCAAGCTGGCTCCTTAGTTCTTATGCAGCAGTCATGCCTTATAAACAGTGGCATAATTTTGCCACCTGTGGCTCTCTGCTTCCAACAACAGAAACAATGAGATAAGAAGAAAGGCAAAAGGACAATTTTATCATCGATTCTCGAGGCCACTTCCCGAATCTTAGCAACATGCTGTTTAACAAAGAGTGTTATACCAATGCTGCGCCAGAATCCTTTCCTATCAGTGGTTGTATAACACTTGTGCTAACTAGCCTTAGAACAAAGGCTCAAAGAGCCCAGCTTTAAATTAATAAAACCCTCAGGACCAAATTACAACCACGAACAACAACGCTGGGGTTACCAGCTTACAAAGAGAGCGCAAAGCTGAGAAAAACAACATCCAGAAACAAAAAGAGTACGACAACTACAAGCTAGCTAAATAAGGCGATGAAGAGCGGCGCTTGGAAGTTATCGACTCCAGCAGAAGAAGAGCTTGAATGTCGCCGGAAGAAATGCCGGAATCCCACCAGACCGGCTTCACTTGTGCAATTTAGGTGAGTGGATCACCAACAGCGAGAACCAAACGACCGAAACAGATCATGGGCTCAAAATGCAACGCCTCCGAGGGTAGCGACATGAATATGACGCCGTTGCACGACCCAAAAGGGTCTAGATTTTCATCCAGAGACCAAGCGTTGAAGAAGAGCGAGGGTTCTACGAGGACGCCTCCAAGGAGGGGAATGGCGCTCGAGAGCGTCAACGTCGACGGCACCGGAAAGACCAGGCAAGGCTTTCGCCCGACCCCTCGATTTTCCACACAGCAACCACTCCAACAGAGCTCCAGCGACACCAACCCAGCCTTCATGACCACCCACCCTAGGAGGCCAAGCAAGAGAACCGAGGGACACCGGAAAAGAGATAGGAACCGAGTAGTGCATCTACAGTCAAGTGGCGAAACCCACCAGGGATCAACAACATCACCGGCAAAGACCACGGAAGCAGAAAGGAGTGATCTTTATCTCGCAGGATCGATGGAAAAAACAGGACGAGAGAAGAAAATGAATTCGAGCAAGACGCAGCACCACTGCGAGGAGACTCGACGGAGCGGGGGGGGGGGGGGGGAGCCAAGAGCCCCTGCTCTGGTCCCGACGGCTGGAAGTCACTCTGACTGCATCAGCACAATCCTTCACCACATGAGCTCACCACCAGCAGGTCGCCGAAGTCGGAATCCGCAGGTCATGGCGCACCACACACCAGCCTCCATCGATCCAGCCGGCAGCAGGAACCAACCACCGGGTACCAGAGCTGGAACCGGAGCAACCGGATCTGACAGCCCAAGGTGGCCTCGCCGGCCGCTGCCGAGCCGCCCCCGGCCTTGAACTGCAGAGGACGAGAACGGCGGCAAGAAGCCGCCAACCGAGGGGCGCCGCCAGACCACGCCGCGACCACGCCGCCTCAGGCCGCCGGAAGCGACACCACGCCCCAGGAGGGCGGATTCGCCGGGCTCTGGGGCCTCGTCTCCAGATCTGACGGCGTCGGGCGCTCCGCCGCCGCCAGCGCCATGGCCGAGCCGGCCGGCCGAACCCCTCCTGGGCTCGAGGACCCACGCACGCACACCACACCACACGAACCCACGCGAGAGGGAGAACCTCGCCGCCACCGTCAGCCGCACGACCTGCGCCGGCGACGTCCTCCGGTGACGGCGGGGGAGGTGGAGGAGGGAGGAGGGGAGGCTCTGGCGGCTAGGGTTTGGGGGCGCCCGAGTCGCCCCCAGAGAGGAGCGACGCGGGCGAGAGCTCGGATCCCGCTCGTGTGATGGATTTAGGATCCAGCTAGAGGTGCTAACTAGTAAAACCGTAGAAATAGTCATGTTACATATTAGTACATCTCTTCAGGCGCCAAAACAAGAAGGGTGCTGTTTTTTTTTGAAACCGAGGCAAAAGCTTTGCCTCACCTTTTATTAAGCAGAAGGTGCCCGGTTTATTATGGAAGAAACCGGGCGAAAACCATACAACAACACAACACAACCCACGGGGCGAAGCCCCACAACCTCGAGAAACCACGACGCCGCACGACACGGCCACCCACAGCCCAAGCTGCACCAGGAAAGCTGCTCGCAGACCACGGACGTCACACCACCATCCGGGGCCGCTGCCCCGACCTAAAAGACAGCCGCAGCTGCCGCCGCCACACCACAACACCGACACCACGGGGACAAGCCCGGCACAACGCAAAGAACAACCCTCCGGGGAGCTGCGACAGTTCCCCCAACAGCGCAAAGCAGCGCAGCTCCGACTCTGAAGAAGAGCTAAGAAGGAGAACCAGGCAGGCTGGCGCCGTGGAAACTCGCCGAAAGGAACATCTGCCGCCAGTCATCGTACACCACCGGGAACCCACCGCAGCAGCTTCGACTTCTCAGCAACAAGACACGCCGAGGCAACCCCAAGGATACGCCGGAGAAGAGCCGACTACCGCAGCCACAGCCACGTCTCCGACATCGCTCAAACATCATCATCGTCGCCACAAAAGCCTCAACGCGAACACCTCGGCCTTCCACTGGTCCCTCTTGTCGATGTCCAACTCCAAAGACGAAGCCCCCAAGAGGGAAACGACACCAAGGCGCCGCCATCGTCCGATCACAAGATCAATGGTCTCCCCCGGAGCTGCACCGACGATTGAATGCATGCGACGGGGTGTGGCAGCAAAAATGTGATGCCTCCAAGAAGGTATACGACGGCCGCAGCCGCCGTCATCACTGGGTTTTCACCCAAGCTCCCCACACACCAACAGCCGCATAACAATCCAAACCGTCGCCGGCAAGCCTCACCAACCACCACCACCACCGATCAAGCCCGACGACGAAGAGGCGCAAGGAAGATCGCCGCAGCCACCCGCATCTTGCGGAGACTACCGGCAGCCACCCCGCCAGGCAGGCCAGCAGGACCAACACCGGAAAACAGGAGCAGAACCACCGGACGCAGCAAGCCGCCGAACCTTCCCGAGCACCATGCCGGCAAGGCCAAGAGGAGTGAAGATTGAAGAGCTAGCGTACCTGTTAAAATGTTGCTTTGTGAAGTGTGGAATGGCAAACGGACCACTGCAACAACCCCAATATACATAGACGTATAAGGACAATTCATATACTATATTACAATGATTTGAAATCATTTCGCCGCGGATAACCACCGATACAATCACCCATGCTCAACCTATATGGTCCTGACTGATACATCGAGAATTCACATCATCCTTCTCCCGCCAGTTCCCGACTCCCTTTGGCAGTTGAAGTAGACGGCGGCGACCGGCAAGCCGAGGTTATAAAGCTCAGCGAAGTCGCGGGTGCTGAAGTTCTGCCGCCACCCCGGAGCGTACACCGTCTGACGGCCGAGCTGCTGGAAGAGCAGAAACACCAGCCGGTGGATCCCGAGCACCGGCCTCGGGCTCTCGTAGCACACCACCTCAGTCCCTATATATCAACACGATATTTGGATTACATTAGAACACATAGCCATGTCTAATTCCGAATGCTGATTAAGCATAAGATTAATTTTCTCCAGTACCAAAAGATACTCCTGTTGTGGCCGGGATGTCGGTGACCAGCCTGCATTAGTAGATCACCGTAATTTGAGTCAGCACATCGGAGTTGCTTAGCGAAAAAGCAGATGAAGTATCTAAGTGAAGTTGATATTATTCTCGAAAAAAAAGTGAAGTTGATAATTTAGTTTGTAGAGGACATTCACAAGTAGCTAGACTTATAGTTACAGGTCGTGACAGTACAGGCTAATAAGAGAAGAAACATGAAGATTATATATGCTGCCAACTTGTGTGATACGACTATTTGGGGTTATATTCTAATGTATCGATGGGTGTAGGGAATGCTATATTCTAATTACGAAGCAGATGTGCAACTATTTGGGGTTGTAGAAAAATATGTGCTTTGTTTCCAATATAGAGGAATGATAAAAAAATGAACACATAGGATGGTTTGGAAGAATGAATTTGCATAGCAAGGTGATTTTGAAAAATCTCAAAACTTATATGATTGGACACATAATGTATTCCCTCAGATTCGACTAAGGTATAGACTATTATAGCATTGTATACATGAAATATATAGGGAGTGATGATCTTATTATACTTGTAATTATACTTATCACTTAGTCATTGTACGCATAAATTAAGAATATACTCTTGTTATTTAGTTGTGATATACCTATGATTTTAAAAAAGAGCCATATCATTTATTTGAGCTGAGTTGCACAAGGTTTTATCTTCCATAAGGAAAAGAAAGAGAGAGAATTAAGGATTTGATCTCAGGTGATTGTGGGCCGTGTACCCATGTCTCCGCCACGTCTTTATCTAAAAAATGTCTCCGCCACGTGATGGAGAGTGAGCTATCCGCCTATCCCTCTCGCGATCTTTTGGAAAAGGTTTAGTATTGAAGGCTATTACTATATTGTTTTTGTTTTTCCCTTTTGCTTTGGGGAAAGATGCTATTTGGCCCTGTGCTCCCGTTAACTGTACACAAATATCTGAATTCGGATTGGCAGGAGATATTTCCAAGCCAGCTAGGCCACTGGATAGGAGAGAGAGATCGATCTTTGTTTTTGTTGCTGCTCTGCTCTCACCAGTGCAAGTACTCCCTCAGGCTGGGATCGCTCGGGCTGGGAGCATCCGGATCCACCATCACCTGCGCGAAGAACCAAAAAGTTTTTCTTGAGGTCATAATCTAAGAGGATCATCAGCTAATCGAAAAGGATCATCAGCTATTGAAGCGGCCGGCCAGCGCGGGCAGCGTACGGTGTCACACCGTCGGTGTGTGTGCGTAAGTAGAAGAGCTCACCAGCGTGTAGAAGGTGCGCATGTCCGGGCCGCCGACCTCGACGCGCGGCTGGTCGGCGATGGCGGACGGCCTGAGCTCGCAGCCGTTGGCCACGTCCCTGGACGCGTACCCGACCCGCAGCGGCACCAGCCGTACGAACGGGTCCACCACGTCACCGATCACACGCCCCGCCACCAGCGGGTCGCCGCGTTGCATGCCCACCATCTTCTTCCTCCTCCTCGGATCGCCGGCCGGCCGGCTAGATGTGTAAGCTTAGCTGATGTCTGTGTGGTTGGTTGCAGTTGCAAGCTGAAGCCTCGTTCTTCCTCGCTCCCGTCGTTGTTGCACCACGACGAGCCGACGTACTTTATAGGCAGGCCCGTCTTTGAGGGTGCATGAGTGCACAGCTGTTCAGGCCCCAAATTTGTAAGCTGAGTATACATCGCTGGTTTATTTCAGGCAAAAAAAAGGCTGAGCGGCCCAGCTCTAGGATGCTGCTGCAGCCCAATTCCTCCAAGCGCGGGCGATCGATCCAACTCCCATCCCGAGCCTTCCCTCAAAAAAAAAAAACATCAACCAGACTCCCCCACCTTACCTGTTCGTTCGATCGAGAGATCGAGAGTCGGAGAGATACCTAATCTAATCAATCAAACCAACGATTCCCCTGGCGACCAGCAAGGACACGACGACGGTCAGTTTCCCCCGCCCACCGAGCGACGGAACGAGAAGAAAAGAAGGGCCCTGCGGCGGCTCCTCGCGTGAATACTGAGTACTGACGAGGTAATTAGGTCGCACTGCTGCAACAATTAGATTAGGGATTGAAAATTTTGACGATGTGATTACTGATTATGTCTCATTACAACAGAGATTGGGGATTAGAAATTTTGAGACTGCGGCGCAAGAGACATATGATCCGTGCGACGCGATCAGGCGGAATTACTGATTAAGCTATTGCTGCATGTTGGCGTGCTCTCTGTGCTAATTATAAACCACTAAGTCGATCTATAGTTAGTTGTTCGTACTCATTTTATTTTATTTTATTAATGAAATAAGATTAATGAAAAGTTTTGTACATGATTCTTTTGATTGTACAATTTCTTGGAAACACAACATAGCATTTCGTGGCAGCAATACCTTAATCAGCTATTGATATTTTGAACTATTTGAAGAAGCGCCCTTATTTAACTGTTGCTAATATTGCGTACAGAATTTTGTTAACCATTCTTGTTACGGTTGCATCGGCGGAAAGGAGCTTCTCCAAACTCAAGTTGTTGAAATCTTATTTGCGGTCTACTATGACGCAAGAAAGACTCAATGGATTGGCGACAATAGCACTTGAAAATGATATTCTAGAGAAGATTAATTACGAAGATATGATTGAAGATTTCATTTCAAGAAATACCCAGCGGATGATGATTTTCAGCAGAACATAAGGTCAGTTTATTGGTTTAGTGGTACCTTTTTGCAGAATTAATGTTCGACATGTTTCTATATATTGTACGAAATAACTCATATTGAAGATATGTAATAAAACAAATATTTTTTAGTTTCTATGTAATGTTGTGAAAATTTCAATTTTAGGACCCCATTTTACGTTTCGCACATGGGCACCAAATTTCTGGAGACAGCCCTGTTTATAGGAGAGATGGAGATCTCTCTGGAGCTAGCTAGCTAGGTAGGTAGCTATGGATCACGAGCAGCTGCCGAGGTGTACTATGTGTGTTAGCTTGTCCTGATCGGTCTGATCCGATGGTTGCTGTCCGGCTTCAAGTGGGGGGAATCTATCCATCGGTCGGCCAAGACGCCGTCCATTTCCTCTGTCTGGACGACGACGACGACAACTTACTACTCGCGCCTGTTTGGGAAAGGGGGGAGCGGGTGGGTCAAATGGCCTATTGCTGTTTGCTAGCTCGTCTAGGAAAGGAGCAAGAGCTAGTGCAGTACGTGCGGCGAAGGAGATAGGCCGAGAGGGGAATATACAACAGTCTTGCTCTTCACCTCGATATTTTCTAGGAACGTTTTCGGCTAAGGTAAACTGGTTTATCAGCACACAGTTAAGTTCTTCTTACCCACTGTGTGTATGTGAGAAACTGCTTGGCGTACACAGGACGCCTTTTGGAAGCTGGGATCAATATGTTTTTTAATTTTCTTCTAAAAACTAAAGATGGTTTAACTTTTTTCCGACTTTCTTGTTGAGAAGAAGATTTTTGCAACTGATTAATCCGCATAGCAACTACATTCCTGCCTAGTCTAGCCTCTAGGTGCCACCAGCAAGCCAGGTTCTGCAGCTATCGCCTATCACACGGCCGGAAACATTTCCTGATTTCCATGAAGCTTTTCTTCACGCCATGCTGCATGTCATGTTGTGTGCGACGTGAGAGAGCGAAAAGAAAAGAGCTCCATAGCCTAGCTTAAACCTTTTCACTGTGCGACGAGACAGTCAATCGATCGGTGCATGGCGGCATGTCCTTTTTGTCACCCGGACGCATCAGAGACCCCTCCTTCTGTCGAGTTCCCATTGGTTGCCCCCGTGAATTTAACCTCTCCCCTGATTAATTACACCCAAAGAGGACAGGATCAGCCTCGGATTTAGGCCGTGGATGGTCTCGGATGTCGACACCTCGACAATCGCCAACTATTTACCCTAAGTGAAAGCTCCGGCGACGTGTCGAACGCCCCACGGCCGGCGCGCGACTCCAGGGTGAAACTTCAGAGCTGTCTGCCGCGATTCAGATGGTGATGTAATCCTAGGTTCAGTGGTGTTTATCTTTCACCAAGTCTTTTCTTGTTGCGAGGATAAGCTGCAGCAACTAATGAGATGACTTACATGGTCACTTCCCTTCCACTGTAACTGTCGTCAAGGCGTCGAGAATCTTCATCCCAAATTAGTTGTTCATACCAAGGACTAGCTAAATGCCCGTGCGTTGCTACGGAGAACACAACAAATTGATTTTAAATCAATAATGTTACAGGGGTAAAGTATTGTGATGTTTTATGGGCTGAGGTCTCAATCACGCACTGGTCGTAGGAGATATTTCCGGAACTGGAGCATAAGTCTCTTCCAATTATTTCAACCCACATTGTGTTCGTAAATTCCGTAACAGTTTGCCCATAAATTCATGTAAATCATACATTCATCGAGAACAAAAAGCTTCGTGGATATGTCACTTGTAATGACACACTTGTAGCAACTATAAATAAATTGATGACCAGGTTTTTTAATGGAAGGGACATAAAAATTATATATACTTATGTTTGTGCCTCTTGCATTAAAGAAAACATCATATTTGTTCCGTAGAAAAATAAGAAAAGATAATTTTTAGTTTGCCCACATATTGATTACCGGTTTGTTTCACCGGTTTTCGTCTCATTTCATCCTTTTCACTCCCACCTTGCAACAAAGTGTCATCTTCCTCCTCCGGGTTCATCATGGCATGTATCCCCAAAACATAACAGCCTTGGTAATATATTTATTTATATAAATAAGAGTACAAACATAGTCCATTTAAATCAAGCAGCTACGCTAATATAATGTGTGCATGGAATAGTGAGCTCTTCATATTTCAATAGTTACGATGACTAACGGGGGTACTAAATCCTGATTGTAATTTTAATGAAATAGCCGAAGCAAGCAAAATGAATCAGCTGAAAAAAAAACCAATGTGCATAATTCATTTATATTATTTTTATACTCGTAATTATATATCTTATCTATATTTTGTGATCGATATAACTTATTTCATTGGAAAAAAAATCAATAATCGAAGAAATGTACAAGGCCATCGAATTGTCACCATAAGTACGAAGGCATTGGCTAATATTTACAAATATGATACGCATGCTTATTTGGGAAGATGAAGCACATTTACAGGCATATACAACTTGTTTAGCCTCCTAGTGTCCCAGTTGAGCTTACAAAATTCCTTCCTAAATGAAAAAAATAACCATAATCCAGCCAACTTACTCGATTTCCACTAAAAATCAACACAAAGCATCTCAGAATACTACAAAGTTTGACACCTCCGCACCATTATAAAACACGCTCTCCCTTGTCAAAATGACTCTTCCATCCAAATAAGAACTCTCTCTCTCTCTCTCTCTCTCTCTCTCTCTCTCGCTCTTGTGCAATCTGCACATGAAAGAAAATAAATTATCTCAGCATACTCCAAAGTTTGACAATTCTACACCATTAAACAAAGTGCATGGCACCAAATAATAGTTTGACAAACTCGAACATCAGTGCACACAACCTTG
The DNA here is from genome assembly GCA_947311845.1 of Poa pratensis. Lineage (NCBI taxonomy): Eukaryota > Viridiplantae > Streptophyta > Magnoliopsida > Poales > Poaceae > Poa > Poa pratensis. The sequence goes on from CAMZMU010000108.1 coordinate 13,959,201, forward strand.
TGTACTAAAAAGAAATAGCAAAGTTAAGAACAACATGCAATGCAAAATGAGATCGGCAGACTCAAATGTGTGCACAAGTAACCTTCAGAAAAGATACACCAACAACCTAACATAGGTAAAATGTATTTAAGCTTACAGAAATATGATGAGTAGTCTATTCATCACTTGCGTTAAGCAAGAAGATAAGTGCAGTATTTTATTTTCAGTCATTTTATTAGTTAAGGCAAGAAGAAGCAACAATACAAGAGTCATGGCAGAGAAACTCAATGGTACAATGGGTCATCAGACAAAGTAAAAGCAAAGTGAAATCAGTGTGAATCATCATATTAGCTTTGCTTATATTTATCTAATTAACTCAGTCAAAATAAAAAAGAACACGGACTGATTCTCAGTAACTTGAGAACAAGCACCAGTAAGCCAACCTTTTGTTAAAGCCTTTCCAGATCCTGCGATTTTTTTTTCAGTGTGTACTTTCATACACTGAACTTAAAAAATGCAAGACAGAAATCTAGTAAGACCAGAGGAGCTACCTTTACATGAACAACAAGGAAAAAAAGTGCAGATAAGCAAAGTCGTTTGCAGAACAGGGAAGTGGGAAGAACATCGGCCAACTCAACAACAGACTCGACAAGAAACTTTGAACAACAGTGCAATTAGATCGGCAGAGCCTCCATCAAAGTACCTGTAATATGCAAGTTCAAAACATTTAAACCCTTCCGAGCATGGTTTTCAAAGGTAATCCAAAATGTTATGTCATGTATTAAAGAAGAGCACTCCCATATGCTTAACTCCAATCGCATGATTAGTCACCAAAATAGCATGTTCCCTTCTCATTTATGCTATATAAAGCTAATAAGCAATAGCGTAAATGAACAAAAAAAATCATGTTCTACAAGATTACTCCTGGTTTTGGGAAGGTTAAACCGAATTTCAACGAGACTGACAGGCTGGGTGAGGATCAGTATGATGAACACCTCATTGTGGTTGAAATAAAAATAACTCAAATTTGCAGATCCATGAATATCTGGCTAGAAAATTAAATCTAAATATTACTATGAGATGTATTGCATCTAGAGTGAGCATAGATTTGGAATTGGTACTGAAGAATACATCTGATATGAACAAACACACACGAACTGAAGGTGTGCTGGGGAATTAAATTAGTGCTAGAATTCCTTACCGGCAAGGCTCGTTGACTATTCAGGATGGAGCGCAGCCACGAGGCTACTCTTGGATCGTTGGAGGTGAATGTAGTTCATGTGGGGATGGAGGCGTTGATGATGGATCGACACCATATGCGGCGGTGCTGGTGGTGAACAGCATAGGACGGTCGACGGAGCTCCTGTTCCTGCGTGGAGGCCGGCGGCGGCGGCCGCCGCTACGGGAGCAGCAGGTGACTGCGACTCTGCGAGCAGCTATGGGAGGAGCAGCAGCAAGGAGCTAGGGGGTAGAGGGAGGCAGGGACCCATGGTGGGCGGCGACCGCGTCGTATGCGTCGGTGGTGGTCAGCAACGGCCGGCGGCAGGCTAACCCTAGGAGTAGGACGCGCGAAAGGGGACTGGTCAGAGGATCGATCGAGATCGGGACTAGGAGGGGGCGACGAACGGGGAAGCAGACGAAAGAAAGGGGATTGAATTTCTCTCAGACGGGGAGGAAGACGACGCCGGGCTGTCGTGCAGAAAGATAAAACGAACCGTTATTTCACGGAGGCGGTGGCAGCTCGGTAAATATGTGATTTATGGAGGGTAAAATTGGAAAACTAAAAACGTACCAACCATCACCTGTAGCCATATTATTACTAGTAGAGATATCTGAGAGTTGTGGCAGTGTTTATCAGTTTCAGCTAACTCTCTATAGCTTTACCATGAAGCTTCGCAGTAAGTTAAGTGGTTGTAGGATGCGATTTTATAGACTATACAAAGACATTTCTTGTTAGCTCTTCCCAAGCTTTGGTGTGAGCTTAATGTAGTGTGTGCGGATGGAAGATATAGCAAAATAGAAGGAGTAATTATCTAGTCCAAACTGGTCTTGACTGAATTCACACGTCATGTTTAAACATTGTTTATCAAATTCAAAAGAACACATACTTTTTTATAGAAAACGATGTTGGTGTGCTTTGTTGAAACAACGACAAGGATAATGTTTAGAAATAGTCACCATTTGTACCAGGATCAATCATCCCTTAAAAATAAATGAGGCTTTGTACGAGCCTTATCATTGTGTTATAGTTAGCTCTCACCTTTAAATACCACATTTATTTCGTTCCCCTCCCAGAGCATTTTGACCACTGATCTAGTGATGGCTTTCACACAAATGGCAATCCAGAGCACAAATAAATCAAGGGAAATCAAACATCAGTAACACAAAACCAAAAGGAGAAACATTTACAGAGGAGCGTAAATAAGAAGACACAATAAGATACTTAGTATTTGGCAAATGTTCAAAGAGAGTCACAAAATTTACTACCTTTTTTTAGAGCAGTGGGGAACTGGAAATTTAGAAGAAAGGAAATAACAAAAAAATGGAAATTTGGAAAAGGAAAATTGCGCAAAAATCTGCTGTAATTAGGAACTCAAAGAAAAATCACAAAAATAGCAAATATTCACAAGTAATCATTTTATTTTCTAATATTAACAAATGCCTAGTAGTTCTGAGTTTTCTCGGATTTCCTTTCTATCATTTTTCTGTCTTATTTTAAAAAATTACAATGTTTCTAATGTATTTTACACAATTGGTTCTGAGCTTTTTTATATGTGTGATGAATAGAATGGATTATTGAACAATTTTTGTTTGCCTTATGGATTTCTTAAAGATTGTTTTTATTTTTTTATCATGGTTATTAGACCAACACATATCAGTACGACTTTTGGGTCATCCTTACCCACGTGCGCCACTCCTGGCCTTCTGGGCACATGTGCACCACTCTTTGCCATCTAGGAGTATCCGTACCCTCTTTACGTCATTTGACCCACGTGCACCCCTTCCAGCCATCACAAGGAATGGTGATATGTTGAGAAGAAGTGTAGCCATCCGTTTTTTTGGGCAAAGTCACAGTTAGAAAAGTAATTGCTTCATATAAGAAAAACACCCACTCTCTAAAATAAAGAAAATAAAGATCCTTCCCTTTATCCAATGATCCAACTGAAAAATAAAAGGAACGGTAAAACAAGAAAACCTTAGAAACATTTAGATAAAATGGTGAATTTAAAAGACAAAGTAGACATAAAATTCCTAAATGTTCAATAGAAGGTTACAATAATAAATAAATTGGAAAAGGGAGAATTTATAAGAAACGAAAAAAATAAGAAGAAAAATAAAAATTCATGAATAATGAAGAACTCAAGAAAAATCAAAAAGTAATTTATGAATGAAATTTTTTCATACTACTCCCTCCGTTCCACAATGTAAGCCGCTTACATTGTGGAACAGATGTAGTACTACCTAATATTTACGATGTTCCTAATAATTTTGAGTTTTCTTAAATTTTCTATTTCCTGCAAATACTTTTGTTTTTTCTATTTATATATAAAAAATATAGTTTTTTCTAATGTTTTCTATACAATGCTTTAAGTATTTGAAAGTTTCTACTGTTGTATCAAGTTGAAGGTCTTTTAGCAACTATCGTATTTGAAGTTTCTTTTGGGCGTTTTCTGAATTCTTATTTGCATTTCTCCTTTACTAGGATGCCAAAAATCTCTTGTATTGAACCAAGGTGAAACTTGTGTGATTTTAAAATTTACGGTCTTAAACTAAACTCACGACAGTTTGTGATCGAAAATTGAAAAAAATACAGGCTGGACACAACCGAAATACACTTTCTCTCACACTTATTTGAGCTGGTCATCGTCATTAGAGCTATGTACATTGGGACATGACATTTGGACCAAATAATCATTGCTAGATCACAAATACAAGTAAAAAAAAATGTATGAAGCTCTCATAGATTGAGCAATACACATACTCAGATTCAAATAAAAGATAGCTTCTGTGTTAAAATATGCATTCTCATATTGGACATGGTGGGTCATCACTTGCTCCAACTTGAGACCAGCGAACCCATCATCAAGCATAAGAACCCTCCCCCCGGCCTCGGGTTGATGACGATGCTAACTTAGCTGCCAAGGCACCTGCTGGGTCGTGCTGGATGGAAACGACGACTATGCACATGGGCGCTCGTGCTCTCGCCGGCGTTTCTTCACCTGGGCTGGGAACGTACGCGGTGACCACGGTGGCCACGTCGCGCGCGGCAGCACCGTGGTACATACTACTACAGTACGTAGGAGCGATGCAGCCACCCAGGGCCGGCTCTGGCCCTAGGCGACCTTGTGCGGCGCACTAGGGCCCACACCTGGGAGGGGCCCATGATCTATGCTATTCCTTTGTGTAGTTGTGTTGGGCTAAAAAAACAAATCCCATGACGCTAGGCTGGAAGGAAACGACGTGCTGGCCTGAACGCACGCAGAAGCACCAATCCGATCGATGCCTTGGACCGTTGGACACCTGGTCTTCGCTCGCCTTGATCGATCTCGTTTCCGCTCATTCTCTATCAATTAGCCTATTGCCTCGGCCACCGGCTGGAGAAGGAGGTCATCTGAATTATGACCCCTCCTCGCTACTCGCCCGGTCGTCCATGTGGCTCCGCCCACCCAGCGTCGATAGGTACAGATAGGAAGATACAAATCTGCTCCGCGCTGTGTCTCTATGAATCCAATTCTCCAACTATTCATGATTTGAATTAGGGTTGTTAAATGTTAGATTATGGATTTAGGGTTCTAGCTTTATGTATATTATATCTACTTTTTTATATAATTTTAGGTGTTACAAGACAGAATGAATGGTTTGGGACGTGTTGTATTGAGATGGATATCTTGGACACCATTGATCTTGATATTATTCTCAATAATTTTGCATCTAAAAATGACTGAAGAAGGCTTTTTTGTGAAGAACTGAAACATTATTGTCGATGAACTCATTGGAATTTGGTTCTAATTTGAGGTAATCAAACTAGCAGGGAATACACTACTTGTTATATTTTGCTACTCTCTTAGTCTTTCTGTCATAATAAGACATTGCGTAATCGCTTGTCAATTATTTATAGACATCTCATAATAAGAATGTGTGGTCGATGTAAACTTTTAATATTTTATGTCTATATATTTAGATATGTGTATATATATATATATATATATATATATATATATATATTACCCTTAGGACCCATGTTTCAGCTTCGCAATAGGCCCCACAAAATATAGAGCCGGCCCTGCAATCACCCTAGACTGTCAGAATCATTTAAAGGCGCTTGCATAGTGGAAGCGTCGCGTCACCACGATGCATGGCTAGGCCAAAGGCAACAGCTTAGCTAGGCGGTGGCAAGAAGCGACAGCAGTGTGTCGTGTCCCGTGCGATGGTAGGAAATGTCTTCCGTACATGCACGCAGGCGCATATATATATTCAGGTGGCAGGTGAGCAACTTCGACTACATTTTGCTTATATGATGGTCTCGTTTCAAATTTTACGTGATGGGACCCAGTGGAAGTGGGAAGACCTCATTGCTGCGTGCTCTGGCTGGCCTTTGGACTACTGGTACTGGGAATACCATGCGAGAAATTCCACACAACTTCAGACAGCAAATTTAGGTTCTGATGAGCCATCCTGCCTGGTTGCTTGAGTTCCTCAACAAGAGGATCAGGGCGTTTTTTTTTGGAAGGGAACTGACGCCATATCTGGCGGCCATTGCTTGGTAGCCTGGGAGAATGTCTGTCGGCCCGTCGAGTATGGCGGGCTGGGAATTCTCAATCTGAAGCTCCTAGGGTTTGCACTGCGTGCCCGCTGGCTCTTGCTTCAGAAGAAGAGAGAGGGTTGCTGGTTTGGGCTTAAACTGAAGATGGAGCCGGAGGTTGAGGCCTTGTTCGAGGCCTGTGTCCGCATCGTAGTGGGTGATGGGCGTCTGACGCTGTTCTGGACAGATTCGTGGATCGATGGCCGTTCAATAAGACAGTTCGCCCTGGCCCTTTTTGCAGCTGTCGATGAGCAAGCGTGTCAAACCCTAACTGTCGCTGAAGCCTTGACAGATCGCCGATGGATACGAGACATCACAGGCCCCCTTACTGTCCCTGTGCTTGTGCAGTTCCTTGATTTGGTAGACACGCTACACCTCTTTGCTCTTGATCAAGGAACCCCAGACCGAGTGGAATGGAAGCTCACGGCATCTGGTATGTATTCTTCGAGCTCCGCCTACAAGATCCTCCATGCCGGCCTAGAGCTGTTTCCTTGCGGAAAGACAATCTGGCGCACTTGGGCTCCGGCGAAATGCAAGATTCACATCTGGCTCGCAATGCAATGCCGGTTGTGGACTGCAGATCGGAGGCTGCGGCATGGACTCAATTCGCATGCCGTTTGTCCCCTCTGCGACCAGGAGCTTGAGACGGCGGATCACCTCGCCATGGGATGCGTCTATGCCAGAGAGGTGTGGCACACCTTGCTGCGGCGTTGCAACCTTCACGCCCTAGTCCCGCCTGCGGACTCACGCCTAATCGAGTGGTGGCCAGATACGCGTCTACGGGTGCCAAAGCAGCACAGAAAAGGGTTTTACTCCCTTGTCCTCCTGACGGTCTGGACCTTGTGGAAAGAGCGTAATGCTCGGGTCTTCGAGCACGTTGAGGAGACATCTGCCACTGTTTGCCGAAAGATTGCCGATGAGATTGAGCTTTGGAAACTCTCGGGCGCTGTAGGGTTGAAATCTCTGTGGAGATAACGCTTTAGGGTTTTGGGCGCTGTTTTCTCTAGCCGTGTGCGTTTGTATACCCTACATCCTAACATGGCCATGTAACCGCATCTCCGATGCCGGAAACGCTGTATTTCGGGCTCTGTCCCTTTTCTTCTATTGCAATAGACACGCAAGGCTTTTGCGTGTTCGCAAAAAAAAAAGAGCCATCCGACGGAAAGCCAGAGGGTGATGAACTACTACAAAGTTCGAAGCAGAGAAGAGATGATGGCATATTCTTTGCCATATAATGGCACCTAAAAGATAGCTCACCTTTTTTTGTTTATGTTTATACTTGATAGTTCAGAGTGAACTATAGCAGATGTACATGTACAGTTGATTTAAGGCTTGTGCTGTTATCAACTTCCTTTGTATTTTGATCTAGATTTTTTATGCCTAATTATTTAACACAAGTCGGTTTAATCTGAGCAACTGTTAGGAACTTCAGCTCTGCATAGATCATTGTTGAGTACAGATGTTCGGCAATTGTTGCCTGATGAAGATTGAGTCTCTTGACTCTTTTTGTCAGTGCTAAGTTTATATATATATATGTAGTGCTGACTTATATTTGCGTACCGAGAAATGAAACAACTCAGATTTCTGTGAGCAAGCCGGCAATTTTGCAAAATGGCTTGACATGCAAAGTGGATATTGTGCAAACTGGTATGTCGATGTTTCTGTTAACACGACGCTGCATGTTGGGAACACATGTTGTTATCAAGATTTATACATTTTTCGGTGGAATTGTTGACGTTGAGGTAAGCTGCACTACGTCACGGTAAGGATTTAAGGGCACTTCAAAGTGCCCCGAAAAGTCAAATAAATGCCCTAAAAACTTTTTAGGGCACTTTTTCAAGTGCCCAATATACTCGTGATTGGAAAAGTATTTAGGGCACTTTGAAAAAATGCACCAAAAGGTTACACCTTTTAGGGCACTTCTCCAAAGTGCCCCAAATAGATTTTAGGGCATTTTAAGAAACTACCCCAAAAACTTATTAGGACACTTCTTCAAAGTGCCCGAATAGTTTTTAGGGCATTTTAAAAAACTACCCCGGAAACTTATTAGGGCACTTAATCAAAATGCCCCCAAAACTTTTCAGGGCACTTTGGCACTAAAACACCTACTAGGGCAAACATTTTATTAGTCCCCGAATATATTTTTGAGGCATGTTCCAAAATTCTCCAGATTTATATTATAATATTACATAAAATTCATCACAGATAAAATCAAAACAGAAAATCATTCAAACAGGCAGTAAGATCTGCAGTCAAGTGTTACAGGGACATGTAAGATCTGCAATCAGATTACAGATCCAAAATAGACAAAACTACATGTAGCCGACTGCAAGTTGATGAGCATGATAAAATCTGGAACATGTAGATTACATGGAAATGTACTACTGCCATTATGAGATATGATCAAACTTGTAATATTTTGCAACATCTAGATAAGGTAAACCTTCATTAGTACAAATTGGTCATGCAACAACTGTTCCGTATCCAACTGAAAGCAGGGAGTTCCCCTCTAGTAGTTTCGCAGCCGTATGAAGTGTTTAATCTTTATTCCCCACGGGACATCCATTGATGGCATATTCTGGGACTTAAAACCCTGTAGGCACGAAACATTCACAAATCACAACTTAAAAAGAATACAAAACAGAAGAACATACCAGATGAGTATTACCCTTTTCAAATAATAATGCAAGAACCAAATTGAGCATATACTTGATTGCAGCAACATGAGTATAAACTATAGGGAGATAACAACCGGATCATGTATTCATTTAGACAGTAGCTTCACATCAACCAAAACTGGCGGAACAACAATACCTGGAATTCTTGGCCAATTAGATCAACTATAGCTAGTGCACTACCACAGATCAATGACAACCAGAACTAGTCCTAGAATCACATAGCACCAAATCATCAGCTGGAAGGCTGGGCACAGAAACACCATGGCTCGGTTGAGGCTTCAAAACAAAACAAAAATACTTTCTGCCAATCAGGGATTTATGTATTAGGCTTGACTGATACGTCTATCATCTATGTATGGTTATACAGGTTGCAATAACTTGTAATTACTGACTACATACTATTAAGAAAACACTTCCATGCGTTAGCCACAACATTTAGCTCGGTAAACAATAAGAGCTAGACTAGATGCACTGGACTATGGCGCCAAATACGTTCACAAAATGGACTATTAGATGTACAGATCATATGAACATGACAGTATTATGCTAGTACCACCTTTATTCTCTTGTTTTGTACTGTGTCGTTGACTTGTTATTTGGCTGGGAAGTTCTAATTATCGAACGCAAGCAAAACTACAGGAACGCAAGCAAAGCAGAAGACACCTTCTAGGATGGAGAGTCTGAGCTCAAAACTAAAACTAGAGGCATTAATATGCCCTTTAAGATGATTGAATAAAATGTTTCAAAACTAAAACTAGTGGTTAGTAAAATATAATAATGCAGATTTAAATTCAGAAACTGTAGCTTCAGTATTAAATTCAGATTTAAAGACCTGCAACAGACCAATGGTATGTGTCCATAACTCCATATTGGCAATACAACAGTAAGATAGTAAGTAATATGCAGTGTGCAGTCATGTAACTATTGTTATACAAGAATATTTATTCTACTTACATTGTAGAGGGCATAAGAAAGCATGATGCTGCTTGATGAATGATGGTTTGGTGCCTTGTCAGTTGCTTGATGATGTCAACTGAAAATGTGGACAAAGTACACTATAAGTATATATACATTCAGGTTCCATATTATGTGTTACTCCTATATACTAGTTGAGCTGCAGTTTAACTAAATTATAAACCATTGAAGGCATTAGTCCAAATAACGCTGATGAGATTTGATTCAGGTAGCAGATATATCTTCACAATACATGCACTGTAGTGTTTCATCTACACATAAATCACAGAATCAAATATCTAAAGGAGTATAAGATCAGCACAAATGCTTGGATGAGTAGATCATCCAAACAGGAACATCCCTGAGCACATGCACATAGCTAACACCAAACTACTGCCACCAAACCAATCCACCAGAGTAATCAGTTGTACACAGACCAAACGACCATGTTCATCATCTGATGAACAGATCACATCACCCCGGTCACAGAAGGGAGCTCACCGAGTGTAATTGTAGCTGTGGCAGAGCTTGGAGTAGGTGATGCATGCTGGGATTGCAGTTGTTGTACTGCTGTTCCGCTGGTGTCAGAGTCGTAGAAGCAGCAGCAACATCCAACACAGCACCACAACACCTTCAGCACACCATGACCAGACAGGGGAAATCAGGTGCGAGCGGGAGGCGAGCGACACGGGCATCCAGAGAGACCATGGCAGTGTGGTGGAGCAGGAGGTCGAGCAGAGGGTCGAGGTGGAAGACGTGGTCGACACGGAGCAGTACACCGAGGCGGCGTGCTCGAGCAGGGGCTCGAGAAGGCCAATTGTCGACGAGGAGGCACATCAGGAGGCACGGAGGCATGGGAGCCGGTGAGCAGCGCCGGCAAACCGAGCGTGGTGGCTAGGGTTCCGTGGCGGGCTCGATTGGGCGCGTGTGGTGGCGAATCCGAATCGAGGCGACGGGAAACTTGGTGGAGGAGAGTAGGGCGGAATCGCGCCGGTGACTCGCTGTGCGGGAGAATGCTGACGAGGAGGCGCAGCAGGATACACGGAGGCGTGGGAACCCGGGAAGCAGCGCCGGCGAACCAAGCCGTGGTGGCTAGGGTTCCGTGGCAGGCTCGATTGGGCGCGTGTGGTGGCGAATCCGAATCGAGGCGACGGGAAAATGGTGGAGGAGAGCAGGGCGGAGTCGCGCCGGTGACTGGCTGTGTGGGAAAAGGCCGATGATGGCCGAAGCAGCGCAGGGCGGCTGACATGGATGTACATCTCGGGTACCCTACCATGTGGGTACCTGGTGCACGTAACGACTGAGGCCCAATCGCGAAGAGCCTGCTCGAAGCCCAAGACAGGAGGCCCAAAGAAGATGGACACCTTCCAAGATTTAGACATGGGCATAGTCGGTTAGGACTTTCCTTACATGTAAACTAGGTCGGTTACGTACTCCCGAGACCTAGCCTATTTAAAGGCTGGGAGGGGCGCCGATCTAAAAAAGGCCATACTCGAATCACCAAAAGACCTAGCGAGATCGACATCTCGCCGGAGCTCCCCTGTAATCGCATAATCTCACACAATCAATACCAGACAAGCAGGAAGTAGGGTCTTTACCTCCACCCGAGGGGCCTGAACCTGGGTAAATCTTTGCCTCTGCTTGTCAGCCGACGAAACTACCAGTACTACCACGTTCTCTCCCCATAATCTCAACCCTAGGTCCCAACCATGGGATTTGATGAGTTAACCCCTCGTCAATTGGCGCCGTCTGTGGGAAAGAATAGTGCTAGACTCACGGTTTCTTCGGTTCCGTCGGAAAACGGCAACTCGCCGATCGGATCTACAAACGGCAACTCGCCAGCTGCGTCAACAAACCAGAACTCGCCGACTCAGGCGGCACACGGCAACTCGCCGACTCACTCGACAAACGGCAGCACGCCAGCTTCACCTGCAAAAAGCACATCAGATCTGATGGACTTTGAGCCGCACCCGCCAGAATTCCAGGAGGCATTCGCTGCTCTCGAGTCAGGTTTGGGTTTAACCGTTGGTTCATTCAATTTTTTCATAAACAAGCTTGGTATGCAGGACTTTGACAGATCCACGCCAACCCACGACTTCCTTACCCGAGGCTCCATCGGTTGCGGCTCCTTCGACTGCGGATCCATCAACTGCGTCCATACCATCGTCGATCCTCCCAGCCTGCTCGTCTGCAACAACCATGTCGACTCGAGAGATTAACGAGCTCATCGAAGAACTTCAAGGTGAGGAGGCCGAATCAGCATACCGCACAAACGATCCCGAGCTCAATCTTTCACTCGAGGATAGCTTCGACTGCGGGATCTCCCTCAGCGACTTTGACGAGCCCGAAACTCACATCGACAACCACGTCGACTTCGAGATCTGCACCAACAACAACCTCGACTTCGAGATCCATAACAACTTCGCCGACACCGAGATGAGCATAAGAATGAGGACATCGACAGCGAGATCCGTCCAGACGGACCACTCGATGGGCATATCGACTCTGACATGAGCCTCGATGAAGACGTCGAGTCCATGACGGGACTCGAAAACACATACACATATCCTCGGGTGATACCCCAGCAGGTCTACGTTGCCTTCGCCGCAGAATCATCTGATGCTGCGGCCAGTCGCAGGCCTACAGAGTTCCCGTGCACGGTTACTATGCCGGATGGAGTCACAACTCTCATAATTACTGCTGAGATGGCAGCAAAAGCAGATAAAGTCATCAAGGAGTGCACAATGATGCCAGTAGACGCAACACGGGAGGAGATGTTGACCTTCCAGTACTTCAACTGGCAGGAGTCACTTCGACTGCAGCAGATCAGAGCAACACTCGAAGAACGTAAAAAGCAAGCTAGCTTGTCGAGTGCGTGAAGAAGACAACTCTCCCTGAGCTCCACCGGGCGGGCAGACACAAGACCAAGATCAAGGCTGTCACACCTCGCGCCAGATGAGAGGGCAGCACTCACCTGCAACCTAGGCAACTCTTTCATGACATACGATAAGGAAGGACTTCCAGTACCCAAAACAGCCGTGGGTGCTCTCTTTACCGCTGCATCATACCTCGAGGCAATCAAGCCTCCAGCTGATGACCCCAATGCAAAACTATATCGCCAACAAATCAAATCACTCGCCTTAGCGTCAAAGGCCATACGCCAAATCCCACAAACTCTAGGCGGGAGTCGAGACCGTGCCATTAAACCCATGTCGTGAAGATCATAATCGCAGTAATCACGGTCACCACTCGAAGGAAAGAAGCGGCTCACATCGGCGCAGGTCCAGGAGCAGATCACGCAGATCTTACAGCAGCGACTCATACTCGGATCAGGAGCCTTAGTCATGTGGGGCGCCGTGTTTCACTCGACGCGTCCGCGAGACATGGATGACCAAAGGGTACAAACTCACATCTGAACAACCCAAATACACGGGTCGACAGGAACCTTCAGGATGGCTGGAAGACTACAGACTGGATGTCTCGTGCCAGCAAGGCACGAACACCACAACCATGCAATACATACGACTCATGCTCGAAGGCACAGCCCGCGACTGGCTCAAGGCTCTACCCCCATCAACATACGACTCATGGGATCACTTCCGCACAGACTTCATCAAAAACTTCGAGCCTCTATGTGAGCGCCTAAAAATGTTCGAGGAGCTGCGAGCTTGCGTTCAACGGTCAGACGAAACGTTGAGGTCATACATTCGACGATGGACAGAGATACGCAACTCAGTTGGCGTAATTTCAGAAGATATGGCCATGGATGCCTTCATCATGGGCCTCGCTAGGCGAGACTTCAAAGAAGCACTTGGTCGCCAAAAGCCAACCTCCGTGGCTAACCTCCTGAAGATCGCGACTGAGTGGGCAGACGGAGAAGACATGGCGCGCACCACACGCGGGTCCTCACCCCGTGACAATCATGAAAGTGGCAGTCGAAGCCGCATAGACTCATACAGAAGACCGGAGGCGCAAGCGTTCAAAACGTCACTACGACGACGACATACCCGAATTCATGGCGGCTGGTTCTCAACACCCCGCAACGACCAAGACAGAAGCGACCGACGGTCAGAAGATCGACGGACAGTCGAGATGATCGACGGGACAGTCGAGATGATCGCCGGGACAGTCGAGACTGCGGCCAACGCAGCGACGGCTACAAAAAGAAAGACTGGCGCAAGTCGCGCTTCGGCGCACAAACCGAGCGATCATTCGAAGAAAAGATGGATGCTGATTGCAGATTCCACCTGTACAAGGGGGAAGACGGAAAACGCGCTCAAATCACTCGATGAGAAACTGCAGGAATTCGACCAACTAGCGTCTGAATACGTGCAACTCAGAAAGGCAACAGCCGCACACGCACCCACACCGCACCTGTGCCTCAGCCAAACAATGTGCCTGTTCTGATGGCACCACCTCCACCACCACAGCCTCATGCAGGCGGAAACATCGCGGGTGCCATACAACCTGTACCTCGGGTGGACGAACCTCAGTACCCTCCCCCAAGGGCAGATGTACATGATACAGAAAGGTCGCCCTTCCAACAGGGAGCAAAAACTTCGCACTCGACAAGTAAATATGGCGGTCATGTCACCTCCTGCCGTAACTGAATTCTTGAAGGGATCCGAAACTGCAATAAGCTTCAGCAGAGAGGACCACCCACCATCGTGTTCGTCCAGGGCACTCTGCTCTGGTACTCGACGCCAAATTGGAGGTTACGCCATGTCCAAGGTCTTCATGGATGGTGGCAGCGGCATAAACATCATCTTCGCAGATACGCTCCGCAAAATGAACAGGTCAGTCGAAAACCTGCCAAAATCCTCAAATACCTTTCACGGTATCGTCCCAGGCAAAGCAATAAGCCCAGAAGGCACCATACAACTCGACGTTACGTTCGGGGACAAAAACCACTTCAGGACAGAGTCGATTGAGTTCGAAGTCGTCGACTGGAAGTCACAATACCGCACCATACTTGGACGCCCGACGTTCGCTCGATTCATGGCGGTCCCACACTACGCATACCTCCAGCTGAAAATGCCTGGACCAAAAGGAGTAATCACAGTCAAAGGAAACTTCCAAAAGTCGATTCTTGCGACCGAGAGTTTAGCAAAATCTCTGAGATGTTCGGCATGGAAGCAACACTCGCCGATCTAGCGGTCTCCAACGATCGAACACTTATGCCGGAGCACAAGAAGGTGGCAGTCGACAGAGCATTCAACGCCACCAATGACACAAGATCGCATCAGGTGCACCCGACTGACCCGACCAAGACAGTCAATGTCTCTTCGAGTCTGCCTATCGCATAGGAAAGCGCGCTCGTCGAATTCCTCCGTGAGAACTGGGATATATTTGCGTGGTGTCCAGCCGACATGCCAGGTATTCCCAGGGAATTCGCCGAGCACTCTCTCCAATTATTTCCAGATGCTAAACCAGTCAAGCAAACAATGCGCCGCATATCCGGCCCGAAAAGAACCGCAGTCGAAGCCGAAGTCGACAGACTACTCGCAGCAGGTTTCATCAGAGAAATCAAGAAATCACAATGGGTGGCTAACCCCGTACTTGTAGAGAAGAAGAACACAGATATCCTTCGGATGTGCGTAGATTTCACAGCACTCAATAAATGTTGTCCAAAGGATCACTTTCCACTACCTCGAATCGACCAGATCGTCGACTCCACCGCCGGGTGTGCTCGCTTGTCCTTCCTGGATGCTTACTCAGGTTACCACCAGATAAGGATGAAGGAAGAAGATGAAGAGAAAACGGCGTTCATAACCCCACTCGGGGTCTACTGCTACACAACATGCCTTTCGGGCTCAAGAACGCAGGCGCAACCTACCAGCGCATGATGCAAGACTGCCTCAAGAAGCAAATTGGGCGAAACGTCCAGGTCTACGTAGACGACATCGTCATCACAACAAGGGAGGAAAACACACTACTCGATGACTTGCGAGAGACGTTCGCAAACCTCAAACGCTTCCACATCAAGCTCAACCCGAAGAAGTGCACGTTCGGCGTGCCAGCCGGGCAGCTCCTGGGGTACCTAGTCTCGGCTCGAGGAATCGAGGCAGACCCGGAGAAAATACAGGCCATCTTGACGATGCAAAGGCCTTCAAAGCTCCATGACGTGCAAAAATTAGGGGTCGAGTGGCAGCACTCAGTCGATTCATCAGCAAGCTAGGCGAAAAAGCACTCCCGTTCTATCGACTGATGAAGAAAGCAGACAAATTCGAGTGGACGCCAGAAGCCGAAGCAGCCTTCACGGACCTCAAGCGAGTCCTCACAAGCCCTCCAATCCTCGTCGCACCAAGGGAACGTGAGCCACTATACCTATATGTCTCCGCAACTAACAGGGTGGTGAGCACCGTACTGGTAGTCGAACGCAGGGAGGAGGGACACGCCCAAAGCATACAACGCCCAGTCTATTACTTGAGTGAAGTGCTCTCCATATCAAAGCAGCGGTACCCGCACTATCAAAAGCTGGCCTACGCCGTGTTCATGTCCTCAAGGAAGCTGACACGCTACTTCGCAGAGCACCCGATCACTGTAATCAGCACCTCAGGGATCGAGACATCCTCACAAACCCAACGCAACTGGGCGAGTCGCAAAATGGCTCATCGAGCTAGGACCACGAGATATCAAGTATGATTACCCGAAGGCCATCAAAGCACAAGTCTTACCTGACTTCCATACCGAGTGGATCGAAGCTCAGTTGCCAGGAGCACCAGATGTGTCCAACTCATGGACTATGTACTTCGACGGCTCAAAGAAGAACGAAGGCGCAGGTGTCATCCTCATATCACCAAAAGGCGACAAGCTTCGCTATACTGCAGATGGGATTCGAGTTACCATCCAATAACGAAGCAGAGTACGAGGCCCTGATCCATGGCATGAGGATGGCCAAAGCCCTCGGGTGCACTCGACTGATGATCTATGGTGACTCGAATCTTGTGGTACAGCAAACAATGAAGGCCTGCGATGCAATCGCAGATAACATGATCGCCTACCGCGATCTGTACAACCTAATGGAGGGCAGCTTTGAAGGCTGCGAGTTGCGGCACATAGGGCGCGAGAGTAACGAAGAAGCAGATAAGCTAGCCAACATTGGCGCGACCAAAGCACCAGTTCCACCTGGTGTCTTCCTCGAGCGCATCGAGCACAGGTCCATCAAGAAAAACGAACATCTCCTACATCAGCTGCACCAGCCAAGAGCAAAGCACCTAGCACAGAGGACCCGCCAGTCGAGGTACTCCTCATCGAGCCAACTTGGACTCAACCTTTCCTCGCATACATACTCCGCGGCGAGGTACCTGAAGACATAACAGAGTCAAGACGTGTCACTCGACGATCTAAAGCATACACCGTCATCAACGGCGAACTATACAAGCGCAGCATATCAGGTATGTTCCAACGATGCATAGCATTCGAAGATGGCCAGCCATCCTTCGTGATATTCATGCAGGTACCTGCGGGCATCATGCCAGCAGTCGATCACTCGTAGCCAAAGCCTTTCGCGCAGGCTTCTACTGGCCCACAACACTCAAAGACGCGGAGGACATAGTCAAAAGGTGCATCGGCTGTCAAAAATTCGCCACAAAGCCGCACGCACCCGCATCGGCGTTGAAGACAATACCATTGGCCTGGCCCTTCGCCCAGTGGGGGCTCGATATGGTCGGGCCACTCAAAAAATCCTCCCATGGAGGGCATACTCACCTTCTGGTGGCGGTCGACAAGTTCACCAAGTGGATTGAAGCAGTCCCTATCACAAGTTCGACTGCCACTACAGCAGTCAATTTCATAAAATCCATCATATACCGCTTCGGTGTACCAAGCAGCATCATCACTGATAACGGTACAAACTTCACGGCTGAAGAGTTCCGAACTTTCTGCAAAGAGCAAGACATCACGCTCAACTATGCATCTGTGGCACACCCGCAGTCCAATGGCCAAGTCGAAAAAGCCAATGGACTTGTAACAAGTGGAATCAAGAAACGCCTCCTGGTGCCACTCAAAAGAGCCGCGGGTGCTTGGGTCGAAGAACTCCCATCTGTGCTATGGAGCCTACGCACAACTCCTAACGCTTCAACACAATTCACCCCATTTTTCATGGTCTACGGCGCAGAGGCAATCCTGCCATCAGATGTAAGATTCAATGCACCAAGAGTCGAAGCATACAACGAAGAAGATGCAGATGAAGCACTCGAAGATGCAGTCGACTTGCTCGAAGAAGCACGCAACACAGCGCTAGCACGCACAGCTGTCTATCAGCAAGACCTCCGCAACTATCACAGCCGTCGACTGCGTACCAGGTCCTTCGAGGTTGGCGACCTGGTACTTCGACTGAAGCAAAAGAAGGTGCACAAACTTGCTTCTCCATGGGAAGGACCCTTCATCATCACCGAGGTCATTGGTGGTGGAGCATACAGACTGAAGCACGCGAAGACAGGCAAACTCTCGCACAATCCTTGGAACGTTGCGCAGCTGCGCCGTTTCTATGCTTAGACTGCTCAGTCGCACAATGTAATAGGCACATATGTCGGATAGCTGCAGGTTTCAGACGCGCTCTTTTCCTTACCAGGGTACCTACGGGGACTGGAAGGTTTTTAATGAGGCGGCCTGCAGCTTAACATTCAAAAATGGAATAAGTCAATGATTCCTCATATTTCTCCCTGCTTACTACTCGCATAACTTATTCGCACAACCTTAGCCTCACCCGAATACTCGGGGGCTGCGCTACTCAAAGCATGAGCTTTCGCTCCTTCTTCAAGCATAATACCCCAGCCGCACTCGAATACTCGGGGGCTGGGTCATATAAATCATACATAAACAAAAAGTTGCTCAAAATCATGAGTTGAAGCTTCAAACATCGCAAAAATTCACAGACTCACTCGAACACTCGGGGGCTGTGTAATTCATGTTCCATACTAAGTGTTCTCATAAACCCCACTCGATACGCTCGGGGGCCGTGCACATACACATAAACAAATATACACTACGTACGAGAGGCAAATTTACACTCGGGGTTGTCCTATATACATAAATAGCTTAATCTTCTAGTTCGTCCTTAACTGGTAGAACAGGGCCCATAAGTTGAGCGTGATAACACTCAATCATCACCCTTGCGTATTCGGCTGTTTCGTCCAGTTGCGTCTGTGACAAAGTCGATCCAGGCACGGGTGGACGTATCTGCATATGTGGATGCTTACTCCGGATATACGCCATCATTGCGTTGGCTCCATCCACAAGCTTCTGGGTGATAAAATCTCGAATAGGACCTGCACTCCGGAAAATACCCATCAAGGCGTGGATTCCTTGTGGTTGTGGCCCCGCAGGAAAAAGAGTTTCGTTGACGCGAATGAAGGCCGTCCTACACAGCTCAAGTAACTGAGCACTCCGCCAAACACGATCCTTCAACGTTGCGAGTATGCGCGCATGATACCTATCAAGCCAAAAATGCTGACGACCCATGGTTGGGTTGTCGACAACATTGTCCAAACGCTCTTCAACGAGGGCTCGCTCTGCTTGGAAGTCGTCAACAAAGCCTGCAAAACGTACAAGTCAAGTCAGCACAAAGGAACGGATAAAAGACTGTAAACAGGGCAAAGATCATACTCACATTCAAGTTGCCAGTTTACCAGCTCCATCTCCCCAAGCACATAATCCTCGCGTTGGGTGGATAGCGCTGGTCTAATCCTCAGCCTCTTCAGCTCGTTCTGAGCGCTCTTTGGCTCTTGCTCCATACTCACAAATCGAGTTTTCATATATTCCATCACCTTGGCGTCATTAACCACCTGAGCCTGTGACCGGGTGGCAAGAGATGGTTGCGAAGAACCGACTATCGCATCGGCTTCCCGTGGCTATTCAAAACACATCCATCACAAAAAGTTCATGTCAGAAGGGAACACCCAATGCCTCAAACAAGTCAGGATAAATCAGCACACAGCTTCTCGAGTGAATATACATCAAGCAAAAGCTATTCCCAAAGTATCAAAAGCACACACTCATGTGATTCACATATCATTACAATTCATAAAAGTTCGGCTGCCCTAGGCCTAGGACTCAGACTCTGACCTAGCCCTACGTGCGCGAGCCGCGACTTCCGCTGACCAGCGTTCCATGGTGGCCATAAAAACTTCGGCCAGTCATGCAGCTGGCCCGCTAACCCCCTTCAGAGACAAAAGTTTCCCGTCTGGCTTCCGTGGGAATTCAGATAGAGCTGCCTCGTAATCAACCTCTAACCCGTGGCCTAAAAGAAGCTTGAGGGTAGACTCCGAGCCGCGTACCGTGAGGGTGCGAGCAAAATCTGCCATGTTTGACGTCCCCGGACCAAATACGCTGGCGAAGCCGTCCATAGAAGATGGCAGTTCGCCAGACGGGAGCACAACCTTGTACACGGCGCCGAGTGTACTCGCCGACTTGGCGAGTGCATCCTTTGCGTGGGTGCACACGACGCCGAGATCGCCTACAACATGGTTGAGTGACAGATTGCCACTCGCCATGTCCACAGAGGCCGGTGCGCCAACAACTCCTTCAAAAATCACAAAGAGCAAAAAATAAACACATAGCACTCAGCAGCTATATCGTAATGTCAAAAGGAAAGGATTACTCACCTCCCACGTCCCACGCGAGTTCCGCCAGTTGCTCAGCATACACTCTCTCGCGCCCGGCGGCTGAGTCTTTGGCAGCATCCAACTCTTCCTTCAACTTAGCGCACTGCGCAGCGAGTGACTCTTCCAGCTCCTTCACGCGGGACTCAGCCGATGTCTTTTCGCCTGAAGTAGCAGACAACATATAATTCATAATTGGCAAAGTATAGCATTGCAAAAAGAGCTTCAGAAATAGCAGCAAAATCAACTCACGACTGAGTCGCTCCATGACAGCGCGCGGGCTATCCCTCTCCTGCTCCACCTGGACAAAGGCCTTTCCCGATTCTGCCAGATTGCGGTAGAAGGGCTGCAAACACACACATCTAGCATAAGTTACAACACACAGTCCCAAGTGTGCGGACTAGACAAAAGATACTTACATGGTTCATCCAAGGTTCAGGGGTCGCGGCGGATGTCACAACCTCCATAGTCGTTGCACTCGTCACCTTGGTCGCCTCCATGCCAGTAGTCGTGGCCATTGGTTGGTCGACCTTGTGTGCAGCAGGAGAAATGTCCGGGTGATCCGGAGTCAGAACTTTATCGGTTGGAGGAGTCGAAGGACACTCCGTCTCAGCACTGCAAATGATACACAGGGAAGCACCATAAGCACAAATATGCAACAGCAGAAACTTTCATATCATAAGCAAATGCACAAACCTGTGTTCCTCATCTTCCTCACAGTCGAGGTCTTCAAAATTTGGGCCCCCAAAACACAAGGCCCCACCCGACTGAGCAGGAGAAATGGAGCTCAATGGGCTTGCCGCCAAGGGAGCAGCCTTGGCAACAGGCGGCGAGCCCGAGTCTTCATCATCATTCAGGTCCTGCTCCTTCGCGGGTGAACTCATAGAGGATGATATCGCTTTGACGAATCGACGACGCTTTGGCGGGGCGACGTCAATTTCATGGTCAGGTGCGGCCACTTCCTCAGTCTGTACCTCGTCTGCTACTTCCTCTTCAAACTCCTCCACATGCGAAGTGTTAGCGGAAGGGACCGGCGAGTGATCCCCTTTCATTTCCACCTCTTGCACCTTTGTTTCTTCAGTCGGGCCGTTCTCTAGCAGAGGAGGAAGGGATGCAGCAGTCGAGTGACCCTGCATATTACATATCACAGCTCCAAAGTTAGAAGTTACAAAACAAACGAGTGGCAACTCCCGACGACAAAAAAGCAAAAGCTGCACTAACCTCAGTCAAAGGGTTGTCCGCCCCATACGGTGTAACAGGGCAGTTGACGTTCCAGGGGTCGGATGCCTTGAGGCTGGTGATGGATCGCACATACGCCACCAGCTCGTTCTCGACAGCTCCTCTGGGCTCATCCGACTGGGGTCGTGCGCACCCTCATACTGCCACATAGGGTGCGCTCGGTCGCGGATCGGCCACACCCGCCTCTTCACAAATGTAGCAATCAGATGGACGCCGGTGATCTTATCCAGCAGGCCTCCAATCTGAGTCAGCAAAGGTTCTGCCTTCGCCAGTTCTTCAGCCGAAAGCTGGTGATCCCACGCACTGGTCCTTGCAAACGAGCTCGCGGTCGAAAAAGCGGCGACTTCGTCTTGCTCGACTTGGGCGTAGAACCATCCCTTCCTCCATCCTTACGCGGAGTCGACTGGCTTCATCTGAAAGTAGGGGTGTCGCCGCGCACTTGGATTCCGCAGACGCCTAAAGGGTAGGTGCGGCTACCTCCACTATTCGGCCGCACCATGAAGATGGCCTTCCACAATGCCCAACTCGGGGCAACTCCAAGAAAACATTCGCACAGCGTGATGAAACACACAATGTGCAGAACACCGTTAGGGGTGAGATCATGGATCTGCACCCCGTAGGCATAAAGCAAACCACGGACGAAATCGTGTAGGGGAGCGAAAATCCTCTCGGAAGAAAATCCGCAAAACAAACGCGCTCATTGGCGCGCGGTTCAGGGAGTACCTCCTTGGGCGATGGCGCGCGGACGGCCAGCTGATCCGCGGGAGGCAGCAGACCTTCCTCGCGGAACTTGGTCAGATGGGTGTCCTTGATGGTGGACTTCACCCAGTCCCCGCTGCTCTTCTTCAGGGCGGTGGCGGCTGCGGACGCGCTAGCCGTGCTCTTCTTCATGTTCATCGCCGCGTCAGTCGCAGCAGAGGCCGCAACAGCCCACTTGGATCCTCGACCCTTCACCATTGTCAACGTGGATCGATTGGGCGTAAAAGCTTGGGCGCAAGAACAATGGAAACAGCGACACAAGGAGGAAGACGAGATGGGAAGCGGTGCAGGAGGCAAATGGCAAGTAAAAAACTCTGCTAGCGCCGCCCTTCCTATTTACCACAGATCACGAACGATCATCACCGTTAATCCATAATCGTATGCTCCGCGCGACATCCTACCGTACACGTGGCGGCCACGGAGAGCAACCGACACCGGTCACTCCGTCCACTATGCACGGGAATCCAGGAACCATCATCACGCCTCTGTAAAAAGTGGGCCAGAGTGGTCAAATCAAGTCCAAACGGCACCGTCGTTCGGTCAGCGCTGCACAATGGGCCCACCTATGTGTCACGTCCCATCCATCACAGCATAACGCACGCCACCGCGTGTCAGGCAGCGCAGTCATCAAAAACGTCATCCCTGACGTCATCTCAAGCGCTCTGATCAGAAATACATTCGAGTCCGCCCAACGCATATCGGTCACTTGATTGCCTAGTTTGGGTCGGGTATGAAAAAACAATGTTAAGCCAAAATTTGTCACTCGACCGTTCCTTCGGCTGAGGCATATTACTCCCATCGGGAGCATATCAAAAAATTCTTCGACTGGAGATGCTCAAGAAAAATGATTTTGAGATTATCCTCCATTACAAGCAATACAGCATAATCTCGGGGGCTACTCCCATTGGGAGCACTGTCGTGCACCTGATAGAATTACGGCAAAAATTCCTTCGACTAACATATGAAGTGTAAAAGATCTGAGATTATCCTCCATTGCAAAGCAATATAGCACAATCTCGGGGGTTACTCCCACCGGGAGCGCTGTCGCGCACCCCATAGAATAACGACAAAGTGATAGTCGACAAAAGGATCGACTCAGTTCATATACAAAATCATACTCGAAACATTCCCGAGTTGCGTCCGCCGCAAATACCTCGGATGCTGCACGCATAGTGCAAAGGTAAGACCCGCCGATCTTTCAAGCTGGGCTAAGGACCGTTCCAGCAACGTTAATCCTTATACTTTCCGTGTCAGCAGACATGATGAAAAATCTTGACGGACGCGTTGGGTAAACTTCAAATCTATACTGCAGATCGACTCAGTAAGACCTCCGCGGACTAGTCGAATCTGGCCAGTTTGTTCCAGATTCGAGTCCGGGGACTCGAGTTTGATTGAAAGCTAGTAAGGTTTTACCCGAATGTGTAGTTAACCAGTCCCGATCCGTCGAGTGTACTGGGCCTGCTAAGCTATTATCCCTTGATCATCATAAGCAAAAACCACAGTTGATGAGATACTCGACATAGCCAACATGTGCTATTCTTACAGGAATTCCAATTATAACACACAAGTACAAAGCATACGACGTGCACTTACGAAAGAGTCCATGCCCGATTCTTCGAGTCAGACAAGTACTCGGGGGCTACTGACATAGATGTACATCTCGGGTACCCTGCCATGAGGGTACCTGGTGCACGTAACGACTGAGGCCCAATCGCGAAGAGCCTGCTCGAAGCCCAAGACAGGAGGCCTAAAGAAGATGGACACCTTCCAAGATTTAGACATGGGCATAGTCGGTTAGGACTTTCCTTACATGTAAACTAGGTCGGTAATGTACTCCCGAGACCCAGCCTATTTAAAGGCTGGGAGGGGCGCCGATCTAAAAAAGGCCATACTCGAACCACCAAAAGCCCTAGCGAGATCGACATCTCGCCGGAGCTCCCCTGTAATCGCATAATCTCACACAATCAATACCAGACAAGCAGGAAGTAGGGTCTTTACCTCCACCCGAGGGGCCTGAACCTGGGTAAATCTTTGCCTCTGCTTGTCAGCCGACGAAACTACCAGTACTACCACGTTCTCTCCCCATAATCTCAACCCTAGGTCCCAACCATGGGATTTGATGAGTTAACCCCTCGTCAGCGGCAGTGGCGGCGGCGTCGCCTAGTGGGGAACGAGAGGAGAGAGTAGGGGAGAGAGATGAGAGAAAGTGAGAGCGAGGGAGAGATGGTCCCGCTTAACCGAGTCAAGATGGACCTACTGGGCCGTAATGCACAGGTCCAGCCCTCTTCGTGTATTTTGGAATTTTAGTCCATTCTCTTAATTTTTTTTGAATCCAATCAATATTAAAAGTTTGATAAACATCCTAATAATCTTAGTAAATATATACTCCGTCCGTTCCAAAATAAGTATGACCTTTGGGGGCATTTGATTTTGTGCCCCAATAGGTATGACTTTTGGGGGCACTTTGATTTTGTGACCCAATAGGTATGACTTTTGGGGGCACTTTGATTTTGTGCCCCAATAGTTATGAATTTTGGGGTACTTTAATAAAACGCCCCCATAGTTATGACTTTTCAGTACAATTTGCTCAAACTGCCCCAAAATGTCATATGTATCATGGCATTTTAACAAACTGCTCCCTAAATAGAACTTTCGGGGCACTTTGGAAAAATGCCCCTACCAAAGTGCCCCGATATCCTTGCCCTCCACTAGTGTTGGCAGCGTCATCTTTGATGCTGCAGGCACAACCAAGAGCAATACAATTCTTCCTTTAGCTTGAAAGAAATGAAAAGTTGTGGCATTGAATTTCACGAATACTGATGGAATTCAACACAAACATGAAACAAAAAATCCCGCATTTCGAATACTCTCTCCGTCCCGGTTTATAAGTCCTCTACGTATCCCTAGGTTGTGAATTTAACTAATATAATATAAATTTTAAAATACAAAAAATATATCATTAGAAAATATAAAGTCTAAATTTTCTAATGATATATTTTTAATAATATATATCAACGCGGATTTGCTACCCGGGCGGCTAGCTACGCATGCTCCGTTTACCGTTAGATATGGAGAGCATGAGAAATCGTTGTTTTTGATCTAGTTAGTACCTTTAACGGTGTGTTTCTCCCGTCTGTAGAATGTGGCCGTGTGGTTGTTGTTTTATTTGTGGGGTTGTTGTTTTGTTTGTTTGTGTGGATGTTTCTCCCGTCTAAAGAATGTGGCCATGGGGTTGTTGTTTGTGTGGTTGTTGTTTTGTTTGTGTGTGTGGATACATGCATTCCGGTAATGGAGGCACGTGGTGGTTTCTTTCTGGGTTCTTGACACCCGTCTCATGCATTGGTTGTGTAAATTTGTTTTGCTTGTGTAAATTTTTGTAGTGTGGGTACCATCAACTTCGGTATCAAAAGTGTCTCGTATGGTAAAACATTGTTAGCCGATTTTGCTGGCCGCAAGTATCTCAACAGAAGTGTCAACGGACACAGATTGATAAGCAACAAAACTATTTACTTATGATTCTGAAATCTGAAGAAGATATAGAACGGTCAAGCACAATCACACATATGTGCTTGGTACATGTTCTTACGAACTTCAATATCACGGAAGAATGAATTTAACTGACTCGTACAAAGTCAACATACGTGTTTTTCTTTTTTTTAAAGAGTATCGTGTTTTTGTTTCCCCATTCGCTCGGGCAACGCTGCACTGGAACAAATGACTGAACCAGAACCAGAGCAAATTAGCAATCGCAGCGTATGTTGTCATTTTTTTTGGTGGATTAGCTTATTAATCTAAGGGAATACTTCACGTTAAATAGAAAAGGAAATCTTTCTTCTTTCCATATGTAGGGAAAAGAAGGATGCAATGGCAGGTGAAATATCTGGCCGCTCCACTGCATGCAGTTGAAATTAGAAGTACCGATTAGGCCTCACTGGTACTTGTGCATGAGTAGTGTTCTTCTGGTTTGGTTTTCTGCTCGATGCAAAGAGATGAGAATTAACTGTTTGCTGCTGGATCGAAGTATTATTTGGTGAAACCATCTGTATTCCACCTCTCTGAATCCATGTACCATGGAACCATTAGGAACTAGAAAAATAAAATATGGTTGGCTGGCTGGCTGATCTGTCTTAGCAACCCTTTGTAATCTCCTCTGTCCCCAACTCTTCTTTCCCCGTGTAAAAATCATCCGACCAATTTGGGTCTTCATATATACAAAAAGAAAAATTCAGGTGGGTCCCGGGTGACACTTCAAAAAAAAAAAGTTGGAGAGCACAAATAGGAGATACAATGCTGAGGTTGCCGTGCGGCCAATCGATACCAGAAAGATAGCACCGGTAACGACTACCATGTAAAGAGAAACTGGCAGGGGCGAGAAGCCGAGAATGCCTTGGCGCTGATGGATATCGGAAATATTAACTAAAATTGCATCAAAGGAAGAAAAGATATAATCAAACCAGCTCAAGAATCCATCACAAAAAACAACAAACCAGTCTCACTAAATCCATGTCAGACGAGTAATATGAACCATGTACAGACCTAAAGACTTCAAATCATGGATACATCTTTGATACTTCAAGATAGAGAAGAAGAAAAACACATCGTTGCGCCTCGCTGAATCCATGTCATGGAAAGAAAATATAAGTGTTTATTTCCCAGCTCAAGAAGATTTTTTTTTTGAATTTTCCCAGCTCAAGAACATTTGTGCCGAAAACAATCAGAAAAAAGAGAAAAGAAGGGAAAATAGATACGGAGGGGAGCATGAATCTTGAGCATCAAGTACATCCAAAAAATAATTAAAAAAAAAGTACATCCAGAAAATCTCATTGCCATCTAACATCACAAAATATAAAACACGTGGATCTAGACCACGAATTTCAAAAAAATCTAGAAAAAGACAAGGAAGGATTGGTGGAGACCGACGGAGTGGATGGATACGGTGGCGTCATGGGAGCTCAGCTCCTGGCTGCAGCAGGATGGAGGCACTCCAGCTGACCGAATCCATTCTGGACAGAAGACGAGCTCGCGCCGCGCGACATCGTGGCGCTCGTGGTGGCCGGTCGGGACGAATCCGACGAGCCTCCTGATTTCGGCGGCCGGAGTCTCGGTGAGACGTGGCCGGATGGGGAGCACTCTCAGACGTGGCCGGGCACCCACTGGACTAAGCCTCCATCCTCGCGTGTACTGGCTGCCGGAGTCGACTTGGACGGAGGTCGTCGGAGGATGAAGGTCGCCGGACGCGCCTCCTCCCTGCTGCCCTTATCGCCGCTGGCGCGGCGTCCTTCCCCGCTGCAGGTCGCCGGACGCGGCTTCTCCCGGCCGCCCTTCTCGCCGCCGGCGACGAGGCACCAGCCACCGTGCGCGGGACGCCGTGGAGGTGGAGGTGTAAGAAAAGGCGGCTCGGGGAGGGGGGAAAATGGGGAACAGGATCCTCTGACGTTACCCACCCTGACGTCCTCTGACTTTCGGTCACTGACATGTGGGACCCACCTGTCAGCGACCCAAAGTCAGAGAATGTCAGAGTGGGTAAAGTCAGAGGATCCGGCTCCGGAAAATGGAGGTGGAGGAGAGCCGCTGAGCCGGTGGGGTGTGGGGGAAAGTGATTAGGATTAGAAAATCCGCGTTTTGAAGACAACTGGATATCGTCCTTTGTTAACGTTTGCACAAATGGTGTTTTTGTTAGCGCGCTGTACAATAGAACGCAAGCATGCTACACACGGTGTTATCATCTACGGAGTATGTTAGTTTCGGTGTGATCTATCCATGCTCTCGTTATCAAAACAGCAGGATCTAATGGCTATAAGTGGGTGCGTAGTTAGCCGGGTGGGTAGCCCACTATTTCTCTAATATATATATATATATATATATATATATCATATTATGTTGCTTAAATTTATGATCTAGGAATACATAGAGGACTTATAAACCGGGACGGAGGAGTACATGGCTTTAAAGTTCCAAAAAAGCAAACCAAAGCAGGATTGGTAGAGAGAGAAAAAAGCATTCAAGCAGGCTCCTTGGTTCTTATGCAGCAGTCATGCCTCATAAACAGTGGCATAATTTTGCCACCTGTGCTCTCTGCTTCCAACAACAGAAACAATGAGATAAAAAGAAAGGAAAAAGGACAATTTTATCTTCGATCTCCAAGGCCACTTCCTGAATCTTTGCAACATGCTATTTAACAAAGAGTGTTATACCAATTCCGCGCCAGAATCCTTTCAGATCAGTGGTTGTATAACACTTGTGCTAAATAGTAAAACCGCAGAAATAGTCATGTTACATATTACATCTCTTCAGGCGTCAAAACAAGAAGGGTGCTGTGAAGACTGAAGCGTACCTGTTAAAATATTGCTTTGTGAAGTGTGGAATGGCAAACGGACCATTGCAACAACCCCAATATTCGTAGACGTATAAGGACAATTCATATAAGTACTACTCCCTCCGGTCCATATAAAGATTCGTAGAAAAACAGCATAACCAGCACAACTTGTACGCACGACTTCCGACTGTTAATTCGGATCGGAGGGAGTAGTATATTACAATGACTTGAAATCATTTCGCCGCGGATAACCACCGATACAATCACCCATGCTTAACCTATATGGTCCTGACTGATACATCGAGAATTCACATCCTTCTCCCACCAGTTCCCGACTCCCTTTGGCAGTTGAAGTACACGGCAGCGACCGGCAAGCCGAGGTTGTACAGCTCGGCGAAGTCGCGGGTGCTGAAGTTCTGCCGCCACCCAGGAGCGTACACCGTCTGACGGCCGAGCTGCTGGAAGAGCAGGAACACCAGCCGGTGGATCCCGAGCACCGGCCGCGGCTCTCGTAGCACACCACCTCAGTACCTATATATCAACACGACAATCTCATTTACATTAGAACACGAATCGATGTCTAATCGCGTATGTTGATTAAGCATAAGATTATTTTTTCCCCGTACCAAAAGATACTCCTGTCGTGGCCGGGATGTCGGTGACCAGCCTGCAGTAGTAGATCACAGTCATTTTGAGTCAGCACATCGGAGTTGCTTAGAAAAAAAAGCAGATTAAGTGAAGTTGATAACTGAGTTTGTAGAGGACATTCACAACTAGCTACACTATAGTTACAGGAGAACCTGAAGATTATGCTGCCATCTTGGGTGATACGACTTGGTTAAACTTATAATAATATTTTTTGCGGAAAAACTTAAGTCGAACACGCAAAAACTTCAACAATGGGGATAACCACGAAAAATCACCAGCCCTAGTATAAAGTATTTACACAACGCTTGTCAAGCAACTCAAAGTGTTGTGTAAAGAGGGGTTTGTAGACAAAAATAATTATTGAACCACAAGAGGAATGCAAATTTGGTCCTCATGTAAGCGCGAAGAGCAAGCATTGCCCTCTAACGCACATGTCCAGATTTGAGATTTCCCTTGTACTACGTGACTCAATAATGCAAGTGATGGTAGTTTTCAAATTAGAGGAAATATGTTTCTTACCAAATCTTATATTTTCTGTAGTGCTCCACAAATTTCAGTTTTGGAAAATGAAAAGTGAATAAAGCATGCAAACCTGGAAATCGAATCTAGTTAAAACATCCGATTTTGAGAATCGAATTATGTTGTGACATTTGCATGCATCCAATATTATATCAGTTATTGTACCAAAAATGTAGGGGGCCAAAATTTAATATACTTTTGAGATATGCAATTTTTTATGGGTTTGGGATGGGATATGCATGAATAACATCGTGGACCACATGTTAGTGACTTCAATTCCATTAGCATATGTTGTTTCTTTCACTTATATTCCACTACATGATCACAGACTTTTCTCAATCACGTGTAATCTCAAGTGCGTTACGGCACCGCTGAATTATTACATGTCTACTCTACAATTTTACCGCACTGTTTTCCCCCATTTTTTGCTTCACATTGTAATGATTTAAAAAAAGGTAAATACATGTGGGGAGAACTTGCATGAGGGAATATCTTTGTATGAAACTTGAAAATCGAAGTACATGTATCCATGTATATGAAACTCGAAACAAGAACTAGGAATGGCCCCTCCAATCTAAATCTGGCAAATATATGTATGCAAAAGTTGCATACACAATTTATATGTTGTTGTAGATGACAATGATTGTATACAATAACTTATTTATTTTCTAGCAAAGAAAAGGAATTTATTTCATTGCAATTTAATTACTAATCTACCAATTAGAGCATATACAATTTTATATAAATTTGAAAAAAAAGCTCTTGTTTTATTATAGCAGGACATATTTCCAATGAAAATAGATTAATTGACACATCTACAGAATTCTACCTATCACTTCCTTATTCTTACTTTATTGACCTTCTCTTACTTCATAGAAGCTCTAGTAAACTTTGCAAGGAATTTCTAGCCCCATTTATGGTATTTTTTTAGATTTTATGTTTATATCAACCTTTGTTTCAAAGTTTCATGCGAAGCAATATGGCAAACAACTTGTTTGTTGCATAGTGATTAATTTGCCATATCTTGATCTTTGTGATGTTTTAACTATGTATAATATTTATGCATTAGATTGTTTTTGCACTCGTCTATTTTAATTCTTTCTTCGTAAATTTTATACACATTTTGCACAAAAATAAAACGTGCATAGGGTTCAAGAGTTTGAAACACAACCAAAATGTATCGATGTATGTAGGATATGCAAGAATTCTAATTAGAAGTTAGATG
The DNA here is from genome assembly GCA_947311845.1 of Poa pratensis. Taxonomy (NCBI): domain Eukaryota; kingdom Viridiplantae; phylum Streptophyta; class Magnoliopsida; order Poales; family Poaceae; genus Poa; species Poa pratensis. Next base: position 13,989,925 of record CAMZMU010000108.1, read on the forward strand.
TGCATCCCGATATATGCTTTGTTTTCCATATATATATGAATGATCTATAGGAATATATAGATTGATTTGGAAGAATGGATTTGCATAGCGAGATGATTTGAGAAAATTCCAAAACTCCTTTTGACATACATTGGCTGCTTATATGATTGGAGATATAAACACAGTCCCTCCGGATGGACTAAGGTATAAGCCATCATAGCATAGTACACATAAAATATATAGGGATCTTATTATATACTTGCCATTATGCTTATCAACTTATCCATTGTATGCATTAAATAAAGATTTTACTCTTCTTATTTATTTTAGATATACTTTTTTTTGATAAAGATCTTAGATATACCTATGATTTAAAAAAGAGCCATAGCATCTGCTTGAACCCAGTTGCAGAAGGTTTTATCGCCACAAGGAAAAAAATGGAGAGAGCTGTGTAAGGATTTGATCTCAGGTGGGTGTGGGCCGTGTACCCATGTCTCCACCACGTGATGGAGAGTGCGCGATCTCTTGGAAAAGGTTTAGTATTGAAGGTTAGTATATTGTTTTTGTTTATTCTTTTTGCTTTGCGGAAAGATGCTATTTGGCTCTGTGCACCAGTTAACTGCTCACAAATATCTGAATTTGGATTGGGAGGAGATATTTCCAAGCCAGGTAGGAGAGAGATCGATCTTTGTTCGTTGCTCCTCTGCTCTCACCAGTGCAAGTACTCCCTAAGGCTGGGATCGCTCGGGCTGGGAGCATCCGGATCCACCATCACCTGAGCGAACCAAAAGTTTTTCTTGAGTTCGTGATCTAAGAGGATCATCAGCTAGATAATCAAGGGGATGAGATAGTTGCGCTTGCTTAGCGAACCGGCCGGCCAGCTTAAGTAGAAGAACTCACCAGCGTGTAGAAGGTGCGCATGTCCGGGCCACCGACCTCGACGCGCGGCTGGTCGGCGATGGCGGACGGCCTGAGCTCGCAGCCGTTGGCCACGTCCCTGGACGCGTACCCGACGCGCAGCGGCACCAGCCGTACGAACGGGTCCACCACGTCACCGATCACACGCCCCACCACCAGCGGGTCGCCGCGTTGCATGCCCACCATCTTCTTCCTCCTCCGATCGCCGGCCGGCCGGCTAGATGTGTAAGCTTAGCTGATGCGCCTGTGTGGTTGGTTGCAGTTGCAAGCTGAAGCCTCGTTCTTTCTCGCTCCCGTCGTTGTTGTACCACGACGAGCCGACGTACTTTATAGCCTTATAGGAGAGATGGAGATCTCTCTCTCTCTCTCGAGCTACCTAGCTAGGTAGCTATGGATCACGAGCAGCTGCCGAGGTGTACTATGTGCGTCAGCTTGTGCCGGCTTCGAGTGGGGGGAATCTATCCATCGGCCGGCCAAGACGCCGTCCATTTCCTCTGTCTGGACGACGACAACGACGACGACTAGTACTACTTGCGCCTGTTTGGGAAAGGGGGGAGCGGGTGGGTCAAATGGCCTATTGCTGTTTGCTAGCTCGTCTAGGAAAGGAGCAAGAGCTAGTGCAGTACGTGCGGCGAAGGAGATAGGCCGAGAGGGGAATATACAACAGTCTTGCTCTTCACCTCGATATTTTCTAGGAACGTTTTCGGCAAGGTAACCTGGTTTATCAGTACACAGTTAAGTTCTTCTTACCCACTGTGTCTGTGGGAAACTGCTTGGCGTACACAGGACACCTTTTGGAAGCTGGGTTCGATTTGTTTTTCAATTTTCTTCTAAAAACTAGAGATGGTTTAACTTTTTTTGACGTAAATGCAGACATCGCTGTTTTCAATTAATTAATTAAGGAGAAGTTTATAGAGAATAAAGAACACGTCGGGACAAGTTGGAGTAGGGCATTGCTCCACTCGATGTTGTATCCACCATTGAGATGTCGCCGACAAGGACATACCAAAAGAACAAAACTACACATACGTACATAAAGATTTTTGCAGCGTATATGAAATTTATATTTCTGCAACTTTCTTGTTGAGAAGAAGATTTTTGCAACTGATTAATCCGTATAGCGACTACATTCCTGCCTAGTCTAGCCTCTAGGTGCCACCAACAAGCAAGGTCCCGCGGCTATCGCCCATCACACGGCCGGAAACATTTCCATGAAGCTTTTCTTCACGCCACGCTGCATGTCATGTTGTGTGCGACGTGAGAGAGCGAAAAGAAAAGAGCTCCATAGCCTAGCTTAAACCTTTTCTCTGTGCGACGAGACAGTCAATCGATCGGTGCATGGCGGCATGTCCTTTTTGTCACCCGGACGTTGTTCTCAGTCCACATCAGCGACCCCCTCCTTCTGTCGAGTTCCCATTGGCTGTCCCCGAGAACTTAACCTCTCCCCTGATTAATTACACCCAAAGAGGAAAGGATGAGCCTCGGATTTAGGCCGTGGATGGTCTCGGATGTCGACACCTCAACAATCGCCAACCATTTACCCCAAGTGAAAGCTCCGGCGACGTGTCGAACGCCCCGCGGCCGCGACTCCAGGGTGAAACTTCAGAGCTGTCTGCCGCGATTCAGATGGTGATGTAATCCTAGGTTCAGTGGTGTTTATCTTTCACCAAGTCTTTTCTTGTTGCGAGGATAAGCTGCAGCAACTAATGTGCAGGTAACTTTACATCGTCACTTCCCTTCCAATGAAACTGTCGTCAAGGCGTCGAGAATCTTCATCCCAAATTAGTTGTTCATACTAAGGATAACTGAGAGTTGTGGCAGTGTTTATCAGTTTCAGCTAACTCCCTATAGCTTTACCATGAAGCTTCACAAGAAGGTAAGCGTGGAGGTTATGCCGAACGGGTATACCTGCCACGGTGGATAAAACCTGGCCCACCAGGGAGGCCCATCAGATAAAGCCGGAGGGCTTAATGGAGAAGGCCTCATGGGCTTAGGCGCAAGGATAAGCTCTGGGCTGGCTTAGTGAAGTCCAAGACGAAGGCCTGGCTGCGTTCGCCTTAGGGAGCAAGTTAGGGTTTGTTACCGTGTTAGTCTAGGACTCGTGATCTAGGTCGGTTAAGGCTTTCCTTGTAGGGGAAGGCTTGGCGCCTTTATAAGCCAGCCTTCCAGCAGCCTTAGGGCACGCATACAACCTCATTGTAACCTGTACACATATTTGCCTTGAGTGAATTATAGCAGCACGTAGGATCTCGCCACCGTCGTGAGATCCGAAGCTGGGTAAAATCGTGTGTGCAATCCCGTCACTGGAACCCTCCACGTTCTTCCCCACCTCCTCTACGGTACGTATGAATACTTCTAGTAGTTCCGCGTTACCAATACCTCGACAGTTGGCGCCCACCGTGGGGCCCAAGGCGTCGGGAGTTTTGTTTCAGGCGGGAGCATTGGGCGAGATCGGCAAGACTATGGCGTTGGTCGCGCCCGCATCATCAACAACTTTGGGTGCATCGAAGACGACGGTCCTACGTCTCAGCAAACGACGCACTGGTGTCAAGCTTCGTCGTCCCCTTCGGCACCATCAACATCTTCATGGGTTTTACGGCTGAGGCGTATGGATTCCCCAGGGGATCCGCCGCCTTTTGGCCCACCCACCACCCCATCGATTATGCAATCGAGCAACAACACAGATCGGATCAGGCCTTTGTCTATCGCGATCTGAGTGACTCTGATACCCAAAGCGATTCTGACTCCAGCTCTTATGAGCTTATGGAGCCCGCCTCTCGCTTTGTCGGTGTCATTGACGCATCTGGCCCTAAGCCGGCCGAATCTGACCCTGAGTCAATATTACCTGCCTTACAGACAGGAGCAGACTCAGAAGCCGGATCTGATGGCACCGCTCCAATGGCGGAAGATTCAGATCTCGATGAGCATAAGGAGGAAGACTTCGCAGCACAGGTTGCCGCGCGAGGCTATGGCTCATCCGATCCAAACGAAGTCTTAATGACTTTCCCGGCACAGATAGCTCTGAGGATGGTGCGGCCGCGGCTAAGCCAGACGAGGCTGAAGTTTCCTCTAGCATCAAACACATTGGTGACAAGGCGGAAAAGCCAGAGGATGTGCTGGACCCTAAAAGGCCTCCCCCGGCTACGCCTATTGAAGAAGACCTGGAGCGGTCAAAGGAGGAACACATGCGCGCATTGGAGCTCTCAAAACACCTTTGGGACCAAATCCAACCGCGGTTGAACTTGAGGAAAGACGGAAAGCGCTCCTGGCTGAGACTGAAGTCAACATCAAGTATAAGTTGTCCCTCCTGAACAAGGAAAAAGAGTTAATCCTAGTTGGAAAGGCTCTAGAAGAGGAAGAGTACCAGCGTGAGCGCGATGTTGAGAAATTCCGCAAAATACGAAGTATACGTGACCCTCTTCTGCATCGGGATCTGCAGGGAAACTTCGAGAAGACTTCTGCCCAAAAGCCTTTAAAGCCTTGGCAGAAATACTCTTTCAGAGTTAACCCTGATGGAGTCATATTCTTCTCCACCCCGGCCAAAAACCTAGAGGCGGCCAGGGAAATCATGGGAGACGAAGCAGTTCCAATTGAAGAGCGCCACCATTATTCTAAAATGCTCATCGAAAAGGCGGTAGAGCAGCAGGCTAAGGCGGACTCAAACTCAAAACTGGCGGACGACACGCGTCTTTGCAAGACAGCCGTTGCCGGCGGTGGAGATCCAGAGGAACCAGCTGGTTCCAGTAGCCATGGCAATAAGGGTAAGGACCTAGGAAGGACAAAGTTCCTGACAAACACAGGGATGAGTCAAAGACTGGGTCCAATCGCCATAGTGACAAAGGCAAGGACGACCACCGGCAAAAGGATAACACACGCCATAAGAAGAATGATCCGCCTCGCCGTGAAAGAGATCAAGACAAGGGGAAGGACGCACGGCGTGGGAGTGACCGGCTTAACATGCCACCTCCGCCCGCAGCACGGGCAAGAGACGAAGGAAATAGGGGCAACAGAGATCCGCCTCAAAGGCGATCTCGCTCCCGCTCCCCTCATCGCCAAAGCCGTCAGGAGGAGCCAAGGCGTAGCCAATCCAACAAAGGGCCAGCCAGGGAAAACACTCATATCTCAGACGCCCGCATCCGTCTCGATGAGATTAAAGCGGCCAAAGAGGAGTCTTACCTGGGCCCTGTGTGCTTTGGACCGGCGATTCGCAAGGTGCAACTCCCATCCTCGCTAGGCAATGTCAAGAAAATTGTGGACAAGTACAATGGCATTGACAAACCGGACATATGGCTGCCTGATTACATCCACGCCGTTGGTATTAATGACGGTGATTACAATGCAGCTGTACGTTTTCTTCCACTCATGTTGGAGGGAACGGCCCGGTTATGGATCGACACTTTGCCAGAAAAGAGTATCCACAATTGGCAAGACATGCAGAAAACATTCATGCAACACTTCTCATGCACATACAAACGTCCAAAGGCTTACTCAGATCTACTAAAGTGCGCTCAAGTGGAGGGGGAGTCAAGCAGAGCTTTCATAGCTCGATGGACAGAGACAAAGAATGCATGCGAAGACGTTTCTGAGATCCAGGCCATACATGCTTTTATGAACAGCCTGAAGAAAGGCAACATGATGAGATATATGTTAGCCAGCCAAAACATCAAACACCTCGGCGAGCTCTTAGACAGCGCGAACAATTACGCTGCAGCAGAAGACGACGCTCGAGCTGACGACGGCGATCTGCGCATGGACATAGCTGTTAACCCGGAAAAGCGAAACAACAATCAAAGCCGGAAAAAGAAGGAAGCCAACGATGCGCCAGGACCATCAAAGGAGGTAGCCTTTGCCAATAAGAAGGGTGGCCAGAGCGGGGCTAGCAGATGGCAGAAGAAGAGCGATGACAGTCAAGGGTCAAGACCCATTAAAATCACCTATGACGACATCAAAGATGAACCTTGTGCCCATCATAGCAAGCTTGGCAAATGCACCCATACCAACAGGCAGTGCCGCCTTAACGATGATATCAAGAAGGATCCGGACGCTGGCTTCAAGGCAAAACAGTTCAAGCGCAAGAACCGTAAAGACAAGAAAGAGCAGAAGGACAACGAGGAAAGTGCTTCGGAGCCGGAAGATCAGGAGCCAAAGCACAAGAGGAGCAACAAGTTTCCAAGGGTCGAAACAAGCCTTGTCACTTCCTTGCCACTCCTTCGGCCAAAAAGGAAAAGGCAGCCTGGAGGGAACTCAATGCCACTATGCCAGCGGTTCCCCAGTATCTCAACTGGTCCGAGCACCCCATTACATGGGACCGCAACGATCATCCTGATCATATTCCACAGAACCCAGGGAATTACGCGCTCGTTGTAAACCCAATTGTGCAGCAATGCAGGCTTTCTAAGGTGCTTATGGATGGAGGGAGTAGCATCAACATCCTCTATCTTGAAACCTTAAAGCGCATGCGCCTTTCTGAGACACAGCTAAAACATAGCACAGTCAAGTTTCACGGCATAGTGCCAGGCAGGCAGGCCAGTTCTATGGGAACAATCGTCTTAGACGTCACCTTCGGTGACGAAACAAACTATAGGACTGAGGAAGTTGCCTTTGAGGTGGTGGAATTCAAAAGTGCGTATCACGCAATCTTTGGCCGCCCAGCCTTTGCCAAATTCATGGCACGCCCGTGTTACATCTACAGCAAGCTCAAAATACCTGGACCAAACGGCGTCATCACGGTCAATGGCGACTTCAAGAAGGCGAAGGAATGCGAAGCAGGAAACGCCGTCTTAGCAGAAGCAGTCATCAGCAAGGAAGAGCTGGAGCAGTACAAGAAAGAAGTTAACACCAATGAAATGCCGGATGGTAAAAGCCTCCTTGCGCTCGGATGTACCTTCAAGGCCAGCTCAAACTCGAAGAAGATCGTGCTGGACAACGCTGATGCAAGCAAGACGACGAACATAGGCGCACCTCAGTGACGCATAGGAAGGCGCGCTCGTCAAGTTCCTCCGTGAGCAACGGGATATTTTTGCATGGTCACCATCAGACATGCCAGGAGTACCCCGGGAACTTGCCGAGCACAGCCTTAATGTCGCCAAAGGTGCCAAGCCAGTAAAACAAGGTCTTCGTCGCTTCGGTCCAGAGAAGAAGAAAGCAATAGGAAAAGAGGTAGCTCGGCTTAGTGCCGCTAATTTCATTAGAGAGGTTATCCACACAGATTGGCTAGCAAATCCTGTATTAGTACCTAAGAAGGACGTGAAAGACTTGCGCATGTGCATAGATTTCACCGGCTTAAACAAAGCCTGTCCTAAAGACCCCTTCGCATTGCCGCGAATTGATCAGGTCGTAGATGCTGTATCAGGTTCTGAATTACTATGCTTTTTGGACGCTTACTCTGGCTACCACCAAATTAAGATGAAGGAGTCTGACCAAATTAAGACTTCCTTCATCACACCTTTCGGAACGTTTTGCTACATAACTATGCCTTTCGGGCTTAAAAACGCTGGCTCAACGTACCAACGGTGCATACAACGTTGCCTACACGATCAAATAGGCCGCAATGTTCACGCTTATGTCGATGACATTGCCGTTATGTCGCGAAAACGCGGCGATCTCATCGTTGACCTTCAAGAAACCTTTGATAACTTGAGAAAATATAACATGAAGCTAAATCCGGGAAAATGCTTTTTTGGCGTCCCAGCAGGAAAACTTTTAGGCTTCATTGTTTCAGAAAGAGGTCTTGAGGTTAACCCAGAAAAGATTCGAGCTATCATGGACATCAAAAAGCCTACTTGTCTTAAAGATGTCCAAAGGCTCGCAGGATCTGCAGCAGCTGTAAGCCGATTTATTAGTAGGCTTGGGGATAAAGCTTTACCCCTATACAGGTTGTTGAAGAAAACTAAGACGTTCGTCTGGACTGAAGAGGCAGATGCAGCCTTAGCACAGTTAAAAGACGCCTTAGTTTCAGCACCAATATTAGCGTCTCCTCTACCACAAGAGCCGATGCTACTTTACATGGCGGCTACCAACCTAGTTATTAGTGCAGTGGTTGTTGTTGAACGAAAGGAGAAGGAAAGGAGCTACCGGAACAAAGGCCGGTATATTATATCAGCGAAGTCTTCTCCGAATCCAAACAACGATACCCTCACTATCAGAAGCTGGCTTATGGAGTTTTCTTCGCAGCCAGAAAATTACGCCATTATTTCCAAGAGCACCCAATCACGGTAGTCAGTAAGGCGCCATTGGGTGACATTATAAACAACACTGATGCCACTGGACGTGTGGCTAAGTGGGGAATTGAATTGGCAGCCTTCGATATCCAGTACAAGCCACGTACAGCCATCAAATCCCAGTCTTAGCTGATTTCATCGCAGACTGGACGAAGCAATGGATGAACTTCCCCTCCCTGACGAAGAATATTGGGTTATGCACTTTGACGGCTCCAAAATGTTGCAGGGATCGGGAGCTGGCGTGGTACTGAAGAACCCTAAAGGAGACAAGATGTGCTATGTCTTGCAGATACACTTCAATGCCACTAATAATGTTGCAGAATACGAGGCTCTGTTGCATGGATTGCACGTCGCAAAGGATTTGGGCATTAGCCGTCTTTTGTGCTATGGCGATTCAGACCTCGTTGTTCAACAGTTAGAAGGGGCATGGGACGCGAAGAGCCCTACAATGGCTGAATACCGACGCACGGTAGACGAGTTTGGTCGGTGTTTTATCGGCTTAGAAGTCAAGCATATCAAAAGGGAGGAAAATGAAGCAGCGGACGCCTTAGCCAGAATGGGCTCGAAAAGATCGAAGGTGCCCTCCGATATATTTTTGGAGCACCTGTACGTGCCGTCTATTAAAGGCGGAGATGAGGATGACCCCATGGCTTCGCAGTCTGTTTCCGTCATGCTGGTAAGCCAGACTGGACACAGCCCTACATAAATTTCCTCCTTAACAAGGAAGAGCCAGAGGATGAAGTCTTAAGGCGGCAAGTTGTGCGCAGAGCTAAGGCATACACAATAATAAATGGAGAGCTATACAAGCGGAGTACCACAGGTGTATATCAACGATGCGTTTCGCCGGAAGAAGGACAGGAGATACTAGAAGAGATCCATGGTGGATGTTGCGGTCATCATGCCTCTGCGAGCAATTGTCGCCAAAGCTTTTAGACATGGATTCTACTGGCTCACAGCAAAGCAAGATGCAGAAGAACTCGTCAAGAAATGCGTTGGATGCCAAAAGTATGCAAGACAGCCAAAGATGCCAGCCCAGGAATTGCGCACCATCCAATCACGTGGCCATTTGCGGTCTGGGGACTGGACATGGTAGGTCCATTCAGGACTGCGCGAGGCGGCGTCAAACATCTCTTAGTTGCGGTGGATAAATACACCAAGTGGGTTGAAGCTAAGCCCATAAAAAAGCTTGATGGGGCAACAGCCAAGAAGTTCGTCATTGAGGTTATAACGAGATTTGGCGTCCCCCACAGTATCATTACGGACAATGGGACAAACTTCGCCGTAGGAGAACTGGCAAAGTACTGTGGTGAAGTTGGTATTCGTTTGGACTTAGCATCTGTGGCTCATCCACAATCGAATGGCCAAGTTGAGCGAACCAACAGTATAATCTACAGGGAATAAAGCCAAGATTAGAAGTGCCTTTGCATAGAGCAGCTGGAGCATGGGTAGAAGAATTACCTGCTGTCTTATGGAGCATACGCACAACTCCAAGCAGTGCAACAGGCTATACCCCTTTCTTTCTCATATATGGCGCTGAAGCGGTACTCCCAACAGATGTCCTGCACGACACACCTCGTGTAACAGCCTACGTTGAAGCAGACGCAGAAGAAGCCAGACAGGATGGCTTAGACCTTCTCGAAGAAGAGCGTGAGATAGCGCTTCAGCGCTCCGCCATTTATCAGCAGAACATGCGGCGTTACCACAGTCGCAAGGTAAGACGGAGATCGTTTCGAGAAGGCGATTTGGTGCTTCGCCTTGTTCAGCAAAAGGAGCACAAACTATCTCCCATATGGGAAGGACCCTTCGTTATCAGCAAAGCGCTTAAGAACGGGGCATATTATCTTGTGGACCTCCGTGATATCGAGAAGAAGAAGAAAAGAGGCCGCAAAAGGAAAAGGAACGAAGAAGCAGTGCTCAAGGAGACGAAACGTCCTTGGAACATTGAGCAGCTACGTCCTTTTTACACTTAGCAATTCTATTGTAATCACACCATATATGATTATGAAATAAAAGTCTTTGGTTCCCTCAATTATTTTTATGCATGAGTTCTCGCCGTCTTTTATTTCCATTTGATCATATATTTCGATAAAAATATCAATGTTAACCCGAATTGGCTTCGTGCTTGTGGTTACTCACATGATGCTTTTGCCTTAAGGCCTTACAAAAATTAAAATTGCATCCGTCTAAGAGTATTTATCTGATCGCGTATATGCTGGCTTGTCTTAGTAGATGCTTTACGCACCAAAAGCCGGCGCCGTTTCTGTGTTTAAACAGTTTGGTTACTAACCCTGTTGCCAGCGAAGTGTTCCGTGCTTAGGTTCTGCCAGCATACGAAAAGGCTAAAGCATATAAGCCAGAAAACTTAAGACGGATAAGGAGCATAGTTTGCAAGCCTTTTAAAAATAAGTGCATGCGTCGCAAAACAAACATGTTCAACAGATAAAAAGGCTCCTGCCATTACAAAACATAACTTAACAAGTCTTTTGTGCCATCTTTCATGACACGCTTAATGCAAAGTTTTTCCTGCATCTTATGCAGGGGACTGAGGAGGCGAAGACACAGGGGACTTGGATGGATCCAGCGTAGCTTCAGACTCGCCTTCTTCTTCTTCTTCATTTCCGTCTTCTGACTCATCGCCATTGCCAGTGGTGGGGCTTCGGCTTCGTCATCAGACACGTCGTCAGGACGGGGAGGCACAGGCTTCTTGGAGAAGAAGATAGACAAGTCTACCATCTCAGCAACGGCTGAGGCAAAGCCAGAGACAGAGGCATAGACCTTTTCTTTGACGAGCTCGTTGCCGTCTCTGTCCTTGGCTGGGAAACACTTGATAACGCGCCACATGTTGACTCGGGGTAGTGGCCGCGAACAAGTCCTAGAGCAAGTTTTGCTCCGCCTCTAGCTGCTGAGCGAAGACGCTCCACCACCTCTGGGACGCAGTTCTGAAGAAGTGGCAGCAAGTTGCTGGTGTTTGTCACTTGGGGCAGCTGTTTTGGGAAGATGTTGGCGACAACGTCTCTTCCCGCAGCATACAGCCCTGACACAATCTCGCCACACTCCAAGATAAGCTCCAGGCGCGTCTCAGAGGTAAGCCTTTCCCCAAATCCAGCTGGAACTGAGGAAGGGAGGAATGGAAAAAATTAAGGCGCACTGAAGTGTTGAATAAAGGCGAAAAGTGACAGAAAGTGCGAGAAGTAAAAGAAGAAAGGCTTACTTAGCAGTTTCTCGTCAATGGCGGTGCTCTCATCAGCTTGGCGTTCAAGACGACCTTGTAAGCTCTGGATTAGGAGCCCATCCTTTTCAGCCTGTCGCTGCAGTTTCAAAGTTCTGCCTTCAGTTTGTTCTGCCTTCAGCGGCGCTGTCTTGGACGGCTTTAAGATTGGCCTCGGCCGTCTTTCGGTTCTCCTCCAGTTGCTTAAACAAGGCGGCATTTTCCCGCCTCACACTTCTATATCGCCAGTCTCGCTGACGATCTGTTTTGCCTTCGCCACAACAGCTGCGCAAAACACATTGCATGTGTTGAGCATCTTATGTCTTAAAATGAACTAAATCACATTGCATGTGAAAGAACAACATTTACCTTTGTTCGCCTTATTTTCGGCGACGGCTTGCTTGAGCACTTGCCTTTGGTTACTCAGTGAGTACCATAGATCGCATGTAAGTTGCTCACTGCTCTGCTAGGCAAGGGTAGTAGTAAGTAAGAAAGGTAAAGCAATAAGGTATGGCTACAATGGGCTTGGGGACTGAGTCTTTATCACATTAAAGAAAGGCCATTACGTCGGCTTAGTCAAAGCACAACGTAATGCCCGGGGACTAGTATGTACATAAAGACGGAATGTTTACCTGCATCATGGCCTTCAAGGCTTTGTAGCTCTTCTTCATTGTGACGTACAGCTCGTCACAATTGTCTTCCAGATTTAATATGGTCAATGTTTGACCAACTGGCCTTAGCTTCGGAGGCGGCTCGTTGCGCTCCTTCTCATCGGCAAGCATGGCGGCGATGTTGGGTAAGATGTACCCCTCGTCGTCAAAGAGCTCTTGCTTCACCATGTTGCGATAGCCTCACGAGTAATGGGCTCGTTCGGCTCCTCTGACTGAAGTACCGCGCCTTCCCAGCAGCGGCAGCCCTGGCCAACTTTTCAGTTTCCGTCTTATCAGGTAAGACGGCTGAGTCCAATCTATATGATGATCTTCAGATGGGCCTGGGCTGTCTCTTGTTGAACGGAGGGAGTGGGGGGAGCGATGGCTGGAGAGGGCTCAGTCTTTCTTTGCCTGGAAGAAATTACTTTCTTCCTCTTGAGAGGTGCAGTTGGTTTGATCCTGCAAATCACATACAAAATAAGATAACATTCATAGACATTGTTCATTGTTCCTTACTAAAGAAATTGAGGTTCGGCTTACTTCTGTACTGGAGCATTGAAGGCCGCATCTTCATCGTCCTCAATGTCGAGCACTTCGGCGTTAACAGGGATGGCTTTTCACGCTTCCGCCTTTCTGCTGCTGAAGTTGCTGCAGTGGCTCCTGAAGCCTTTCGTTTCCGAGTCTTTGAGGGCTCGGGTGCCGCTTCAGGCACGTAAAACAAAGGAGCCAGCAGATTATCCGGCAAAAGGGCGAGCTGAAATCAAAAGTGGTGTTAGTAAGGCAAACATTGTGGAAGTGTAAAAACAGTAATGGTAAATGCCTTACCTTGGAGCCGGGTTGGCGGCTGTGTACATAGGACGCTGCTCTGTGAGCTGGATCCTTTCCTTGGCAATCCTCTTAAAGCGATACATAAGGGCGTCGTGCGTAAGGTCACTCTCACTAACACGGAGGGGATCTTTCTTCTGGTCCGTGTAGTGGCACATGAGTCCTTTGCGATCTTTCAAAGGCTGGATTCGTCTTGACAACCAACATAGGATGGTGTCTGCGCCCGTGAGCTTGGGCACAGCAGTCTTTGTCAAATACTCAATCCGCCTTTGCATGCGACGGAGGTTGTCAGGAAGGACCTTCAGTGGTTTCTCGCCCCAAGAAAGGCGAGGCTCCGCAGGCAAAGGAGAAAAGCGAGGAAGTCCTATGTCTTTGCCTACTGGCGCCATGTCTTTGCAGTAGAAGAAGGAGCTATTCCAGCCTTTAATGGAATCTATTTTTGGCGCCTTAGGATACCAGTCTCTGCCTCTACGAAGGTTGATGCTAACTGTTCCTAAGGAAAGCAGTTCTTCCTTCTCTGTTTGGCGCTTGCAAGTAAAGCAGTACTTGAAGAATTCTAAGCTGGGCTCTATGCCTAGGTATCCTTCGAATAAAGCCATAAAGCCAGCTATGTACAAGATACTATTGGGGCCTACGCTATGAGGCTGAAGGCCATAGTAGTCTAAGACTGATTGGAAAAAAGGATGCGGAGGCAAAGACAAACCGCGGAGGAGATGTGAGACGAGGAGCACTCGTTCATCGCCGGCGGGATCTGGAGCAGGGTGGCCGTACGCTGACCGCCAGTGGCATTCTCCTGTGGTGGGAGGATGCCCTCCTTTTGCAGCTGCGTGAGGTCCGCGTCGGTGATGGTGGAAGCTGCCCAGTTGCGGGATGATGCTTCCTCTCCCTCTCCTCTGCCTCCGCCGCATCGCCCTCGTCGGAGGGCTGGGCATTCTTCTCTGCTTCGGTGGAGGTGGCCGCAGAACTTGTCGCCGCTGCCGCGCGAGATGCAGATGCATCCGCGGAGCTCGATCCCCTCATGGCCAGATCTTGTCCTCCGTCGCCGCCGACGCCGCCGCCGTTGCCGCTCCCGTGGTTGCATCGGAGCTCTCCATGGGTGGGTGCGCAGGTGGTGGTGGTGGAGCTCGCCGGAGTTCAGATAGGACAGGTGCGAGGAGGACGATGAACAGGGAAATGAACCAGGTGGAAAAATCAGTTCCCTTTTATGGGGGCCGTGCGCCGCGATTAGTGCGGTGAGATAACGCTCGCGTGATTTTCGCCACGCGTCCCGCAACGGTCAGATAGTGGGCATCTTCTCCCGCACGCCTCGGAGATCGTGTGCGGAAAAATAGCAGTAATGGCGGCACAACGTCTCTCTGCTGTCCAGACTGTCGTGGACTGGCTTTGACTGCGGTGACGTCATGACAAGACTCGATGCTGACAGAATCTTTCTGCCAGATTGTTCAAGTGCAGGAGAGTTCGGCTTAATCCTTAAGGCAGACTGAATGTCTCATTTTGGAATGCTCCAAGCTCTTCTGTCCGCCTTGCACAAAGGCGAAAGCCCGTGTTTCACAAAGACGGCAAACGAAGAACTTAAACCTTTCCGGGGACTACTGTGGAGGTTATGCCGAACGGGTATACCTGCCACGGTGGATAAAACCTGGCCCACCAGGAGGCCCATCAGATAAAGCCGGAGGGCTTAATGGAGAAGGCCTCATGGGCTTAGGCGCAAGGATAAGCTCTGGGCTGGCTTAGTGAAGTCCAAGACGAAGGCCTGGCTGCGTTCGCCTTAGGGAGCAAGTTAGGGTTTTTACCGTGTTAGTCTAGGACTCGTGATCTAGGTCGGTTAAGGCTTTCCTTGTAGGGGAAGGCTTGGCGCCTTTATAAGCCAGCCTTCCAGCAGCCTTAGGGCACGCATACAACCTCATTGTAACCTGTACACATATTTGCCTTGAGTGAATTATAGCAGCACGTAGGATCTCGCCGCCGTCGTGAGATCCGAAGCTGGGTAAAATCGTGTGTGCAATCCCGTCACTGGAACCCTCCACGTTCTTCCCCACCTCCTCTACGGTACGTATGAATACTTCTAGTAGTTCCGCGTTACCAATACCTCGACAGTAAGTGGTTGAAGGATGCGATTTTATAAGTTACACAAAAATCGGGCGGCAGGATCGACTGCTTTTAAATTCAATAAGTTACACAAAGACATTTCTTATTAGCTCTTCCCAAGCTTTGGTGTGAGCTTGTGTAGTGTGTGTGTGCCGATGATAGATATAGCAAAATAGATCGAGTAATTATCTAGTCCAAACTGGTCTTGATTGTATTCATACGTCATGTTTAAAATATTGTTTATCGAATTCAAAAAAATACCTACTTTTAATAGAGAACGATGATGTTTGGGTGCTTTGTTGAAACAATGACAGGGAATATGTTGAGAAATAGTCACCATTTGTACCAGGATCAGTCATATTCTCTCCGTTCCGATTTATAGGTCACTCCCTTCCACTGTAACTGTCAAGGCGTCGAGAATCTCCATCCTAAATAGTTGTACACACAAAGGATAATTGAGAGTTGTGGCGGTGGTTATTAATTTCAGCTAACTCTCTATAGCTTTACCCTGAAGCTTCGCAATAAGTTAATTGGTTGTAGGATGATATTTATAGCTTATATACAGATAATATTTCTTATTAGTTCTTTCCAAGCTTTGGTGTGAGCTTGTGTAGTGTGTGCGGATGGTAGATATAGAAAAAAATATATAGGAGTAGTTATCTAGCCCAAACTGGTCTTGATTGTATTCATACGTCATGTTTAAAATATTGTTTATCAAATTCAAAAGACCACCTATTTTTTAATAGAAAACGTTGTTGGATGCTTTGTTGAAACAAGGACATGGAATATGTTGAGAAATCGTCACCATTTGTACCAGGATCAATCATACCTAGAAAATAAATCAGGGCTTTATACAAGAGCGCGTCATTTTGGCACCTGGGCTCCATGGGGCCCGATATATAGAAAAAATAAAGATATTTAGAGGTGTCCAAAAACTCTGGTTTTTATGTACGCGGAAACATACTAATGATCAACATATCTATAAAGTTTCGATAAAAATATGCCATATTTTGGGCTACACAAAATCTCAAATTTGTGACCCAAAAAGGAAAAAAAAACTAGATTTTGATCCCTATATTTGTATTTTTTGGTACATCAGGGATGAAACTGGGTTCGTACATACTAGACATGTATATCTATGCATTTATATTTGTGGAAGATTTTTTTAGATTTCAAATGTAGTTTTGAATTTTTTTTAACCAGGGAGCCTAGGCACCAAAAGGACCTTCTGTTTTATACTAGCCTTATCATTCGGAAACCCCAGATGGCGCCCGAGCTCCAGGAAGAATGTTATTTTTTTTGGAAACTCGAATTTAAGTTTCAAAAGATTCTGAAACAATTGCTGGATGTAGTTAACTATGTACACTACGTGCCCAAAAAATTTCAACGTGGAATATGTTGTATTTTGGGCTCCACAAAAAAGACAATCAGACAAATTTAGAAGATTCGAAATTTGCACTGTTCACACTCCCAAATCTGCAAATTTGTCATTTTTGTTGAGGCTAGAATATATGGTTTTTCGCATTAAAAATTTACACACTCATAGAACAAATCATTGACTACATCCAGGTAGGTATTTTAACATTTAAATTTGTGTTTTCTGAAAATTTCAAAACAGGATATCTGAAGCCCGAGCTCCATATCGCCGCTTTCCCTTATCATTGGGTTAGTAACTATAGTTAGCCCTAAACTATAAATAACACATGTAGTTGGTTCTGGACCCACATCAGAGCATTTTGACCAGTGATGGTTTTCGCACACATGGCAATCAAATAAAACATCAACAAAACTATAGATATTTAAAGAGAATTTTAAATCAAGAAAACACAAAGATTGACATAATTTTTGCCAAATGTTCAAAGAAAGTCAGAAAATATACTAATTTTTAGATCAATGGGAACGGGGAAATTTAGAAGAAAGGAAATGAAATAAATGGAAGTTTTGGAAGAGGAAAATTGATGAAAAATCTGTAGTACTTAGGAAGTCAAGAAAAAACAACATAATATTGAATATTCATGAGTAATCATCATAGTTTATAATATTAACTAATGTTCCTTGTAATTTTGAGTTCTCTTAGATTTGCTCATTTCTTTCTTTCTTTCATTTTCTATTTTATGTTTAAAACTAATCTATTGTATTTTAGAACAATTGTTATCTTATCTTTTCTATACGCGTAATGAATAGAGTGTATTATTATACAATTTTTTGTTTGCGTTCTAGATTTATTAGAGTGTGATTTTTATTTTTTGGGGTGCTTATTAGGTCGACACATGTGCTAAACGACTCTCACATCATTGGCAATGTTCAAATATTGTTTTTCAGTTTCAAAAGAACACTTATTTTTAATAGAAAGTGATGTTGGGATGCTCTGTTGTCACAAGGAAAGGTGGTATATTGAGAAGAAGTGTTGTCATCTGTTTCAAGCCCAGTCACACAGTTAGAATGTTAATTTCTTCATACAAGAAACACACCAACTCTCGAGAAATAAATAATAGAAAGATCCTTCCCTTTTCCCTAGATTAGAAGCTAAGTTTGTCCCTCAACTTTGATACTAGGGATGAAAACGGAGCGGATACGGACGGAACTGAGTGGTGCCACATTTGTTTTCATATTATTTTTCGGAAGCGGAAACAAATACAGAAACCCCGGAAATAAATATGGAAACAAATATTGTCAGAAACAGATACGGACCAAATACGGTACGGAGACGGAACAGAAAACAGATATTTACCGGAACCGAGAGATGCCTTAATTAATTAAGTAAAAGCCAAGCAAATCAACAAATTTGTCAAGTTTCTAAGATGAAATAAAATCATAAGGAAATATCCTGATTATATAATGTGGTGTGCAACATTAAAAATATCTACTATCATCCCTATCCCTAGTGTAACACCGAAATGGAGAACTAAGAACGACCCAACAGAGAGATGATATGCGAATACATAGGTCATAAACATGGCAGATTCACATTCTTTTCATTTTTATTCAGCTCTTAGGTTGTCCCTAAATTTTCTCATTAGAATTTCCGTGCCTGTTGGATTTTGAAATCACTGTGTAACAAAAAACGGAAAGTTCCGTATTACCGAAACGGAATTTCAGAATTTCCGTATTACCGGAAACGAATACGCTGTTTCGTTTTCGTTTCCGCATAAAAGTTTTTGTTTCCGTTTCCGTTCCGCAAAATTCCGTTTCCGTTTCCGTATTTCCATTCTGTTTCCGTTTATCTGCGAAAAAGTCGTAAAGATTCCATACCGTTTTCATCCCTATTTGATACCACGTATAATTGGTCACAGCCGGTATAAAAGCATTTTGACCAATGATCTAGCTATGGTTTCACACATATGGCAACGCGGCCAACATACATAGTTGAAAGGCACAACACACACTTCGTCTATTTCTGGATCCCCTCTTCCTCTACAGTGCTCAGAGGCGAACGCGGAGGCGACTCAGCGATCCCCAGCGGCCGCCGGCGTATCTGGGGATTCCTCACCCTCCGCCGGCCACTCCGGCGGCGGGAGGATGGGGAATCCCCAGATCTGCGCTCCGACGTGTAAATAGGAAGCTTTTGGGCGGCGCGGCGGAGGCGGGGTGGCCGGCGTCGTCTTTTTGGAGCCCTGCAGCTCCCCCTCCTCGGCGTCGTCCTCGACGATGCCCTCGAGCTGCAGGTGCGTCTCCGTTCTGTCGCCGTTTTCTCCGGCTTCAGCGGCAGTTCGGTGACGAGTGTGCAGGAGGCCGGTGGTGGTGGTGCGAGGCGGCTGCTGTGCGGGGAAGTGGTGTGCAGGCGGTGGATCTGGCCACTTCCGGTGAAGTGGGGCGCCGCTGGCCCTAGATCCGGCGCGGAAGATGCTTGGGGCGTGTCCCCGCCGACGGACGTTCTCTGCCTTCAGATCCAGCTCTACGGAGCTGGTGGCCGTTGCGGATCTTCTACGCCTCCGGGCTTGGAGCTCTTCCGCTCCAGGGTGCAGGTCTCCGGCTAGCTGCTTTCTTCGTCGTCTCCGGCGGTGGAGATCGAGCTGGCTACGGTTCCTCGAGGTGGAAGACGGTGTGTCGCAGCAGTGCTGCTCTCTGTATCCTCCTTGTTTTTCCTTTGCTTGTATCTGACCTTGTAATGTTTTCCTCTACGTATGAATATAAGTATGAAAAATTCAAAAAATACATAGTTGAAAGGCGACCACGGTGGCCACGTCGCGCGCAGCAGCAGCAGCATGGTGACTGGTACGTCTCACGAGGCTTGAAGAATGCAGTGCAGCCATCCTAGACTGACAGTACGCAGCAGAATCATTTAAAGGCCGTTGGTTGCATAGTGGAAGCGTCGCGTCACCAGGACGACTGACGCCTCAGCTGGCAAAAGGCAATAGCTAGCTGCAGGCAGCGACCGCGGGTACCAATCTTAGCATATCTCAGGTGGCAGGTAAAAGCAAGATTTGTTCTCAAATATGCAACCCAGTTGGCGGTGGCAAGAAGCGACAGCGGTGTGTCCTGCATGTCCCGTGCATAGCATATATCAGGTGGCAGGTAAAAGCAGGCCGCAACGGCCAAAATTTGCTAGTGTTGTCCATACCTGCCTATGCGCAGCCTTCAACCTTTGCCCGGTCGGCCTCCCGATCGAGTATGGGCGTGGGCCATCACAAACTACTGTTCCATTGGGTTGTCATATTACTACACGGAAAAGTTCATTTTAAATCCTAAACTCGTAAAGGTTGGGTGGTTAATTTGAACCCTAAAGTCGAAATCTCTGTCGTTTGTATCCTGAATTTAGCTATTCTGGCCAAAAATGAACCTTGGACATGTTTGTCAGATACAAAAATAAAATTATAAAATTGCTACTGTCACAACATTAGCCCACATGTCATATCCATCTTCTCCAATCCAGTTTTTTTTTTTGCTTAATTTGGAGGTGGCTGCCGCAACGTGTCGGTCTCCTCCTGTCACGCGCCGCCGTGCTCCCTCCTTCAACAGCTCACGCGGCTCTTCCTCGACCCAACGGCCTCCTCTGCTCCTTCTTCGCCGTCGACCTCCAACAGCTTCACGAGACCAGCGCCAACCCGCAAACAGGTCGCCTCCACCTCGCGGCCTCGCGTGCGACCATCATCGGCCGGCGAGCCGTGCGCCGCGCCCTCTTTCTCTTGCTCCCGGTATTCCTCGCCCTCGACCAGTTCCAGCCTGCCTGCCTTGGTGACGCGCTCCACAACCCACTTGGTCGCCCTATACAGGTCGCTGCGGGCGGAGCCGTGGACTCCCGAGCAGCACGACAGGGGCAGGACCGTCGACGCGGCCCATCGGAGTGCGACGGGGACGCGGTACCGGCTGCCGCCGGCGAGCATGAGGGTGTGG
Organism: Poa pratensis; assembly: GCA_947311845.1. Lineage (NCBI taxonomy): Eukaryota > Viridiplantae > Streptophyta > Magnoliopsida > Poales > Poaceae > Poa > Poa pratensis. The sequence continues at coordinate 14,010,147 of CAMZMU010000108.1, forward strand.
AGTGCGACCGGCGGAGCGCGACGGCGACGCGGTACCGGCTGCCGTAGGCGAGCGTGAGGGTGCGGATCGGGAGGCGATGGGGCAGGAAGATTGGGGAAGAAGATTCTTACAAGTAGAGTCCACATGTCAGTGAGAGATTTTGCAATCCCGGTCGGGATCGTCGCATTCCCGGTGTACCAAACATGTCCAAGGTTCGATTTAGACCGGGGTTTACAAGTTCAGGGTACAAACGACAGGGATTTCAAATTCAGGGTTTGATCCGCCCGACCACTATGAGTTTAAGGTTTAAAATAGACTTTTTCCATACTACACTCACAAGAACTAAGTCCAACCCCTAAAGATCTATTTGAAGATTTTCTTCTAACCAAGTCTATATTTTATCGTTGTATTCTACCATTTTGAGCAATTCCAACATCTATTTGATGATTTTCTTCTAACCGTTAAAAACTAAAAACAAGGTCCAGGAAACCCCTCGGGCCCCGCGTGACGAGGGGTACACTCATCAAATCTCATGATTAAGGATCTAGGTTGAGATTATGGGGAGAGAACGTGGTAGTACTGTAGTTTCGTCGGCTTACAAGCAGAGGCAAAGATTTACCCAGGTTCAGGCCCATCGAGTGGAGGTAAAGACCCTACTTCCTGCTTGTCTGTTATTGATCGCATGAGATTATGAGGTTACAAGGTGGCTCCGGTGAGATGTCGATCTCGCTAGAGCTTTGGTGGTTTGAGTATCGCTTGTCCCCAGATCGGCGCCCCTCACAGCCTTTAAATATGCTGGGTCTCGGTAGTACGTAACCAACCTGGTTTACATATAAGGAAAGCCCTAACCGACTATGCCTATGTCTAAATCTTGGAGGGTACTCCATCTTCTTTGGGCCTCCTGTCTTGGGCTTCAAGCAGGCCCTTCGTGATTAGGCCTTAGTCATTACGTGCACCAGGTACCCTCATGGTAGGGTACCCGAGATGTATACCTATGTCAGTAGCCCCCGAGTACTTGTATAACTCGAAGAATCGGACATGGACTCGTTCGTAAGTGCACGTCATATGCTTTGTATTATGTATATAATTATAATTCTTGTATGAATAGCACATGTTGGCTATGTCGAGTATTTCATCGACTGTGGTTTTTGCTTGTGATGATCAAGGGATAATAGCTTAGCAGGCCCAGTACACTCGACGGATTGGGACTGGTTAACTACACATTCGGGTAAAACCTTACTAGCTTTCAATCAAACTCGAGTGACCGGACTCGAATCTGGTACAAACTTGTCAGATCGACTAGGCCGCGGAGGTCTTACTGAGTCGATATGCAGTATAGATTTGAATTCTACCCAACGCGCCCGTCAGGATTTTTCATCATGTCTGCTGACACGGAAAGTATAAGGATTGACGTTGATGGAACGGTCCTTAGCCCAGCTCGAAAGTTCGGCGGGTCTTACCTTTGCACTATGCGTGCAGCATCCGAGATATTTGTGACGGACGCAACTCGGGAATATTTCGAGTATGATTTTGTATATGAACGGAGTCGATACTTTTGTCGACTGATACTTTGTCATTATTTTATCGGTGCGCAACAGCGCTCCCGATGGGAGTAGCCCCCAAGATTGTGCTTATTGTTTGCAATGGAGGATAATCTCAAAATCATTTTACCCTGCATATGTTAATCGAATTTTTTTTTTGCCGTGTTTCTATCGGGTGCACGACAGTGCTCCCGATGGGAGTAGCACCCGAGATTATGTTGTATTGCTTGTAATGGAGGATAATCTCAAAATCATTTTATCTAGAGCATCTCCAGTCGAAGAAATTTTTGATATGCTCCCGATGGGAGTGATATGCCTCAGTCAAAGAAACGGTCGAGTGACCATTCACCCGAAAACAATCGAGTGATTGATATGCATTGGACGAACCCGAAATCTTTTCTGAACAAATCTGTTGCAATGACGTCAGGGATGACGTTTTATGGCGACTGCGCCACCTGACACGCGTGGCGTGCGCTATGCTGCGATGGATGGGACGTGACACGTATGTGGGCCCACTGTGCAGCCGTTTGGACTAGATTTGACCGTTCAGGCACGATTTCTCCGGGCTATGATGACAGTTCCTAGATTCCCGTGCGTAGTGGGCAGAGTGGCCGGCGACGGTTGCTCTCCATGGCTACCATGTGTACGGCTGGATTTGCTACTTTGCCCACGATCTCGCATCCACGGTGCGGATTCTTTTGCGTTGAGGTTAAAAGGGTGCGGCGGAGTAAATAGTACTTTTTACTTGCCATTTGCTCTCCGCCGCCGCTGCTTCTTCTTCCTCCTTACGCATCGCCATAGCCTCATAGCGAAGCTTCTGCAACCCACCACCGCGATGACGAAGCCTGCCACCCGGAAGGGCAGGAGTGCCGCGAACGCGTCGGCAGACAGCGCCGCTGGAGCCGCTGCCAGCGGTTTGAAGAGGTACAAGGGCGCCTGGACCAAGTCCTCCTGCAACAAGAGGATGCTCACCGGCCTGCGGAACGACGGGCTGATCCCTGAGACACCTCGCAAGTTCGCATCCCTGGCGCCGAGGTAATCCCGCGCCCAGGCCCCAATGAGCGGGTCTGTTTTGTAGATTTTGTGAACAGGGATTCTCCTTCCCTGTTCACAACTTTCTTCGTGCACTGATGCACGTTTATGGGGTGCAATTGCACGATTTTACGCCCAATGGGCTTTTGCACATTGCGTGTTTCTTCATTCTTTGCGAGTGCTTTCTGGGCGTTGCGCCCCACTTCGGGCTCTTTCGCCGTATCTTCAACGTCAAGCGCCAGCACAACGCCAAAGGACCTGGTGGTTTTGGAGTACAGACTAGATCTGACGTCGAGTACTTCAAGATCAGCTTCCTCGAGTCTGTGCAAGGATGGCGCCAGAAGTGGTTCTACATCAAGGATGTGACCATAGGCACCCAAGCGTTCGGGTTGCCTCCTTTTGACGCAGACGCTCTGGTAAAGAAGAGGCCATCCTGGATCGCCCAGCCGACGGAGTCGAAGCCAAAGAGGCTGACATTCTGATGGAGAAGGTGCTAAAGCTTCAAACCACTGTTGGTCGGGAGGTTACGAACATCCACTTGCTAGCCATTATGGCAAGAGGCGAGTGCAGCCTCTCCGAGCCCGAGCGCATGCTTTGTGGGCGTATAGTGGGGTTTCTGATCCAACCCGCTCACGCGCAGTGGAACTTTCTGATGCGGAAGCGGAGAAGTTGGTAAGAAGCCTTACCAAGCTGACTGATGAAGAGCCTTGTGAGATGAACTCGCCTATGGCTCCTTATGAAACCAGCAACCCTCTACCAGAGGTAACAGTCGATACTATATGTCAGTTTATATGTTATGCATGTGCGATATTGATTCCTTTGTTGCTTCTATGTGCAGGGACACACAATGTATGAGTCGATGCCCCCTCTGCCTGAGGACAGCCCAGTGCCGGATAACGAGCCACTCGAGGCGGGCTCCGATGATGAAATGGCCTCACTCGCCACCGCACATACGCCAGACGCCGATGAAGGTGATGCTGAGGTGCAAACCAAGCAGAAGCGAACACGCGAGGAGGAAGACACCGCTGATTCAGAGGAAAAGGAGGGGAACGAGACGGAGTCGACAATGGCGCCACTCGACATCCCTCCCATTCGCTCGCTTCCTCCGCGACCCCCGAAGAAATCGCGCCCCAGCATGGGTGTGCTTGCACCTGATCGAATGGTCGATCTTAATGAAGAGTAAGTATTATTTGCCCTTGCTTTTTTTACCGTTTATGAATGTTGCCAAGTTGTTAACTTAGCATGTGTGAAACAGCGTGTCCTCGGATGAGGATTTGCCACCACCACCTCAGATGGAGAAGAGCAGTGCGGCATCGATTGCTCAGAGTTTGCCACCAGAACAGCCGTCAACCCCTGTGACTCCAGCCGCCACAGCCACACCACCTGAGCCTGAGGCTATGGCTGACAAAGAGGAGGCAGCAGCGACATGCGTTCCTGCTTTGACTTCCTCCTTCCTAAATCACGTAAGCTTGTGCTTTTGTATAATAGTTGAATCACTAGCGGGTGTTAAAGCTGTTCATGGACCTGATAGACATGTTCTGAACTTTCGCGTATTGCGTTGTAGCCATTTGTGCAGGAGCTACTGAATGCTGGCTCCAAGTATGTACAGAAGGAGACGGAAGCCGCCACCCTGCAGCAGCAACTCGAAGCTGCGAAGAGTGCGTGTCTCTTTATGCTAGTACCACTTGTTGAAGCTGATTCCTCTTGCAGTCTGTTGACCATGTATGTTTGATTTGCAGAGGCCGCCGCTGATGCGGCAGAAAAGATGAACAACGCCACCCGTCGAGTGGCTGATCTGGAGAAGAGGCTGAAAGCAGCCGAGGTTAGAGAGGAGTCGGCGATTGGTCGACTTTCTGCCGCCAGCACCACTTTGACTGGTACGAATTTTTGCTGTGTTCCTTAGATGTTTGAGGTTTCTGCAATATGGTGCTGATTATGGTGTCCACGTGCTACGCTAGGCGTGATGGATGTCCCTACTACTCCTGGCAAGTAAAGCCTTGGCACCTCACTCGATGAAAGTGTGGCTGTCTCAGAGGTTACCAGTCGCAGAGCAGGATAGATGCTGACACAGGCAGCGAGTGCCTTGGGCGCCCTCCATGGCAGCTTCTTCCCTGGTGAAGAGCTTCCATCTTCCTTTGCAGAACTGGTAGAGCTGTTCAAGCCTGAAGGGACTGCCGTCACCGATTTCTGTCGCGAACAAATGGTAAGTGGTGCTCAGACTACTTTTCTCATGTTGCTCGCGCACGGAGTCGAGGCAGATTTTGACAAAGCTACGACGAAGTTCCCACGGGGTTCTGATGGCAGAACCGTCGGGCTCAGCACTTGGATGGAAGCCGCCAAAAAGTATGCCCAACAGCTTGTAACAACTGTTGAATATAGGGCAGCCAGGGTCCAGGCGAAGAAGGCTTCCTCCAAGAAGTCGACGACTTAGCGAGTGATCCCTTTGTTGACTAAGTCTAGAGATTTCGTCATTTTGCTTTTGCTATATGTAAATTATCAGACATCATATCTGTCTTTTTATGAAATATGAACTTTAGTAATCGGGAGGCGCAGCCCCCGAGCCTTTTGCTTGAGCTCTTCATGCTTCCTTATGCACTTAATTATTCTGACTGTAGAACCGAGCCTCTAAAGCATCAACTGGCCCTGTTGTGGGTGGTTCCTCGAAGTCGCGAAGTGTGAATGACCAGAAAATTAAGGACTACCTTCAGCAAAAGCTTTCGAAGGTGAGCGACGAGCTGAAGGAGACACAAGAGGCATATGCTGAGTTGCAGTCGAGGCCATCCCCAACTACAGAACGGGATGCCTTTTTGCTTGAAGAGTTGGAGAAAGTGAACCTTCAGCTTGAATGTAAACTCTTATGGAAATTGAATTGATGACTCGACTCAAAGGTCGACTGGGATAACAGTTTTGCATTATTTTTGCCATAGGTGTTTGTTTTAACCAGTCGAAGGAGGAGGCGTGGCTACAGGACCGACTCGACGGTCAAGTGAGTAGCGCGGAATACGCTGCCCACCCCTTTTGTCAGACAGGGCGAGGAGTGCCATTTTGGTAAAGCTTTTGGACCATGCGTGGTGAACTGCCATTCGATTGGAGAGCTACATGTTAGCCTTGTTTCGAGTCCACGAGGTTTTGTTTCCTTTGAATGAGCAGCCACAAGGCCTTGCTGCATTGCTAAAGAAATTTCGAAAGGGCAAGGCAATCAAGAAATTTGTACGCGAGCAACTGATTAGCGGGGCTAACGTTGCTCTTGCCTTTGTGCGGTCGCACTTTCCGCACCTTGATTTAAAAAAGATTGCGATGGGGCCTGCACCCGTACCAGGTGGGGGTCCTGTGCCAATGGAGGAGCACTATCGAGAGACACGGGTGGACGCATTGGTCCTAATCCATCATGTGCTAAAGGAGGAGGAGAAGTGGACCCAGCCAAAGGAAGAACCTGCAGATTAAGGTTGTATGTGTAGGGGTTAGCCCCCGAGTGTAATTTTGTCACTTGTAGATAATGTATATTTGTGTACTTGTGTGTGTGCAGCCCCCGAGTGTACCGAACGGGGTTTATGACAAGCACTTAATATATAATATGACTCCTACAGCCCCCGAGTGTTCGAATGAGGCTGTGAATTTTTACGATGTTTAGAGCTTCGACTCATGTTATTGAGCAACTTGTTTGTATGATTTTTATGACCCAGCCCCCGAGTATTCGAGCGTGGCTGGAGTATTATGTTTGAAGAAGGAGCGAAAGCTCATATTTTGAGGTAACACCGCCCCCGAGTGCTCAGTTGAGGCTAAGGTTGTGCGAGTAAATTATGCGATTAGTAAACAGAGAGAAATATGAGGAATCATTGATTATATTCCATTTTTGAATGTTAAGCTGCATGCCGCCTCATTAAAACCTTCCAGTCCCCTTAGGTACCCTGGTAAGGAAAAGAGCGCGTCTGAAACCTGCAGCCGTCCGACATATGTGCCTATTACATTATGCGACTGAGCAATCTAAGCATAGAAACGGCGCAGCTACGCAACGTTCCAAGGATTGTGTGAGAGTTCGCCTGTCTTCGCGTGCTTCAGTCTGTACGCTCCACCGCCAATGACCTCGGTGATGATGAAAGGTCCCTCATATGGCGAAGCAAGTTTGTGCACCTTGTTTTGCTTCAGTCGAAGCACCAGGTCACCAACCTCGAAGGACCTGGTACGCAGTCGACGGCTGTGATAGTTGCATAGATCTTGCTGGTAGACAGCTGTGCGTGCTAGCGCCGTGTTGCGTGCTTCTTTGAGCAAGTCGACTGCATCTTGAGTGCTTCATCTGCATCTTCTTCGTTGTATGCTTCGACTCTTGGTGCATTGAATCTACGTCTGATGGCAGGATTGCCTCTGCGCCGTAGACCATGAAGAATGGGGTAAATTGTGTTGAGGCATTGGGAGTTGTGTGTAATCTCCATAGCACAGATGGAAGTTCTCCGACCCAAGCACCCGCTGCTCTTTTGAGTGGGACCAGGAGGCATTTCTTGATTCCACTAGTCACAAGCCCATTGGCTTTTTCGACTTGGCCATTTGACTGGGGTGTGCCACGGATGCATAGTTGAGTGTGATATCTTGCTCTTTGCAGAAAGTTCGGAATTCTTCAGCCGTGAAGTTTGTACCGTTATCAGTGATGATGCTACTTGCCACACCAAAGCGGTATATGATGGATTTTATGAAATTGACTGCTGTAGTGGCAGTCGAACTTGTGATAGGGACTGCTTCGATCCACTTGGTGAACTTGTCGACTACCACCAGAAGGTGAGTATGCCCTCCATGGGAGGATTTTTGAGTGGCCCAACCATATCGAGCCCCCACTGGGCGAAGGGCCAGGCCAATGGTATTGTCTTCAACGCCGATGCGGGTGCGTGCGGCTTTGTGGCGAATTTTTGACAGCCGATGCACCTTTTGACTATGTCCTCCACGTCTTTGAGTGCTGTGGGCCAGTAGAAGCCTGCGGAAAGGCTTTGGCTACGAGTGATCGACTGCTGGCATGGTGCCCACAAGTACCTGCATGCATATCACAAAGGATGGCTTGGCCATCTTCAAATGCTATGCAACGTTGAAACATACCTGATATGCTGCGTTTGTACAGTTCACCTTGATGACAGTGTATGCTTTAGATCGTCGAGTGACACGTCTTGACTCTGTTATGTCTTCAGGTACCTCGTCGCGGAGTATGTATGCGAGGAAAGGCTGAGTCCAAGTTGGCTCGATGAGGAGTACCTCGACTGGAGGGTCCTCTGTGCTAGGTGCTTTGCTCTTGGCTGCTGCAGCTGATGTAGGAGATGCTCGTTTTTTCTTGATGAACCTGTGCTCGATGCGCTTGAAGAAGACACCAGTGGCACTGGTGCTTTGGTTGCTCCAATATTGGCTAGCTTATCTGCTTCTTCATTGCTCTCATGCCCTATATGCCGCAACTCGCAGCCTTCGAAGCTGCCCTCCATGAGGTTGTACAGGTCACGGTAGGCGATCATGTTATCTGCGATTGCGTCGCAGGCCTTCATTGTTTGTTGCACAACAAGATTCGAGTCACCATAGATCATCAGTCGAGTGCACCCGAGGGCTTTGGCCATCCTCATGCCATGGATCAAGGCCTCATACTCCGCTTCATTATTTGATGGGAACTCGAACCCCATTTGGAGGATGTAGCGGAGCTTGTCGCCTTTTGGTGATATGAGGATGACACCTGCGCCTGCGTCTTCGTTTTTCTTTGAGCCGTCGAAGTACATAGTCCATGAGTTGGACACATCTGACGCTCCTGGCAGCTGAGCTTCAATCCACTCGGTGTAGAAGTCAGGTAAGACTTGTGCTTAGATGGCCTTCGGGTAGTCATACTTGATGTCTCGCGTGCTAGCTCGATGAGCCATTTTGCGACTCGCCCAGTTGCAGTTGGGTTTGTGAGGATGTCCCAAATCCCTGAGGTGCTTATTACAGTTATTGGGTGCTCGGAGAAGTAATGCGTCAGCTTCCTTGAGTACATGAACACGGCGTAGGCCAACTTTTGATAGTGCGGGTACCGCTGCTTTGATATGTAGAGCACTTCACTCAAGTAATAGACTGGACGTTGTATGCTTTGGGTGTGTCCCTCCTCCCTTCGTTCGACTACCAGTACGATGCTTACCACCCTGTTAGTTGCAGAGCCATATATGTACAGTGGCTCGCGTTCCCTTGGTGCGACGAGGATTGGAGGGCTTGTGAGGACTCGCTTGAGGTCCATGAAGGCTGCTTTGGCTTCTTGTGTCCACTCGAATTTGTCTGCTTTCTTCATCAGTCGATAGAACGGGAGTGCTTTTTCGCCCAGTTTGCTGATGAATCGACTGAGTGTTGCTACTCGACCCGCCAATTTTTGCATGTCATGGAGCTTTGAAGGCCTTTGCATTGTCAAGATGGCCTGTATTTTCTCCAGGTCTGCCTTGATTCCTCGAGCTGAGACTAGATACCTGAGGAGTTGCCCGGCTGGCACGCCGAACGTGCACTTCTTCGGGTTGAAATTGATGTGGAAGCGTTTGAGATTTGCGAACGTCTCTCGCAAGTCATCGAGTAGTGTGTTTTCCTCCCTTGTGGTGATGATGATGTCATCTACATAGACCTGGACGTTTCGCCCAATTTGCTTCTTGAGGCAGTCTTGCATCATGCGTTGGTAGGTTGCACCTACGTTCTTGAGCCCGAAAGGCATTGTTGTGTAACAATAGACCCCGAGTGAGGTTATGAACGCCGTTTTTTTCTTCATCCTCTTCTTCATCCTTGTCTGGTGGTAACCTGAGTAAGCATCCAAGAAGGACAAGTGATAAGGATCAACGTGATCCAAAAGGGTTTAGGCCCAATCTTTCACGGCGAACCAAGAACAGCAACGTTGGATCAATGGAATCAACCCCACGTGATGCACAAACAACAGATCGAAACGATCAGCAATCATAAACCAGCAATACCTCGATACGGCGACCCATCTTGGGACGAACCTCACGATACTTTTAATCTCAAATTCTTGTCTAAGGATACATGGCGGCTGCCGAACCCATTATATGGGTGACTCAAAACCTAACTCAGTTGGACAGACCCAAACCGAACCTAACACAAACTCAAACCGGCTGAACCCAAACATTGTTCGAACCAGCTAAAAATAAAACACACGAAAATAAAATAGCATACTACGTGGAACACCTCAACCTCCACGACATGCCTCTAGCTTGGCGGAGTCCTGAACGTGGGTTTCACCTCATCTTCTAGAGGGACGACAAAACTGAAAGTTCCAATGTGAGAATAAATGGAGGTGGTGGTGCAATGGTAGAAATAGGTATTCTCCCCTCATCAACAAGCGAGCGGATCCGGCGGTGGAGTCGACGAGCTGGTCGATTCGAGTTAGTGGAAATTGATCCTTTGGACAACATTTATTGAGTGATGTAAAATCTACACACATCCGAAGGATATCTGTGTGCTTCTTCTCTACGAGTACGGGGTTGGCCACCGATTGTGATTTCTTCATCTTTCTGATGAAACCTACTGCGAGTAGTCTGTCAACTTCGGTTTCGACTGCGGTTCTTTTTGGGCCGGATATGCGGCGCATTGTTTGCTTGACTGGTTTAGCATCTGGAATAATTGGAGAGAGTGCTCGCGAATTCCCTGGGAATACCTGGCATGCCCAGTTCTCACGGAGGAATTCGACAAGCACGCTTTCCTATGCGATAGGCAGACTCGACGAGACATTGACTGTCTTGGTCGGGTCAGTCGGGTGTACCTGATGCGGTCTTGTGTCATTGGTGGCATTGAATGCCCTATCGACTGCCACCTTTTTGTGCTCTGGCATAAGTGTTCGATCGTTGGAGACCGCTAGATCGGCGAGTGTTGCTTCCATGCCGAACATCTCAGAGATTTTGCTAAACTCTCGGTCGCAAGAGTCAGACTTTTGGAAGTTTCCCTTGACTGTGATCACTCCTTTTGGTCCAGACATCTTTAACTAGAGGTATGCATAGTGTGGCACCGCCATGAATCGAGCGAACGTCGGGCGCCCAAGTATAGCATGGTATTGTGACTTCCAGTCGACAACTTTGAACTCAATCGATTCTGTCCTGAAGTGGTTCTTGTCTCCGAACGTTACGTCGAGTTGTATGGTGCCTTCTGGGCTTATTGCTTTTGTCGTGGGTTTGTCACGTCAGGTGTCATAGATGACTTCGTAGGTGTGGGATTACGCGAGTCAAGCATCTCCGAGCTTGGGATCGCAGGAACAAAGATCAACACAGATTTACCCAGGTTCGCCCCCCTCAATGTGAGGTAAAAGACCTACTTCCTGCCTACCCTAGATTGGTATTGATATGATAATCGAGGTGTTACAATGGAGGCGATCCGATCTGGTACTCGCCGTATGAACTAGGGTTTTGGGCTTGATCCCTCCTCCCTGTCTAAGTCCTGTGAGTCCTCTTTATATACACAGAGGCTCGTCAGGTTACAAGAGTTCTACACGAAGCCTGATTGTCTTTCTTGTCTTCCAAGGCAAGTTTGCACCGACCTTCTGGAACTTTCCTTTATCGAGTCGCGATGCGAGATTGGCCCATCTTTCACGTGGCCCAATAATGATAGCGCAGCCTTAAGTCGCGGGTTAATCATTCCCCCGACATTAGCCCCCAAGCGTGGCCTGAACTTCATAGTATTTCTTGATCTTGAATGTTTAGGCCGCGCTTTTCCTTGTTTCGCGACTTATAATTGTGCAGGATTGGCCTTGACTCGCACCTGGAAGATCATCTGACTTCGTGAGCTTCTTTGTTAGAGTAGCCTGATAGCTTCAGAACTTGATGACGATCCATCTTCAAATTTTTGATGATAATATGATGTAGCCCCCAAGGATTGAGAGGATGTAACGTGGTAATCATCTCAATTCTTCTCAGAGAATTCTGAAGGTCATCACCTGTAACTTGATATCATGAATAAAACAATTGTTAAGATACAAGTAATTGTAATTGGTGTTGCCGTACTATAAGCAGTACATCGACCTCTAGTTAGGCCATCTGAATCCTTAAGTGGGCACTCGCGCGACTCAGTATTTCCTAGGAACATGTGTGTTCAGGGTCGAGAGCGGCCATGATAGGCAATCAAGCTCGATTGACGCCACACCCCAGTACTTTGGCCACATAATGCGAGTAGCAATCCAACTTAAGGTAAATTTGATAATTGCCAATAAATGGCTGTTTCAGGGTAACAAAGACCCCAAGAAACATAATGATATTGCCATGATAGGCTAAGCTATGATAAGCTTTGATTATGATGACACATAAGGTCGCGCCTTGGTGGCAACCGAGTGTTATACATAGGGTTGGATCGCGCGTAGGTGGCGATCCATGGTGATACATGGGGTCGGTCGCGCCTAGGTGGCGACCAGAGATGATACAAAGTTTACGGCCGCGCCTAGGTGGCAGCCGGTTTCTGATACAAGGGTCGATCGCGCCTGGGTGGCGATCAGATGTTGCATAGGTCGCGCCTAGGTGGCGACCAAAGTTGAAGTTCTAGCCCTGAGTGGCTGTGATGATACTCAGCTATAAAGCTGGAAAGGATGATGCTTGGCTCTGATTAGCCTTTTCTTATGTATAGTACGGTCGCAGGTGTGCGACGTTCCAAGGGCGAGGTGCCTCGAGACGATCCTCGAAATCATGGCGTTCGCTGCTTTCTTCCCTTACATCCAGCAGATAGTACGACCCATTGTTTAGCTTCTTGCTGATGATGTAGGGTCCTTCCCATGGAGAGGACAGCTTATGCATTCCCTTGTGATCTTGTTTAAGTCGCAGTACTAGGTCGCCTTCTTGAAAGGTGCGGGTTTTGATGCGTCTGGCATGATAGCGTCGCAAGTCTTGTTGATATACCGCTGACCTTGATGCTGCCAAGTCTCTAACCTCTTCTAATGTGTCCACCGAGTCTTGCCGAGCTATCTCATTATCTGTCTCGATGTAAGCCGCAACTCTTGGTGAATCATGTATGATGTCGCTGGGCATGACTGCTTCTGCTCCATAGACCATGAAATATGGTGTAAATCCTGTGGATCTGTTAGGGGTTGTTCTTAAGCTCCACAGTACTGCTGGCAATTCTTCCACCCAACATCCTGGAGATGCTTCGACCTTTTCAATAAGGCGCGGCTTAATTCCATGGAGAATTTCCTGGTTAGCTCGCTCAGCTTGTCCATTGCTCTGCGGGTGTGCTACTGACGTGAGGTCCAATCTTATCCCATTGTCTGCGCAAAATATCTGTGTAGCCCCTTCAGAGGTGTTGCTCCCATTGTCTGTAATGATACTATGGGGGTACCCGAAGCGGAATATGACCTTCTTCAAGAACTTGACTGCTGTTTCAGCCTCGCAATCTCCCACAGGTTCTGCTTCTATCCACTTTGTGAATTTGTCCACCATGACCAGGAGGTGAGTTTTTCCGTTTGAAGACCGTCTGAAGGGCCCTACCATGTCAAAACCCCATACGGCAAAAGGCCATGTGATGGGTATTGTGCGAAGTGCTTGAGCTGGCATATGATCTTGCCTAGCGTATCTTTGACATCCGTCGCACACTCTGACAATTTGCTCTGCATCTGCTAATGCTGTTAACCAGAAGAATCCATGTCGGAACGCCTTTGCCACCAAAGATCTTGACGAAGCATGATGGCCACAATCGCCTGAATGAATTTCGTGCAAGATTTTTCGTCCCTCTTCTGGTGAGACACATCTTTGGAATGCTCCTGACACGCTGCGCTTGTATAATTCGTTGTTGATGATTGTATAGGCCTTTGATCGTCGTATGATTTTGCGCGCCTCAATCTCATCGTCTGGCAGCACTCCGCGACTTAAATATGCCATGTATGGCTCTGTCCATCCTGGCTGTTCATGCAGGGCTGCGACTAAAGTTGAATCATCCTCTGGCTCTGCAATGTCAATCTCTGCTGGAGGTTTGACTGATGGATTGTGCAGTTCATCCAGGAAAACATTGGGTGGGACTGACTGTCTGTTGGATCCAAGCCGAGACAGGGCATCTGCAGCTTCGTTTTGTCTCCGATCAATATGTTCAACTTGGTATCCAGTGAAATGTCCAGCAATTCTGTCCACCTCTCTTCTATATGCAGCCATATTCGCATCCTTGCTGTCCCACGTTCCAGAGACCTGCTGTGCCACCAAGTCTGAATCGCCAAAACAGCGTATGCGACTGATGTTCATCTCCTTTGCTATACGTAGACCATGAAGCAGTGCCTCGTACTCCGCCACGTTATTTGTGCAGTTGAAGTGTATCTGTAGCACATACCGCAGCTTGTCTCCCTTGGGAGATGTTAGAACAACTCCAGCCCCCGAGCCTTGCAACTGTCTTGACCCATCAAAATGCATGGTCCAGTATTTGGTTTCTGCCATGCTAGGAGCGACTTGGATTTCTGTCCAATCGTTAATAAAATCTGCAAGGGCTTGCGACTTAATTGATGTGCGCGGCTCGTAGCTGATGTGATGTGGTCCCAACTCGATCGCCCACTTAGCGACTCTTCCAGTAGCTTCTCGATTACGGATGATATCTGCCAACGGTGCTGAACTAACCACAGTTATTGGATGTTCTTGGAAGTAGTGCTTCAGCTTGCGACTCGCCATGAACACTCCAAACACCAACTTCTGCCACTGTGGGTAACGCTGTTTGGAAGCTGTGAGGACTTCGCTCACGTAATATACTGGTCTCTGGACAGGGTATTCCTTTCCGTTCTTGTCTCTCCACAACCATGACAGCGCTCACAGCACGGGAATTTGCCGCTATGTATAGTAGCATGGGCTCTTTATCCTTTGGAGCCGCCAGAACTGGAGCATTTGTCAATTGATTTTTCAAGGCTGTCAGAGCTTCGTCGGCCTCTGCGTCCCAAACGAAGGTGTCTGATTTTTTCAACAGTCTGTACAAAGGTAGTGCTTTCTCTCCCAATCTTGATATAAAGCGACTCAAAGCTGCTACGCATCCGGTAAGTCGCTGCACATCTTTATCTTTTCTGGTTTTTGGAGATCCATCACTGCCTTTATCTTATCAGGGTTGGCCTCAATGCCTCTTTCTGATACTATGAATCCTAATAGCTTTCCTGCTGGTACTCCGAAGACGCACTTTGTGGGGTTGAGCTTCATGTTGTATTTTCTGAGATTTGTGAATGTCTCTGCCAGATCACTAATAAGATCCTGGCTAACTTGCGACTTAACCACAATATCATCCACGTAGGCGTGAACGTTGCGACCTATTTGCTCATGTAGACAATTCTGAATGCATCTTTGGTAAGTCGCACCTGCGTTCTTCAACCCAAAGGGCATGCTGACATAACAAAAGCTCCAAAGGGTGTGATGAAGGACGTCTTTTCTTGGTCCTCCCTTTCATCTTGATTTGATGGTAGCCTGAATAGGCGTCCAAAAAGCATAACAGCTCGCACCCAGCAGTTGAATCAATCACTTGGTCGATTCGCGGCAAAGCAAATGGATCCTTTGGACAAGCTTTGTTAAGACTGGTGTAATCAACGCACATTCGCCACGTACCGTTCTTTTTCATAACCAATACTGGGTTTGCCACCCATTCCGGATGGTATACCTCCGTGATGAATCCTGCAGCCAGCAAGCGAGCTATTTCCTCTCCTATTGCCTTTCTCCTATCATCGTGGAAACGCCGTAGTGGCTGCTTCACTGGTTTAGCCGCAGGGTTCACTTTGAGGCTATGTTCTGCTAATTCTCTTGGTACCCCTGGCATATCTGACGGCTTCCATGCGAAGATGTCCTTATTTTCCTGGAGAAAAGCGACGAGGGCCTTCTCCTGCTCTTCTTCCATGTGTGCTCCAATGCTGGTTTGCTTGGATGAGTCGCCAGGAACAAGATTTATCTGCTTAGTGTCCTGGGCCGCTTTGAATTTCATTGGTGGCTCGGCAGATGGCGTGGTAACTACACTCATGTCGTTTGGGTCCACCTGCGACTTATAACCTTTTAGCTCTTCCGCGGCACAGGCGGATTCTGCGAAGGCCGCATCTCCCTTTTCACATTCTATCGCTTTTTCTCTATCTCCGTACACTGTGATGACCCCTTTTGGTCCTGGTATCTTCAACTGTAGGTACACGTAGCATGGCCTGGCCATAAACTTAGCAAAGGCCGTTCTTCCAAACAAGGCGTGATATGGGCTTTGGAATTTTACCACTTCGAAGCATAGGAATTCGCTTCTAAAGTTCTCTTCTGTCCCAAAAGTTACCCCTAGGGTTATTTTCCCCGCTGGCCGTGCGGACCTTCCTGGGACAATGCCGTGAAATACTGTTGACGTGGGCTGCAGGCTGGAATCCTTGAGTCCTAGACGCTGGAACGTATCGTAGTACAAGATATTAATGCTGCTTCCTCCATCCATAAGCACTTTGGTCAGCTTGTATCCTGCAACGTACGGTGCCACAACCAGTGCCAACTTGCCAGGTTCCCGTACTTGTGGCGGGTGATCGTCGCGACTCCAGGTTACTGCGTATTCTGACCACCTTAACCAATTGGGTGTTGCTGGTATCACGGCGTTCACCTGCTGACTTCTGCGGCTCAATTTCTCTTCCCTTTTGGAGGTATCGATAACTATTGTGTGATACTGCCCCGTTTGCCTGGGTTACTCGCGCCGTGCTGCCCAATATTTGTGTTATGAGCCGCACTAGGGTTTCCTTCATGGAATTCCCCCCGTTGTGTTGGCTCTCTTCTTTCCACTTCTTGTAATAGTGGCATTGTGCCTTGGTATGATCCGCTGGCCGTCCATCACCTGTCGCATGAAGGTCGCATGGCCGGTTAAAAACTTCTTGCATATTGATTGGACGGGAGCCGTATCCTCGACCCCTTCCACGCTGGCCTCTGAATCCTCCACGCGTATTGGCGACGAGCCCTGAGTGACCATCTTCGTTTTTGCGTTTGTTTTGATTCGCGTTGTTGTGGCTTGTTTGCTGCTGCTGGGGCTTGTTGGAGTTTTTCTTTCCTTTGGCAGCAACCTCCTCTTCTTCTCCGTCTGACGCGTCTCTGGTTTTATCTGAGCCGGCATATTTGTTAGCCGCAGCCATCACCTCGCTGAGGCTCTTGACTTTATCCTTCATGCGACCCAGCTTATGAATCAGCGGCTCAAACTTGCAGTTTTTCTCCATTACCAGGACGGCTGAGCTTGGTGGTATATTATCTGAGGAGTGTATTATTTCTGCCACCCTTTTCATCCAATGGCGACTTGACTCGCCTTCCTTCTGGACACAACGCTCTAGATCTTCTATATTGCAGAGTCGTTTGCAAGTTCCTTGGAAGTTCTTAACGAAGGCATCCTTCAGTTCCTCCCAAGTATTTATAGAGTTGGGAGGCAAATTTTGCAGCCATATGTGCGCTGCACCTTCTAGCATCATGTTGAGGTACCTTGCACATATTTCCTCTGAGGCGTTCAAAATGCTCATCCCCATCTCGTAATTGTTCAGCCAGGTGGTTGGATCCATGCTGGCGTTGTAGTTTGCCACCTTGCGTGGCCCTTTGAAATCTTCAGGAAAAGGTTCCGATCTGATCCTTTCAGTGAAACACGCCGGTCCCTTGAGTCGCGAGGACAGGGCTGTGGGCGCGCCCGCGGGGTTATCTGGGCCGCGTTTGCACCACTGGCATATTCGCCTGCGCTTCTGCGACTTGCTCCTGCTGCCTCTGTGCGACTCCTGATACGTTCTCTGGTGGCCTGCTTTGGACGCTTCTTTCTGCTGCAATCCTGTGATTGGCTGGTACGAGGGGCAGCTGTGCTTCGGCTTCCGCCCTATTGGCTTGTTGCAGGACTGCCGTACTTAGCATCTGAATCGCGCGCCGCGCCTCAGCATTGACCGGGTCATCGCCTGTTGGTACCATCTGAGTCAAGATATTAGCCGCAGCATACATATTATCGACAGGGTTCTGGTAATGGCCCTGCGGGTGTGAAACCTCCTTGGTTGTTGCTGGGTCTCTTGATTTGTTGGTACCCTTCCTTCCGCAGTCGTCTGGATTCCCGTTCCCGCGGCTGGAGTGAGCGGGATTTCCACTGTTGGTTGAGTCGCGCGCAGTTGTGTTTGCGGGTCAACCTGTCGTTGAGTCGCAGCCAGCGCGGCTACTCTCTGCCGCTCCTGTTGGATTCCTTGGTTTATCTGATCGAGCCTGCGGCGCTCTTCTTCCATCCTTCGAACCTCATACAGGAGCTCGGCCCTGGCGGCCTCAATTTCTGTTGCACGGAGGGCGGCGTTCGTGGCTGACACGGGGACAAGAAGTGGGTTGCTTGGGGGTGCCGATGCCTCGGCTTCTCCAGCAGTTCCTGATGCGCCTGCTCCTCCGGTCGTGTAACCGCGACTCGTGCCGTCTCTCGATCTGGTGATAATGCGATTTCTGGTGGGTAACCCCAGCAACTTTCTTCAAAGGCAGGTATAATGGACCCAAACTCTTGCGAGTCCATGCTTTCGACGGATTCTTCCCCATCATCGGCGACTTCTTCTACTGAATCGCCTTCTTGGACCGAGCTAATGGACCTGCCACCGATGAAGCCGACGAAGATGTTGATGGATCCAAACGGGATGACGTGGCCGGTCTCCAAGTAATCTGCTTCCGGCCCCCAGCTTGAATCGTCGATGAGGGGTGTGCCATTGACCGTGATGATACGGCCAACAACAAGATCTTCAGCTCCCTTCATGGATCCTGCGCGGAACGTGACGCTCTTGACCGCAGGCCCCACGGTGGGCGCCAACTGTCGTGGGTTTGTCACGTCAGGTGTCATAGATGACTTCGTAGGTGTGGGATTACGCGAGTCAAGCATCTCCGAGCTTGTGATCGCAGGAACAAAGATCAACACAGATTTACCCAGGTTCGGCCCCCTCAATGTGAGGTAAAAGACCTACTTCCTGCCTACCCTAGATTGGTATTGATATGATAATCGAGGTGTTACAATGGAGGCGATCCGATCTGGTACTCGCCGTATGAACTAGGGTTTTGGGCTTGATCCCTCCTCCCCGTCTAAGTCCTGCGAGTCCTCTTTATATACAAAGAGGCTCGTCAGGTTACAAGAGTTCTACACGAAGCCTGATTGTCTTTCTTGTCTTCCAAGGCAAGTTTGCACCAACCTTCTGGAACTTTCCTCTATCGAGTCACGATGCGAGATTAGCCCATCTTTCACGTGGCCCAATAATGATAGCGTAGCCTTAAGTCGCGGGTTAATCATTCCGCCGACAGCTTTGCCTGTGACGATACCGTGAAAGGTATTTGAAGACCTTGGCAGGTTTTCGACTGATCTGTTCATTTTTGCGGAGCGTATCTGCGAAGATGATGTTTATGCCGCTGTCTCCATCCATGAATACCTTGGACATGAAGTAACCTCCAATTTGCGCGTCGAGTACCAGAGCAGAGTGCCCTGGACGAACAACCGATGGAGGGTGGTCCTCTCTGCTGAAGCTTATTGCGGTTTCAGAACCCTTCAAGAATTCAGTTACAGCGGGAGGTGACATGACCACCATGTTCACTTGTCGAGTGCGAAGTTTTTGCTCCCTGTTGGAAGGGCGACCTTTCTATATCATGTACATCTGCCCTTGGGGCGGAGGGTATTGTGGTTCATCCACCCGAGGTACGGGTGTATGGCACCCGCGAGATTTTTGCCTGCGGCAGGCTGTGGTGGTGGAGGTGGTGCCATCAGAACAGGCTTGTGTGGCTGCTGCCTTTCTGAGATTTACGTAATCAGTCGCCATTTGGTCGAACTCCCTGCAGTTTCTCATTGAGTGGTTGGAGCGCAGTTTTCCGTCGTCCCCCTTGTACAGGTGGAATCTGCAATCAGCATCCATCTTTTCTTCGAATGATCGCTCGGATTGTGCTCCGGATCGTGACTTGCGCCAGTCCTTCCTCTTGTAGCTATCACTGTGTTGGCCGCGGTCTCGACTGTCCCGGCGATCATCTTGACTGTCCCGTCAGTCAGCTCGACTGTCCCGTCGATCTTCTGACAGCCGGTCGCTTCTGTCTTGGTCGTTGCGGGGTGTGGAGAACCCAGCCGCCATGAATTCGGGTATGTCATCGTCGTAGTGACGTTTTGAACACTTGCGCCTTCGGTCGTCTCTGTACGAGTCTCTGCGGCTTCGACTGCCGTTTTCATGATTGTCACGGGTGAGGACCCGCGTGTGGTGCACGCCATGTCTTCTCCGTCTGCCCACTCAGTCGCGGTCATCAAGAGGTTAGCCACAGAGGTTGGCTTTTTGCGACTAAGTGCTTCTTTGAGGTCCCGCCTGGCGAGTCCCATTATGAAAGCGTCCATGGCCATATCTTCTGAAATTACTCCGACTGAGTTGCGTATCTCAGTCCATTGTCTGATGTATTACCTCAACGTTTCGTCTGAACGTTGAACGCAGGCTCGCAGCTCCTCGAACGTTTTTGGGCGCTCACATACAGGCTCGAAGTTTTTGATGAAATCAGTGCGGAAGTGATCCCACGAGTCGTATGTTGATGGAGGTAGGGCTTTGAGCCAGTTGCGGGCTGTGCCTTCGAGCATGAGTCAAATGTATTGCATGGCTGTAGTGTTTGTGCCTCGCTGGCATGCGACAGCCAGCCTATAGTCTTCTAGCCACCCCGAAGGTTCCTGTCGACCCGTGTACTTGGGCTGTTCAGATGTAAGTTTGAACCCTTTGGGCATCCGTGTCTCGCGGACGCGTCGAGTGAAGCACAAAGCTCCATGTGGCTCAGGCTCTCGATCAAAGTATGAGTTGCTACTGTAAGATCTGCGTGATCTGCTCCTGGACCTGCGCCTACGCGAGCTGCTTCTTTCCTTCGAGTGGTGGCGGCGACCACTGTGATTGTGCTCTTCACGATGCTTATCAACCAGGGCACGGTCTCGACTCCCCCCTAGAGTTTTTGGAATTTGGCGTATGGCCTTCGCTGCTAAGCCGAGTGATTTGATCTGTTGGCGATGTAGTTTTGCGTTGGGGTCATCAGCTGGAGGCTTGATTGCCTCTAGGTACGCTGCAGCGGTAAAGAGAGCACCTGCATCTGTTTTGGGTACTGGCACTCCCTCCTCGTCGTATGTCATGAAAGAGTTGCCTAAGTTGCGGGTGAGTGCCGCCCTCTCCTCCGGTGAGAGGTGTGACAGCCTTGATCTGGGTCTTGTGTCTGCTCGCCCGGTGGAGCTCAGGGAGAGCTGTCTTCTTCGTGCACTCGACAAGCTAGCTTGCTTTTTGCGTTCTTCGAGTGTTGCTCTGACCTGCCGTAGTCGAAGTGATTCCTGCCAGTTGAAGTACTGGAAGGTCAGCATCTCCTCCTGTGTTGCATCTGCTGGCATCATTGTGCACTACTTGATGACTTTATCTGCTTTTGCTGCCATCTCAGCAGTGATTGTGAGAGTTGTGACTCCGTCCGGCATAGTAACTGTGCACGGGAATTCTGTAGGCTTGCGGCTGGCCGCAGCATCTGATGATTCTGCAGCGATGGCGACGTAGACATGCTGGGGTATCACCCGAGAGTATGTATATGTGTTTTCGAGCCCCGTCATGGACTCGACGTCGTCATCGAGACTAATGTCGGAGTCGATATTCCCATCGAGTGGTCCGTCTGGATGGATCTCGCTGTCGATGCCTTCATCGCCTATGCCCATCTCGGCGTCGACGTTGTTATGGATCTCGAAGTCGAGGTTGTTGTTGTTGGTGTAGATCTCGGAGTCGACGTGGTTGCCGATGTGAGTTTCAGGTTCATCGAAGTCGCTGAGGGAGATTCCGCAGTCGAAACTATCCTCGAGTGGGAGATCGAGCTCGGGATTGTTTGTGCGGTATGCTGATTCGGCCTCCTCGCCCTGGAGTTCTTCAATGAGCTCGCGCATCTCTCGTGTGGACATGGTTGTTGCAGACGAGCAAGCTTGGAGGATCGACGATGGTATGGACACAGTTGAGGGATCCGAAGTCGAAAAAGCCGCAACCGATGCAGCCTCGGGTACGGAAGTCGCGAGTTGGCGTGAATCCGTCAAGTCCTGCACACCAAGCTTGTTGACAAAAAAATTGAACGAACCAACGGTTAAACCCAAACCTGACTCGAGATCGGAGAAAGCCTCCTGGAATTCTGGCGAGTGTGGCTCGAAAGCCATCAGAGGACCCGATGCGCTTTTGCGGTGAAGTTGGCGTGTTGCCGTTTGTCGAGTGAGTCGGCGAGTTGCCGTGTGCCGCCTTAGTCGGCGAGTTCTGGTTTGTTGATGCAGCCGGCTGATGGATGTAAAATGCATACATGAACTTTGCACTTTAATTGCTTATATTCCAATCATATTTGCATCATATAAGGGTTATATCAATGTTTTATCATGATTTTGGGAATACTTCATAGTTTTCCCATTTATTTGGAATTAACCCTGCACAGGCAGAAAACCCTAGTTTTGTATTTTAATGTTTTAGGGACCCAAACGTCAACGAAATCACCTGGAAATTTACGGGCGTCAATATTTGGAAGGAAGAAGGACTACGGAAAAAGGAAGCGAGCAAACGGAGGCCCGAGGGCCAAACGAGCATGGCCCACGCGGCCACAGTACCAGGCCGCGTGGGACCCACCGTTCGGGCCTCGTGGCTCCGTTGCCATCGATCTTCGCTCCACCGCCTTCGTCTTGACCTAAAAACGTCTATAAAAGGTTCCCCGTCGTTCTCTGGAAGGAGCGCCGCACAAACACAGAAACACCGAAACGGAGATCAGGAGCTGCAGATTGGAGGGGGAAAACTCCGGCGGGGCGCTGCCGGCGTGGTCTCCATCTTCTCCATCGACTTCTCCACCGTCTACATGATGAAGAGGGAGTAGTCCACCTCTGGACTATGGGTTTGTGGAAGTAACTTATGTATCTCTCCTCTCTTGAGCTTCACTAATTAGCACCGTATGAGCTGCTGAACATGATTACGGTCATATTTGTAATACCTATTGAAGGTATTACAAATATGACCGTAATCATGTTCAGCAGCTCATACGGTGCTAATTAGTGAAGCTCAAGAGAGGAGAGATACATAAGTTACTTCCACAAACCCATAGTCCAGAGGTGGACTACTCCCTCTTCATCATGGAGACTGTCGTGGGTTTTGTCACGTCAGGTGTCATAGATGACTTCGTAGGTGTGGGATTACGCGAGTCAAGCATCTCCGAGCTTGGGATCGCAGGAACAAAGATCAACACAGATTTACCCAGGTTTGTCCCCCTCAATGTGAGGTAAAAGACCTACTTCATGCCTACCCTAGATTGGTATTGATATGATAATCGAGGCGTTACAATGGAGGCGATCCGATCTGGTACTCGCCGTATGAACTAGGGTTTTGGGCTTGATAGCTCGACCCCGTCTAAGTCCTGCGAGTCCTCTTTATATACACAGAGGGTCGCTAGGTTACAAAGGAAACTTCCCCCATAAGGAATACGTCCACAGAGGCCTACTCGGAGACTACTTGGTCTTCACGTCCTCCGGGATATGTCTTCTAGATCTTTCTCCTTATGGCGGTTAAATACCGGGCTTGCTCCCAATGTGGGCCTTTGTCCATGCGAGTAAAGTAAGTCGCATTGGGCCGCGGGTTAATCCAGAAAGTATTCCGCTGACATTAGCCCCCAAGATTGGTTAGGACTTTACGGTGAGAGTCTTCTGACCTTTTGAAATGGTCACTGAGCCGCACTGCAAACGTTCTGACCAATCTTCTACTTTATGCGATTCAGAGCTGCGACTTATCTGTGCGACTCATCTTCCCTTCTAGAAATATTATGTTTCCTTTAATTGCGGACCGTTACTTGTTTTGCTGGCGCAAATTGTGCAGTTGGTTGCGAGCGCAGATTGTGCCGTTAGTTGCGGGTCCCTTCAGTTATAAGCTGCGGCCACCTAGGTCATTATTCACTTGCCCTTGCAATCTCCTCAACCCTAGTCGCGCCGTCTTCTTCCTCAATCCGAGCTTGTTCCTCAATCCAATCTCCTCTTCGCAATGGCGCCCAAGGCAAAGCCCTCTGACGATAAGCGCAGGATCTCCTGCAACTGGGAAGGATCCTGGGTGACGGAGGAGACTCTTGCGGATCTGGCCAAAGCTGGTTTCTTGCCGCCGAAGGAGGACGGCGTCTGGCGGGCGCCAGGTGATGAAATCGAGCCGCGCCCCAAGCCCAACGAACTGGTGATGTTCGTGGAGCACGTGGAGCGTGGATTCACACCGCCAGGTTCTCCCTTCTTCCGCAATCTGCTGCAACGCCTAGGCCTTCGTCTTCACGACATCGGGCCCAACTCAATGCTCCAGGTGAGCAATTTTCATGTGTTGTGCGAGGACTATATTGGCATAGCCCCCAACATCGATCTGCGGCTGGCCTCTTTCACCTGCAACAACCAACTTGTCTGCAAGGGTGGCGCCTATGTTCAGGTAGGCGCCATCTCTCTTCAACGCCATCGAAACTCTGTTCTTCCCAAGCTGGCCCTAGAAATCGGCCCAGGTCTTGGCAGAAATCCTTTTTCTACTGCCAAGATACTTCTCCGGAGGGTGAGACTCATCTCCCCTCCTGGTCCAACACCCCTTCGTGCCTACCGAGGCACTGAAATCAAAGCCTCGCGACTCGGCCATGCCCTTCATTAATGAGTCGCTGATCAAGAGCCGCGCCCTAATAGGTCATGGTCTTACTGGCCTTGATCTTCTCTCTTGCTGGACCAAATGGCGCATCCAGCCCGTGAGTCCACGACAGCGATCCTTCCTTGAGTGCACAGGCACCTCTGCTGACGTCGATCGCATCAAGGCTGCGGACTGGAGGCCTGAGGATTGGGTGGAATTCGTCACCCGCGTGACTGAGGAGAAGGACATCTCCTTTGACAAGGTGGGGCTTGCCCCTTTCAGCGTTAACAACAAGCCTTTTGAGGTAACTCCTCTTCTCTGTCTTTTCGTCTTTGTAGTTGAGTCGCATTCCTTTCTTAACACTGCAACTTATATCTTCCTGATCCAGGCTGATGAGAATTACTGGTCGCTACCTGCGACCGTCACCGGCACCACTGCTCCCAAGCGTGCCACGCGAAAGAAGTTGCTGCCCGCTCTAGAGGGCAGCGAAATTGCTGGCATCCCCTCTGTCGCCTCTGCGCCTCAGAAGGTGAAGAAACTGAACTGGACGAGGATGACAGTCCAGTGCCAGCCGCGAGCTCTGTCGCCGCGGCTGGACCAACTCCCCGTAGAGCCTCCAAAGGCTATCTCGTGAGGGCCAGAGCTTTACGCTCTGGAATCCTGAAGCCACGAAGCGCCGCAAGCCTGCTACGGGCGCGATCCTTGCTGCCAGGCGTGTGTACAAACCCACCGCCTCAACTGAAGAAGATATGGGTCCCCATTCTGGTAATTTCTGTGTCTTGATATCTTGAATGCTTATTCTTTTTCCTCTACTGACACGCAAACTTCTGCTCGTAGATTCTGGGACCCAAGGCCTGTCATCACCGTCAAGTGATGACCTTATGGCCTCTGTGAAGATGGCTCCAGAGTTAGTGACTTTCTTTGCGCTTATAACACTTTTATTCTGGTTTATGTGCTTCTTCTTCACACAATGCCCTTGCTTTTTGCAGAAGTGCGGTTAAATCCGCGACTGAACCTGGAGTCATTTCTGAAACCCTAGTTGAGCCGCGCTTATCACCTGCGGCTCATACCGCCATGTAGAGGGCGTGGCCACCACTGATGACTTGGCTGTGGCCTCTGTTCCTGACACAGCTACCCAGAGGTGGCTCTGGAAGATGGAACAGATCCCCTTATGATCCAAGACGTGGAGAAGGTCAACCCTTCCTCCATAATTGCTGATGCGCCGATGATTGAATCGCCAGCGGCTGATAGCCTGCGGTCGCCGATTTGCGTGCTGAGGTTGCTTCCTCCTCCTCCATGAGCCGCGCTGAGAAACTGTCAGAGGCCATCATTGCCTCAAATGACAAGCAAGCCATGGAGCTCCGCAAGGCGCTGTCTGACCTGTCTGCGGCTTATAAGGTAAACTTCTGTCTCCACTTATCTGTCTCTAGCCCCCAAGGATCAAGTTTCTTTTTGATGTAAAGGGAGACTTGATGCTTCTCTTTTAGCTGTTATATGTACTTACTAACTGATGTACTCTTTGTAGGAGGAACTAAGCTCCATAATAGCCGCCAAACTCGCCTTGGAAAAGCAGTTGGGGGATACTCCTTCTGAACTGGAGAGGCTGCGCGAGCTCCTTAGCCAGCGTGACGTTGAGCTGAAGAAGAGGGAAGCCAGGATGGGCGAGCTATCTGATGAAAGCTTCAAATTATCTGAACAAGCCAAAGCCACCGAGCTGCGGCTTAAAACGGTTGAAGAGAAGTTTCAAGAGAGGGTCCAGCAGCAGGACCTTCAAATCAGCGCTCAGAAAGACGCCATCGCTGTAGCCAATGAGGACGCAAGGCTCAAGGCTGTTACCATTGGCGAGCTTGAGAAAAAGTTGAAAAAAGTTTCTGATGCCCATAACCTTGTCCACGCCAAAGTTTGTATCATGACTCAAGAATTAACTGGTATGTGCGCGACTCATATCTGCATCTGTTTTCTCTACTATCTTTGCCTGTATATTGTAGAGCTGACGGAGACACGCCTCGATGTAGGTGAAGATGCCGCGTCGCAGCGCGGCAGTACTCAAGAACAGCTGGAGTATATCCGTGAGTTTTCGCGAAAAGCTTGCGATGCCATGAGATCGCTGTCCACCTGTCTTCTGCCAAAAAGCCTGCTCCTGATGCTGAGGGACTTTTGAAGAGACTGCTCAAGGCGCCTCAATATTTTTTGGACTGGAAAGAATCCTCAGCTCGCACCGGTGCGGCTCATGTTCTTGCTTTGGCCAAGACATATTATCCTTCTTTTGATGCTGCCAAGGTTGCACAAGGCAGGCCCTCGAAGAAAGTGGATGGCACCGAGCTGAAGGCCTCAGAATATTCGGCGACTTGGAAGGACATGCGCGGCCATGCGACTGAGCTGGTGGAGGGGATAGATCTTGCGACCTATATGGGCAAGTATAATGCAGATGGAAGCAGATGGGAGAAGTTACCCGCTCCATCATCCAGTGCAGTGATCCCGCAGGAGAAGAACCCTTCACCGGGTGTTTCCAGCTCTGCAGCCCCCAAGCCCACGACGAGAAACCGTCCAGCGAGCCTGCGACTGCTCCTTCTGGCAAGCTTGGTAAGCCGCCTGTTCCTCCTTCCCACAGGCCAAAAGCTGCGCACAAATGAAGAAGAAAACAATGGTTTTATGATCTTGGCCCTTAGCGGCCTGTAATAATTGTTAGAATTTATGTGTCATAAGACAATGTTATGGTTTGCTTAAGTACTCTCAGCAGTACATGTTTCGACCAATAGGCTGGTCCTTATGATTTGTCTCGGTTTTTCCTCACTTAGGCCCTTGCGCGGCTCAGTATTTCCCAGGTAAAAAGTGCGTGTTCAGGGTCGAGAGCGGCCATGATAGGCAATCAAACTCGATTGACGCCGCACCCCCAGTACTTTGGCCGCATAGTGCAAGTCGCATCCAAGAGAGGTTGAGTATAATCACGATAAATGCCACTTGTTTGGCGATCCCAAGGAATAGGCCGCGCTAAAAAGCTGCCGCGCCCCCAAGGAACCAATGATTAAAAAATAAAAGACTCACAACTCAATTGGTAGTTTGAGATGCTTTATTTCAGAATCATTATATGATACATAGGGTCGGTCGCGCCTAGGTGGCGACCAGAAGTGATGCTTGGGTCGGTTGCGCCTAGGTGGCAACCAGAGATGTTACATGGGTCGGTCGCGCCTGAGTGGCGACCAGAAATGGGTCGATCGCGCCTAGGTGGCGATCAGAAGTGATGCATTGGGTCGGTCGCGCCTGAGTGGCGACCAGAAATGGGTCGATCGCGCCTAGGTGGCGATCAGAGTGTTACATTGGGTCGGTCGCGCCTGAGTGGCGACCAGAAATGAAGTTTTTAGCCCTGAGTGGCCAGCTTGATGATGTAAACTCTTAATGATTTTGTTGCGGCTGCTGATGGCAACTCGCAATGCCTGGGATGTGTCCTTATTGGCAATGGCTTGTAGCCTTTGACTTCCTTGCCTCCCTTGCGGCCGTAATCTGAAGTCGCAAGTCAGGCAGGTGCCTCTTTGCCTTCACGATGTCATCAAAATTCTCCTGCAACTCGCGCATGGGCGCGCTCTCTGCGATGCAAGCTGCTCTGGCCATGGCCTTGTCGCCTTCTTCGCATTCTTGAGCTATTCTTTTGTCGCCATTGATGGTGATGACTCCCCTAGGGCCTGGTATTTTAAGCTTTAGGTACACATAGCACGGCCTAGCCATAAACTTTGCGAATGCTTCTCTGCCAAACAGCGCATGATATGGGCTCTGGAAATCTACAACCTCGAACCAGATATACTCGCTCCTGAAGTTGCTTTGTGTCCCAAAGGCGACCTCCAAGTTGACTCGCCCCAATGGCTGAGCTGATATGCCTGGCACGACACCGTGAAACGTTGTTCTTGATGGGTGTAGCTGCTTTTCTTGGAGGTTCATTCTTTTGAAGGTTTCATAGTATAATATATTGATGCTGCTGCCTCCATCCATCAGTACTTTGCTCAACTTGTACCCTGCGACTTGAGGGGCAACCACCAGCGCGAGTTTGCCCTCTTCATTTATTTCTCCTGGGTGATCCTCGCGGCTCCAAACTACTGGCTGCTCGGACCACTTTAGCCACTGTGGGACGGCTGGTACTATGGCGTTAACAGCCTGATTGCGTCGTCGCAGCTTTTGTTCCCTCCTTGAAGTATTCACCACAATGGTATGATACTGACCCAACTGTTTTGGGAACTGTGGCTGATCTGGCTGCGGATTTGGGACGGCGTTGTTGCTGTTGTTGCCTCCGCCGTGGTTACCTCCCTCATTGTTTTGATGATTGTTGTTTGTGTTGAGTGGTTGCCCATCCTTCCACTTTTTGTAATGATAACACTGTGCCTTTTGTGGTTGGGTGGTTTCCCATCTTTTCCTATATGGATGTCGCAGGGGCGGTTGAAAACCTCTTCCAAGTTAACTGGGTGAAAATTCCTTCCTCTGCCGCTGCTTTGTTTGTAACGAGTGTTCGTATTTGCGACTAACCCTGAGTTTCCTTCCTCGTTTTTGCGCTTGTTATAACTCGCATTGGCATTGCTAGCTTGCTGTTGTTGAGGCTTGCTACTGGCCTTCTTTCCCTTGCCAGTATTTTCCTCTTCCTCCCCATCAGATGCATCCCTGGTTTTATCCGAGCTAGCATACTTGTTGGCCGCCGCCATTACCTCGCTTAGGCTCTTGACTTTGTCCTTCATGCGACCTAGTTTGTGGACCAGCGGCTCAAATTTGCAATTTTTCTCCATGACAAGGACTGCTGAACTGGGTGGTATGTTATCTGAGGAATGTATGATTTTGCGACCCTTCTCATCCAGTGGCGACTCGACTCGCCTTCCTTCTGTACACAACGCTCAAGGTCCTCTATGCTGCAGAGTCGCTTGCATGTTCCTTGGAAATTCTTGATAAAAGCTTCCTTCATCTCATCCCAAGAGTTTATTGAATTTGGCGGCAAATTTTGCAGCCATATGTGAGCTGCGCCTTCTAACATCATGTTTAGGTAACGTGCGCAGATCTCTTCGGATGCGTTTAGGATGCTCATGCCCATCTCGTAATTGTTGAGCCAAGTAACAGGGTCCATGCTTGCGTTGTAGTTGGCGACCTTGCGAGGCCCTTTGAAATCTGCAGGAAACGGTTCAGACCTGATTCTTTCGCTGAAACAGACTGGGCCTTTGAGTCGCGACGATAGATTGGACGAAGCTGGCCTTCCTATTGGATTAGCCGCCGCGCGGGCTGCACAACTTCTATGGGTTGAACTTGCTGAGGTTGATTTTGAGCCGCAGGTTGATCTTCCCTTTGTCGCCTAGCCGAACTTGAAGTCGCAACGTGTGGCGATTCCGCGTGGATGCTTCTCTCCGCCGTTGCTCTGCTATTGTAGGGGTGGAGTGCAGCCGTCCCGCGTGTTCGGACATATTTGCCTGCTGTATTACTGCTGTGCTCAGCATCTCAATGGCACGCCGTGCCTCTCTGTCCATTGCGTGTTTCCTGCTGGCGCTAACCTGGCCAAGATGTTTGTAGCCGCAAAGAGATTCTCCACTGGGCTAACATAATGCCCTTGCGGCGTGTGGAACCTTTGAGGCTGCTGTGGCGACTGCTGAACAAAGGTTGGCTGCGGCAATGGCGGGGGCATCATGGCCCTGTTGTTAGCCTGTACTATGGCCCTTGATCCAGGTATCTCCGCTGCTCTTGGTGCTGCGAAAGATGGAACCGCTGGTACAACTGATGGTACAGCGATTGCTTGAACCGCTGGCGCAGCTAACGGGGCCACGGACCGCATAACCATGGCAGACGGTGCCATGTGTGTGGGTACCGCGACTGAAGGTTGTGCGACCCCTGACCATGCGACCGGTGCGCTGTGTTGGTGGCGACTGATGGATCGTGTTTTTGGTTCAGGTAGGCGATTGGAACAGCTCCATAGGATTTACTGTTCCTGGCTGCAGGCGACTCGCATGGCGTCTGTGTGGCAAGGTGGCCTGTATTCCTTGCAGAGTATTGGTTTCCTCGATGAGTCGCAGTTGCTCCTGTTGGAGGCGCTGTTCCTCACGCGCCAACCTGGCTCTCTCATCCGCGATTCTCTGGACTTCATCATATAGCCCGATCCTGGTAGCCTCCAATTCTGTCACCCTAGCAGCCGCGTTAACCGCAGATATTGGCGTAAGCAACACGCTTCCCTGTGGCGGCGTGACCGTTGCATTGGGGGCTACCCTTGACCCTGATTCCGCAGGCGCAACTTCGGTGGAGTTTCTCTGTTTGCGACTCCTGAGGCCGCGACTCCTAGCGTCATCGCGCGGATGCCGCGACTCCTGATGCGTCTAGCGCGGCTTGTTCTGCTTCTTCCGGCGGTGTGGGGGCTAAGCTGCCTGGTGGCATGCCCAGCCCTTCGTCCGCTTCTGTGGTCCTGTAGACCCCTTCAACGTGCCGATCTTCTACAGAGGGCGAGCCACCATCCACAGAGCCTCCGCATAGCCTTTCCTCAAGGACATACTCAATGGATTGGCCTTCTTCGTCTTCAAGAGGCAGCGACTCGTAGTTGATAGATTCTTCTTCTTGGTCCACTGTTACCGCGACTCCTTCTGAGTCGCCATGTTGCGATGGATCCTCTGACTCGCCGCCAATGAAGCCGACGAAGACATGGACAGATCCAAACGGGATGATGTGGCCGGTTTCCAAGTAATCAGCTTCCGGCCCCCAGCTTGAATCGTCGATGAGGGGTGTGCCATTGACCGTGATGATATGGCCAACAACAAGATCTTCAGCTCCCTTCATGGATCCTGTGCGGAACGTGACGCTCTTGACCGCAGGCCCCACGGTGGGCACCAACTGTCGTGGGTTTGTCACGTTAGGTGTCATAGATGACTTCGTAGGTGTGGGATTACGCGAGTCAAGCATCTCCGAGCTTGGGATCGCAGGAACAAAGATCAACACAGATTTACCCAGGTTCGGCCCCCTCAATGTGAGGTAAAATACCAACTTCCTGCCTACCCTAGATTGGTATTGATATGATAATCGAGGTGTTACAATGGAGGCGATCTGATCTGGTACTCGCCGTATGAACTAGGGTTTGGGCTTGATAGCTCGACCCCGTCTAAGTCCTGCAAGTCCTCTTTATATACACAGAGGCTCGCTAGGTTACAAAGGAAACTTCCCCCATAAGGAATACGTCCACAGAGGCCTACTCGGAGACTAATTGGTCTTCACGTCCTCCGGGATATGTCTTCTAGTTCTTTCTCCTTATGGCGGTTAAATACCGGGCTTGCTCCCAATGTGGGCCTTTGTCCATGCGAGTAAAGTAAGTTGCATTGGGCCGCGGGTTAATCCAGAAAGTATTCCCCCAACAGAGACGGTGGAGAAGTCGATGGAGAAGATGGAGACCACGCCGGCAGCGCCCGCCGGAGTTTTCCCCCTCCAATCTACAGCTCCTGATCTCCGTTTCGGTGTTTCTGTATTTGTGCGGCGCTCCTTCCAGAGAACGACGGGGACCTTTTTTATAGGCGTTTTTAGGTCAAGACGAAGGCGGTGGAGCGAAGATCGACGGCAACGGAGCCACGAGGCCCGAACGGGTGGGTCCCACGCGGCCTGGTACTGTGGCCGCGTGGGCCATGCCCATTTGGCCCTCGGGTCTCCGTTTGCTTGCTTCCTTTTTCTGTAGTCCTTCTTCCTTCAAAATATTGACGCCCGTAAATTTCCAGCTGATTTCGTTGACGTTTGGGTCCCTGAAACATTAAAATACAAAACTAGGGTTTTCTGCCTGTGCAGGGTTAATTCCAAATAAATGGAAAAACTATGAAGTATTCCCAAAATCATGATAAAACATTGATATAACCCTTATATGATGCAAATATGATTGGAATATAAGCAATTAAAGTGCAAAGTTCATGTATGCATTTTACATGCATCAAGCTATCACTTATTCATGTTTTGGTGCTGATTGTTATTTCACTTGGTTTAACATGGATTAGTTAGTTCTATGGACACTCATGCATGCATCTAGATGGTCAACTTTCTCCCTTTTGCTAGCCCAAAAACTCCAACAAGCAAAAACTTGTTTCCAACACCTTCAACCAAAGTTATTCCAGTGAGTCCACCATATCTACCTATTGGCTTTATGCTATTCCGAGTATGTTTAACATGTTGTTTGCGTTATCTTACTTCTGAATGAAAATGTTTATGTTATTGATTGCAATAGAAAAAATTGGTTATATAGCTCTCACGAACTTGATGCACATTTTACTATCATAGCAATAAATAAAACATGACCCATTGTGATTAAGATTATGATGCTAGTGGCTTGATAAATGTTTGAGGTTGGGAGTTAGCCCATATGTGCTGTCACATGCAAAGCTTTCAACATGCTCCTTCACCTCATTTAGTTGATATCATGTACTTTTGTTTATGGATGCCTATCATGGTGAAATGAGGTGGAAATGAAGAAGTTTAAATGAGTTTGTATAAATGGTTAGAGAGACGCCTGGGCCGCTAATCTAAGCCATGCATTATTCATGGTGGGAATTTACTTACATGCTATGGTGAATTATCTATGACACACCTTACAATAAAAAACTATTCCAATGGTAAATAAAAAGGGTGTTGAGGTTTTTATCTTGTTTGTTTGTCTTGTCATTTTGATATGGGCTTGTTCCATATCCTGGGACAAGAGGTACCCCAGTTGACGCTCTTGATGATACTATTATTACTTATAATGATATAGAACTTGAACTTGCTTTGTTTCCTAAGTTGAGTAATCATGGTGTAGGTACTTGTATTCAAGGGGCATGAGACATCCAACCTTTACTTTATCAAGCACACTACTCATATTTGCTTTCACTTTAACCTTAATCATTCAAGATGCTATGATAGGGGCAATGAGAGCTTGACACCAATGAATACCTTATTGCAATCATTAACTTAAGTAGAAGAGTTTGGAAGTTGGATGAAACTTATGCATGCTTTACCTCTACTCACATATACATCTTTCCAATGTGTACACCTATCATATTCAGATTTTCATCTACACTCTATGACCATTGTAGGATGTTCTATTTATCATTATGCATACATGTGTTCCATATTACTTGCTACCATGTTACACTTTGTGAACTATCAATGAACATCCTTGTCTTGAATACTTGATATCACTTCATAAACTATTTGCATATTGCTACTCCTTTGAAGAATGAATCATTTGACTATATGTAGCAATTGTAATCATCTTTGATATCCATTGTTAAGTATTAAATTGCAAAGTCCATGTTAGTTTTATCATCTTCATACTCGAGGACGAGCATGGATTAAGCTTGGGGATGTTGATGCATGTAAAATGCATACATGAACTTTGCACTTTAATTGCTTATATTCCAATCATATTTGCATCATATAAGGGTTATATCAATGTTTTATCATGATTTTGGGAATACTTCATAGTTTTCCCATTTATTTGGAATTAACCCTGCACAGGCAGAAAACCCTAGTTTTGTATTTTAATGTTTCAGGGACCCAAACGTCAACGAAATCACCTGGAAATTTACGGGCGTCAATATTTGGAAGGAAGAAGGACTACGGAAAAAGGAAGCGAGCAAACGGAGGCCCGAGGGCCAAACGAGCATGGCCCACGCGGCCACAGTACCAGGCCGCGTGGGACCCACCCGTTTGGGCCTCGTGGCTCCGTTGCCGTCGATCTTCGCTCCACCGCCTTCGTCTTGACCTAAAAACGCCTATAAAAAAGGTCCCCCGTCGTTCTCTGGAAGGAGCGCCGCACAAACACAGAAACACCGAAACGGAGATCAGGAGCTGCAGATTGGAGGGGGAAAACTCCGGCGGGGCGCTGCCGGCGTGGTCTCCATCTTCTCCATCGACTTCTCCACCGTCTCCATGATGAAGAGGGAGTAGTCCACCTCTGGACTATGGGTTTGTGGAAGTAACTTATGTATCTCTCCTCTCTTGAGCTTCACTAATTAGCACCGTATGAGCTGCTGAACATGATTACGGTCACCGTTGTAATACCTTTGTGGTGGATCTTTATGAGTTAATATATGTTTGAGATTGCAATGTTTGTTTCAGTTATGAGTATAGATGCATATTATGTACCCCGTTCTTGTCTACTTGTTTTGATCAAGCATGTTTATGAGAGCGTGTGAGGGGAACGTGTGCATTAGTTGGAGTAACGGGGGGTGGCTAGTGCAGTGAACGTGAGAGAAAGTTCTGCGATCCACTTTGGTATCTTTACCTTACTTTGTTACCTCACTAGGGATAAACTAAAATACCATGCTACCAGGGATGTGGGCGTGACCATTGCCACTACTCCATGACTAGATCTAGCATGTTCTTATTTTCACTTCATGTCATGATACTTAATGCTATACTCTGAGTTATCTTAATTACTGAGGTGTTATGATTTAGTTCGCATCTTGGTGGAGTATAAGAGAGGTTAATAACCAAAAGATCTCTATGTTAGGACGTGATGCCCATATATCTAAGTAACTTGTTATCAAACCCTGTGTTGCAATCTCATATGTTAACTGTGTGTGTTCCATTGTCTACCACTTTATAAAGAGAGAGTGCATTTGTGAAACCATGAACCCCAGTCCATTTTTAATCATAAGAAACACCTTTCCAACACCATATACCACTTTTCTATTTTCAGCCATCATTAAATCCGAAAATACAAAAATACTTTTCATCTTGCATACATCATTCAAAAACCCAAAAATATCATTTATCATTGCATCCACCATCATTGCATATTTATTTCTTGTTTGCATTGCATAACTATCCTGATATCATTCTTACACCTTGTGCTTGACAACCACAGGTGAGGTTGAGGACCAAAACATCTAACCTTGTTTTGTAGGTAACCAAAAGAAGGATAAGAAGATAAATCTACCACTGCAGATTCCCCGAGAGTTCGATATTAAACCCTCGAGTCACCCCTCGTGGGGAAAACTGTCTTCCACTATACTATACACTCTGCACTTGGAGTCTCAATCTAAATCCCGTTATTTGTGCAGGCATCAAGGCTTGCTCTTCGGGATCATCACCGGCGAGTTGCCGTTTGTAGATCCGATCGGCGAGTCGCCGTTTTCCGATGGAACCGAAGAAACCGCGAGTCCAGCACTATTCTTTCCCACAGACGGCGCCAATTGACGAGGGGTACACTCATCAAATCCCATGATTAAGGACCTAGGGTTGAGATTATGGGGAGAGAACGTGTAGTACTGGTAGTTTCGTCGGCTGACAAGCAGAGGCAAAGATTTACCCAGGTTCAGGCCCCTCGAGTGGAGGTAAAGACCCTACTTCCTGTTTGTCTGTTATTGATCGCGTGAGATTATGAGGTTACAAGGTGGCTCCGGCGAGATGTCGATCTCGCTAGAGCTTTGGTGGTTTGAGTATCGCTTGTCCCCAGATCGGCGCCCCTCCCAGCCTTTAAATAGGCTGGGTCTCGGGAGTACGTAACCGACCTGGTTTACATATAAGGAAAGCCCTAACCGACTATGCCTATGTCTAAATCTTGGAGGGTACTCCATCTTCTTTGGGCATCCTGTCTTGGGCTTTGAGCAGGCCCTTCGTGATTAGGCCTTAGTCATTACGTGCACCAGGTACCCTCATGGTAGGGTACCCGAGATGTATACCTATGTCACCGCGCCATCTAGGTTGTTTCCGAGAGATAAAGTTCAAAACAACTCCACCGACAAGCACAACTTTCTTCAAGTTTGTTTCCGAGAGATAAAGTTTGGAAGAACTCCACTCGATATCGATTTTTGGAGTGATCAACTTAAGAAGTAGGTCTCTCACGTTTGGAGAGCTCGATGGGTTACAAGTGACCCAAATGGGGTGTCTTTTACGGGCCTAGAGCATTGTACAAAGACCATCGATCTTTCATGCGCACATCTCCCGGCTAGCCACCCATTCTAATATTGTTCGAATCAAGCACTCTTAACACTGGAGTTTTATTGAGATGATTTTTTTGCAAGAAAAAGATACATGTATTCTAACAAGATTAGTTCTATCAATTCTATTAAGCGCTAAGCCAGGATGTCTATTCTAAAAAAAATAGGCGTGTGACGGTGTGAGAGGAAGGAAAGAAAGGGCACTCTCGTGTTCTTTGGGCCATGAAGGGGGTCTGCCTTGGTCCATTAGGGATGCACACCAGTGGGCTTAGTCGGTTTTCCCTCTTCTTTATGGGCTTCTTGTCTCCTATTTTTTTACTTCACCCTTGACTTTTTTATCCATTTACCTTCTTCTTCTTCTTCTTCTTCTTCTTCTTCTTCTTCTTCTTCTTCTTCTTCTTCTTCTTCTTCTTCTTTGTACCATGCGTTTCATCACATGTGTATCGGTAGCAGCGGACGTAAATGTATGTAGCCGATTTTCTCCCTTACAACAATCGGTTCGTAAAAGATGTTGTCAAATATGATTATCTACCTAACATGCCTTGAAAGAACCCGGATAACATTTAGTTTATAGCCAAAATTGCCACATTTTTTTACTAAATTGCGGCAAGCCAAAAAAGAGTGGCGAAGAAGTTGGTCCTACATTTGTACCGAGATTTTGCAAACGTTTGAGGCTGTGAAAATGAAGGCAGAGATCTAAAAGAGTATGACATATTATAATTATGTTAGTGAAAATAAACATTATAAACGAAGAGTTACCACACCCATGGCAATGTGTGGATGTGAACCAAACACGCTCTCCCACCCTAGTCAGATGTGTGTCTTCCTCATCGATAATCAACTCCAGCGAATTCCTGATGTGGAGAGAAGAAGAGCATCTAATCAGGAGGACAATCTCCCCACGCACTTCAAGGCGAGCAGGCTGCCCAGACAACATTTGAAGGTGTCCGTCTCCTCAACTGCATCAGAGAGCAGGGTGGAGAGAGAGCAGAGACTGCCAGGTGTGTGAATTGTGGGCTAAAGTACGGCAAAATGGACACAATTAACCTCGTGGCGAAAGAATAACACAAAATAAATTTCGGGCGAAACTATTTCACGTCTCTAACCCTTTTGGGTAGCGCCCGACGATCAGGCGCTACACTCTACAGGGTAGAACCCAAAAATTAGGCGCTAAAGTAGCGCCCAAGATTAAGGCGCTACACGCAAGGCTGTTCTGAAACATTATTAGACGTGGTACTCTTATCTAGACATATGAATCTCGTAGCCCAGCCGGTCTCGCCCATGTGTTGTAGGGTTGGTCGTGGATTCGAATCCTGCACAACACAATTTTTTTCTTTTTCGTTTATTGCTGTTGCACTTTTCGTTTATTGCTGTTTGCAACTAAAAAATATAGTGACAACCAGGATTCAAACCGTGGACCTACTATTTGCTGAAATACATCACAACCAACGGACTAACTCAGCGATTATGATACTTCGTGCATGTTTTGATATTTAATTAATTCGAAAACAATGGGAATTGCGTAATAAATACCAAAACTGAATTGGAGTCTTTCATGAAATTTGCTCCGGATTATTTCAAATCCGGAGCAAATTTCCATTGCGTAATAGTTAAATTGGCAACTCTCAACACTTGTTTTATCCTTAACAATTGGCAACAAAAGTCCAATATAGTTCAATACTAATTTGCAACAAAAGTCCAATATAGTTCGATACTAAAAGTTAAAATTTTCAAATAGTTGTTTTTCTAAAATCCCACGAGAATTTCGTGCGCTTTGACAATGATTGAGAGAACACCTAGAGATATTATTGAGACGGCCACATATACCTACTTGAAAGAGAAGGTTATATGTTTCAGGTCACATACTTTGCTCCTCAAACTTTGTCAAATTTTAACTTTATGATTTTTTTCCAAGAAACTAGTCACATAAAAGGACTACATGCAAAAAGATTGAGTTTTTGAACTTTTCATCATATTCTTTGAATTTTCTAAAGAGGGTGTTGTATATTTTTGCTACAAAGGTCTTATATTTTCAACACTTTGTGTGGCTATTACAGTACCTTAAGATGATTTTTTTTTCAATTTTTAGGATCAAATGTGACATACTTGTAATCCAATTTTGGATCCGGAGCAAATTTTCATTACGTAATAATCCGGAGCAAATTTCATGAAATACTCCAATTCCATTTTGTTATTTATTACGCAATTTCCATTGTTTTCGAATTAAGTAAATATCAAAACATGCATTAAGTATCATAATATTTGATTTAGTCCGTTGGTTGTGATGTATTCCTACAAATAGTAGGTCCATGGTTCGAATCTTGGTTGTCACTATTTTTTTAGTTGCACACAGTAAAAAACAAAAAAAAGGAAAAATTTGTGTTGTGCAGGATTCGAACCCACGACCAACCATACAACAAACATGGGCGATACAGGTTGGACTACAACATTCATATACATATGTATATATAAGAGTACCGCATCTAATAACGTTGCAGAACAGCCGTACGTGTAGCGCCTTATACTCGGCGCTACTGAACCAAATGTGTAGCGTCTAATCTTTGGGCGCTACTCTGTAGAGTGTAGTGCTCGATCGTTGGGCGCTACACAAAAGGGTTAGAGGCGTAAAATAGTTTCGTCCGGAGTTCATTTTGTGTTATTCTTTCGCCACGAGGTTAATTGTGTCCATTTTGCCCTAAAGTACAGGGATGGATAAATTATCTCTAACATAGTTGGCATATGACGTGGAGATGCTGTGGCACTAGTTTGGACTTTGGAGGTGTCTGGAAGCAAATTTGACTGTCATCTAATCACACACATATCAGACATCGACACGCAAGCTATAGTACTCTACTCTGAACTAGCACAAATCTCAAGACCTTTGTCGTGTCCTGTTTCTACTGCTCGCAAGAATTTTCCGACGGTTCTCATCTACTCCATCTGTTCCACGATATAAGATGTTTTAGTCTTTTTTCATATGCACATACACACACATATATCTAGACACGTTTAATCCCATGTGTCCATTCTTTACAGAGTAGATAAGAAAACTAAAAGCCATATACGCAATTGTGTATGTGCTTTCATTGGAATTGTCGAAACGATATGGTTTTTAACAAAGTTGAAAATGCTCACTTTTTACAGGTTGTCAACAAAGCTACATATTGGATCACTTTGTGGTCTTTTCCTCTCACCGCAAGACCAACGTTCTTTGATGGAGGCTGGCTGTACCTGGCTTATGGTAGTGGTACGGGCTATTCTCAACCGAGATGGGTGGCAGCATGACCGATGAATTTACGCCCCCCCCCCCCCCCCCCAATAGTTTTCTTTATCAATTTTTACTGACTGGTTTGTAGCCAATTCGGATGTTTACTTTGATGTGTAATACTCTATACTTTTAAAACTTTGCAATAAAAAGCCGTGTGCATCACTCTGATGCAGAGTCTGGGGCTTCGCCTCCTTTTCTAAAAAAAATGTGTCCATTCTTTTTAGTATGAATCTAGACATGCTTGTATAAAATCTAAAACATCTTACATTGTGGAACGGAGGGAGTAGCAGTAGCGACAAGATATTGTGACTTCTTTCTGCAAAGGAAAATATTGATCGACGACACGCTTTTCTTGTTGTATTACTAGAGAGACAGAATGGAGAGAAAATACATACGGTTGCCGCACGACCAAGATCGGCGACACCCTTTTTAACAAACACAACATGGTTCCTGCGAAACCACAAAGCCCATATAAGGCTATCACTCTAACAAGGATATGTTCTACAAAAATTGGTGTGATTTCTCATAGCCAGTTGTCAAACATATTCATACTTACTGTGTTCGGTACAAATTTGATTCAATCTGAATAATAGGCCAAGCTACACGAGCAATTCCGCATTTTAAAAACAAGCGTTCAATTGTTTCAACATGATTAGAAGACACATTATTTACTACCGTACCACTCGGCCATGACTTAACTTACTAGTGAACACTTCAATCTTAAGTCGATAAGTGGTAGTTGTTCCTAGCAGAATGTGGCAAATCCTGATTGATGTCAAGTCAGTCCGATGAATCTTGACAATGTGTAATATGTCTTTGCCTCACGATATACCTTGTCCACCTCAAGTCGATTGCTTGTCATCCTGTTGATAGCTCGGCCTCTATTCTCGGTCCCATGGTACATATTCTCTTTATCCGAGTTAACATTAACTCAATGGCCATGCTTTCTGAACTGAATCCCTCGAGAGAATCCAAAGACTATCTCTCTAAGGGTAGTCGCGAATCTCATCTTGGCCAACCAAGCCACCCAGCTTGCTCGCCGTCTAACCAAACTCTACCTTTGTAACTGCCTAGTTACAGAGTAGCGTTTGATAGAACCTAAGTAAATCGATCCCCAATGCAAGAACACTAGTACAAACACGGCCTTTGGTTCAGAGCCCCATTGGGCTCTAGTCCCGGATGGGTTTTGGACCCGGACTAGAGGGGAGACTAGTCCCGGTTCAACGGCTAGGAGGCCACACAGGACTAGTCCCGTTCGAACGGGACCTCTAGTCCCAGTTCGTAATACGGACCGGGACTAGAGGTGTCTCACGCGACAGGGCCATGTGCGGAACCTCTAGTCCCGGGTGGTATCACGAACCGGGACTAGAGGTCCTCTGTTTTCATATAATAGCATTGCCCTGCTCACCCCTCTCCTCTGTTTTTTTCCATTTTATAAGGTGAGAGGTGTGTGCTAGTTTGTTGTTCCTTCCTATGCACAAGAGGTGTTTGATGAAATGCCCGAGCTAGCCGAGATCGAGCTCATCCCCATTTTCTCCACGATTTGTCAAGATTTGGCGGTGCCCCTTCTATTGAAGTGTTCCAAGAGGTTAGCAACTAAACCCTTTTATCTTTCATTGATAATTTTAGCATTGTGATTGCGTTTGACATACTTATATAATGCATATGAGCCATCCATGGTTGTACGCTGACCGACGCTCTAACGAGTACATTCAAGGCGTGCGTTCTTTTCTCAATGTGGCCGCGGCAAATATGCGGAATGGTTTTATATGTTGTCCATGTCGTGCCTGTCGGAATGAGAAGGATTACTCTTCCTCAAAAAATCCTTCACATCCACCTGATTCAGTTCGGTTTCATGTTCGGTTTTAACTGTTGGACCAAGCAAGGAGAAAGAGGGGTTATGATGAAAGACAACGAAGAAGAAGAGAACGATGACAACTATCCTATGTTCCCTGAATACGGTGGTAATGTAAGGGGGGAAGCTGAAAATGAAGAGGTACCAGATGAGCCCATCTTAGATGATGATTTGCGTCGGGTCATCGTTGATGCACAGACCAAAGCAGAAAGTGCAAATGAGAAGTTGAAGTTGGAGCGCATGTTAGAGGATCACAAAAAAAATTTGTACCCAACTTGCGAAGATGGCAACACAAAGCTCGGTACCACACTAGAATTGCTGCAATGAAAGGCAGGAATGGTTTATCTGACAAGGAATTTGAGCAGTTACTGAAAATAATGAAGAAGAAGCTTACAAAGGATAACGAATTGCCTGACAGTACGTACGAAGCAAAAAAGGTTCTCTGCCCTCTAGGATTAGATGTGCAGAAGATACATGCATGCATTAATGACTGCATTCTCTACCGCGGTGTGGAGTACGAGAATAAGAACGAATGCCCGGTATGCGGTGCATTGCGGTATAAGATCAGACGAGATGACCCTGGTAATGTTGAGGGCCAGCACCCCAGGAAGAGGGTTCCTGCCAAGGTGATGTGGTATGCTCCTATAATACCACGGTTGAAACGTTTGTTCAGAAACAAAGAGCATGCCAAGTTGTTGCGATGGCACAAAGAAGACCGCAAGAATGACGAGATGTCGAGACACCCCGCTGATGGATCAAAGTGGAGAAAAATCGATAGAGAGTTCAAGGACTTTGCAGGTGACGCAAGGAACTTAAGGTTTGCTCTAAGTACGGATGGTTTTAATC
The DNA here is from genome assembly GCA_947311845.1 of Poa pratensis. Lineage (NCBI taxonomy): Eukaryota > Viridiplantae > Streptophyta > Magnoliopsida > Poales > Poaceae > Poa > Poa pratensis. Next base: position 14,052,091 of record CAMZMU010000108.1, read on the forward strand.
CTTTTGGGGAACAGAGCAGCAGTCATAGCACCTGGCCTATGACTCTATGTATCTATAAACTTCCTCCTTGGTTGTGCATGAAGCGGAAGTTCATTATGATGCCAGTACTCATCCATGTCCCGAAGCAACCCGACAACGACATTGATGTGTACCCGAGGCCATTAGTTGAAAAACTTTTACAGTTGTGGCGTGATGAAGGGTACGTGTGTGGGATGAGCACAAACAGGAGCCATTTAACCTACGAGCGTTGTTGTTTGTAACCATCAATGATTGGCTTGCTCTTAGTAACATTTCAGGACAGTCAAACAAGGATGCAATGCATGCACGCACTGTTTAGGTGAGACTGAAAGTATATATTTAGGTAACAAGAATGTGTATTCGGGGCATCATCGATTTCTTCCAAGGCAGCATCCCATAACAAAGAAATGCAAGCATTTCAAAGGTGAGGCAGATCACCGGACGAAGCCTACCCGCCCTACTGGTGATGTTATATATGATATGGTCAAGGATTTAGAAGTAATCTTTGGAAAGGGTCCTGGCGGACAGTCTGTTCCGAATGACGCTGACGGACACATATCCATGTGGACGAAGAAGTCTATATTTTGGGAGCTACCCTATTGGAAAGTCCTAGAGGTCCGCTCTGCAATCGACGTGATGCACGTGACGAAAAATCTTTGCGTGAACCTGCTACGCTTCTTGGGCGTGTATGGGAAGACAAAAGATACGCCAGAAGCACGGCAGGACCAACAACTTATGAAAGACCCAGACGCTCTGCATCCAATGAAGACGGATAAAGGACGTCTAAGTCCTGCTAGCTATGCTCTTACCAAAGAAGAGAAGGAAATATTTTTTGAAGTCCTGAGCAGTATGAAGGTCTCGTCTGGCTTCTCGTCGAATATAAAGGAATAATAAACATGGTAGAGAAAAAATTCCAGAACCTAAAGTCCCATGACTGCCACGTGCTTATGACTCAATTGCTTCCGGTTGCATTGCGGGGGATTCTACCGGAAAATGTTCGACTACCCATTGTTCAGTTATGTGCATTCCTCAATGCAATTTCTCAGAAGGTAATCGATCCACAAATTCTACCAAGGTTACAGAAGGATGTGGTTCAATGTCTCGTTAGTTTTGAGTTGGTGTTCCCACCATCCTTCTTCAATATTATGACGCATCTCCTAGTACACCTAGTCGAAGAGATTACCATTATGGGTCCTGTATTTATACACAATATGTTCCCCTTTGAGAGGTTCATGGGAGTCTTGAAGAAATATCTTCATAACCGTGCTAGGCCAGAAGGAAGCATCTCCAAAGGCTATGGAACAGAGGAGGTCATTGAGTTTTGTGTTGACTTTATTCCTGACATTAAGCCGATTGGTCTTCCTGAATCGCAACATGAGGGGAGATTGAGTGGAAAAGGCACTCTAGGAAGGAAATCAATAATATGTAGGGACGGGCATTCTTTCACTCAATCACACTACACAGTTCTACATAATTCTAGCTTGGTGGCCCTGTATATCGAGAAACAGAAGAATATTTTACGCTCCTACAACCCGGGGATGCCTGACTCCTTGATTACAAAGGAACACATGGAGACTTTCAGCGGTTTAGTTGCAAACACATCTCAACAATAACAACACTGTCTCAGATCAGCTGTACTTGTTGTCCAGGTCACCATCTTCGACTATATGGACTTTCCAAAGGTACGAGATAAATGGAAATACATTTTACACGATCGCCCAAGATAAAAAGAGCACCAACCAAAACAGTGGTGTCCGCTTTGATGCAACAAAAACAACAATGGGTGACGAGGTATCTTCTCAGCTTATGCCACGGGGTGGCTTACTTGAGGGGCAACTACGGCGTGAGCGACGGCGTTCCGGCGGGATTGTGCGCGAGCACGGCAAACACGGGGACGTACCCAGGTTCAGGGCCCTCGTGAGGAGGTAAAACCCCTACATCCTGCATCTAGTCTGTATATCTGGTGGCGTATATCGTGTTACATGGTTGCTCCTCGAGCTGTATGTGCCGCCGGCCAGAGAGAGTTTGGGCAGCCGGCCACGGGCTAGTACATGAGTGTGGTGAGCTGAGTGTGAGGTTTGGCCTCCTGTGCGTGAGTGAAAGTATGAGAGGGAGTGAGAGATCGATCTTTTTCTAGCTCCTCCCTGGTGCACCTTATATAGGTGGTGCCCAGGAGACAAGGGCGCAAACTACTACTATCCGGGGGACAAGGGGACAAGGTGACAAGGGGACAAGGGGTAGCCCGCTTGCACAGTGGCGCACTATACTGTATAGTGTTTTTCCTTCTTGCTATTCACCAATAGTGCCGGGTGCGGGTGTCTCGTCTGTCTTCGTGTGTCCGATGGGACGTTGTGGTCGACTTCGTGCAGCAGGTGCGCAGCCGGACGGAGGGCGGTCAGCCGGACTCAGGCCGCCAGCCGGAGTCGGGTGAGCGATGGATGTCGGGTAGCCGGAGCCGGGCCGCCAGCCAGGGTCGGGCAGCCGGACTGCTTCTTCTGCTTTCTTGTCGAGTTGTGGACTTGGGTAACCCAGGGGTCATCCCCACGTCACTAGCCTCCGAACACGTTGGAGCGATGCCGCCGGCTACGGCGGGGAGGGCTTCTGCGTGTTCATCAAACTCTGCGTGTATTGCCTGTAACATCAACAAAACGAGTTGAATCTGCAACGACGCTAAGTAAAATATTGGGATGCCTAATGAACGTTTAAATACATGGTTGACGCCGGCTCGCTTTTGCCCGGCTCCTTCGATCATTTTCGTGTGCACTCCGTCCGGTGCAGGCTCTTGCCGGCTGGACTCTGCAGCCGGATCCGAAGAGATGCCGGAACGACGAGCGTGGCACAATACTTAGATCTAGCAGCTGGATAGAAGCGACCCAACGAAACGAAAGGGAAAACTTATGCGATGCAGATGCCGGCTCACCTTTGTTTTGCCACCCGTGCCCCTTCCCGTGCATGCGGCCAACCGACCCCTGCTCTTGCAGGCTGAACTCTGCAGCCGGATCCGAAGACAGGGCCGGCCGGGGCGCACAGTACTGAGATCTTGAGAGGCTGGACTTAGGCGAGCGATGGCACGGGTTTTTCTGCCGCGAGCCGGAAACTTTTCCTATCTTACGTGCCTTTCGCGTGTGCCCCCTAGCCGGTTTCTGGCCAGCGTGTCAGCCGGGTTGCGGTCTGCAGCTGGATCCGAGAGTAGGCGTCGGGGTCGAGCACACTACTAAGCTATCGTAAGCGAGAATCGGTAGTCAGCAAGCCACAGTTGGACAGAAAGTAAAGGGTGCTGAGACTGATGCGGAAGCGTCACTTAGCTGTTTTTTATGTCGTAGCCGGGGACGCGGTTCGAGTTGTCGAAGCGGGGACGTCCGAGTCCGGAGCCGGAAGGTGCCAACCGGGCAGTGATACGTCTCAACGTATCTTTAATTTCTGATGTTCCATGTTGATATTATACCAATTGTTACATGTTTTATATACACTTCATAGCATTTTTATGCATTTTCTGGGACTAACCTATTAAAAAGATGTCACAGTGCCAGTTCCTGTTTTTCTGCTATTTTTGTATTCCAGAAAAGCTAGTCTGGAAATATTCTCGAAATTGGACGAAACTTGGACAGAACCTCCTATTTTTCCAGCACGTACACGGAGTCCAAAGGAGAGACATAGGGGAGCCACGAGGCAGCCACACCATGGAGCCGTGGGGCCCCCCGCCGCGCCGTGGGTGGTGTGGGCCCACGGGCATCTCCAGCCGCCGCCCTTTCGCCTATTTATTCCTCCCGACGTGAAAACCCTAAATATCCGAGCCATTATCCACGAAAAGTTCCAGAGACGCCGCCGCCGTCAACCCTAGCTCGGGAGGGTTCAGAAGCTCTTCCCGGCAGCCTGCCGGAGAGGGGAATCATCACCGGAGGGCTCTACATCACCATGCCTGCCTCCGGAGTGATGCGTGAGTAGTTCATCCTTGGACAACGGGTCCATAGTAGTAGCTAGATGGTTGTCTCTCCACTTTATGCTATCATGTTTAGATCTTGTGAGCTGCCTATCATGATCAAGATCATCTTATTGTAATGCTACATGTTGTGTTTGCTGGGATCCGATGAATATTGAATACTATGTCAAGTTGGTTATCAATCTATCTTATATGTTATTTATGATCTTGCATGCTTTCCGTTACTAGTAGATGCTTTGGCCAAGTAGATGCTTGTAACTCCAAGAGTGAGTATTTATACTAGATAGTGGGTTCATGCCTCTGGTAATCTGGGAGAGTGACAATAACTTCTAAGATTGTGGATGTGCTGTTGCCACTAGGGATAAAATAACCGATGCTTAGCTTAAGGGTGCACCGTTAGGTCTAATGCATTTGTTTACATTACGCACATTACTTAATGCGATTATCTGTTGCTTGCAACTTAATACCAACGGGGAACTCGGATGACAACCTGGAGGTGGATTATTAGTCATAGACGCTCTTGGATAACGGTATATGTATTTTGTCGTCATGCCCACAGGAATATCATAGTAATCATCATGTCATATATATGTATTGTCGTGCGCTCAATATTTTGTCAATTGCCCAGCTGTAATTTGTTCACCCAGCATGTTAGTTATCTTTTATGGAGAGACACCTCTAGTGAACTGTGGACCCCGATCCATTCTTTTACACTGATAATACAACCAACTGCAAACATTGTTCCTTTTCATTCTCTGCAATTTACTACTGTTTTCCACACCATACGTTTAATCCTTTGTTTTCAGCAAGCCGGTGAGATTGACAACCTCACTGTTTCGTTGGGGCAAATTAGTTTGATTGTGTTGTGTGCAGATTCCACGTTGGTGATCGAGTAAACGGCGCCACCAACAACGTTCAGAAGTGATTTCTTGCTCCTATTGGTAGATAAAACCTTGGTTTCATACTGAGGGAAACTGCTGCTACACTGCTTCATACCTTCCTCTTGGGGTCTCCCAACGAACGTGCTATCCATATCATCAGGCAGCAGTCGGCTAAGCGGAGCTCGAGGAAGTAGAGCCGACAGCGGTCGGCCGGCGAAAGTCTCCATTGTTGGCGCGGGTGAGGAAGGGGTGTTTCAGCCGGCTTGGCTCCAGCCGGCCAGACAACCAAACGGAGGCAGCAGGATGGGCCCCCAACCAGCCAGGCATCCAAACGGGACGCAGCCGACCAGGACGCAGCCGGGCAGGGAACCAAACATGCAGGAAGATCTGGATCGGATCCAGCCGGTCCGTTTCTTTTTCCTTTTCACTTTTTTTCTTTCTTTTCTTCTCTTTCTCTTCTTTCTTTTTTCTCTCTCGCAGGAGACAGCCAGGGCCAGCGGTGCCAGCTAGTCGTGGAGCAGCCAGCGGGCGGGGGCAGCCAGTCGAGGCCGAGGAGAGGCGGGGCCGGCGAGGCGGAGGCGGCCGGGGCGGGGCCTACCGGGCACGGCCGAGGCGGAGGCGGCCCAGGCGGAGCCTGCCGGGCACGGCCGAGGCGGAGCCGGCGGGGGCTGGGCCAGGCCGAGGTGGGGAGACGCGGGCGGAGGAGCTCGGAGCCGAAGCGCAGCCGGAGCCGGCAACGGCGAGGGTAGCCGGATGCGGCCGTGGAGGCGCGCAGGCGGCCGTGGGGGACGGGCGCACGCGGGCGCGAGCGTCGACGGGGAGCATCGGCGAGGAGGTGCTCGGGCAGAGGAGCTGGGGCAGGTGAGACGCAGGCGCCGACGGCGCAAGGGAACTCGGGGAGAAATGGCCACGCGGGCGAGGATGGTGCAGAGGGGCTCGGGCCCGGGCGTGAGGGGCGCAGACGGAGGAGGCCGCCGCGGGCGCACGGGGGAGCTCTCGGGGAGGAGCAAGGCACAGAGGAGCACGGAGAGGGGCTCGGGCGATGCCGAGCCTCCGGGCTTCTCCGCTGGGTGCGCAGGGCTGCATGGAGGAGATTGGCAGCGCAGAGCAGCACGTCGGTGGAGCAGGGCTGCTCGGGCGCCGCAGGGATGAGGATGCATGAGCGCGGCCTAGCCTCCAGGCTTCTTCGGTAGGTGACGCCGAGCCTCCGGGCTTCTCCGGGAGGCGACGCCGACGCGAGCGTGGACGTCGAGCCTCCGGGCGTCTCTGGCGCAGGAGGATGGCGATGGCGAGACGGCGGCGACGATGATGGCGATGAGTGGTCCCGCCGGAACGGAACTCCGGTCACCGCTTAGCCCCACAGTGGACGCCAAATGACGAGGTATCTTCTCGGCATATGCCATGGGGTGGCTTACTTGAGGGGCAACTACGGCGCGAGCGATGGTGTTCCGGCGGGATTGTGGGCGAGCACGGCAAACACAGGGACGTACCCAGGTTCAGGGCCCTCGTGAGGAGGTAAAACCCCTACATCCTGCATCTAGTCTGTATATCTGGTGGCGTATATCGTGTTACATGGTCGCTCCTCGAGCTGTATGTGCCGCCGGCCAGAGAGAGTTTGGGCAGCCGGCCACGGGCTGGTACGTGAGTGTGGTGAGCTGAGTGTGAGGCTTGGCCTCCTGTGCGTGAGTGAAAGTATGACAGGGAGTGAGAGATCGATCTTTTTCTAGCTCCTCCCTGGTGCACCTTATATAGGTGGTGCCCAGGAGACAAGGGGCGGCCCACCGGCCAAACTACTACTATCCGGGGGACAAGGGGACAAGGTGACAAGGGACAAGGGTAGCCCGCTTGCACAGTGGCGCACTATACTGCATAGTGTTTTTCCTTCTTGCCATTCACCAATAGTGACGGGTGCGGGTGTCTTGTCTGTCTGCGTGTGTCCGATGGGATGCTGTGGTCGACTTCGTGCAGCAGGTGCGCAACCGGACGGAGGGCGGTCAGCCGGACTCGGGCCGCGAGCCGGAGTCGGGTGGGCGATGGAGGTTGGGTAGCCGGAGCCGGGCCGCCAGCCGGGGTCGGGCAGCCGGACTGCTTCTTCTGCTTTCTTGTCGAGTTGTGGACTTGGGTAACCCAGGGGTCATCCCCACGTCACTAGGCGAAAGGACACATATTATGGTTACATAGTGCAGATATGAGAACTTGACTATGTACCTTCTTTTAAGGTCCCTTTGTTCTGCTGCAAATGGTTCAACCTGAAAAGCGGGGTACAGGTAGACCCGCAGTACGGAATGACTACAGTAGATCTCAAGAATCTTGCGTACGACACCGAACCATTCGCGCTAGCCAATGATGTGGCTGAGGTTTTCTATGTGAAGGAAATGTCTACCAAACCAAAAAAAGAAAAGATAAGCAAGCGAATACATCAGCCGATGAGCCAAAACGCCACATAGTTCATTCAGGGAAAAGAAACATCGTGGGAGTGCAGGACAAGATAGACATGTCAGAGGATTACAATAAGTTTCATAAAATTCCACCCTTCAAAGTGAACATTGACCCAAGCATCAAGTTAAATGATGAAGATTGTCCATGGTTACGGCGCAATCAGAAGAAAGGGACACACACAAAGAAAAAGTGAACACTAGATAGGGATGTTGTTGGTGATGTGTAATAATGTATTAAACCTTTTATGTAACTGTGTTCTGAAAACTCATAAGAAAACTCTAAACATTGATTTTTGGTTCTAAAAACTCCAACGGCTTACAAGCGCTCGAAAAAGTTGGAACAAAACACACGGTTTCCCATGCATACAGCCCGACGGTGGCTCCTGAGTGCCCGCATATCAAATGCACCGTCGGATGTATGCAGGGAATCCGAATGATTTATATTCGGTCGATGAAGTGAAGGATTTTGTAGATAGAACAAAACACACGGTTTTCCCTGCATACAGCCCAACGGTGGCTCGTGAGTGCCCGCATATCAAATGCACCATTGGACGTATGAAGGGAATCCGAATGCTTTGTATACCAAAATGAACTACAATGAGTACACACTGAGTGCCGAACATGTCCGAGAGGGGGCCATATATAGGGTCATGTGGCTCACGAACTGGTCGTGATAGTGCTGATCCAACAGCTCACAAGCCCTCAAAAGAAAGACACCCCTGATCCAACGGCTCAGAAGTGCTTGAAAGAAACACACGATCTGTGTGCTTCTTTAGTCCCGGTTGGTGTTACCAACCGGGACTAAAGGCGGGCTTTACGGTCACGACTTGTGTCAGTCACGTGTCCTCCCCCAGCGCTGCCCTGGAGATCTATATGTAGTATTGTCACCGACGAGGTAAATCCTAAGCCACGAACGCATCGTATCCACGAGATGCATCCGACACGCCCGCCGCAGCGTCTTCTGGATGAGGTCGAGCGTGCTCGGCAGAGCGCGCTTGGGCGCTACCGCGGGAGCCTATCCCGCCGTATGCCCACGAGCCCGGCATGGAGAGGAATGCCCGGAGGAGGTGTGGAGGGCGTACGAGCGTGCGTGGTCCGACGTCCACGACCCCGACGAGGATGCGTATGCCGCAGGGGTGGCATGGGGATCCGTGGCCGCATACGGCGACTTGGACTCATCTCCACCAGGTGCCGCCACACCTCCACTAGGTTCCGCCGCACCTCCTGGCGAGCAGGAGGAGGACGACGACGACTTCGACTGGAGCCACGGAAGCCTCCTTACAATATTAGTTAATGCATTTTTAACTAAATATGGAAAATGGTTAATAGTTTGAATAGTTAGAATAATTATTTTAGAAAACAGAAAATGGTTTTGGATTAGTTATTCAAATTCAAACACTTTTCATGTTGAAATTTTTGTCAGATTCAAAAATATGCAGAAGCTATTCAAATTCATATTTTAACACTTTTCAAATTCACTTTCAAACAATTAGGCCTTCGCGCGCAATTTTTTTTCAAATAAAACTCTTTAGTCCCGGTTGGAGCCTCCAACCGGGACTAGAGGTGCATTTGCGCGCGGTTGGAGCCACCAACCGAAAACACCTCTAGTCCTGGTTGGAGCCACGAACCGGGACTAGAGGTACCCCTCTAGTCCCGGTTCGTGGCTCCAACTGGGACTAGAGGTATCCGGGTATAAATACCCACAACCTTATCCCGGTTCAAGCCACGAACCGGGAACCACGAAGGAGGAGCCGCCGCCGCGACGTACTGCGCCGTCAGGCTGCCCAAATCTTCTGCCGCGCCGCCACGCTCCCCTTGCCTCTGACGCCGGCCGCCGTGCTCCCTCGCCCTCCGCCGCCGCCGCGCACTCCCCTCGCTCCTCTCCGCCGATGCCGTCGCTGCGCTCAACTCTGCCTCATGCTGGCGCCGCCTTGCTCCTCTCCGCCTCGCGCTCGCCGTCGCCATCGTAGAGGTAATTGTGGTTTTTTTTCATATCGTTTTTTTCCATAGGTTAATTAGCTAGGTTAGTTTAATTAGCTAGGTTAGTTTAGGTGTTAGCTAGGTAATTTTGTTCGTGGTTTAATTTAGGTGTTAGTGGTACAAGTTTAGGTGTTAGTAGAAAAAATTCATAGTGTTAGTAGTTAGTGGTACAAGTTTAGGTGTTAGTAGTTAGTGGTACAAGTTTAGGTGTTAGTAGAAAAAATTCATAGTGTTGGTAGTTAGTGGTACAGGTTTAGGTGTTAGTGGTACAAGTTTAGGTGTTAGTAGAAAAAATTAATAGTGTTAGAAATGCTCCAAAGTTGGTACTTTTTAACAGAAATGAAGATGTGATTTTTTTACTTGTGTTTTCTTATTACTTGTGTAAATATTGCTAACTGTAAATATTTTGCTAAGTGTAAACATTTTGCTTAGGTGTTAGTGTATACATTTTGCTTACAAAATTGTGTTTTTAGTTTATTTGTTCTCGGCGACGATGTCCCTGTTGGACCGGAGGGGCGATGTCCGGGACTGGGCTCCGCCGGGCTGGCACTGGGAGGTGCTACCTTCCGGGACGCGTAGCTTGGTGAGGAATCCGGGTGACGTCGTCGACCCGGATCTTCTTTGGTGGCAGTCGCGTGGGCCACGCTCAGTGCAGAGGGAGCCGACCCCCGAGGAGGTGGTACGTCGCCGTATCAGGGAGGAGGACGAGAACGTCCGTCGCTACATGTATTTGTTGGATAGGCAGTATAACAATACCTGGTCGTTTCTTCAGAGGGTTCCTCCTCACGTGAGCTATGACCCTGTGAGGGTTCCTTATCTTTGGATGCGCAGCGCCCGCGGCTCAGCACCCCGCGGCTCAGGACCCGGTCGAAGTTAATTTGAGAGGTTAATGCATGGGAGAGGAGATGTATTAGTGATATTATTCGTGATGTATTAGGGTTAAATAAAAATGGACCCGAGCTGTGTAACTGGATTAAATAAAGATGTATTAGTGATACTTTTGCATATTTGATCAATGCTGCTTTTGCAAAGTGAGGAAAATAATGTTCCCTACTTTGAATTATTCTGCTAATGCTAACATTGTTTTATCTTTCTTTTGTATTAGTTAAGCAATGGATAACTTCAACAATAGAGACAGGGAAGAGGACATTTTCGCCATAATGCGGCAACCCGCGGGTGGAGCTGAAGACAGTGGAGCAGAAGATGGCTCACAGTTTTTGAACCAGTCCGGTCCGGGAATGGAGCTGGAACGACGCGACGAAGCGCAAACGAGCACCGAGTGCGATGACGACTCGCAAATTGGTGGACCCCAGCAGTCTGGCGAGGTATATTAAGCCTCTGTTGATCAGATGCAATAATTGATTTGTATATATGTATTAACAAATGTTTCTTAATTTTAGACCTCCGCATCGACCCAATCTAGTAAACGAGGCCATGCCAAAGGGATGGCCGCAATGCGCATCTCCGAATTGAGCTCGTCTCTCCAGAGGGCAAACCGTTGGAACCCAAGGCGAACGCAAATAAGTTTGTGCATCAATGCGAGTTATTGTTAGGGACAACGTCCCGATCAGCGTTCGGGAATGGAATAAGCCAGCAAAGGTAGAGGGAGTTAGTTATGTCGACGACAGAACCAAAGGTGTGCTTTGGGACAAGCTCATTGCACATTTCACCCTACCGGTCTTGGATTCAGAGGCAAGGACAAAAGCCATGACGGACAAAGTCAAGCATTTCGCTCTTAAGAAGATGGCTGAACAATTCAATAAGTACAAGAACAGATTATACCGTGCGTGGGTGCAGATAAGAAAGCTCCAGATTTCACTGGCACACTAGAGAGGCAGCGGGCTCACTGGGACTCATTTCTGGAGTACAAGAATTCGAACTAGCTAAGCAAAGGTCGAAAAAGAATAAGGATAATGCAGCGAAAAAGAAATATCACCATAAGATGGGGGCAGGTGGCTACAGAAGTGCCGAGCCTAAGTGGGATCAAGTTGAGGCCGACATGCGCGGAAAAGGGATCACTCCAGCTACAGAGGCGTGGCCCCATAGGGTAAGAAATTGGGTACTTGGGCATGGGGCGGAGTATGACATGGAAACAGGGGAGTTAATAGTTGATGAAAGAAAAAATTATATACCCCAGAAAGCAATTGTTGAAGTAATCGCCGAGGTTCAAGAGGGAAAGTTTATTCCCGACAGAGAGAACGACGAGTGTCAAAGGCCCTCGGGAACAAAGAAAAAGGGGGACGAACACGAGGCTATGGACCTAGTGTGTCGTGGGAGAGTGGGTTTCCCGAGGACCGTGATTCTTACAGAAGCCGAGCGAGAGCAAAGAGGAGGAAGGAGCAGGATGAATCAGACCGGTTGAAGAACCTAGAAAGAAAGAACGACGAGTTAGTTGCTCTCTTTGCGGAACAACAGAAGCAAATAGATGAAATGCGCGGGCAAAGGCCAACTCATCAGCTGCAGCAAGATAGTCAAGGCGGCCCATCTCAGCGGAGAAGCAGCGTGGCTTCCACGGGGGTCGGTGCTGATGAGGCACCGACGGATCGCTACCCCGTGGATTATATCACGGAGAAGACAAGTTGTGAGCTACATGTGGCAGTGAGGAACTTATCCGTGAAGGCGGCGGACGGCTATGCTTTAACTTGTGAATCTACAACATTGTGGCTTGGCAATGAGATTCTAGATGGCTATGGTCGTGTCGGCGTGGATCAAATTTTACCAGGATATGAATCACTGGACCTTGACATCCCTGGAGCTGATGATGAGAGACACTAGGAGACGTCGGGGGTGGTATCATTCTAAATACATCGTGTTTCCAGGCTGGGCGCCAAGGCCACCATCGTCTCCTCCGAGTCGCGATTCACCACCTCCAAGTCCACATAATGATGAGAGGGACGACCACCACAACACGAGTCCATCTCGATCTCCGCCGCTGCAGCAGCCGACTCCGCCGCCGCATCAGTCGACTTCTGAGACGACTCCGCCCACTAAGGCTCAGGGCCAAAAGGGGAAGCGCGCCGCTTCGTCGATGGGTTACCAGCGACGACCCCGACATGAGCCCCTCCCAAAAGTACCGCCGGCTCCTCCCGTCAGAGCTTACGACGGACGGTAGAGGAAAATGCCGCGATCGTGGCTGCCGAAGTGAAAAGACAGCTTGCACCGAGAGAGCCCGAGCCAAAGCAAATATTTGCTCCATCGCAAATAAAGTGGGCTAAGGACTTTCTTGAGCATCCATCGCAAACTGAGATAAATAGGCCAGATGACTATTTACGATGTATGAGGAGAACTAGCTCCCACACGATGGGAAGTAGTAGTGCCAGCGGGAAAAGAGACGTTGCCCAGCTCGGAGAACAGGCAAAACAGTCGATCTCCCCGCTCAAGGTACCCACTGATCAGGGCTCCGCGGCGGTTCCTTTATCCTACAAGGGCAATTTGCTGCAGAAGCTGGTATTTCTCTTTCTCAACTGGAAAGCGAAGATATCCCCATTTCGGATGTAGAAGTATGGAAATGGGAATACGGGAAGGATCTGCTGCCACCTGATCAGATGAAGCTTCTACCAACACAAATGCGAAAACTGCATGACTGGTACTTGAAAGTCACAAAGGAGAGCGAAAAATGATCCTTGTGAAAGTTACAAATGAGCATTACATAGGTGAAGACCAGGTACAAATTTATCTTAAAGAACTCTCTTTTCTATACAAGCTTGACGCCCTCGACTTGAGTCTCGTCAGTACCTATTGTCTGTAAGTGATTCAATTCATTTATTTCTAAAATAAAGTCTCTAGCTCCCTGCCATCGGTCATTGCCTTCACTAATTATGCTCACTACGCTATTATGCAGAATGAAGAGTGATGAATGTGACACAAAAAGAATCTTTGACATTGGGTTCATTGACCCAAAACGAGTTAATGAAGTCGTGCTACGGGACTACAAAAGGAAACGGAGGCCAACTTGCTAAGGTTCATACAGAGGCAACATTATAAAAAGAAGATACTGTTTCCTTACAACTTCGGGTAAGAGTGTTACTGTCTTGTACAAATTAATTTTTGCTTACTCAATGTTAAGTGTAACTGATGAGTTACTGACGTATATAAACATGCGCAGCTTCCATTACATTCTGCTAATCATTGAAGTTGAATCTGCAAGAGTTGAAATCTACGACTCATTGGCGTATCCCGAAGAGAAGTACCAAAGCATTCTAGATACGCTCGAAAGGTAATTTCAATCATTATCACACTATATCGGTCTCTTTTGTTCATTTCCTGAGATATCAAGTAACTAATAACTCATTTATTCATTTTTTTGCCGGGCAGGGTTTGGACAATTTTCAGAAAGAGGACACATGGTGAATTTAAAGAGAAGCTTAGTTTTCATCATCCCAAGGTAAGTAGTACGAGCTAGCTAGGTTCGCGCATCTCTTTAATTCTAATTTCAATACCATATTATACCATGCTTGATTATTATTTGATTGAATTTATTCTCGTAAAGTACATCGAGAGGCAGCCACCGGGGACCAATTTGTGTGGATACTTCGTTTGCGAGTGGATTCGTCGGGAGGTCAGTGAGCGGAACGCATCGACAAGTATAGAAGTACGTGAACAAATATATTCACAATTTTATTTTATTACCATCAATTGTGTTGAGTGTCATTCATAATTTTTGTTACGATGATTGATATTCATATTGATCTCCTTCTTTTATAGTTGGATAGTATGCGGAGGAATCTGCCACTAAATGAGCGCTTTCTTCCAATTCAAGAGAAAATTGCGGGATTTTTGATGGACCATTGATGCATGTAAAATGCATACATGTACTTTGCATTATTTTACTTATATTCCAGTCATATTTGCATCATATAAGGGTTATATCACTGTTTTATAATGATTTTGGGAATATTTGGTATGTTTCCTATTTTTTATGGAATTAACCCTGCGTAGGTAGAAAACCCTATTTCTATATTTTAATGTTTCAGGGACCCAAACGACGTCCAAATGACCTGGAAATTTACGAGCATCAGTTTTTGGAAGGAACAAAGTGTGGGAGTGAAGGAAGCAAACAAGCGGAGGCCCGAGGGCCAAAATAGGTGGGCCCATGCGGCCCATGTACCTGGCCGCGTGGGATCCCTCCTTTTGGGCCTCGAAGCTCCGCTGCCGTCGATCTTTCCTCCACCGACTCCGTTTTGACCTAAAAACGCCGATAAAAGTAGTCCCCCGACGTTCTCTGGAAGGGGCACCGCAGAAACACATTAACACCGAAACAGAGACCTGGAGTTGCAGATTGGAGGGGGAAAACTCCGGTGGGGCGCTGCCGGCGTGGTCTCCATCTTCTCCAACGACTTCTCCACCGTATCCATGATGAAGAGGGAGTAGTCCACCTCTGGACTATGGGTTTGTGGAAGTAACTTATGTATCTCTCTCTATTGAGCTTCACTAATTAGTACCGTATGAGCTGCTGAATATGATTACGGTCATCTATGTAATACCTTTGTGGTGGATCTTTTTATGAGTTAATATATGTTTGAGATTGCAATGGTTTTATTTCAGTTATGAAAGTAGATGCATATTATGTACCCCGTTCTTATTTACTTGTCATGATCAAGCATGTTTATGAGAGCGTGTGAGGGGGAACATGTGTATTAGTTGGAGTAACGGGGGTGGCTAGTGCAGTGAACGTGAGAGAAAGTTCTGCGATCCACTTGGGTGTTTTACCTTACTTTGTTGCCTCACTAGGGATAAAAAGAAATACCGTGCTACCGGAGATGTGGGTATGACCATTGCCACTTCCTCCATGACTAGATCTAGCATGTTCTTATTTTAACTTTATGTCATGATACTTATTGCTATACTCTGAGTTATCTTAATTACTGAGGTGTTATGATTTAGTTCGCATCTTGGTGGAGTATAAGAGAGACTAATAACCAAAAGGTCTCTATGTTAGGACGTGATGCCCATATAATTATAACTTGTCATTAAACTATTGTGTTGCAATCTCATATATCAACTCTAGTGTTCCATTGTCTACCACTTTATTAAAGAGAGAGTGCATTTGTGAAACCATGAACTCCGGTCCATTTTTAATCATAAGAAACACCTTTCCAACAACTTTTACCACTTCTCCATTTTCTGCCATTTAAAAATCCGAAAATACAAAAACACTTTTACATCTTGCATTCATCATATAAAACCCAAAAATATCATTTATCATTGCTACCACCATCCTTGCATATTTATTTACCACCATTGCATATTTATTTCTTGTTTGCATTGCATATTATCTTGATATCATTCTCACACCTTGTGCTTGACAACCACTAGGTGAGGTTGAGGACCAAAACATTTACTTTGTTTTGTAGGTAATCAAAAGAAGGATAGGAAAGATAAATCCTCACTACTAATTCCCCGAGAGTTCGATATTAAACCCTCGATTCACCCCTCGTGGGGAAAACACGTCTTCCACATACTACACACTCTGCACTTGGAGTCTCAACCTAACCCATTTACTTTTGACGCCGGTAACTACGTCAAGGGACATCAAGAGTGCTTTCTGGCGCCGTTGCAGGGGAAGATACGAAGCTTCTTGTAGAATATTTTTCCCGTCAACTACACGCCATCAACCATGTCATAAACCCAAAGGGAAAATACAATGGCTCCGAATAGACGGGCTCTAGTCCCGGTTATGATCTTCATGTAATTGAATAGACGAGCTCTAGTCCCGGTTATGATCTCCATGTAATCGAATAGACGGGCTCTAGTCCCGGTTATGATCTCCATGTAATCGAATAGACGTGAAACGATATTTCTTTTCTGAACATTTTGATCTGCTATATGTAGTTTTCTGATTTAAAATTAATTAACCATATATTTTGCAACATTTAAATAATAAATAAGGCGGGAATACAAAAAAGCCAGAGGCTGCCACGTGGGAGATCTTTTGTCCCAGGTCGTATTACAAACCGGGACAAAAGGTCCTCGACCACGCGCGTAGGCCAGCGGCCACGTGGGAGATCTTTTGTCCCGGGTCGTATTACGAACCGGGACAAAAGGTCCTCGACCACGCGCGCAGGCCAGCGGTCATGTGGGAGATCTTTTGTCCCGGGTCGTAACTGAGCCGGGACTAGAGTGGGGAGCCTCTAGTCCCGATTCTGGTGTCCCGGGTGCCAAGCCGGGACTAGAGGGCCTCACGACCAGGGACAAAACGCCCTGTGTCCACTAGTGGAACCTTCGGTTTAAGGATATGGCATATATATTGTACTTGAGACTAACAAATGACAACATGTCGTTGTGTCTCAAGCTGGGTCTGTTTGTCTCGATGAACACTTTCACTAAAATCGATACTACCGTATACTATGCAAATGACTTGTGAAACATAGCCATCAGCCGAGTCATATACTAATCAAGGATATGTGTCCTCATAACCTTATTGATTAGCGACAATTAGAACAACTACCATACAGTATATAGTCCCAAACAGAATATTCATGATAGATACCATCGATGGTATTAAAGTATAATTTAAATAACTTATAAATACATTGAGAAATATTATCACACATGATTGTCTCTCAGTCATATTTCTAACATCAATATTCAACATTATATCGAGCCTCTCGCTTCCGTGCCGCACCCAGGCGGCACCGGGGCGTCACCCGCGCGCCGCCACCAAGCTCTCCCCTCCGCGCCACCCCCGCCGCTGCTACCGCCGGCCTCCAGGCCGCGGCGGCGGCGCCGCTCTCCGCTGCCACACAACTGGCACTGGGGGTGGCTTCCTCTTCCTCGACGCGGGCGAACGCCGGGCCTAACTGGGACGGCGATGGTGGGTCGCCAGCACAGGCACGGCGGAGCGGCGGCTCCGGGGATGCAGGTCTCCTGCGGATGGGGCGAGCCGAACTGGTCTCGAGGGTGGCGGTTCTGCGGCGCGGGCGCGATGGGCCCGTGCGGGCCGGATCTGGGCGCTCATGGGCCCGCCGGCGGGGTGCTCGCCAGGGGGCGGTGCGGCGGCCGGGGCTCCTCCCTAGTCGGCGGCGAGCTATGGCTCGGTGGTGGCGAGTGGTGATGGAGCAGTTGGAGCTGGGGGCGGTAGCCGGAGCTGGACGGCTGCGTGCGGAAGCTGGGGCGGCGGCCTCGGGTCGGTATGGTGGCTGTCGTCGTCATTGTGGGGCGGGGCAGCGAGCGTGCGGTGGCTGCTGAAGGCCAGCCTGAAGCCGTGGTGACCGGGTTCCTTGTGCCCGGGGAGCGCGACGTCGACGACGTAGCATGGGGTGCTGCCGAGGAGTAGTTGCTGGTGTGCTTGGTGGACGCCGATGTCGGCTCGCTGTTGGACACAGTTCGGTGTGTGGTGGTCGACCCGCTGTCGGTGGTGGTCGGGTTCGATGGAAGCGGTGGCGATAATGGTGTTGTTTTGCCCCGGATGAAAGCCTAGCATTGATCTCGGTCAGTGCCGGCGGCGTCGGCGTCTTCGGACGTCGTTCCCCTCCTTGGAGGCGTCGTTGTGGAGCGCAAACCACCTTTTGTCACCCCAATTCCCCGAGTTTCTCTGGGTGAAAACCTTGCATTGTCGTTGACAACGCGGGCGACGACGGCGTTCTCGTCGTTTTCCCCCTTGGGGGCGTCGTCTTGGAGTCTCGGTACCCGTACCTTGTGTTGCCATGCTAGCTTGTCCCATCGGCGGGTGCGTGGACGTGGAGGCGGCGGCTTCGAGAGGGTTCTTGCATGTCGGGGCGGCGGCCGCGAAATTGCTGTGCGGCGGTGACCCAATGTGGTGGGGTTATGGCTCGGCAGAGTGTGAGTGGCG
Organism: Poa pratensis; assembly: GCA_947311845.1. NCBI lineage: Eukaryota > Viridiplantae > Streptophyta > Magnoliopsida > Poales > Poaceae > Poa > Poa pratensis. The sequence goes on from CAMZMU010000108.1 coordinate 14,070,139, forward strand.
GCTTCGTGCCACAAGGGTGGCGAGGTTGTCGGCTCGGTCGATGCGTCCCAGCGAGGGGCGATCTCCAGTACGTCGAGGCAGCGGCCTCGGATGTGGTGTGGCGGCCGTGGTCTGCGGGTAGTTGCCCTGTGCAGTTCGGACTGCGGGTGGCAAGGTCGTGCGGCGTTGCAGCTCGAGCGTGAGTGGTGGCATGTCGGGGCGGCGGCTCCGAGTTTTCTGCATCATCGAGGGCGTTCGCCTTGTGTTGTGTGGGCGACAAGGTAGCTCTTGGTGATGTTCGTCGTCGAGGCTCCCTGGTGGTGGCCGCTTTCATCTACGATGGAGTGTCCCGCATCTGCTCCTCCCATAGCAGCTGCGGATTCTTCTCTCCGGCAAGGGTGGAGTACTGGCCGGCTGGCCACGGAGTGGGTGTTGTGTGGACTTTGCCCTGTGGTGTTCGTTGTATGGTTTTCGCCCGGTTTCTTCCACAAATAAACCGGGCACCTTCTGCTTAATTAATCAATAAGGCAAAGTTTTTGACTTCATTTAAAAAAAACATCAATATTCAAGCGAGTGGTGATGTCATCTGATCGAGAAATTAAGCCAGTTCTCCCAAAATGAGCGAAAGAACATTACAAATATGCCACTTCTCCCCTCCCGACCCTTCTCCCCTCCCGCGACCCGCGCCGCCCCCGCGGCGGCCGGGCCACGCCTCCTTCCCTTGCTCCTCGCCCCCTCCCTCTACTCCTCCCTCCCGCCATCGCCGGTGTCTGTGTCGGCCCTTGGCCGGGCGGGCGCCGGTGGTGGTAGAACGACGGCCTTTCCCCTCCTTGGTGGTGGGCGGCGCGGGGCAACACGGCTCCAGGAGGTGCAGCTCGGCGGCGGCTGGTCCGGCACAGCGGCGAGGACTCCCACGTGCAGCACGGGTGGCAGTTGGGGTGGCGGCGCTGCCATTGGTGGCGGTGGTGGAGCTCAGCCCTGCGGGCCCAGATCTGGGTCATGGCGGGATCGGCTGTGATGCCTCCGGCTGGCTGATGAACTGCTCGTGACGGGGGGATGGCAGCAATGACGTCGCGCCTGCTGCAACGTGGCAGTGGGAGCTTTACGGGCCTCTCGGGGTCCGGCCGAGCCGATGGGGCCGATCTTGAGGGCCGCGGCGGTGACGGCCTACGTGCAGCAGCATGGCGGCGAGGACTTTATGAGCTCCTCGGGGCTCGGCCGGGCCTGCTTGGCCTGGTGTGTTCTTGCTGCTGTGTCCGGTCGGCATCCGTCGATGGCGGTGGAGGATGGCCTCCAAGTGGCTGTGCTGCTGCCGCCCTCCGGCTCCAATGGTCTGGTTTGCTCTTGTCCTTGCGTCCGGTCGGCTACCGTCTATGACGGTGGAGGTTGTCCCCTCCCGCGCGGTTGTGATACTGCCGAACCTTGTCGTTGGCTGCTTCGTCTCGGGTCGGCCGACTCTGCAACTTTTGCCATGGTGAGACGACGATGGTGACTTCAAGACCGTGGTGGCGTATGGTGGCGGGTGGCAAGTTTGGTGGAGCGCTACAGTTTCTTCGGGATGTGGTTTTTTGGGGGTCGGGAGAAATCCTTGTCGTTTTGGCAACGACGCAGTGATGCTTGAGAGTGTCACCCTTCCTTCCTGAAGGGCGTCGGATGTACCTCTTTCCCACTCCCTGAGCGTACCGGGGGGAAACCCTAGGACTAGTCCGGGCAGCAGCGTCGTCGTCGCTTTCCTTCTTGGAGGTGTTGTTTGGTACGCGGCGATTCAGAGCGCTAGGATCGTGGTGGGAATGCGCTGGAGAGGACGCAGCGGTTGCGAGTCACTTTCGTTTTCGTTGATCCGCCGATGTTGGAGTTGTTTTCTCTTCTTTTCTCTTTTTTCTTTTCTTTTGGGCTGGATTGTGCTGTTTTGCCCCAGCAGTGGACTCTTTGTTGTATCGGGTGGTTGCTATATTTATATAGCGGGGCGAAAGCCTATTTCTTCATTTGCAGCATCATTGAGCACCGGGGGTAGAAACACATTGTGAGAGGCCAACACACAGACGGGTGTGCTGTGGCAATGTTGAACTCCATCCACGTTGTCGACGTCTTTCAGGACAACAACCCATCAGCAACCAGCACACATGGCGACATTATTGTTTGCTCTGGCATATTTTGCCTCACGGAGCGGCCCCTTTGGCCATGGATAACAGAGGCGCGAGCTCGCCGCCGTTGAGGATCTCCGCAGGTTGCAGTCGAAAGATCTCCTCGTAGAACTTCGGATCCAAGTCGCTCTATCTTCTTCCAGCATCCGCTGCGGCATAGAAGCAAAAGTTCCTCATCTCCAGAAATCCTACCAATCCTAGCTTCCCGCTGACAAGCAGTACGCACCGATCCGCCATCAGACTCTGCGACATTGCCACTGAGCAGAGGAGGCAAATCGAAGTAGATGCAGCGGAAGACTAGGGATTCGGCCTTATGAAAGCTGGCAGATCTTCTCTTCACCATGAACTCCGACCACCGGAGCATCACATCAAGAAGAAGAAGAAGAAGAACATGAGTCCAGGGCTGGCCGGAAAGCCTCAGATCGATATTTCCTTTGCGTACCTTATTAGGAGAGATGCGCGTCTTCGTCAACGTTGCTTGCAGCACCGCCTGCCACCGACGAGCTGCAGCTAGGAGGAAGAAGAGCACGGCGCGGCGGATCTAGCCGCCTAGATCTGTCGACCTACTCTCATACGCCATAGAGGCAGACCAAGCAAAGAGTCTAAAACTACACCTACCACTACTATGTACAAGCCAAGCGACGCATCCATGTCCACGCCGAGCGGCAGCGCCGCCGGAGAGGAGCAAGGAGCGCGCCGGCGAAGCGGCGGAGGAAAAGTTGGAAACGACTCTCAAAACACTGTTTGGAAGCTCAGCCGACCCCCCAGAAGTAGGGCCTTTTTTCCCGAGATTCGGGGCAAATTTCCTTCGAGGGTGTGTGTGCCTTAGATAGAAACGATAAGAGCAGATATTGTACTACTGGTTACCAAATGCTTAACTTGTGTTCTGTAAATCCAGTTTGCGACATTGCATCGCGCTATCATCTTTAGTTTTCTGTGTTGCCTTGTCAATAGCAGAACCTTTACATGAGCAAAAGGACACTAGACCATGACAACTTCACCTCTAGTACAGTCGTAATGGCATACGACAGGACTTGCGATAGTCTACTTCATTCGCAGTTTTTTTTTGATAAGAGGGTGCGGGTCCTTGGCCTCTGCATCAAAAAGATGCACACAATCATCCGCAATTATTCATCAAATCTTATAAGTTACAACATTGATCAAACCGAAGTCAGCCGCTCGGCAACAAAAAGTCGCTACAACTATGATGGGGGTGGCCATGATCAGAGCCGCATGCCTTGACCTCCCACCTACACGCATCATCTACAACCGGAGTACCGGTTCAGCAAACCCTCAACGCGCACCGCATGCGCGCGCTGCAGAAGTCACTTCCGCCGTCTTCCTCGAACCCATCTTCAGGCAAAGATCAACGCCATGACCTTGCAAGGCCAGCCGGCGACGTCGCCATGACGCCAACCAACATATCCGATCTGCGTGTCCTCATCATCATACGTCCAGCGCCGAGACTCCGCTGCGCCGCGCCGCCAAGACTCGCCGTCGACGACGTGTTAGATGCCTCAACACGCCACCTCTCCTTGCCCGTCCCATCCAGCAGGTGCTCCAAAACGATGCCCCCGGGAGGGAGAACGACCCTGAAAGGGCCGTCATCGTCTGATCCGGGAGACCCGGATCTAGGGTTTCCCCCGGAGCAGTTCGAGTTAGGTGACGCGAACTGCAATGACGATGCCTCGATAAGGAAACGACGTCAGAGACGCCGCCATCGTCCGCCATAGCCGAAGCCGGCGCGGTTTTCACCGGCAGTTGCACCACCCGAACCCGCCGCTGGTGGAAACGCACTAGGCCCGTAGGGACCCAGGCGCCAACAGCGGAGCGCCGCCGCCCCTCGCTGCCCCTTCTCGCACCTTCGACCGGAATCGAAGATGGATCTCGGTTGGATCGAGATCCACAGCCGCCGCCGCCATCCATCACCGGAGCCGGCCTGGAGGGACTCCGCCCTGAACGCCGACGCACATGGAGGCTGCCGCCGCCGCCGCACCTCCAGGGGCGCCGCCCTGAAGAACCGCCCGCGATTTCCCGTAGAAGCCGCCCCAGCCGCCACCACGCGTCTCCGCTGCAACCACCCCCCGAGCGCCATTGGACGCCGGGGCCCGCCGCCACCGTGGCCGGCGCCGACGGCAGCGGCGGAAGGGAGATCGCCGGCTTGGACCCTTCTGGCGGCGCTAGGGTTATCGCCCCTTCGGTCGCCCTGGGGAGCAACTCGGAGGGGTAGTTCCCGGCTACTCTAGTTGACTTCATTCGCAGTTAGAGGACGTTCTTCCGTGTCGAAAGCAGGGAGCCGGCCTAGTCAACTCCAAAGCCGTCTCTGGCACGCAACCGGTGAGTGAATCAAGGGGTGCCTGGAAGGAGAAACGAGTTCAGACAAGTGCAAAAGGTAGTGACTCTACTTAGGAATTAGGATCAATCGACATCTAAAGGAAAATACGAAGAGTGCCGTAAGATAAGGCGAAAGAGACGCTGGTGCTGAACAGCTGAGCTGGCCAGTTCGTCGTTGCCGAACGGAGAGACGTGAAGCTGCCAACTGCGTACTGCGATTCTCAGTTTCGTAGATTTGAGCTTCAGTTGTTTTAATTTTTTTTAGGGGATGATTTGTGCTTCAATTGGGAGAAGCACAAGCAAACCCCAAAATGTTGGGTCGACGGCCCAAAAGGATAGTACACCGCTAAGAAGCTTTTGATCGTAAGAGGCTTTCTTCGCGTCCGGTATGAGGGACGTCCACAGCCTAGTAAGTAGCCCACAAGGAGGGTGGGCCGAGTGCCATCATCGGCGTGCTGTGGGCCTCACCGAAGGGAGGGGAGGAATTTAAGCGGCGCCACAAGAAGGGACCGCCGCGGTCGGCGCGGCACTGCACTGCTCCGGCGGACCACCGACGTACTACAGTGTCGGCTATGGCATAGCGATGCTTCACCCAGACGCACAACAGATGCATTTTTTTCTTCTTTCACATCTGGCCAATCACACAAGTTATATGGTGGCGTCCCATATGCGTCAGGAGCAAGCACCCTACCTGGCGCCGCCACCGATCTGGACGAGGGGAGATGCCAAAACGGGGCAGTCGAAACACACCAGGGATGGACGTGAGACTGTCGGCCTCGTGGAACAGACGGATGGATGGATTACCTGCTGGTCCACCTGGCGTTTGTTACCAAGAACAACTAACAAAACGGTCAACACAGCGCCGGGGATCCGATGCCTGCAGCACATGCCATGCCACAATAATAGCTTCCTCCAGTGTACCCTTCCACACACACGGTTTAACCTAACATCCAAAGTTTCCTCTCTTCTTCACTCTTTATCCACACACAAACGCTCTTGCGCAGTCACAGTAACACAGGCAGTGTCTATCTGCATCATTTCTGCATGGACATTGGGTAAGTCATGGCAAGATGTGAGGTTAGTGCAGGAGACAATGGGGACCTTAAACTTGCATGGTATTACAAGATTGGATTTAATAGAGAGTACAAATGGCATCTATACTTTTCTTTCCTTGGCTTGTCTTGGTAAAACATGGAAGTAAAAAATTTACAGTCATCCTTCCAAGAATCGGAAGATAATGTTTTGTGTTCTGAAGGAACAATGATGTACGCGCGGGATAAATGGAAAAAGAATGAAATGAGTCGGTAATCAACAAATGGGGTGTGGAAAATGGCGAGACCGTCTTGGATGGAAAAAGGTCAGTGGTCGGGTGGAAGCTGCTGCTCTCTTCTGAATCGTCTTCTTCTTACGTGCTTTGCGCTCGTCGAGATTATCTCCACTGGCTTTGCTCCGGGTCTAGCCCATGGCTTGCTCGAGGGGAGCACGAGGAAACATCGGAATATCATGTGTTGTCAGCATCGTCGCCTAAACCCCGTAGTGCCTCACCGAGTACTCCAGCAGCTGCTGTGTGGGGCAGATCATCTCCTTCACTCTTACAGCATTTTTGTACATTTTGAATGTTGGAACTGTCCTCACGTTTTCCGAGCGTGCAACGGCAGGGCTCTCGTTTACATCCACCTAAGTGAAAGAAGAGAATAGCATGTCAAGAATAGGCCACAAAGCTAGGAAGATGAACCATTTAACTCGCAACTAGTTACCTTGAGGAAATTAACAGATGGGTATTTGTTGCACAGTGCATTCACAAACGGGGAAATTTTGCAGCACTGCTGATTCGAAGGTGTCATGAAATGGACGACTGAAACGCCTGCACATTTTTAACCGCCAAATGAGAGTGCATCAGATAAAGAATAGCCAAAAACTTTCATCATTGCTACTCCATACAAGATAAGAGAGAGCAAGACAGAAGAATGTGACTGAATTATGTACTTCTAACTGCATTAGTACAGATTTCCAGAAAAAAATAGCAAAGTGCAAAATGCCAGTAAAACAGATGCCACGTCAAGAATTGCTTGTGTGGTACTCCCTCCGTTCCTAAATGTAAGATGTTTTAGGTGTTACACATGTTGTCTACATGCATACTAAAATGGATGAACATATACATGTAATGTGTCTAGATACATTTCTGTACATGTGAATGTGGACAAACGCTAAAACATCTTATATTGTGGAACGGAGGGAGTACTAAACAGTAACAAGTACTACCAACTTGTGGTACAACCTCATGCCTATGAGCCTATCAGCAGAAGTCAAGATTGCAGAACTAATGTACTATATACATGTTGCTTATCTACAAGTAAACATCATGAAGTGCAGGCACAAGATACAAGCAGAAGCAGCAAAACATTCCATGATACATAACTGATCAACATGAGATTTGCCCATTCCCATTCTTGAGAATGGGCAACTATAAAAGAGAGCAATAATGTGTGCTTGACATATGTCAGCTGTCGCAAGGTTAACCTAGCAAAATAGATAAACAAACAAAGGAGAGTGGCTTCAATCCATGGTTTGGTTGCACTGCACATAAGTCAACTGCCAGTCCTTTTGTAATAAATTCTTGATATACTCACTACGCGAGCAAAAAAGACAAAAAACATTTACTATTACTGCATTGGTGCCAACAATATGGGCCATCATCTTGGCATTTCGCAAATATTTTCTACAATTCACTATCTGTTTTCAGGGATCTGCTAAATTATTATGTTGACTATCAAATACAAGGCTAAGTTACACGATAATCTTTCTGCTTCTATGCTTGTAAGGATTGGGTATGTGTGTTTCATATTATTTTAGGAAACTTTACTTAAGTAATGTACATAATAGTCCTTCATTATTTTCAGTTATATATGGTTAGTAAGTTTGTAAGAAATTAGCAAATGGTGCAGACAAAAAATACATGAAACAAGGACACGAGCCAATAAAGACAAACCTGGCAAGGAAGTAGCCAACTGGAATTGTTCCATTCCTGTAATTGCTTCCACCTCTCCTCCAAACTTCAAGTTAGATACCTCCTCACCCCGAGATGATTTAAGAGCAACCTGAGCATGGAAATAGGCCTCCGCCACCTCGGTGTCACCGGGGAGTTCCCTTCTGAGAACCTCGTAATCTTTCACAGATTCAGCCCATCGCTCCATCTAACCACCAAATGAGCAACAATGCAATGGTTGAGTTTCTCAAACTCAAAATCAGGAAAGCAGAAATAGGTAGATAATGCGCTACCTTATCATAGGAAGCTGCACGCCTCAGCAGAGCCTTGGTGTAGTTGGGTTGAAACTTCAGGGCTTCATTGCAGTCCTCAACAGACTTGTCCCACTGCCCCAGCTTAAACCTGCAAGCTGCCCTGTTGCAGTGTAGCACTGGATTTACAAGGTGATGTTTGAGCCCTTCGCCATAAGCTACGGAAGCTTCAGCAAATTTTCCAGATTTAAAGAGCTCATTCCCAAGAGATCGTGCTCTTGCAACAGCTTTCACATTGTTGTGCATTGTTATCACTTCAACGTTTCTTGGATCTATTATCCTGGCCTTATCAGCTGAAGAAACAGCATGATCGAACCTGAAAAATGTTCACTAGTGTCAAGTCATGTAAGAGTACCCTTAACAGGCAACTTATGAGTTTAGCTACCACATTGAAGCACATAGAATAAAGTTTTCTTATCCAGCTACACCCACATTCTCTTATCTGTGCAAGTATAATGAGCAATCGCTGAATTACCTTCCGAGTGCGATGTCAACTTGGGCATGTGCGTAGTAGAGGTACGCGTTAGCAAAGAATCCACAGAATTTAGTGTCCGAGTTGCATGAAGATGAATAATCCAACTTGGAAGCACTACAGATGGCCATATCAGCCTCGTCGAGCTGATTGAGCCGGAGAAGAGCTTCTGCTCTTGAGGCAAAGAGCTGCAAGTGGTGGATTACATAAGTATATATTCTTTAATCAAGAAATCCCTTGTGAATAAGAGATTATATGATGGGAAGGATCGAACCAGAGCAGAGGAGTCAGCTCCAGCGGCAATAGCGGCATCGCATTCTCTCAACACACTCTTCCAGTCCCCAACCTTCCATGAATCAAGACATCTTCCGAGGTGCTTTTCCACTGTTTGTAATTTGTGTAACTCTAGGAGGTCAGGCTGCGCGGTTGCCAGGGAAAGGTGCTTTTGAGCATCCTCAATGTGTCCTAACCTGCAATTCGGTGACACCAGATGAATAATTCGCACAGATGAAGAATCCATAATCACTTAATCTAGTACCAGTACATAAATGTAGGTAGTAACTAGTGTTGACCGATTTACTAACTATAGCACATCGTGTGTGTGTTGTTATTACCATTTCTGTTTTCTTCCAAATTCAGCTACTTCTACTTCTCATAGAAGTGGAAGAGCAGATATTTTCATACCAAGGATGGAAATCCAGAGGTACGTAAAGCAGTGTCCATTTCAGATCAATGGGTTTCCATTTGGATGCCAAGCATTCCAAAACAAGGTAAGGAAAACGTGTGCCCACTGTACAAATCGTCTTTCCAATAATGAAACCAGCACACCATGTCCATGTCAGTTTTGTAAGCCCTACTAAAAATAGCAAGTTTGGGTTCATCTAATTAGCTACATTGTGGGGGCAAAGCAACCATATTGGTGTTCAGATCGCTGGAGGAGAAAATAGCTAACGTTAAATGATAAAAGCGAAAGCTTGTTGTCACCGACGGACGGAGGGCCAAGAAAAGAAAAGCATTGCATTCGCAGTAAATCTAAATCCATAGATCCACAAAATTGCTCTTTTTATGGCACACACGACAAGCAATTCATCCATTCACCTTATATGGAGGGATGCGAGGCGTTGGTGCGCGCGTCCGTACGACGGATCGATCCTTACGGCCTCCTCGCACTCCTTGATAGCGTCGCCGAAGCGGCGGAGGCCAGTGAGCGCGGCGGCCCGGTTGGCCCAGCACGCGGCATTGTCGGGGACGAGCGCGAGCGCGCGGTCGTAGAGCCTGAGCGCCTCCTCGAAGTAGCCCTTCTTGTACTGCTCGTTGCCGGCCCTCTTGAGCTCCTCCGGGTCGGCGCTGGACATGGCCCGCCTGACCATGGCGTCCTCCTCGGGGGCGGCGACGCCGCCGCTGCGCGAGCGCATGATGCTCCCGTGGCCGTAGTGGCCCGTGCCGGAGCCGAGCACGTCGTAGCGGATGGCGCGGGGCGGGGCCGGGGGCGGCGGGGTGGAGAAGGAGGGCAGCGGCTTGGCGAGCCGCCCGGTGGGGCAGATGTTGCCCGCGGGCAGCGCGTTGGTGAGCGGCGAGGTGGCGGAGGTGGAGCTGGCGCCGGAGGTGAAGATGAGGGGGCCGGAGCCGGTCCGGCGGTGGCCTGGGCGGGTTCCCCTGGGAGGGCACTCCGAAGGGAGCGGGATCTCCCCCGAGTGGCTTCGCCTGGAGGCGAGGTTTGCGAAGGCGGGGCCACGGGAGACGGAGCCGGAGGAGCCCGAGGAGGAGCTCGGGGTGTGGTGGTTCTGCTTGGAGGAGGAGTGGGGAGCGGGGAGACGGGGGAGAGGCGGCCCGGCGGGAGCGTGTCGGGCTTGTCATTGGAGGAGAGGAGCACAGCGGCGGCGAAGGCGTCGGAGAGCGTGTCCGGCATTGGCGGCGGGTTGGACATGCCGCCGAGCAGCAGGAGCAGGTGGATCTCGGGCGGGCGCTAATGCAGCATGGGACGGCGGCGAGATGGGGATGGGGATCTCGTGAAATGGGGGCGAGGGAAGAAGCAAGGAATGATGAAGGCGAGCGGGCGAGAGGGAGGGAGGCCGAGCTGGGGTGGGAGTGGAGTGGGAGCCCGGGAGGGAGGGTAGATTTGGAGGACGACGGGCCGCAGTAAACACCGGCGCGGCGGGGCGCGGTGGAGTGAAAAATGAAAAAGAGAACCAGCCCAGCGCGCTCTCGTTTCTCCTTTGCTTTTCTTTTCCACGAAAGAGAGAGAGAGTTTTTTTTTTTTGAGTTCCGCCAGCTACAGCCGTGATGACAGCGACGAGGAGGACACGTTGGTCAATGCCTTTTTTGCGCTCATCCCTAATTTCCAACTGCGTCCCTACATGAGGTCACAAGTTTTGCTTATGTGGGACCGGTTAGCACTCATATGTAGACAAGATGTTTTCTCTCCCACTTATTCATACAAATCAAAAAAATGAGGAACTGTAATAAAGTCAATGTAAAATCATGCAACCAAAAAAAATGACAGTATATCTAGTAAGAGAACTTAGCGTGATATCATTGCTTTTCCATGAAAGAGATAGCCGTTGCTTGCGGTTTCAGGCAGGTTACAGCGCGGGTACGATGTCGGGGGAATACCTAATAGGTTGACCCGCGGATCACAAGACCAACGCGTCCTATGATTAGTTCGTGGCCGCACCACTCATGGGTTACATGAAGATGGACCGACTCAAGATCATGACGTACGAAGAGAAAGATCTAAAAGAAAGGAGGAAACCTGACTTGGGAAGCATGAAGGCTAGATTAGACTCCAAGTAGGACTCCGGCTTAACTTACCATACGGAGAGGTTTCCTTATAACCGTGCGAGCCGCCATGTATATAAGGACGGCTCGCGGGATTTAGAACTCTAAACTCTCAGATATCAAGTCATAGGACGACTAGCCGCGATTCGATCCAGCGAATCGCACTCTTCTAACCATAAACACCCATATATATATCAAGCAAGGCAGGAGTAGGTCTTTACCTCGCAATCGAGGGGCCGAACTTGAGTAAAATCGTTTTCCTCGTGCCTCGTGATCTAAGACTCAAAGACGCTTAAGTCGCCTAGTTCCACACCTACGAAGCCATCAAGCTATGACATTTGCTGTGACAACCCCACGACATACGTGACGACAACGAGGACGAGGAGGACCTATTGGTCAAAGCCTTTGCATTCATCCCTGATTTCCAACTGCGTTCGTGACACTAATCGACCAAGGAAAACAAAATCTACTATTCTTATTACTCTCTTTCTTTCTCTCAGATGAAGAAGTAATTGGAAAATAAAACAGCAAGTACAAAAATGAGTAAGGCCCCTTTATGTGTTCGATAAGATGACGTTGAGGTGTATTGTCTTGGTTACACAGGCCACTCCCCTCCATGTATTTGCAAAAATGCCCGTGCCTGGCAGTTTTAGCCGTGGTCCAGCAGCCTCTTTTCGACCCAAGAGTCGATGAGTTTCTCGGTGATTTTATATGTGTTGCTCTCCAAGATCGGCGAACATCCTTCAGATGAACGGAGGGTGTTTTCTTAAAGGATTACTGCGTAAGCATAAAGACGAGCTTTCAAGCGAAGAGACTTTTTCCTTGAAATGATAAAAAAACCTGGTCTAACGTAGAAAAATGGCTTTGAAGTTTACGATTGTTGCTTATCTCAGATCAGCGAGCATCACTCATATCTGTTGAGGCATTTATCCTGCATGATGCTTACCTAAACATAACATATATACATACACCTCTTAAAGGAAATTGACAGAAGTAGTATTGTCGCAGCAGTGGAACATGGGGTTCCCCTGATGCTGCCAAAGTGGGTCCTCCACTGGGGCCCACCAAGAAGATGGACAAGGCAAGGAGTCAAGTACAGCAGATGGGTTAGCCCATCTGCCTCAAGGACACCCGACAAGTTCGACATCAAGTCTCTGCGGCTAAGGACCAGGTGACCTTCCGGGTCACCCCCTCGCCCGGAGAACCAGGCGAGATACTCGCGGGTCCGTGCGCCCGGCAGGAGGCTAGGCGCGCCCCCGGGTATCCATCCGTACCACCGAGAGGATAAGATCCCCAGCTCGCTGGAAGCTGGTGGAAGACTTGGGCGCCAAGATGAAGGCCGCGCCTGATGACGTTGCCACGAGCGCAGTTGGTGGGGCGGACAGGCTTTGTCCGTCCCACCTTTTCCAAGGGCGGATGACCATGCCGCCCTCCTCAGAATGCTTGGAGGAGAGAGTGCCATGTCTCCTCCAAAGACCGCCGAGGGGTTTTCCCACCAAAGACCCCTCACACCTCTCGCGTGCCCATGTCGGGTCCCCTTGGCCTATAAAAGGAGGACCATGGCACCGAGGGAGGAACAACACAAGACGAGACCGAAGCAAGCTAGAGCTCAGGCAAGACTAGACTAGGGTTCGGAAGGTAGAGAGAGGTGATCTCCCCAGGGCAGGATCTGCTCTTCGTCTACCTCCGACCGAAACTCTGTCGGGTTCACCCCAGAACACCCTTGTACACCACACCATGATGAGCCTCTCAATCCAGACATGCAGGAGTAGGGCTTTTAGCCTCCGGGCGGCCTAAACCTAGGTAACTCTGTGTGTCCTGCTGCGTTGTTTGATCTCTCCCTCTCGACGAAGAACTTGGCGTCCTTGCTCCCGGGTAAGGCGTCTTCCAGCCTCCTTCGCGCCCCGTGTCGAACCTAAAAAGGGGGTATCTTCTACTCTCGGTGTCCGTCACCCGAGACACGACATCTGGCGCGCCAGGTAGGGGGTGCAAGCGCTAGATTCGTCTTCTTCTTCATCGACCTCAAGTTCTGCGTCAAGTTCATCGTCAAGTTCTACATCATGCACTTCGTCCGAGACCAGATCTGAATCGAGCTCTCCGACCGTCTCAGGACCTTCATCGAGCTCTGCGCTCGCGGCAGATTCGACAGCCTGTTTCTCGTACGCGACGAAGTTGCCTTGAACTCTTCTTCTCCAGCAAGGTCATCCGCTCCATCCGGCCAAGGTGGACGGTCGCCTCATCAGCAAGCAGGAAAAATGTCAGGAGTACGGGAGGTCCTTGGTGAGCCAGCCAGTCAGTCAAGCCGGAACAGCTGGGGGCTAGGGAAGCTTTGGGTGCAGCTCGGGCGCTTCTCTTTTTCCCACCAGATCAGTGCAAGGACGATCCCGTGCGAAGGCATGGATCGCTAGCTTGGAAAGTCTGTTGAACTATGCTCACCAATGCCACGCTGCCGCGAGTTCTGCACCAACCATCGATGCCGGCACCACCGTCCCTGCACCGGCGCCGCCGGAGGAAGTGCGTCCCAAAGATCCTCATGGCAAGAGGCCCATGGAGTCTCTCCACGAAGGCACTGGTCAGAGCTCCAATCCCCGGGGGCGCTCCCGGGAAGAAATGGAGGGTCGGGAGGGCCCGCACCTCCGAACCTGCTGCACACCGTACCCGGCGACCGTCCTCGACCTCTATCGCCTGGAACAAGAAACGGGGGAGACCCTGCGTCATTACATCTAGAGGTTCCGGGGCATCGTTGACCGCATTCCCCCGGCTGATCTCCGAGAAGTCTCCGTAATCGCTGTCTTCCACGTTAACGTCCGCAACCTGAAGATGCGCGAGAAACTGAGCCTCCACGCCGTGGACACGTTGGAGGACCTGTGGAACATGGCTGACCGATGTGCCAGGGAAGAGGAAGCTCTCAATCTTCCTCCCCGCCAGGCTCGCTAAAACGAGTCACTGCAAGATGTACCCGGAAGAATCCAATTACCAATCCAAGAGCTCCTGTGATCAATAAAAGATAAGTGCTCCTTGAGCAAGTCCTCTCTGTGACAAGATATCTATTTCGCGGGTATAAAACATGTGTAAAAAATCGGGAACGTGGCTCGATCGTCGAGCGAGCACTCATGGGGTAGCGACTCTCCCGGGGGTAAAAAGCGGTGCGAGACCTGATACCTCCTGGGGACGTGCGTGCCAACAGAGTGAGCGGCCTTCTGGGAATCGGTAGGGCTTGTGAGCGCATTCCTGATCGGTCAGGGCCTCACAGGTAAGCTTACATCCCCGAAGGATCCCTCAGAAAGACGTGGAGACAGTAAAAACATGCCAAGCTCAGTAAAAATACTCGCAAAGTAGAGTAGCAAAGCAAGTTCTAGCATATTACATCCAAGTTTTGGAGTCAAAGCATGAAATCTGACTCAGAGTTTTATTACATTTGGGGCACGAGGTGCTCGAATGTCTTGCAGGAAACCTAGCGGCGCGGGAACATCTTCGTGGCAATTGCGGTCGCGGGAGCATTCACCGCCTGGCGGGAGTCTCGGAAGGGGATGATGCCGCGAAATTCGGCATGACGGCACCCGGGTTGGCCTCCCGGAACGCCGCCATCACTGAAGTTGCTGTCAGCTTACTCGCCTCATGCTTGTCGCAAACTAGCTGGTTGGCCATCTTGTTCTTGAAGGATCGAACATCGGCAGCAACCTTCGCAATGAACTCTGCGACGGGGGCAAGCTCTGGCAGTTCGGCTCCAACTCTGGAAGTGCAGTGCCCAGCTTCAGCCGCTCTACCCGGAGCGTAGCTTCTTGGCAGGCCTCCGCAATCTTGGCAAGACCTTCCTGGTTGGAGCGGCGACACTCGACAGTTCAGTTGACGCCTGGGAGTTGGCCTGGGCCAGCTCCTGGTTGTTCTCTTCAGCCTCGCAAGCTCGTCACTCCGCGTCTTCAGAGACTCTCCGAGCTCAGATATCTTCCGGCCATCTTTCTCGGCCTGCTGCTGCAAAGCACGGACGGACTCTTGCTCCTGGTGGAGGGACTTCTTGATATCCTCGATTATCTGGTTGTTTTCCTCCTCCTTATGCTGGCGGCTCTTGATCTCCTTGTCCTTGGCCTCGAGCGCCTCCCGGTGGAGGTCAGCGACTTCTCTCAGACGTCGTTCCGTGTCCTGCTCCAGCTGCAGCTTCTGGCTTTCCAAGGATTTGATCTTCTCAGCCAGCTCGCTCTCCCGGGAGGCCAATTGCTGTTCCTTCTCCGCCATAACCGCTCGCGTCGGTTGTACTCAGCTTTCCGCTCGGCACCTTTCTGCTCAAGGGCCTCACGCAGGCTGGAGACTTGAACCGCGAGGCGGTTGAGTTTACCCATTCCCCTTTGGATCAGATCTTCGGCTTTTCCAATCACCTCCACGATGGCCGCCTCGCGACCTCTGAACTCCTCTTCCAACTGACGCATCCCGCGGAGAATGGCGTCCATGGCGTTCTCTCCACTAATAATGATCTGGGGAGCCACCTCTGACGAACTCCCCGGGCACTGGTAGCTTTCGAGCGCTTGGCAGTAAGGTCCTCCTTGATCCTCGTCAACTCGGTGATCTCTTCACTGGCTCCAGAATCCGTGGAGAAATTGGTGAACGTCCTCAGAACCTGCCCGGTCATCAACGAGCTCTCCAGCAAGTCAAGGGAGACCTCGGTACCCGGCGCGTCACTGCGACTTTGGCCAGGAGCAGGAGTCATAGTCTGGGTCCCAGCTGCGCGAGAACTGGGCGTGCCTTTGGACACCTCTTGGCCATCCGAAGGAGTAAAGGAGGGTGGCTTCTCTTGGCTGGCAACGCCCAGCAGGTCACCCGGGGAAAAGACATTCGCCACAGAAGCTTCTGGAAGCAAGAGAATGTCAGGTATATTGGGGACTTGAAACAAGAACGGCGCAACCCGTGAACCTGAGTGTACCTGCTTGTTCCGGTGGACTAGCGTCGGGACCTTCTCTAGGGTGGGCCGGCGAGGCCACAACTGCGCTCCCCACCCCGCTCCCGTGACGACCGTCAACTTCCGCCATTGGGGGAGGGAACATCCCTCCGCCACAAGCTCCGAAGCTGGTAGCGGTGTCATCCTCCGCTGCGTCGCGCCGCCTTTTGCTAGCTTCCAGGGAGAGTGAGCCCCTGCACCGACACACGGTCACTTTCCTTGGAGAGAGAAAAATGCGAAGAATTTGGGGAAGGCTTACTCCCGGGCGCGCTTGCTCCCCAAAGGCACCGGCAAATCCGCAGACCCGGTAGAAGAGGCGTGGGGGCTCTGTTGATGCTCGCCCGGAGAATTGACTGGTCCCGCCACAGGAGGCGAACGGTGGGGGGACACCCTTGGCCGTGGGGCCAAGACAAAGTCGGCTGCGGCAATCCCCGCTTCCATGAGGTCACCCTCGCCGCCTACCACCTCTGCGGGCGGGAAAGGGATGCTTGCCCCCGGGTCGGGGACCACGGCGGTCTCCGGGGAGCGGTGCGGGGAAGAATTCTTCTCTCCCGCGTCCTCACCGCCGTTGTCATCTTCATCGCCATCTCCGTCTTCACCGTCGTCCTCATCGTCACTGCCGTCGTCATCACCAGTGGCGGCCTCGTCGCCATCACCGCCGTCTTAGTCGTGAGAGCCAGCGGATTCCTCCTCGGAATCCTCTTCTTCGCTCTCCTCTTCAAACTCAAGGAGTTCTCCTTCCTCGTCAGAACTGGAGGGAGCCTTGGCCTTCCGGGTTGACGTCCTAGCTGGTTTGGGCCCGTGGTCAGGGCGGCCCACAATTCCGAGGGCATTGCAAGTCGGCATCGACTTCAGGATCTTTGCCTTTCGGGTCATCGCACAGGGGCCGAAATCCTGCCGGCAGCTCGTATTTGACATCCCGGGTAAACATCCCGGTCATGTTGTCCCGGAGGAGGGCGCGATCCATGTCAGAACTCCTCAGGCGAGATGGGTCCAGGGGACCCTGGAAGTCCCAAGCTGGGTGAGGCCGCTTCTGCAGAGGCGCCAGGCGATTGCGAAGGAAGTGGGCAACAATGGCAGCTCCGGAAACCCTTTTCTCACGAAGGAGCTTGAAGCGCTCCACCGCGGCTGAAAGATCGTCATCCTAGAGGCTGACGCAGTTCCAGGTATCCAGGCTCACCGGATGTTCCGTAGGTTCCTCCAGGAGTGGCAAAGCTTCTGGCACCTTAACCAAGAACCAGCGCTGCCTCTACTCATCCCACTTGGACTTGATTGGCAAGTAAGGGTAGTCCTGCTTGACCTTCGGGAGAAAGCAGAAGGTGACGCCGCCCCCCATCCAGCCATCCTTCCCAATACGGGGGTAGAAGAAGTGGCGGAACAGAGCCACGGATGGCATCACCCCGGCGAATGCTTCGCAAGCATGGGCGAAAACCGTCAAATCCAAGATCGCGCCGGGGTTAGATGTAGAAGCTTTAACCCGTACGCACGCAAGATCCCTAGAAAGAAATCCGAGAAGGGAGGAACGAGTCCCATCAGCATGAAGCCATCAAAGATTGGGATCTGCCCAGGCGCCCTGGTCTTCGAAGGTGGGAAAACCTTCGTCGGCACTGGGCGGGAGCTCCAGGTGCCTCGTCGGACTCCATCACTCCAAGGTGCCTGGCTTTCCGCATCATCTCAGCGCTGTCAGCATAATCGCTCGGGAACAAGGCCTGCTGATGCATGTAAAATGCATACATGAACTTTGCACTTTAATTGCTTATATTCCAATCATATTTGCATCATATAAGGGTTATATCAATGTTTTATAATGATTTTTTGGAATATTCATTTATTTCCTATTTTTATGGAATTAACCCTGCACAGGCAGAAAACCCCGTTTTCTTATTTTAATGTTTCAGGGACCCAAACGTCAACGAAATCACCTGGAAATTTACGGGCGTCAATATTTGGAAGGAAGAAGACCTGTGGCGAAGGAAGCGAGCTTATTTCAGTTTTGCATAAAAAATTAAAAATACCAAAAAAAAACTTGCTAAAATGGGAGAAAGAACTAAGCTGTGTGACTACACAAACACTCCTAATGATCAATTTATCACGAGAGCTATTGCCACACCTAAGATAAATGCTGAGAGTTATGAAGTAAGTCCTAGTTTGTTGAACTTGATAACTAGGGAACAATTTGGTGGTAGTGCTATGGAGGATGCCTCTATGCATCTTCATGACTTTGTTGAAATATGTGACATGCAAAAGTTTAAAAATGTGGAAAGTGATATCCTAAAACTGAAGTTATTTCCTTTTTCACTTAGAGGAAAAGCTAAAGAGTGGTTGCATTCCTTGCCATCTGGTAGTATTAATTCTTGGGATGATCTAAAAGAAGCTTTCATTAAGAAATATTATCCCCTGTTAAAATTTTGCAAAATAGAAACAACATCCTTTCTTTTAGGCAAAATGAAAATGAACATGTTGCTATGGCTTGGGATAGGATAAAACTTATGCTTAGAACTTGTCCCTCACATGGAGTTAATGAATGGACCATATTACACTCTTTCTACAATGGTTTAAACTACATGTCTAGAAACATACTTGATTCTGCTGCTGGAGGTGCTTTTATGAGTAAGACTATAGTAGAAGCTAAAAAATATTGGAAAGCATTTTACAAAACTATAGTCAATGGCATACTGATAGGGCACCTAATCCTTCTAAGAAAGTGAACTCTATTGAAGAAACTAATGATTTGTCATCTAAATGGATACTATTCTTGCTTTGCTTAATAAACCTAGTGTTGAAAATGTTCCTTTGCAAGAACTAGTTGGAAACAATTCTGAAAATATTGATGTCAACTTCATTAGGAACTATGGTAATAATGGGTATGGTAACAACAATTATAACTCTTATAATAAACCCCCATATGTGCCAAATAAATATGCTTCTAGTGGTAATGTTTCTAGTGACTTGGAAAACACCATTAGATCTTTTATATCTACCCAAAAAGAGCTTAATAAGGAATTTATCTCTAAGTTTGAAAAACAAGATGCTTTGTTTGAAAGGGTAGATCAGCTTACTAAGGAAGTCTCATCATTAAAGAGCATCATTACAGCCCAAAAACATGAGGAAACAATAAAATATTGCCAAGAGGTTATCAATAAGTCTTGGGAACACATTCATGAGCAAGAGAGAGTTGCTAAAGAATCTATTGGGGTAATGAAAGAGGTTGAAGTTGAGGAAGTTAAAATGCTTAATGAAGTCAAGGATCCTTTGCTTGACTTAGAAAATTGTAGCTTGCATGAATTAATATCTATCTTACAAAAATTTGCAAGTGATCCTTCCATCAACACTAACCAAGCAGGTTTTGGTTCTTATATTGCTAATCATGTCTTGAAAGAAAAGATTGCTAGGTACAACCAAGAGGCTATGATACCACCTAAGCTTGGGGATATGTGGATACCTAAGGTACTAGTAACTATTGGAAAAGAGACACACCATGCCATACTTGATCTAGGATCTAGTGTCTCTGTTTTATCTAAAGAACTATATGAAGTGCTTGAATTGAAAAATCTTGAAAAATGCTCTATTGAACTAGCACTTGCTGATGACTCTATTAAACATGCTTTGGGAAAAGTAAGTGATGTTATGGTAGAGTTACATATGACTTTTGTGCCTGTGGATTTTCTAATCATGGATATGGGGAATAAAACCTCTAGTCCTATTATTCTTGGAAGACCTTTTCTTCGTACCACAGGTGCTATCATTGATTCAAAGGAAGGGAATGTAAAGTTTCAGTTTCCACACAAGAAGTGCATGGAACACTTTCCAAGGAAGAGGGAACCACCAAAGTTCAAGCTCCCTCATGAGCTTCGTCCACAATAAAACAACAAGTAAGAAGCCTAGCTATATGGCTATAAAGAAAGCGCTTTGCGGGAGGCAACCCGGTTATTTTTATGTGTGATTTTCTTTGTGTCCTCTTGCTGTAACAAGAGACTTTGTTTAGTTTAGGTTCTGGAGTTTTAATAAAGTGCCAAGTTTTACCCTTTTTGGTTTGAAAAAGTTGCTTATAGCGTTCGGAGATTTTATTCCTGCACGAGTCAGTGCACGGTATGATTTTTAATTCTTATTCTGTAACTCCGAATGAGCTCATATTTGAACTGTAGTTGCAACTTTTCATCCTCTGTATGCATGAATTTTTCGGAATTTTTCGAGAAAGTTTGGTAGGGTAGAAAAATACGTTTTGCTGCTGCTGTTTTTCTGGACAGATTCTGTCCCATTTTGTTTGATGCATGCTTTGAGCTTTTAAGTTGAATCTTTTTGATCCAATTGAGTTTATGAGTAGGCATACAACATTATACACTTTCTGGACATTCATATGAATTTTTGTTCAAGGATTATATGCAGCAAGGAACCTATTTGTTTATCACTATTAATGCACCCCACAGAAAAGAGATGGGAGAAACGGTGTTTTGAAGTTTTTTCACAGGGATTGGAGGAGATGCACCAAGAGCTATCCAAGGATGGTGAAGACCATAAGCTTGGGGATGTGAAGACAACCCCGCTGGACCTACACACTCTCGGTTTGCACACGTCCAACTTCTGTTTTTCGATCGAAACACTTTATCGCATAAACTTGGAGCGTCGTTTTTTGTTTTTGTTTGAGTCTTGAGAGACCACCACACTATCATTATATATGAGAGAGCTACTGGAAATATGGGTTGAAATATGTTGGATGCTTTTATAAGATTGGGAAAAGGGATGTTTGACTTGATTTTTAATGATACATATAGTTGCATGATTCATGAGCTTGTTTATGAGTAATAGTTTGCAAATTCTTTTTGTAGAGCTATCACTTATTCATGTTTTGGTGCTGATTGTTATTTACTTGGTTTAACATGGATTAGTTAGTTCTATGGACACTCATGCATGCATCTAGATGGTCAACTTTCTCCCTTTTGCTAGCCCAAAAACTCCAACAAGCAAAAACTTGTTTCCAACACCTTCAACCAAAGTTATTCCAGTGAGTCCACCATATCTACCTATTGGCTTTATGCTATTCCGAGTATGTTTAACATGTTGTTTGTGTTATCTTACCTCTGAATGAAAATGTTTATGTTATTGATTGCAATGGAAAAAATTGGTTATATAGCTCTCACGAACTTGATGCACAATGTTCTTTTATTTGCATAATAAAACTTGACCCATTGTGATTAAGATTATGATGTTTGTGGCTTGATGAATGTTTTGGGTTGGAAGTTAGCCCATATGTGCTGTCACATGGCAAGCTTTCAACACGCTCTTCATCTCATTTAGTTGATATCATGTGCTTTTGTCTATGGATGCTTATCATGTTGAAATAAATGTGGAAATAGAGTGAGTTTAAATGAGTTTGTGTAAATGGTTAGAGAGACGCCTGGGCCGCTAATCTAAGCCATGCATCATTCATGGTGGAAATTTACTTACATACTATGGTGAACCTTCTGTGATACACCTTGCAATAAAAAACTATTCCAAATGGTAAATAAAAAGGGTGTTGAGATTGTTCATTTTGTTTGTTTGTCTTGTCATTTTGATATGGGCTTGTTCCATATCTTGGGACAAGAGGTACCCCAGTTGACGCTCTTGATGATACTATTATGCTTACAATGATATTTAATTGAACTTGCTTTGTTTCCCAAGTTGAGTAACACATGGTGTAAGTACTTGTATTCAAGGGGCATGAGACATTCAACCATTCTTTATCAAGCACACTACTCATATTTGCTTTCACTTTAACCTTAATCATTCAAGATGCTATGATAGGGGCAATGAGAGCTTGACACCAATGAATACCTTATTGCAATCATTAACTTAAGTAGAAGAGTTTGGAAGTTGGATGAAACTTATGCATGCTTTACCTCTACTCACATATACATCTTTCCAAAGTGTACACCTATCATATTCAGATTTTCATCTACACTCTATGACCATTGTAGGATGTTCTACTTATCATTATGCATACATGTGTTCCATATTACTTGCTACCATGTTACACTTTGTGAACTATCAATGAACATCCTTGTCTTGAATACTTGATATCACTTCATAAACTATTTGCATATTGCTACTCCTTTGAAGAATGAATCATTTGACTATATGTAGCAATAGTAATCATCTTTGATATCATTGTTAAGTATTAAATTGCAAAGTCCATGTTAGTTTTATCATCTTCATACTCGAGGACGAGCATGGATTAAGCTTGGGGATGTTGATGCATGTAAAATGCATACATGAACTTTGCACTTTAATTGCTTATATTCCAATCATATTTGCATCATATAAGGGTTATATCAATGTTTTATAATGATTTTGGGAATATTCATTTATTTCCTATTTTTATGGAATTAACCCTGCACAGGCAGAAAACCCTTTTCTTATTTTAATGTTTCAGGGACCCAAACGTCAACGAAATCACCTGGAAATTTACGGGCGTCAATATTTGGAAGGAAGAAGACTGTGGGCGAAGGAAGCGAGCAAACGGAGGCGAGGGCCAAACGAGGGGGGCCCACGCGGCCAGGTACTGTGCCGCGTGGGACCCACCCATTTGGGCCTCGTGGCTCCGTTGCCGTCGATCTTTCTCCACCGACATCGTCTTGACCTAAAAACGCCTATAAAAAAGGTCCCCCGACGTTCTCTGGAAGGAGCGCCGCACAAACACAGAAACACCGAAACGGAGATCAGGAGCTGCAGATTGGAGGGGGAAAACTCCGGCGGGGCGCTGCCGGCGTGGTCTCCATCTTCTCCATCGACTTCTCCACCGTCTCCATGATGAAGAGGGAGTAGTCCACCTCTGGACTATGGGTTTGTGGAAGTAACTTATGTATCTCTCCTCTCTTGAGCTTCACTAATTAGCACCGTATGAGCTGCTGAACATGATTACGGTCACCGTTGTAATACCTTTGTGGTGGATCTTTATGAGTTAATATATGTTTGAGATTGCAATGTTTGTTTCAGTTATGAGTATAGATGCATATTATGTACCCCGTTCTTGTCTACTTGTTTTGATCAAGCATGTTTATGAGAGCGTGTGTGGGGGAACGTGTGCATTAGTTGGAGTAACGGGGGGTGGCTAGTGCAGTGAACGTGAGAGAAAGTTCTGCGATCCACTTTGGTATCTTTACCTTACTTTGTTGCCTCACTAGGGATAAACTAAAATACCATGCTACCGGGGATGTGGGCGTGACCATTGCCACTACTCCATGACTAGATCTAGCATGTTCTTATTTTCACTTCATGTCATGATACTTAATGCTATACTCTGAGTTATCTTAATTACTGAGGTGTTATGATTTAGTTCGCATCTTGGTGGAGTATAAGAGAGGTTAATAACCAAAAGATCTCTATGTTAGGACGTGATGCCCATATATCTAAGTAACTTGTTATCAAACCCTGTGTTGCAATCTCATATGTTAACTGTGTGTGTTCCATTGTCTACCACTTTATAAAGAGAGAGTGCATTTGTGAAACCATGAACCCCAGTCCATTTTTAATCATAAGAAACACCTTTCCAACACCATATACCACTTTTCTATTTTCAGCCATCATTAAATCCGAAAATACAAAAATACTTTTCATCTTGCATACATCATTCAAAAACCCAAAAATATCATTTATCATTGCATCCACCATCATTGCATATTTATTTCTTGTTTGCATTGCATAACTATCCTGATATCATTCTTACACCTTGTGCTTGACAACCACAGGTGAGGTTGAGGACCAAAACATCTAACCTTGTTTTGTAGGTAACCAAAAGAAGGATAAGAAGATAAATCTACCACTTCAGATTCCCCGAGAGTTCGATATTAAACCCTCGAGTCACCCCTCGTGGGGAAAACTGTCTTCCACTTACTATACACTCTGCACTTGGAGTCTCAACCTAATCCCGTTTACTTTTGCAGGTATCAAGGCCTTGCTCTTCGGGACCATCACCTGCTGCCTACGAAGCTCAGCCCGCTCGGCGCTACGCTCCGACCTCCGCCGCGCTCTTACAGATCTGGGGGACAGCTCCTGCCTCAAGAGTGAGGACCTGCTGACCCTCTTCTTCCGAGCCGCAATCTTCAGTCGCGCCATTAAAGCAGAAGGAAAGCTGCAGCGGCAGACGGCAGAGGCGGCGGCTTGAAGCTGGAAGAAGGAGATGGGAATGGAGGCGGCGACTTGGGGATTTCGGAAGATTTGGGGAATAACTGTCGCAGCACTGCGAGGCGTGACTCATAAGGCTTCCCATGCGCCACGTCGCGGCCCCATTACTCCGACTGACGCGGGGATCGAGGGGTCGTTCCGCTTCAAGCGCTCCCTCCCGTTGGATTCAAGATAGACGTTGGCTGTCCGTGCGAACCGCAACGTTCGCCACGACCAAGTCCAAGAGAAACTCGGGGGCTCATCTATACTTCGCCCTGGCGAGCCTCAGGCAAAGCAGGCAAGGCGCCGGGTACCCACTTTAGCCAACTCTTTGGCCATAGCCCCGGCAGCAACTGAAGCAAGAGCCGCCGGACCATGCCCGGGCTACTGTCGCAGCAGTGGAACATGGGGTTCCCCTGATGCTGCCAAAGTGGGTCCTCCACTGGGGCCCACCAAGATGGACAAGGCAAGGAGTCAAGTACAACAGATGGGTTAGCCCATCTGCCTCAAGGACACCCGACAAGTTCGACACCAAGTCTCTGCGGCTAAGGACCAGCTGACCTTCCGGGTCACCCCCTCGCCCGGAGAACCAGGCGAGATACTCGCGGGTCCGTGCGCTCGGCAGGAGGCCAGGCGCGCCCCGGGTATCCATCCGTACCACCGAGAGGATAAAATCGGCAGCTCGCTGGAAGCTGGTGGAAGACTTGGGTGCCAAGATGAAGGTCGCGCCCTGATGACGTTGCACGAGCGCAGTTGGTGGGGCGGACAGGCTTTGTCCGTCCCACCTTTTCCAAGGGCGGATGACCACGCCGCCTTCCTCAGAATGCTTGGAGGAGAGAGTGCCACGTCTCCTCCATGGACCGCCGAGGGTTTTCCCGCCAAAGACCCCTCACACCTCTCGCATGCCCATGTCGGCTCCCCTTGGCCTATAAAAGGAGGACCATGGCACCGAGGGAGGAACAACACAAGACAAGACCGAAGCAAGCTAGAGCTCAGGCAAGACTAGACTAGGTTCGAAAGTAGAGAGAGAGGGGATCTCCCCAGGGCAGGATCTGCTCTTCGTCTACCTCCGGCCGAAAACTCTGCCGGGTTCACCCCAGAACACCCTTGTACACCACACCATGATGAGCCTCTCAATCCAGACATGCAGGAGTAGGGCTTTTAGCCTCCGGGCGGCCTGAACCTGGGTAACTCTGTGTGTCCTGCTGCGTTGTTTGATCTCTCCCTCTCGACGAAGAACTTGGCGTCCTTGCTCCCGGTAAGGCGTCTTCCAGCCTCCTTCGCGCCCCGTGCCGAACCTAAAAAGGGGGTATCTTCTACTCCTGGTGTCCGTCACCCGAGACACGACAAGTATAGTTCAAAACTCTACCAAAATCGGAGAAAATCAATGTGAAAGAACACAACCAAAACAACAATATATCAAGTTAAATCCCACCATATATCATTTTAAGACAAGTTGAAAATGTCCATCTGTGCGGAATAAACTACCTTGATCAACAAATAACTACATAAATCTAATGTTCAAATGAACTCACAAACAACACGATAATATTTATGTGTTAAAAATGATGTAGAAGGTGCATGAAGTGTTTATGGAAAATCTTACAAAATATACATCTTCTCTTGAGTTCACCTATGTATTTCTACCGACATCACATCAACTATTCATCATTACACATATATCTAACTAGTATTTCATCCATAGTCATCTCTCTTTCCACTGATCGAGAAACCATAGGGTTTCCCACATCCAACTAATTGTTTTCGATTTCCCCCAATGATTTTGTTTCTTATTTTGTTCAAAATTGGTGTCAATCGTGGTGAGATTTAGTTTCTTGAAACCCTAAGGTTATTTGTTTTATGTGATGTGAAGTATCCTCAAATTGAAATCGGCTACTCAAACAGGTTGTTACAAGTGAAGCACTTTATGGTACAGGCTTTACACCGATATATAGTCTGTGTTTCCAAGCAGGCCGAACACGTCACTTTTCTACGAGCTACAACTTACAAGAACAGGGTTTTTTAACTGAGCCATGACCTATTACCAAAAAAAGATGCGGTTAAAATTCCGAAGTACCAACCTATTTGCCTCCTTAACATAAGCTTTAAACCTTTTACGAAAGTGGCTATAAATATAATTACCAGAATGCCAAGGTAATTAGACCAACCCAAATCATGTTCATTCCAACAACACATATTTTGGAGGCCATAGTAGTATTATATGAGACTATTCATAAACTTCATAGGAAGAAAAATGGATGATATCCTGTTTAAAATAGATTTTAGAAGATTTGCAATAAAGTTAAAATGACACTTTCTACAACAATTTTCCGTATTAAAGGATTTTTCAAATGTGGGTTGAATGGATTTGCGCAGATTGCGCAATTAGGTAATGTGCGAATGAGGGTTAATGATTATACATTGGTCATTATTTCCAAACCATGAAAGGCTTGAGACAAGGGGATGCCCTTTGTACATTTCTTTCCATCGTTGTGGTACACATGTTTGATATCCTTATTGCAAGGAAATAATAGGTTGGTCAAGCTGGTGGTCACATCCCACATCTTGTTGAAGGAGGGTGTCTATTATCCGATATGCAGACAGTAAACTATTTTCATGGACACACGACTTGGGGAAAGTTCTGAACATGAAACTTATTATTTTCGATATGTGAACATCTAGCCGGCCTTCAAATAAATTTCCACAAATGCGAGATTTTTTTTGAAAGGCAAAAGAGGAGGATATTTGGAATAAACAAATATTTGGTTGCGGGGCCATTTCTTTACCTTTTAGATAGTTGGGTATCCCTATCCATTATACGGATTTGAACGAAAATTAGGATGCTACTAGAAAAATCTTGCTCTCATACGAAGATCCACTTGTTCTTAAAATTATGTTCTCATTAGTTTTCCGATGTTCATGTTATCTTTCCTAGAAATACCTAGAGAGGTAAGGAATATAACGGAATTTTATAGGCCCAATTTTTTCTGGCAAAGTGACAAACTTAAAATAAAATACCAGTTGACTAAATGGAATATCATTTGCCGACCTAAGTACCAAGGTGGTCTAGGGTTCAAGGTGTTGGACATAAAGAGCAAATCTTTATTAAGCAACTGATTGCTTAAACTTTTGAAGGATAAAGTACTATGGATAGAATTGCTACAAAATAAATAACTCCATAATAAAACCTTATCTGCCAGGTTCAAGTGAAGCCTACATACTCTCCTTTTTTTTAGAAAGGCTGATGCGTCTTAGAGTAGAGTTTTTAGTAGAGAACCTTTCGTGTTTGGTACTCTTTTTGCAAAGAAACTTCGTTGGGGGATACTCCAACATTACCCATATCTTTATGACATTGTGTGTTGTTGCAAATGTCACATCAGAAGTTCCGTTGAATATAAGATTCAAATGAACCTTAATTGGAGACAAGTGGAACACATAGTTACACCTACTTCGATGACTGATGTCCATTCACCTTTCTAATGAATCGGACACCTTGCTTTGGAAGTTGAAAACATCTGGTTCATTCACGGTAAAGTCTATGTATAAGAATACATTGAATGACCATGCTATATTTCTTCATAAATATATATGTGGAGGTTAAATGTATAATTAAAGATCAAGATCTCATGTAGTTCCTATTAAAAAGTCTTGTTGGTAAGGATAACCCTCCGTAGAGAAGATGGAATGGTTGTAAGAAATGTAGTTTATGTGGTTCCGAGGAATTCATCAGCGTTTTATTTATCTCATGTCCGTGTACTCGTCCTGTGCGGAGGATAGTTCATATTACACATTATCTAACCCCTGCAACCAATATGACAGATAGATTTGGTAATTTGTTGAATGAGATTGATAAAAAAACAAAATCTCATATTCATGTGGGGATTTGTGGTTTAGTTTGGGGTATATGGAATTTTCAAAATGACATTGTTTTTAATATGACGAGAGGTGCTCATTTTATGCAGGTTATTAACAAGTCTATACATTTGGATCCACATGTGGCCTTTATGGATGCAACTGTATGGAGAAATGGTTTCACGGAATATCTTTAACCTGGATGGTTGATGGAATATTAATAGATTACATGATGTGTATTATATGTATGAGTTCTATGTTATTCTTATTCTGCTAGTTGATCTATTAATTTGTAGATCTTTTCGTATATATCATGTGTGATCCATGAACTATAAACTCTGAATGTTAAAAATATGCAATAAATTGGTTTGAGAGACAATTGCTACACGTGGGGTAGCTACAACTCAAGCCGTATATACCCATATTAGCTTGTTTTCCTGGTAGAACACGGATTTTGGTGTGCACAACTGGTTTCGGGATTTTGAAAAATATATTTTTTTGCTCATCATTTTTAGCTTGTTTCTCTAGTAAACTTTTTCGTCGACTTTTCGGTCAATCTTTAATGTAAAAATCATAGCGGATGGGAAAAAATTAAAAAAAACTCGAAGCACCTTTTAATGATCGGTTAATCTAATAAGGGAACGTGCCCCACGAACTATCTCCATCCGGTGTCCCTTCATGTGAGTAGGTGACTTATAATGCATGCATGTAAGGACTTTACGGGACCAAGTCATGCATGTCAAGAATCTTCTCACAATTCGGGAATTCAAAATGCATTATTGTTTAAACCGTTAATATAATTGACGATCCGTCTTCACCGTTGGTTTTGTCTCGACGAGTACTTGAAAACAAGATCCCATCTTAATATGTTTTAACAAACTTTTTTTGTCGCCAGTTGCTAGGTTAGGTTACTATAGGTACCATATTAGTGTTTGGCAGTTACCACCCAAATAATACATAGTTACCAGACAATTTTTACATGTTGTTTGTCATAGCCATGATCTACATGTCCATTAATTAAGTACTTGATCCACTCTAAACATATGAATATGACATTATCATCAGAAATGATTACATTTGTGAGGAGCAAAGTTCGAAAAAGCTGGTAATCATTTGATTTTCGCCTGGTAACTAACTTGATTATAACTGGTGACTAAGTGACTATAATCTGGCAACAGGAGGTCGAAAAAATATTGTCAAAACATATCAACATGACATTTAGATTTGAAGATCTCGTCACGACAAAACCAGTCGTGAAAACGAACCTGAATTTCGATTTATGAGTTAAGAGATATAACATTTTAAAGTTTGAAAACCAAAAAGGAATATATGTGGCTGCATGCATGCATGTCTCGGTTGCCATGTTGTTGGCCGTGCCCACGAAAAATAATATAGGACACGTGCCCTCAATAGCACAGTCCTTTAATAATTATATCAACTATACTAGTGACAGCCCCCGATTTTTTTGAGCAATTTCTTTTTACCGTTGCACATACATTTCGGTCAAACTTGGGGTGTGTAGCTACCCCATGCACAGTGGGTATTTTCCCAAATTGGATGTATGGATCAATTGATGCAGAAGCCATACTGACCATGATATTTTTTTCAAAAAATAAAACTTCAGCCAAATTAAGTCCTAGGTGGCACTGGGATCAAGCAAGCTAGGAATACTGGAATAGGACCATTGCATGGGTGGGGTCGAAATTAATTCATGTAAGGGAACCGATCCAACATATTATCAGTGACAAAAATTGCTTTTAAAAGGGTCCAGTATGAGGATAAGATGAATACGATAAGCAGTCAAGAGAGAATTTTTTTATTAATCTCATATCCCTTGTGATGTGGTGGTACCACATGTTAGCGCTTTGTTCGTGCTCTGAGTTACGGTGAAACATGCATGACATATTGCTAGCTTGCTCTATGATCTAAGAAATTCAAAAACTAACAATTAATATATATAGGAAAATATATATATTGCAAAAGAAAACTTACAAAATTCAAAATCCATGATCAAGAACCAGTACAATGCATCGTAACTAAATACCACAGATCTTGAGGCTCTAATTTTAGTAGTGGAGTCGTGGCTGCTGATGAGAATCAGCCCACTGATACGCCTTGCATCTATCAATTATAACTTGAGGTTTATCCACTCGAGACACCCGCTTAGTTGTGGAAGATTCCATCTTCACGGGGAAGCTAATACTTGACTATAACTTATTCAAAATCATCGGGCCTTTATCTGCAGATTCTTACTTCTACACCACTCCTCCTCCTGTAGACTAGGGCGTCCTATCGGACTTCAATATTCTTGCCACAAAATGCTACTCTCTTCGTTCCAAATTAGATGACTTTCATTTGACTACATGTGGATGTATCTAGACATGTTATAACTATAGATACATCCACATTTGGATAAATGGAAGTCATCTAATTTAGAACGGAGGAGTACTAGCATTGTAAGATTCCATTTGCATCGAGGTAATGTATGTAGAAAAAGATGGTAGTCCATTTCAGAACCTGAACAAAGTGGACACGCATGCTCGATCCGTTATTTTCCTAGCTCGAGGAATTAACATTTCATTTCATGGGAACACGTTTTAAATTGAGGTGCCGACTCACCTAGTGTTCTCTTTCTGGCGGGTGTATCTGGAATGTATGCTGGCAGCAACATCGCCGATGGTGCCGGAACATAACGACTGGTCGTTGGATTTGATGTAGCGCATGACTGTATGTACTTCAAATGATGATGCTAGAAGGTGCTTGATTATTATAACCTCAAATTGCAAGCTTGCAAGTAACTTAGCATCTAATCATGTCCAGGGTTTACATGCGGAGTGCCCTCCGTCTAGCAAGCACATGGAGAATATATATCCGTATTGTCCATGTGGTATATACGTAGACGGGCATAATGCGTGAATGCTACTGTCCAGCAGCAAAACGATGTCGACGGGGCGAGGTAGTAGTAGACCATGCATTAGCAACATCTGGATTAATCTCTAAGCACGCTAGCACACACAACTGGAAATCATTAAAACTGAAGACGAGACATGTTAACCATGTGATCACCCCTTAGTTTATGGTTTCCTTGTAGGTCACTTGGGCGGGAATCCAGACTTTATCAGGCTCGTGTACATGTCAGCATGCACATATGGTCGATGGATCCGTCCTGAAAGGACTCGCCAATATATTCCCCACAGAATTCAGCTCTGTTGCTTGTTCAGATGCAATGAACTGTCAAGAAAATCATGGCAAAATGGCCTCTGAAGTCAATATATACCAGCCCCTTTTGAGGAGACCTAGAAAACCCCAAAATTGGCGTCTGACTGACTGACTTGCATTTTATTTCTTCCTCTGGTAATTAAGCTACTCCCTCCGATCCATATTAGTGGACACAACTTTATCTAAATACGCATGTATCTAGTCTAAATCCTTAACTAGATACATATGAATTTAGACAAAGCTATGTCCACTAATATGGATCAGAGGGAGTACTAATTCTCGGATGCATTGGCTAGAACTCGGATCTGCCCAGGAGGGAGGGGAGTGAGGGAGGATAACAGTGTGTGAGTCAGCAGTAGAAAAAGCAGAGTGAGATATTAATTAATCAGTGGCATGGCTAGTTAATTAAACCGTGCACTTGGAGAGAGGAAGTACCTCTCTTTCTGGAAACCATCCATGATGCTGTCCGCCTCGGGTAGGGAATATTTGCTCACGTCACGCAGCGTCACCTGCAAAAAGGAGAGGAAATAAGATTTTTGGCCCGCTTTTGTCAGCCCTGCCACGGATGCCCCCACCCACACTGCGTGAGGCAGCGTGCCAAATCATGAGCACACTTGTCCCTAGTTTAACCCTAAAGCCTAGTTTAACCCTAAAGCCTGCATCTTATCATCTTATGCCGGTAACAATTCTTTCAGATAGTAGTACTCCGTACGTGTTGCTCTCGGAGATACAGTATCACGTTTGAAATATTAACCAATTTTTTCGGATGACTTTAGTTACTGATATCAACATCATAGATGAAGTGTATTATTAAATCTAACCACATATAAGAAACTTTGTCGTCATTGGCCTTTGTCATGAAGAGGAAGATGACGAAGGATTGACGCAGATGTAGTCAAACAGAAGCGAGCAGTCGCGACGAGGCGCTCCCAAAAATTTTATTGGCCCTCTACGATGCAGAATCTCAAGTGACGGGATTTCAAATGCCTGCTCTCCCGGAGGGCCGTGCACGCGGTCGTTGGGATGGGAATGTTGAAAACAACACATCAAAATGAACAGATAGTGAAGAGATATGGAGTGAATAGGCCGATAAGGAGTGCGTGTGAACTGTTTATGATTTCACTCACTTAGCGAGAATATGACTCCCCTTAAGCAGGTTCAACTTTTTGTCAACAAGCAATGTGAAACTATATTTAATCCCATTCTCACTTCTTGTACATAGCATGTAACCAAACGGTATAGTTTGAAATTACAAAATTTGTTAGACTAAATGAGCCAAATCCCACAAAAATCCAACATACCATTTGCATCGGTACGTGCGTGCGACAGAGGATGCGACAGAGGATAGGAATGCATCGGTTTGAGTAATTGAGTTGTCTAGGATGGATTCTATGGCTGGACCAAGGTTTTGGTTATCGGTAGAAACAAATTCTGTAGGGTGGTCGGGATTTCCGGTTACCGCGGTTATCGAAAAATCCCGACCGGTTACCGGACAAATTTGAAATCTGAAATTCAAAAATTCAAAATTTTTGGTTCCTAGTTTAACCATTTACTATAATTTTTCGTTAAAATTTCGGAATTTTTCGTCCGGTATGACCATTTCCGAGGGTGCTTGGGATGTCCGGTTACCGAACCATGGGCTGGACACGTACGGACGGTGCCACCAAGGAACAAAAGAGTCCAGGTCGAGGCGCCCTGCCTGCATGGCTGCATCTGCCATCCTCCACCAGTGATCGCTTTGTTGCTTGCGTGATGGACCGGGAGGCATGGGAGGATGGAAGCTGAAACTGCAGACGCAGGCATGGCGTATATGGTTATTCCAACGAACCTAGCTGGAAATATCGTGCTTTATAATACCCACCTGTGCTGTGCTGGATTAGCTGGAGGGGTAGTGGACCAGCCCGGAACCACGCTGGCGTTGCCATGCCATGTGTGCTCCTACGACCCAAAGGAAGGATATACGCCCATTTCCTCTCAACCATACGAATTATTGGCTTTTGCCATGGATCCAAATACATCATCGGGAGAGTAGGTACTCAGTTCTCCAATACTTCGTTTCTTAATTGGACTCATGTTAGTAGTTTACAAAAGGGGGTTCTGAATAATGTAAACTTAGCAGATGGGCGGGATGAGTTTCGGTGAAACTCTTATCAGACTGGCATTTTCTAGATCAAATTTCCTTGGTATATACGTAGGTGGGCCGTGAGTGTCATTTCAATGAAAGATGATTTAACAACGTGGAATTGGAAAGTAAGCATTAAATGTTGCTTTATCACATACATGGGACTACTAAACTTTTTTTTGTTCCCGTTATATGTATGATCTATATTTCAGATAGCCTCCCTCATTGATTCAGAGTGTTCTCATGACACAAAAAATGGGGAAATTGTAGGATTTGATTCAACAAGTGTTTGATAGCACATAATAAACAAGACTTTTTTTGTGGGCGCCTGTTTTTTCAACGAAAACCTGATTTCGCATGTAACGGGAACCCACATTTAACTAAAAAGATCTAATAACATGTATGCTCATCAAAGCAAATAGGCGAGCCTCCGCGGAGCGGGAGGAGAACTTGATCAGAAAAAGAATAGAAAGAGATATGAGTGGAAAGATTTTTTCTCTACAAAATAGAGTTTAATGGTATTCTTAGAGCATCTCCGCCGGTTCCTCCCTATAATCTATCTCAATCCCCAAAACCCCCAAATCCCTATAAAAGACTAAAAATTGTGCTCTAACAGATCTATAATATGGCTTCCAGACCCAAAATAAATTTGCGAGCTCCTAAAATCGGCAGCCCTCCCCACTCCAAAAAGGGATCTAAGTTGACTACCAAAAAGAAATCCCAACATATTTTCTTACGTGTGGGAGCTCCAAAAGTTGGTTCGGAAACTTCTAGTGCCTACCCCGATGGCATAACCGACCCACCATGTGGCTGACGCGACCCTCTTGTCAGGCTCCCAACCCCATCCTAGATTTACTTTTTCCAAAAAGGAGAATAACCCACGGTGTCCACATCGTTTGATGCACACAACCATATTATTACAACATCTTCAATTGGGGTAAGCTAATTTTACCCCCTATATGTCATGAGGCCACGTCCGGATATATCCGCGGGGAGGAGTTGATCACCCCCTATACATCCCCTCCTGCAGCCACACCACCACTCTCGAACCTAAAATTCATGCAATACATGCATGTAGTTCATCGTATATACCTAAAATTATTTGGGTGTCATGAATTACAACTAAATAGTTCAAATTAAACATAAAATTATTCAAAGTGCATAGTTCAAATATAAATAGTTCATTTTTTCGGGGTGCATAATTCAAACATAAAATTCAATGATTTCAAGTGTGGATCCACATGTGCTACACAAGATTATTGAGTAGTTGCACGTGTGAACGAGCATTTCGCTCACAAAATGGTTTTGGTGTAGATGACAATGCAATTGGTGGCTAATCATGTGCTAAAAGATATATTTAATTATTTATTCGAATATGGTTCGACAATTTGATGCCCCCCCAAAATGGATGTACGCACATACGAACTTTTTGGCATTTCTTTCTTATTTGAGTCATATGAAACCCGTACTATCAAATATGGGGTTCGCTTCATTTACATGTACGAAAATCAAATTATACACCACAGCCATCCCAAATATCATGAGAGATCACCCTCTCTAGTTCTTGCTCTCAGAATTGTCCTAGAAACAAGTACTGGATGGAGGCCCGGTAGTACCGCTCCACTTGGAGTGGCACTGCCAGATCCCCCGTGGAACGATATTACCACCATAGTACTGGTTGTAGTACGAGACTACTTCTGCTCAGGGTCCAAAACCGCACTGTATTATTTATGGTACTGCGCGACGTCGCTACGACACTGATTAATTAACTCTTGAATATCAATAGGTAACTAACCGATATACCGCCTATGCATCTGGTAGTACTGCACATGGTACTACCATACACTATGCGTCGGAACAAACTAGAGCTCATCCAGAAGCATCGTAAAAAAAAACTCTCAAGAAATACCGGATCAGGTTTGAAGTAGTCATCGTAGAGATCCAGTGTGTTCTTGATCCTATCACGGGGACCAACTATCATGTCTTTTACCGAATCCTTGAAGTTCAGAATATGCTTCTCTCTCCACTCTATTTTCCAAGGATGCTCACCCACCATCATGTACCCATCTTCGTCGTTATCCATTTCGAAATCATACTCATCATAGATGAAGTCTTTGAATATGAACTCATCAAAATCCGTCTAATCAAACTCATGATCTGACAAACCCATGTTTACAAATGAGCAAAATCATGTAAGAACAGCTCTGACATTTTCTCGAACACATGACGAGCGAGGTGTATATCCGACAGAGTAAACATACAGAGGGTGGCGGCAGAGTCCAAGGAGTGGTTTTCTTTCTTTTCGAATGGGGAACATAGTTTTTACCACTACATCTATTGATGTATGCAACCTTTAAATTCATTATTAAGTACCATTTATTACAAAAGAACCATATCATGGGTCACAAAGAATCGATACATGTATCAACCATCTAAAAACAAAACGAAAAACATGGAATAACTCTGCATCAACATGTTATCATAAAATCAGAATACCAACTGTTTCTGCAAGACAACTTGATCATCGAGCGGTAAGAGACAAAGAAACAAATACATTTTCGAATTCTCATGTCGAGCTGTTGGGTAACAAAATTGGAATCTCGAGCTGGTAGCACAAGCTGTATGAAATGCGAGGGCGATGCATAAACGTATGCGCGGCATGTTCCCCTCCATGAAACCAGCCATATGGATGTCGCCCCAAATGCAAGAAACAATCATTTGAAATTAGGGCGGGCACGCGCGCAAGTATTGGGGCGCACGCGGGAGGGCAATGGCATCTTAACGAGACATGTCTGATGGTGGATACATGTGAGTTCATGAGGTCCTTGCAGTTGGATATTGTGCTGGTATAATGGAGGAGGAGGAGCTACCGGAGCTTTCTAGGCCATACCGTGCGAGAGATCTGAGGTTAGGGCTAGGGAGGTTGTTCATGAGTATATACCTGTTGGGCAAATGATTGATGTGTCATTAAAAGGTTGTACACGTGTTGCGTGTACGTACTCCTTCTCCAAGATGCAAATATACTCCAGAAACTGATCAATGCATAAGTTTTTTTCCCTAGTTATTATTATTAGGTGCCTAACTTTTTCAGGAAACACAAGTAAACGTTTCTTCTATTTCTATGTGCTGGAGCCTAGAAGATGGAGGAAGTAGTATCAATTTACTTCAGACCAGATAAATAAATAGATCATGCGCCTGAATATATATACTGATATACAGACATCTTCTTTTTAACTTGAGTAGCTGGATCCAGTCATCCAACCTAAATAGTATAGTCAACTTAACTACTTCTGGCTAAACCAACCAAATAACTCATATCACTAGATTACTGTTACATCATTGGAGGGGGGGGGGGGGGGGGGGGGGGGGTGGTCTCTATGAGGTGGCACATGTGGGTCTCTCATCAGCAGCGAGCCCAGTGGACAGTGGCAGCATTTGTTAGTGGCTTAGTGCTCCTTAGTTAATCACTGGAGTAACCTGCATGAACAGCTACTACTACTTATTCAACCGTTCGTTAATCACCCCCTGAATTCAACGACCCTGCACTACTCCTTCGGGATCTGAAAAAGAATCTAGTCTTCGAGTCATTCTGTTCTGGGCTACCAGTGCTGTACTAGTGGTGGTAGTATTTCTTAATCACTTGGATACTTGGATATGCTACTCTGTATAAACCCACTGTCCGATAATTTATTGTTACTGATTCTACATAAACAACTGTTGTTACTTTGCTTTGTGGGAACACTAATTTAGCTCTGCATCCAGATATATTGGCTTCGTCTTGCCTTCCTCTGACTGACACTGACCACCACTGTTTTTCTTTTAGTCGAACCTCTCTACAGTAATCTGCTAACCACCATACTGTTTATGCAAAATAATTGCGATATCAAATCTGAGCCCGCTGGGCCAAGGATAGAGTCCAAATTGTCCAATGATACATATGATGGCAGTACAGCTTGCTTTCTGAAGAACATAATACTATTACTGTCTTTTTTTAAAAGATAATACTATTACTGTCGGCTTTCCCATTTTCCGTAGAAAACTATAATGCAATTCCTGCAAGTTATTTTTTTGACAGAATTCCTGCAAGTTGTTATGTGGACATGAAGTGCCTCATATGTTGATACATATCAGTTGAAGCAGGGAAATGCATCTCTCTGACTTGACCTACCTCATTCTCAGCTTGCTTTCTGAAGAACATAATGCAATTCCTGCAAGCTACTATGAGCACATTTAGTGCCTTAATTACCTGAGAACACGTTGATACATAACAGTTCAAGCAGGGGAATGCATCTGTCTGACTTGACCGACCTCACTCTCAGCTTGCTTTCTGAAGAACATAATGCAATTCCTGCAAGCTACTGTGTGCACATTAAGTGCTTTAATTACCTGAGAACACGTAGATACAAATCATTTGGAGCAGGGGAATGCATCCGTCTAACTCTAACTCGGCCGATCTCACTCTCTGATGTGAACAGTATCTGCTCAGCCAGGTTCAACAGTGTTCGCCTCCGATCGAGAAGGGTCAAGGTCATGTTTGTCCCAGCTGAGCCGAAGCTAGTCAGGCTTTTCCGTTCCGTTGATGTCGATTTGACTGTTGCAACACATGGAGGGAGATGATCTC
This sequence comes from Poa pratensis, assembly GCA_947311845.1. Lineage (NCBI taxonomy): Eukaryota > Viridiplantae > Streptophyta > Magnoliopsida > Poales > Poaceae > Poa > Poa pratensis. The sequence goes on from CAMZMU010000108.1 coordinate 14,108,029, forward strand.
TCCTCCGTTTCCTTTCCTGAGTTCTGCATCTACATGGCGTAGCACTGCACCACCTACCTGCAAAATTCTGTAGCTACGTTTTGATCATCCTTGGAGGCACGGACAAGTTGTTTGCGAAGAATTTATGAGCTCGGGGCCGGTCAGGGATGTATCGATCTCTTGTTTGTCATCGGCTTATGATGGAGGCAAGGTACGGATCATTGATTATTCCCTGAACACACCAGTAGTAGGGTATACGGTTGGAACTTGGAAGCATATGTCGGTGCAAGAAAAATCGTCATAGCTTCTTTTGACAGTACAAGCTCCCAACTTGGATTTCATATATAGAAACCGACAGTTTTATACAAAACACAAACCAGAAAATAAAAGCAATAAGGATCACAATAATAACCCACTCAAGACGCTCCAACTTCCAAACAAGTGAGCACCAGGGAACAACAAGTAGCAAAAGATTCAACGAAGCATAAACCTCACCCCACAGCAGAGACGACATCAGTTTGTCACCTTCAAAGGAGCTCAGCCATGTGACCCTTAAAAAACTTCACGAATCACCCTTTTGATCAGCTACACTCCTTATTCAATGCTTCTTCGTCCTTGACCTTTCTGTAATATTGTCTAGGAATTAAGCATGTTACAAAGTCTAAACACCATATTTGGTGGATATCATCATTGTTTATCAGGATGATTGAAATTTTAAACTAGTTTTGCTAGTTCTCATTCGAATGAGAGTTAGCTTAGAGCTCAATCAACTCCTTAGTCGGTTGTAACTGAGATTTTTTCTAGTCGCACATTTTTAGCTGAATCCTGTATATTTCAAACTGATATTCTTACGGTTACACTACGATTGTAACTAAATATTTTTCAGTAACAACATGATTACAACTGCTTTTTTTTACTTTAAATATGGATCGATGATGTGGTTCGAATGAGAATTAAGCTAATTCTAATGTATTCTCATTGAAATGAGAATTTTGCCGACCCATTTTAAATCCATGGACATATTGCAATGACAAGGCCAATTGATGTCCTCATTTGGTCACAACTAAAATCTACCTTCACGTATTTGATATGTTGACGGGATTACCACCATGATTCAGTAGAAACATTTCCATGGCAACAAGCTTTGCAAGGCCTGTTTTCCCCGAATTTGTGTTTGAAGTGTAGAATTTTTGGGAATTATTTATCACAATGCCAAGCTTCAGTTTTTTCAGATGAGAAGCATAGTTATGGCACTTCTTTGTGATCATCAATTTGTGTTTGCATGAGATAAAGTCTAGACTATTGGGTTGATAGCGCCATGTCATCCACAACAACAAACCTACAAAATTCTCCTACTACTCCATGTCATCATGTGGAAGATGAAGGAAGAATCGTTTGATGGCCATAATATCTATCCCGAGGAAATTGCGGAAACATAGATCATATAGAAAAGTTGTAGAGGAGGCAGCGAGAAACATCATAGCTTCAGGAGCACGGTCAAGGTGACCGCATGAACTCCACATTTGCTACATGTAGTTTCTTACTTTAGGTTTCGTATATTTCATAGAAGAGTGGCTCAAATCAACAAAAAAATGTCGTACCATATCCCTATTACAATAGCGAACGATGCCTCGCGATATCTATGGCACGATGAGGAAGAAAATGCATTGTTGTGTTATACCATTAGAATGAACATGATGGAGAGACACAAGCTGAATATGAAGTGGCACCGAAACCATGGGACATAGAGGAAAAAGAAGCGCCGCCAAATCACCAAGACATATATTAAGAATACTTACCGCCGCTAATGTTTACTCTTTAAGTTCTCATGTCCGCCTATTACAAGTGATGCTATTTTATACCAAGTATAGAACATGCACATGTTGCGAGATGATAGTTAAAAATACAAAAACAGGAAAAACATATTTGAACAAGAGCCACAAAAAGAGCTTAGGTTAAAAAATAACATATCATTGTAGGTGTTTCATTGACTCTTAAACTTATATTATCCGGCAACTAAGATAAACAAGGTGTTAACTCTAGAATTTTATATTTATGCTGACATCTTAAGATACACAAGCATAAATTGTCTCTCTATATATACCTCTATCGAGATATTTGTGTAAAAGATACGATGTTGAGTTCTCCGCCAAGTTATTTAAAGATACTAATATGGACCTAAATAAAAGCATAACAATATGATTTATGCGAATGAAAAAATTAATGTATTTATGTATACAATTTTATTCATTTTCCTCTTCTTGGATATAGAGATCATTGATTGAATACAAATGTTTAATAATAAACAATGCCCCAGAAATAGAAATGTCGAATATTGTTGCAAAATAATGTTAAATCATTTGGATTATAGCCCATGAAAAAGCTAAAATTTTATAATAAGTAATGTTGCACGTACCTAAAATAATTTGGTACCATATCAAAATGGCAAATTTTTATTAAGTGTAATAGGAAACTATAGTTAAATTGCACAAGTTTTTTTTCATTTGAACCTCACAACCGTAAGAACCGTGACTTAAACCCAATTCGTTACTACCAATAAAAGGCACACATCACTAATTCCAACATTAGAGGCGATGTCGCCATTTTTAATTTAAAATCAGTATGTCGCAATTTTATATTTATTACCAATAAAACTCAATTACGCATAAACTAGAACAAATAAAGAGTGCACATGTCACCATTTTTTTATTTAAAATCCGTAGCAATCGATAGAATGAATGGAGGAGACGATATATTGCTATCACATATCACTTGTTAGTTGGGTCATTACTTTCTATGCATAGATGTTGAATTAAGCAAAGTGATAACCATAGTGTTCTTGAAATACTATGTGGTTCGTGAGTATTCACGTTAACATGTAGGACACGGAAAACTGCTTAAAGGATGTGGCAACACATGGGCATCCAGTTAGTTGTACTCATTTCCATCAGTCTACCCTTTGCCTTTTTCAAAATAAAATCATCAGTCTGATATTGTACACGCAGGAAAGGTCTGCATCTCTGGAAAAAAAACATCTCCGTCACTACTCAGTCAATATGCTTCTAGGGTGGCATACTAATTTGCAGATAAGAGGTGGGTAAAAAAGGTAGTACAGTCACATGGAAAAAGGAACAGACTTGACAGATTGAATTTGCATTCGAGAGTATGATGCTAGCTACTCGCTCCGTTCCACAATGTAAGATGTTTTAGCATTTACCTACATTCACATGTACACAAATGTATCTAGACACTTTTCATGTGTATGCTTATCCATTTTAGTATGCATCTAGAGTTCTAAACAACATATGTAATACCTTTAAGTAATAAAGACTCGCTTTATCTAAAAAAAATATGTAATATCTAAAACATCTTATATTTAGGAACGGAGCGAGTAGGAGAAAGTATCAATTCTTACAAATTAGAGATAAACAACTCCAAGCACTCACCGCTAAGCAATGTCCAGTTGTCCACAGGGGAGGGCACTTCGCTTTTGTATCTTTACGACCACGCCGACAGTAGAAATTCAAAGTCGTACAATCTTTGCATGGCAGGCTCTGGGAATTTTCTGCTGATGAGCCAGAGCGTGCATAAGCATGCATGACCTTCGGGTAGGAATCATCTGTGAAACTGCCTGTGGTCAAGAATTGTCAAGAAGAGCTGGAGGACTCGAACGTGGAGACCCTCCGGCGCTTGCTGCTCAGGAGCGAGTCCCTGGGCGCGAAATCGAAGGCGGCGGCGGAGCTGACGACCCTGTCAAGTACGGACTCGAGCGCCTGCCGGACCGACGCCGCGGTCACGCTGCCCTCGCGCGCCATGAGGACGGTGAGCCCTACGCAGCCGCCAAGCGTGGTGACCTCCGACCCGACGACCCTCGGCGCCAGCGGCTGCAGCGCGCGCCTGACGTCCGCGAAGAGGTCCGCGCATCCGTCGGCGCAGCTGAGCGTCGCCTTGACGAGGAGGACACCGGCGTCGTGGTGGGGGTTGGCGGATGCCTGCTGGACGACCTCGACGACGGTGACCTCGTCGGCGCCGGACGGGACGGGGCAGCGCCTGCCGACCCGCGCAGCCTCGGCCTTGAGCTTCTTGACGCGGTTTATCACCTCCGCGAGCAGCGCCGCCTTGTCCATCTGCAAGAGACAATCCAGAGATCAATCACGTTTTCCGGTGCCTGCCCTTGGCGGTCTGGTACTCTGGTTTGCGAGTGCAGTGATGCAGAACGATTAGTAATATAGCACGGACAGGAAGTTGACACGGGTCGCAACTCTTCTTTCTTCACGCCCGGTTTCTACGGGCACGGACAGGAAGTTGACACAGGTTTGCAAACCCTAATTCCGTCCGTCTCCTCTCCTCATCCCCGCGCGCGGCGCCGCCAACACAACCTCGATCCAGCCATGTCTTGTTCTGCGCCGCTGGTGCTGAGCTGCGCCGTGCGCACGGAGGATGGATTCCAATTCCATTTCGGCCAAGACGACGCACCCAATTCCACTATGTCGCCGTCCTGGCCTTCGCCTGCGGCGGCCACGCTTTCTGGGCGGACCTCCTGCGCGGCGTCATGTACTGCAGGGTCGACGCCATGCTCTCTGCCTCGACACGTGATGGCGGTTCCAACAAGCTCAAGTTCCGTTTCATCGGCCTACCATTCGACCACCCCTGCCCCATCCCATCTGAAATGGATGTGGATTTGGGCATGTGCCGGACAATTGGTCGCTCTGGACAGTCGTCCATCAAATTCGTCACAATCGACGGCTTCATCCAGCTGCTGAACTTTGTTGACTGCTCGATTAAGGTCTGGAGCCTCTCACCGGACGACAGCATGGAAAGATGGAGCAGGTGCTCCCTCTCCCCGGGCAGCCTCGCCGAGCAAGATGAGTTCAAGAAGGCAGGCCTGCCGGCCGACATGGTGCCGATGTACCCCAGCCTGAACCCGGAGGAAGAAGACGTTGTCTACTTCATGATCGGTGAGTATAAGAAGTGCTGCCAAGTGCACAAGCGATCTAAGACCAAGTGCAAAGGGTATATCCCCACTGCCAAAAATCCCATGTACCACCTCTGTGTTGACATGCGCCGTGGTGTTCTCCTGGCCTCTGCGCGCCTTCCTTACACGATGTCGCCTTCTGTGAGCGTAGTTAGTACTCCCTCCGTTCCATTTTAATTGATTTCAATATTGATGTATCTAGTATTAAAATATGTCTGGGTCACGCTGTGAGCTTAGTTTTAGAGTCAATCACCTGTCTGGGTCCTACCCCTGCTCACAGAAGGCGACATCGTGTAAGGAAGGGTCCGGCCGAGCCTATGGGCCGATGATGAGGGTAGTGGTGGTGGCGGCCTACGTGCAGCAGCATGGCGGCGGGGACTTTACGAGCCCCCGGGCTCGGCCGGGCCTGCTTGGCTTGGTGTGTCCCTACTACCGTGTCCGGTCGGCACCCGCCGATGGCGGTGGACGACGTCCTCCAGGTGGCTGCGCTGCTGCCGCCCTCTGGCTCCAATGGCTCGGTGTGCTCTTGTCGTGGCGTCCGGTCGGCTACCGTCTATGGTGGTGGAGGTTGTTCCCTCCCGCGTGGTTGTGATTCTGTCGGACCTTGTCTACGGCTGCTTCGTCTCGAGCTGGCCGGCCTTGCTACGTTTGCCTTGGTGAGATGACGATGGTGACTGCAAGGCCGTGGTGGCGTATGTCGGTGGATGGCAAGATGGGTGGAGCGCTACGGATTGTCCGGGGGTGGTTTTTTGGGGGTCGGGAGAAATCCTTGTCATTTTGGCACCGACACGGTGATGCTTGAGAGTGTCACCCTTCCTTCCTGAAGGGTGTCGGGTGTATCCCTTCCCCACTCCTCGGAGCGTACCGGGGAAACCCTAGGACCAGTCCGGACAGCAGCGTCGTCGTCGTCGCTTTACTTCTTGAAGGTGTTGTTTGGTACGCGGCGATTCAGAGTGCTAGGATCGTGGTGGGAATACTCCAGAGAGGACCCAGCGGTTGCGAGTCACTTTCGTTTTCGTCGATCCGTCGTTGTCGGCTTTGTTTTCTCTTCTTTTTTCTCTTCCTTTTCTTTTGGGCATGACTGTGCTGTTTGCCCCAACAGTGGACTCAAGTTGTTTCGGGTGGTTGCTATATTAATATAGCGGGACGAAAGCCTATTTCGAGGTTGAAGTGATTCGTTTTAGCGAGGAATTCCGTCAATGCCAAGGTTTAAAAAAAACAAGTATCGGCATGCCTCTTCTCAATCAGTTATCTAGTTAGGTAGTACAATGAAAAAGAAAAAAAAATGGTTCCAATACCCAAAATACGAATACATCCTAGTCTAAACTGTGTTCTTGGTCCGCATCTCGCCAACGTTGCGGCGTTGCGTGATGCGCGCCACTATTTTGCCGGCAGCTGCTTGTGATCACAAGGCAAAAACCCCATGTATGTCCAACCAACTAAGCTACACAAAACCACCGGGCACGTAGCATCGAACTAGGCTTTTCTATCATACGGATGCGGCGGCGCTGACGCTCGCCGGCGCGGGTTCGCACAACTGCCCGCCAGGACTCTATCCAAATCTACAGCAAAAGGTGCAGAACTGACAAGCCGGTGCAATTACATCAGGAAAATGACACTCCATGCATGTAGAGGGCGGATATTTGGAATTTTGACGAAAGGGGTTAATACTACTAGTTCTTCGTTTTTCACCAAGTCTTCTGAAAATTCTCGCGTTGCAGCAGGTTTGAAACGCACATGTCAAAAAAACAAACTTTGAAACTGGAACCAAAAGGTACAGAGTTAGCAACAACCAACAAGCCAACAAGGAGAAAAAGAGAGGACTGACCTTGTCGGTGCACGGGACCATGCTCCGGAGCGTGGCGAGGTGCGCGTTGATCCTCTCCCTTCGCCGCCGCTCCGCCTCGCTGTGGCTCCTCAGGGCTGTCGCCGCCTTCTCCTCCCGCTCGCCTCCTCCCTTCCTCTTCGGCACGTCCGCTGTGACGTCGACGGGCGCATCCAGCTTCCTCGTGCCGCCGTCCAACAGGACAGACGACGAACTCGACGCTCCCAGCTGCTGGCCAAAGCCATGATGATCATGACCATGCCCGCCATCGAGTCCGCCGTAAAATCCCTCGTAGAGCGCTGCGGCGTCTCTGAAGGGACCGAAGTTCATGTCTTGTTTGAAGAGAAAGCTGCCACGAAGATCCATGGTCCAGAAGCCCCAAAGGACCTACGATCGAACGCGGACTGGACGGAATTGCAGCTACGGAAAAACCATCGAGGTGAAGTGTCAACCAGGGGTCAGGGTGCGGGGTTTCTTGAACTGCAACGTGGAAGAAATAGAATTTCCAGCAGAGACCAGGGGAGTTTATCGACAATGATTTGCAGGCACAAGGGCCAACAACGGAACACCTGTTTGTTCTCCGGAATGTCACAGATCTTCGCGACAAGAGAGGAGCAAGCTCCAGAGCCCAAACACCTACGTGTTTCCCAAGAGGAGCAAGGGAGCGCACACAACGGAAGCCAACAGGAAGGAGGTTCCCAAGGACACGGTCCAGACAGTCCAAAGCCCTTCTCCCACGATCGATAGCCTCAGAAATGGCGATACCCTTGGAACAGAAGCTTCCAACAGGATCACAGGAAAAGCAGAGCCATGTCGTTGAAGCAGCAGGAGGACAATATCAGGAGCACAGGCGCAAGGATCCTAGCTTGCTCCTTTTCAGACTGTACACGAACACAAACGGAAGAGGCAAATCGAGAGATCGAGGAAGAAGAGAGAGGTTTGGAACTAGAGACAACAGATACCGACACAGCTCAGGTGCCTGGAGGCCGATTTGGAGGGCAGGACCACGAGGGGAGTTCGATTCGCCGAAGCTTCCTTTGCTCAGATTCCACCTTGCTTCCACCGGCACCGGTTCTTCGCGTGTCCCCGTGTGCCTCCATTGCCGCCATCAGTGAGCTTCTGCTCGAGAGCTAAGCACAGCTAACCCCTATGCTCTATGAACGGGATCATCTTCTGTGTTTCCTTTTTGTTTCGTGGCGATTGGCCTTTTGGTTTTCTTGCTTCCTTCTTCAGAAAATTCTGTGAGAAGAGAAGGCAAGAGGATTGTTGTAGAGCTTGGAGGAGGAGGAAGAACTCTCTGCTCTTTAAGGATCTTTTTTGAGCAAGGATTGGGAGGGAATGAGAATATGTAGCTTATCATATATTCATGTGTGCATGTTTGATTCGCGGATGTGTTCTGCATTTTACAAGGAGGATAAGGACATGTGCCGATTCTACGGTTGCTTGTTGGATTAGTTTTTTGTTTGCTTACCTGCCTCTTTGGCTGGATATAATTTTCTTGCTCCGACCCCAGACGGTGCCACAAGAATTTCTTCATGCACAGTAGATATCAGCCAATTTAATATTTTGCTTTTATCAAAAGAACAGTAGTTTCTTACATTTCTAAGCATGACTTTTGCCACCAAATTTCGCATCAGCCAGAATCAGCGAGTATAGTTGGAAAGTGACTATATTCAGTGCCACAATGATCATTTAACTGCGTAGAGCACAAGAGCATCACATCCTCTGCTCGACTGTACTTTAGTCTGTGTTAACTCGTTCTCTGAAAATTGTTCTCTTATCCTCGGAAAATTGTTCTCTTAAGGAGAGATAGCATAATTAGCATAAATTAGGGTTGTGATGTCACCGATGAGATTGGTGGTGCATTAAGCTACTCAAGTCAGTTTGCGGTGCAACATATAGCTCATTTCCTTATGTATTTCTTGTAGTTGTTTATTCTCCATTTGCCCAACTTATTGGAAGACACCGTCCTTTTAGATAACATTTTAGTGAATAAAATCATTAAAACAAAGATTTTTTTGGTTGTTCAACTAATTGAATATTTGTATATGCCTTGCAATTTGTTTTTGTGATCTTGCTAGCCAACCCAGCTCTAAGCATCTTGATGTTTCCATTTCAACCACCACCTTGGCTCTAAGTGAGCTATGTAATCAATAGTTCCCCATAACATTCTGATTCTCATGTCCTCTTCATAAGCTTATACTAGTTTGTGACAAGATGTTTGGTTTGGATGACGTAGTCTCTAGGCCAACGAGTCCCCCTGCTCTCATTTTTTTTTTTGAGGTATAAGGTGGTCGTATCCACCGCCCAAATAGATAGAAAGAGTTGACCCAGTTTATAAGGGAAACCGGGTCCAAAAACCATACAATTTGTACAAAAGAAGCAACAAGCAGAGTTGTTCTTATTATGAGATGACTCAACCCATTTCTTTTTGTTTGACTTAGTACGTCCTTCGAATATGTGTGGTTCTAGAAGTAGTGCAAAATGTTTGACTAAACTTCTCGGTTCATATGCATGAACCTTTCTTGACGCGACTTACTAAAACATATCATGAAGCAAGAAAGGCTAAAGATTAGATGGCAGGCACATCAACAGTGAACTATATATGACGCTACATTTACAATAAAAAATGTGATAGAAGGAGAGGGCAATTCTATCACCATCTGTGAATAATTCTGTATTGGGGGTTGGCACTGGCACTCAAAGTGGTAATATATCAGTGATTGGATCGTTAGTTGTTGCTTGTAATCTTCCATAGAAGTTCATCTACCAGAAGAAAGCCAAGGTGATTGGCTCGGCAACTCAAAGCTGATAGCACCAGGGAGTTGGCGAGGTTGTCGGCTCGGTGGATGCGTCCCAGCGAGGGGCGATCTTCAGTATGTCGAGGCAGCAGCCTCAGATGTGGTGTGGCGGCCGTGGTCTGCGGGTAGTTGTCCTGGGCAGTTCGGACTGCGGACAGTTAGGTCGTGCGGCGTTGCAGCTCGAGCGCGAGTGGTGGCATGTCGGGACGGCGGCCCCGGAAGGTGGTACAGGTGGATTGCGCAGGGCGCGATGGAGAGTTGGATGTCGGGGCGGCGGCTCCGAGTTTTCTGCATCATCGAGGGTGTGTCGTGTGGGCGACAAGGTTGCTCTCGGTGTTGTTCGTCGTCGAGGCTCCCAGAGGGTTGGTCGTTGTCATCTACGTCGAAGTGTCCTGTATCTGCTCCTCCCATAGCAGTTATAGATTCTTCTCTCCGACAAGGGTGGAGGACTAGCCGGCTGGCTGCGGAGTGGTGGGTTGTGCTTGGCTCTCGGTGTTGTGTGAGCTCTGCCTCGTGGTGTTCGTTGTATGGTTTTCGCCCGGTTTCTCCCACTAATAAACCGGACACCTTCTTCTTAATTAATATATAAGGCAAAGTTTTTGCATTCGTTTCAAAAAAAGATAGCACCAGGGAGTAGCTAATTCCTTCCAAGTATAGCCTTGAACACCTGACACTTTTAGGACCATGTATTCCTGGAATTAATATGGAACATCGCTGTTGATGGAATATTTTAAAGTAGTACAGTACTCATTAGTATTTGCATTGCTTTTCTACTGGAATTTGTGACAGTGTCTTGGCTTTTAATCTACTGTGCGTTCAAGTGATCACGACACAAAATCATTGTGCTCATTAGTGCTGTCATTGTCATCAGTAGTGATAATACACACAACCTTAGGAAATGCAAACGCCACAGTGGAAGCACACAGTGCACTTCACCAAAAGCGCAACTTCCTCCGCTCCAACATACATGACATTTTAGGCATGGATGCAGTCCCCAAGATACAGCTTTGACCGTTGTCATTATAAGGACAGATAAAAAAAACATGCAGAGTTATAAATATTTTCATGAAAATTCTAACGACACTATTTTCATTTGAAAAAAACACAAAAATCCTTATTACATATCAATAGTCGCAGCTGAAAAAGTTTGACGGCATGTTTCTAGGATGCCATCTATTTTGGAACAGAGGTAGCATTATCAGGTGTTAAAAATGATACCCTGACAATGCGAAAAATGAAAGATGCCAGAGACATATCTTTTACAAGTAAAAACAAATCCTTCCAAAAAAATGTAAGCAAAGATAAAGTGGAAGGAATTTGCAGTTAAAGTTGCCTGGGAAGTGGGCAGGGAAGCTCCATAAACTTCATAGACAGAGGCGTGCATTAAGGATCTCAGAGAGGGAACTAGTACTCGCTCCGTTCGAAAAATGATGTCTTAGATATATCTAGATTTGGATGTATGTGTACACTAAAACATGTCCACATACATCTAAATTTAGGTATATCTAAGACATCCTTTGCCGAACGGAAGGAGTAATAGATTGAGTTGGATCACATTTCTTTTAGTCAGCTAAAGTAAATGTGATCCACATCCAACTATCACTCTAGTTCCAACATAGGCCAAAAGATGTCGCTTCCTGTTGTTTCCCAATTTATAAGGTAATGGAGTTTCTTTATGATAAAAACTACAAATAATAAGCTTTTCACAAATATTCTGAAACCTACAACAAACCCAAATATAGAAATGTTAATGCAAAGCAAAGAGGGAGCACTCGCAGATCGTAATGGCCTCTGCACTGATAAGGCGCATAAAAATAGTATGGATTGATAAAAATAAGAAATAATATGGTTCACAAAGGTACATGCGGTTACGTAGTGTTTTAATCTGTACCTAGGAAGATCCTCAAAACAGAGGAACTACAGTTGCAAGTACACGTGTGCTAACTGCTAAGACGGCAACACCTCTACATACAGACCAGGTCAACAGCAAGGACGGATTATTTCTTTCCGGCTAAACAGCTTATTACTAAGTATATGAAAGTTGAGCAAAACGGCGGCCTCTCCGCGATCGTGCTACTGTAGACGTTACTGTTCATCTACAGTGTTCTACAGTAGCAGGATCCCGGACGTCCGTCGTCGATCGGACGGACAGCCCAGCACGTCCGTGACGGATTTGCAGTAAAACCCTCCCCCAAAGGACGAAACAGCCCGCAGTCCACTGTTTCACACTAAAAAGGACCAAAGTATAATTATGCAAAACCAGTAGTCTCTTTTTGCAAAACCACCACCAAATCCCCCTCTTCCCTCCTCCTCGCGCGCGTGGCCGGTGGTCGCCGGCGCCGGCGCCATGCTCCCCGCCGCTCCCCTCCTCCCCGCACAGATCTACGGCCGGCGGACGCTCCGCCGTCGCCGCCTTCGCCTCCTGGCCGCACGCCGCGTGCCGGGACGCCGCCGACGCGCGGGAATCGCCGCCTCCGCGCCCGCTTCCCTCCGCCGCGTCTACGCGCCGCCCAGGCCGCTCCGGCGACCAAATCGTGGCGGCGCCACCGCTCGCGGGCTCCCCGCGTCGACCCGCATCGAACTCGAGCGCTCCCGCGTCCCAGGTCGCCGTGCCTCGCCTCCGGCGAGCTTGCCGCCGCCGCGGCAGAGCTCGGCCGCCACTGACGTCACGATGACGACCACGCGGGGCTGGGCTGGCCAGAAGGGCCGTTACGTGGGCCGGCCTGGCTGCCACGCAGCTGGGTCGGTCCATTCTTTTTTCCTTTGTTTTTTTTGTGCTTCTCTTTTCTAAAAAAAAACGACTATCATTTGCGTAAAAAAAAGGATGAAATATACTAAATTTAAACTACAACAACGATTTCAGATCTATATGCCCGAAAACTATACCAAATATATCAACATGCACACGAAAAAAATAACTACACAAAAAAAATTGAATAAATTTTAAAATTTGAAAGCTAATATTTTGAGGTAATTTAACTAAACTCTCTCCAATTTTTTTCCCCTTTTCCTTTTTTTTTTGCTTCTCTTTTCTAAAAAAACTTTCCGAAGTTTTGTGGGCATTTCAAATTTTTGAATCCAAACTTTGAATACTTCAAACAATCTAAAAAAAAAGTTTACATTTGTAAGTAGTTGGAATTATTAAATTGTTAATAGTGAGAAGTTATCTCCATGTGCTTTTCTAAAAAAACTTTCCGAAGTTTTGTGGGCATTTCAAATTTTTGAATCCAAACTTTGAATACTTCAAACAATCTAAAAAAAAAGTTTACATTTGTAAGTATTTGGAATTATTAAATTGTTAATAGTGAGAAGTTATCTGCATGTGATTTCTTTTTTACACGTGTTGTATTTTGAAACATGGAAATGCATCGGTATTTGTCGGTTAGGGTTATGTTTGTAGGTCGGCATAAACAAATTTACCTCCGTAATGAAAAGATATGCATTATATGAGCATTTACCAAAGTTAATCTATAATTTGAAGAACCGCATTTCAATTCCATATTTGGAGGAAGTTAGTTTAGGTTTTGTTCAAATATTTTCTAAATTGAAATGTGCAATTTAAGTCTGTAACCAATTTCAAATTGCTGAACATGTGCCGAACATGTTTGTTTTTAGTCTTAAATTATGTTTGTATTGTGGATAGTTGGTATTTATTTTCCCTAAGCATGTCGCTATATTTTGGAGTTTTTTTTAAGAGTATTAGAATGTTTGAGTATGTTTTTTTTTGTTCAGTACCACTCAAATGAAGTCCATAATGCGTACAGAATGTACATTTGTTATTATTAGTTGGATTGTATATTAGGCAATGTTCATTTACAGTACATGTAAATATTTCCCAATTTGAAATGTTTATTTTGAGGCTATTAGTAGAGTAAGCGCATATTATGACCATTTGTAAAAAATTGAACTTCCCATAATCAGAGGATGTGAGTTTGGTTTTCCTCTGAATGTTCACTAATTTGAAAAGTTCAAATTTGGTTAGTTTGTGCTATTAATGTAATCAAGCATTTTTTTTAGATGGAAGTACATAATTTTAAGAAAGCTTACGTTTGAAAAGGGTTCAGTTTTCAAAAGAATTATGTTATAGTTGTCTATAAAATTTAAATAATTTGAGTATTAATTTAAATTTGGAGATGTACGCGCTCGAAAATAATTTTAGGTTTGAAAATTGATGTAATTGAAAAAAAGCTTACGGTTGAAAAGGGTTAAGTTTTCAAAATTTGCGCATGTTGTGTAGTTATGCAGGTTTAAATTATTTTCACTTCAAAAAATGGCTAGGTTTGGATGTCGAATGAAATTTGGAAGTATTCAAATTTAATATTCGATTGCGTGTCATAAATAGCCTACATTTTTTTGGTAGGTATTTTGATATATAAAAATAACTACACAAAAAAAAAACAAATTGGAGAAATTTTAAAATTTGAAAGCTAATATTTTGAGGTAATTTAACTAAACTCTCTCCAATTTTTTTCCCCTTTTCCCTTTTTTTTTCTCTTTTCTAAAAAAACTTTCCGAAGTTTTGTGAGCATTTCAAATTTTTGAATCCAAACTTTGAATACTTCAAACAATCTAAAAAAAAAGGGTACACCCCCGTGGCATTTTACCTCTCTAAAAATATCCGCTTATTTACGAAGTTTTAAAACAAAATGCGATATTTCGAACGATTCAAAAAAAAAAGGTATTCCCTCATGACATTCTTCCTTTCTAAAAAATTTGATTATTTTAAATTACTAAATACAACAATTCCACTCATACATACGAAATGCAAACAAAAAAAACGACAGCTCACACTTCACAATTTGCATAAAAAAAAAAGGTTAAAAAAAGACAATATTTCTGAATTTATTCACCTAAACAAGTTTGAATGTTATATTCGCCCACTCATAAGAAATAAATATTGCTATTTATGGCAAAAAACAAACATGCTTCCGAAATCCGAAGAGAGTCAATATTTCACAAAAAAAATAATATCCAAATGCACTTCCTCTATATATATATGAAGGTACTTTTCCCCACACATATTTGATTAGGTCAATAATTGCAGAGAATACAAATTCATATCCCCTAATTATGGAATGGATTTAAATTAAATTTCACAAAATCTCATATAATATAGTATTTAATCAATGTTCTAAATCTGATATGGTAATGGAGCCATATTTTTTTCCCAGTTATCCAAACATTCGACATCTCCCTAAATAATGTAGCCTTTTGTCTACAAAACATAAGCAACTTTTCAATTTGTAATAACAAAGTCATTTCAACAAAAAAAAGACTATTATTTGCGCAAAAAAAAACAAAAAAAAATTAAAACTACAACACCGATTTCAAATCTATATGTCCGCAAAATATGCCAAATATATCAACATGCACACAAAAGAACAACTACATAAAAATATCCAAATTGAAAAAAAGATCCAAATTGAAGAAATTTAAAATTTTCAAGCCAAGTACTAACTTACTGCATCCTTTCATATAAATTAATATTTAGAGGTAATTTAACTAAACTCTCCCCAATTATGCATATAACTTCAATAAATGCTAAAAATAATCAATATTTCCACATAACCATAACATATTCCGTCTTATTATAATGCTAAATAAATAAGACAATTATGGCAAAATGGAACTATATTTGACCACTTAATTTAGCTAACAAGTTTACAAGCAATATAACTCAAATATATCTAATTATGTACTCACATTCCAAAAAAAAAAAAACTTCACTACATAAAATATTTCGAGAAAATAAATTTGTCCCCTTTAATTACGGAATGATTTCAAATTGAATTTAAACTAATCACATTACACTAATTACAACTACCACCTCCCCTTATAATACATATAACACACCTAAACAAAATACACAAATTATCACAATAAATATTCTCACCAAACGCGCGGCGCACGCCGCGCAAAATATAACTAGTTAACAGTTGATAGTGAGGACTTAATGCAGTTTCTCAGTGCCTCGACGAGTCTAAGAAGATAACTTCATTTGCGCATGGAAAAGATACTGTACATCCTCTGCTCAATTTACAGTATCCTTCTGTAGTTCCAGTAAATGCACAGGCAGTTCCGTCCAGCGCAGGCATGCGTACACAGGGGCGCCACTAACAAGTTATCCACAAGATTGCACTACACAGAACACTGGCTACGTTTGAGATCACATAAAAACCAACTCCTTTGCTATACTGATTGCTTTGTCTCGACCAAATAGCTTCTCAACAATGGCCAACGCGAACTCTGTCGCAGTCCCTGGAGCTCTGCTAGTGATAAGGTTACCGTCGATCACAACCCTGTTCTCGCATTGGCTCTGATCTGTAAGCAGGTGTGCCATGGGTGGAAACGCCGTCGCCTTCTTTCCCTACAATGATGGAAAAAACTGCTAAGTTAACTCAGCCTACAAGTCAATAAATTAACCTCCTAATTTTTGTAACAGCGTGTTTACTGCTCCATCTACAGGAAATAAGATGCCTTACTACTACAATGATTTATGATGCACACGATGTGCATACTGGAGTACCTTCAGTAAACCGTGGGGCTCGAGGACATGGGCTGGGGAAGCACATATTGCACCATAGGGTTTATTAAATTCTGCCTGTTTCTTTAGTAAATCAACAAGTTTCTCTGTACTAGCAAACTTTTCAGCACCCGGTAGACCACCCTGCGTGTAACAGGAACCAGTGTCAATGAAGTACTCTCAAATGTAGCACTATGTAAACAGGAGATGATTCTATATCTACGTACCGGCATGACAATTAGATCAAATTCCATGTTAGCAGCTTCGTCCAACATCATATCAGCTATCAGATTAAACTTGTGGCGACGGGTCACGATTTGCAACTTATCCTCAACTGACGCAACAATAACATTTGCGCCTGCTCTACGCAAGACATTTATTAAATTAATAGCTTCCATTTCCTCTGAGCCATTAGCAACAGGCACAAGAACCTGCAGGGGATATAACAGAAGAAACAATCGCCCAACTCAGATTAAACTTAGTAATAAGAAAGTGTTAGCAGCAGGCCATCATATCAAACTCTGCCGTTGTTTTATTGCCTTGTTATTGACTTATGCACAAAAATTGGTCCTAAGTACAGTCTGCTCCTAGCCTCATCTACATATATGGCAATATCTCATATTTAATCTCAAGGCACTTCTTGGTTAACTATCCCATATGAGCCAATTACTTGCAAACTGATGACATGTCTTCGTAAGCTATGACATACGTTAAAGGTCGATACATATGACCTTACTTTTAAGTCACCATCCCACTCTGTTGCACAGGCCTGTGCCTCTCCTCTTCCACAGTAACATAGCTAGATTATGTATGTAAAGGATTACAATATGCTTCTATAGTTCTATGCATCAATGATCTAATTATGTACAACAGCAACAAGTGCCATTACCTTGTAACATAAACCAGATATTTTTAACGAGCAACCATGACCCCTGAATACTATTGTAGTCAGGACTATTATTAGGTCTAAGGAATATCTTGGTATATAATCATGAAGCATTTATTTTAAGGTTGACATACAGGGATTGTAAAAAACATGCTTGGGAGAAGTCTGCAATAGATTACTCTTGCCAAAAGGATTATCACAAGCAGCATATAAAACACAGGAGTTCCTTACAGAAGAAAAGCGCAAAGCAACCTAAGAGAATGGTCATCTTTTTCTTAAACAAGTGGAATTCATTTCGTCTCATACCTGAGGTGTACCGCTGCATTTCCATTCGACCGGATTAAGTTCTTCAATGGCATAATCAGCTCCATGTTGAGGTCGGACATACTAAATGAGAAAAATGCAGAAACGACAGATAAAGTAAGTTCGAGTCACCCCGATTGATGAAATATGAACCCAAGAAGATCGATTATAGAAATACCAGTGAGTTGCTTAGAAAAGACTATTTCATGCAAATTATATAGAATCTTATTAATAGATTGGAAGGGTGTCTCAGTTAGCACATCGGATCATATCAGACCTGCAGAAGTAAATATAATTCCAGTGTGCACTATTTATAAATGTTAGGACGATGAAGCGATAACTCATTCAGAGAACTGACTCACATCAAATCGCCATAGCTGTAAAGTGTAAACTAAAAGTTTCTAGCTCAAACTTATGTGAGCAATATTTTTCCGGTACAGAATATCTATTTAAATTTCTGTGTTAAAAATAAAAGATCTGACAACATAGCAAAGAGAGACCAGATGTAGGGGGTGTTACAGTTACACAGCTTACCAAAGGTCCAGCAACCTCCTCCATCTTCTCCTTTCCATATAGCTGCTCCACCAAAGCAAGAGCAAACTCAATTGACGTCCCCGGACCCTGGCTAGTCACCGCATTTCTATCCACCGCCACTCTCGAGTTCACAGGGATCACTTGGGCATGGAACTTCTCCATGAATGAGGGGTAACAAGTGGCCTGAAGTAACAAAGCGCACGGATTTGTCAGCGCGATTCATCTTTCCAACAAAACAACCCCATAACAGTCAAAACATCCTAAATGTTGATTCATTATTCACCTTTAGCCCCTTGAGCATGCCCCAATGGGCCAATGTCACTGCCGGCGCAGCGCAAATGGCACCGTAAAGTCCTCCGTTCTCTGCATGCTTCTTGACCATCTTCTCCAGTACTTTGCAGTCCCTAAGATTAGCCGATCCCGGCATTCCCCCCTACACCGAATTAACAAACAAGACCAAATGATCAGGCCACGGAAGAACAAACAAACACTAGTTTTTATACCCCAAGCCCCCAACAACTTGAAGTTACAGAGAGCGCCAACCCCAATGGAACAGTAAGGCACATACTCGGCGGTTGTTGTTAATTCGAGAAAGACGGCAAATTTGGGGGCACACGGAGGGGGGAGATGGCGGACGAACCGGCAGGGCGATGAGATCGAAGGCCTCGCCTTCCAGGTCGGCGACGCGGCCGTCGGCGACGAGCTTGACCCCATAGGCGGCCTCCACGAGGAGGCCCTCGTCCCCCGCGGGCGCCGAGGCGACGGTGGCGACGGTGACCCGCGCGCCGGCGCGGTTGAGGACGTCGGCCGTGGCGGCCGCCTCGACCGGCTCCGTGCCGGCGGCGACCGGCACGAGCACCCGCTTGGCCGGGCCGGCCGCCGCGGCGAAGGCGCGGGAGAGGAGGAGGCGGCGCCAGGAGACGGCCCGCCTCGCCAGCGAGGAAGAAGCGGCGGCGGCCATCCGAGGTTCGTGGGGCGGGATTCCTGCCTTGCGCAGCGGAAAGGTGGTGCGGGCGGTGGAAGTATCGCGTTCTTGCTTTGCTTTCTTCCGAGCGAGTAGTTGGGGTTGGAGCGCCTTGATTTGCGATCTGTGCTGAGGTCAAGGGGGGGAGTGAGGCATGGTTGCCCGTCAAATGTCAGGCCGTCAGCGAGTCTTCTAGTCGCTGTCGCCGTCGTTTTTCTGGATAGAGTAGTACTAGTGGATTCTTGCTGTACTCGGTTGGTAGTATGCTCCTGCTAGTCGTACTCGCGCCATATCTTTTGTGGATGATGATCAGTGACCCGTTGAGGCAAGTGTTCGCTTTGGGGGCAAGGAGCATGCGAAAATGAGGTTTCTTTTTGGTTTTATCCACGCAAAACTACATTCTGATTTCGAGATGATCGTACTGGTATGGTATATCTTTCGCCTTGTCGGTCCTAACATTTTGGGGGATATTGTATCTCAAATTTCTGTTAAATTTGACACAAGTTGAACATATATGCTAATTAGTGACATGGTTAAAGCGGAATTAGAGAGCTGTTTGGCTTTTGCAGATGATAATTTTGAGATTGCTTTACCTAATAATTTAGATACACATCATTTAGTACCCTCCTATCTTGCCTTATGTGAACTTTCAATCAAATAGTGAAGTTTCACATATTGTTCACAATATTCCTATTGAGCACTCTTGAGAGTTGCTCAAATGGGCTAAATGAAAATGATGTCTCCCGGTAGTGGCCGCTTTCATCTACGACGGAGTGTCCCGTACCTGCTCCTCCCATAGCAGTTGCGGTTTCTTCTCTCCGGTAAGGGTGGTTTGCTGGCCGGCTGGCCGTGGAGTGGGTGTTGTGTGGGCTCTGTCCCGTGGTGTTCGCTGTTGTTGGCGTTTGTTGTATGGTTTTCGCCCGGTTTCTTCCACTAATAAACCGGGCACCTTCTGCTTAATTAATATATGGGGCAAAGCTTTTGCCCCACAGTTTCAAAAAAAAAAAATGATGTCTCCGATGTTGAACCTAATCTATGTGGTGTTATTGATAGTCTGGACCAGTGGATTAAGGTTAGGAGGAAAAGAAAAAAAAAGCTAAAATGATAGGTTTTATTATATGAAATATTAGATGTCTAGGTAGACCCAATAGAATTATTACTATTTCTAGCTATGTTAGTAAAAAAGTGTCTATTTTGTGCGGCTACAAGAGGTCAAGAAAAATGTTAATTCTGCTATTTCTCTTACAATGTTATCTTTTTTGTCTGTGCAGGCAATATGTGTCTCTTTTATGGAGTAAACATTAAGTTACAAGTCATGTAACACCAATCAGACAGATCGAAAAGATTGGAAACCCTTAGCTTTTGTAAGAAAGAACTCGCGGTCAAGAAAGAAAATTACAATTCAGACCGAAAAACTCCTCAAGCAAGATACCAATGCGTATCACTCATCTCCGGCATCACCGCAGCGGTCACCCAAGTGAATGTCGACATCTCACATCTTCACCCGAGCTTGACACGGCTCCATCGTTGATCAACAACTTTACGTACCAGCAAATTATCTTGACAAAGGCCAAGCCATTGTCGTTGAAAGAATTTGGTCGGGCCAGCACCCCGCACACTCCATCAACTCCAGATTTGACAACCGCACACGACGACGTCGAAGGAGGAAAACAGATATTGTAGCCTCCAACCACAAACCCAACACAAGATTCATCATCTTCCAGCTGTTACCAACGCAGACTACCGTCTGCAGCACTCGTGAACAACCTCCTGAGCTCTACTCCAATGTTGGAGCGAGCGGTGGAGCCCGAGGATACCACTCCTCCACAAGGATGAAGTCGCCGCCACGCCATTCCCGCTTGAACATACTACCACTCAGATCCATCGCTGAGTCACATCGGAGAAGGATTTGGAACACTTTTATTCATCACCATCGTTGATTTCGCTAGAGCTAAGACGTCGAGCGGACGAAAAACCTAAACTAGAGAGGCACAAAACCTAGAGCTACACAGGTCCGCACACGCCGACGTCGGGGCGTAGGTGCCCTAGGAGAAGATTGCTTTTTTTTCTCTCCTTGTAGAACGTGGAGGAATACTCTCGTGTAGAGAAAATGTAGTAGGTACGGAGGTATGTGACCGATGTTATCTAATCACGTCCCTTTTATTTGGCACTACTTTTCTGCATAAGATTCTGTTGGGTAATCCTTGTGTGTTTCGGGGAATCTATTTTTTATATTGTTGGCCATAGTAATAAAATATTGTTTTGTTTATGTCGTGATAAATAAATGTGATAGGTCGAAGAAAAGTAATGGAAATATTAATATCCAATGGACATTTGTATTCAATGACGGGATAGATCTATGAGCTTTACTTGACTTAAGACTTGCTACCAAGAGCTATGCTTGGGGCAGTAATGGTAGGGAACACGTGTCTTTTCTTTATACTCCACGTCCTGTAGAGAGCACAGTAAATAAGAGTTGTATAGTGTATTATCTTTTACTGTCACTCTAGCCATTAATGAGAATTAATTAAATTTAGGAGTATGAAATTTGGTTAATATATAAGGGAAAGCATGTGGTACAATGGAGAAAATGGACTTCTCTTAATTTTGAAGAGGTCATCCCTTAGCTATGGGAAGACGACCATATCTTTTTTCGTTCTCTCTCCTCCAACTAAGCAAAAATGCTACGTGACATCTCTAAGAGAAGGCGTCACCCCATTATGCATGTCATAATCAAGATAACTTGATATTATCTACCCGATAGAGTACTAGTCTCCATTTATTTGTGATAATATAATTCCTTTAACGTATGTTAGTTTCTCGACCTTTGCCAAATTTTTGTCTCTTCCTTAGCCCAAATATTGTTTAGCTCATGAGAAATAGTTCTCAGTTTCTCCTTTTCTTCAATAGTTAGTTTTTTGTTTAGAAAAACATCAAGAACCCTTTCCATTAAATCCTTTTCCTTTTTTAAGTCAGCTTCTTCATTGTAATTCTATCTCCTCAGATTTTTTCTAAGTAAACACAAATTAAATTGCCAAAGATCCTCAGGTTTGGAGTGTGGATATGGTGAATTCCAAATTCTCTCCACCAAAGAAGGCTTAACCACCATTTTTTTAAACGCAACATCTTGTCAGAAACAATCCCAGTAGAACCAGGTGTCAATTAAAAAAAGAGTCTGACCACTTCCCAAACGGGAAAGGGTTCTTTAACATTAAATAGGAGAGTTGTTATGAATCGCGTGGATCTGATGCTGGAGAACCACGGGGTCAAGCGTAAAGGGGACCAGTGTATCTCTGATTTGAACTGCATGGTAATTTGGGTGGTGATGTTTTGGAAAACTTGTAAACCTGGCCTTATGCTCGGCCTGTTTCTGGTTGCAACCTTTTGGTTTTCGTTTTTGAACAACGTGATTTCGCTTGCTTAAATGAAATTGGTCGGTGATCCTCTTTTTTTAAATGGGAGTAAAATATTTGTCTCAACCTATTAATTTAAAAGAATAAGAGAATTAACAGGTTAATTAATTGAAAACCGGGCGAAAACCGATACAACAAAAACACAAACACAAGAGAACAACTCGCAAGCAAACAACAACGCGACCACCAACAGATAATCGGCAGGTGATCCTATTCGTTCAGAGTATTACATTGAGTAGGTCTCGAAAGATCCGCTGAGACGGTGACGTCATATCTAGAGGCAGATCAGACCGGGGTAGTCCAATCTATTTATTCGTTTCGGTGCACGACGGATCACAAATGTCTGGCCTTCTGTGTCTACTAGTAGTAGAAATAACCAGATCATGCATCTGCGTCAGACGTCACACGGACCCACGAGCGTCAGGCGATGAAGAGCAGGTCTTCCGCCAGTCGCCGCGCCGCATCCCGGCCCAGCAGCTTCTCGACGACGGCCACGGCGTACTCCATGGCGGTGCCGGGGCTCCTGCTCGTGGCCACGTTCCCGTCAACCACCACCCTGTTCTCGCACTCGCTAGCGTCCTCCAGCAGTCCGGCCATGGATGCGCACGTCGTCGCCTTCTTACCCTGCACACTCGTCACGAGTCAGATATGATCGGCCAGAGATAAGAGTGGAAACGATGCAATCGTACGTAGTCCGGCACTTGCCATGAGCAGGCCGTGTGGCTGGAGCACATGAGCCGTGGCAGCGCCGATCGCGCCGTAAGGTCTGTTCGCTTCTGCCTGCTTCTTCAGCAGCGCAGCCAGCTTCTCGCATCTGCCCAGCGTCTCCGCACCCGGCATGCCGCCCTGTTTGAATCGAGGAAACAGAGTTCAAATCGATCGAGTTTTAGTGAAGTTTTTGCGTGCCAGGCACTTGCCGGCACAATGATCAGGTCGAACGGCGTCTGATCGGCAGCGTCGTCCAGCATCACGTCGGCGACGATCCTCATCCCGTAGCGCGCGGCGATCTCGACGCCGTCCTCGACGGACGCGACGACGACGTTCGCGTTGGCTCTGCGCAGGGCGTTGATGATCGTTGTCGCCTCCATCTCCTCGCTGCCGTTGGCTAGTGGAAGAAGAACCTGAAGATCCAAGGAATTGAAGACCGGCAAGCAATCGGTTTCAGTGGACTTGATGATCCAGGATCAGGTGTGGAATTTCAGAAAGGCACCTGCGGTGTGCCGATGCACTGCCACTGAACTGGGTTGAGTTCTTTCGTGCTATACCCAGCTTCGTATCTCACTAGCTGATGAACATCAAAGACATGATTAAACACCTTCGCTAGCTACGCAGCTAGTTCATCTGTTCTTTTGATAAGAAAAGTAGGAGAGCAAGAATGAGCACCATTGGTTTAGCGATCTGCTCGACCTTCTCCTTCCCATATAGCTGTCTCACCAAAGCCAGCGCAAACTCCGTCGACGTCGCCGGCCCACGGCTCGTGACGACGTTGCCGTCCACCACAACGTTCGCGTCAACTGAGGTCACCTCCGGAGGGAAGTATTCTAGGAACAGTGGATGAGCAGTCGCCTATACGTCCATAAGTAGTACAAGCACGTATGCAGTGGATCAATATGGTTAATGTAATGCGAACAGAACTAACTGAGAAGAGACGATCAATGCAGAAGTCAGTGTCAAGGTTACCTTGTGGCCATTGAGTAGTCCCCATGGCGCCAACGCAAGCGGCGGCGCGGCGCAGATGGCTGCGTAGAGCCCTCCCTTCTCCGCGTGGCTCCTCACTATGCCCTCCAGCGCCGCGCACGCGCCGAGGTTCGCCGCGCCGGGGACGCCGCCCTGCATCACTCGGGCATATCAGAGACGGCGAACGACCAGATCGAACGACCGGTATCGTAGTGCGTATACGTACGGGGAGGACGATGAGGTCGTAGGAAGCGGCGGCGCAGTCGGCAACGAGTGCGTCGGCGACGGTGACGTCGGCGCCGGCGCGGCGGAGGATGTCCATGGGGACGGACGCCTCGACCGGCTCCGTGCCGGCGACGATGGGCACCAGCACCTGCTTGTCGCGCAACGTAGCTGGAGAGGTCAGGCCGTGCCGGGCTGCCGGCTAAGCGAGAAGATCGCACGGCGACCGTAGTGACTAGTGAGGAGCAAGAGTAGTACCTTCTTAGGGGAAGCAGACGTCGCCATGGCGAGCTGCCGTGGAGTTGAGACTGAGGTGGAGTGCTGAAGTACTGGTGTCCGGTGGACGCGCGGCGAGATATGCAGATGCAATCATGCATGCTATCGATAATATTCGTCGTGGGGCCTTACCACCTTAGAGAAATTTCAACACATGTATGCGCCGAGACCCGGGAAACAGGCACGTATGGTGTGTGCTACTGCCGTCTGCCGGTGTAGTAGAGAAGTCAATGAATGGGAATGGGCTCATAGCCTCATATTCCGGGATGACACCTCTGAAGCAAATGTGGCTACCATCACTGATTGGCCAAGCCTATGCCATCGATTGTCCCCGCTGGATAAATGAAAACGAACCCAATCACTTGGATAAATGAAAAGGACTCAATCACTTGCCATCCATGATTGTTGGGACATAAAGAAAGAAATAGACAGGTCTTTCCAGTATGTCGGATTGTCAGCGGCGGCTATTGTAATCAGAAATACTCACTCCATCTCTAAATAGGTGGCTTATAAATGGAGTAAAAACAATTCTCTAAGTTTGACTAAATAGATAGAAGAACATGTTAACACTACAACACTTCATAAATATATTATAATATCTTTTCGCGAATCTATTGATATTGATTCAATATTGTAGATCTTCATGTTTTTATATATAATGAATATTTGGTCAAACCTAAAAAATGTTGATTTTTTTACTCAGTTTATACGCCACCTATTTCGAGACGGAGAGAGTATGAGATAAAGGTACCCAGTGGAATCTAGTAGCGGGTGCAGCCATTCCATTTGATGAGGCCGATCACTACCTGTATTTTGTAGGCGTTTGGTCATTGCAACACCTTTCCTTCTTCGTTTTGTTACCCTACCTTGTGTCGTCAGTATCTTGTACCCTTTTCGCCTAATCAATGAATTTAACAGCTTTCATACTAACGATAAAAAAATCCACAATGACACACCACTTTATTATTTTTTGAGAGTGGATTTGGTCTCCACGGGGCGTGTTACCCAGATTCCGTCAACCAGGCACGTCGAGGTTCATCCGGCGATGCTTGTCAATGGAGTTAATCACGTACTCCCTCCGTCCACAAAAGATGTCTCAACCTATCCCGAATTTGTATATATCTAGACATAATTTAGTATGTAGATACATGAAAAGTTAAGATAGGTTGAGACATCCTTTTGTGGACGGAGGGAGTAGTTACGGTGGCAACCTTCAGGCTAGTACCGCGTACTAGATGGGGTATGATAGATGGGAAGATGTCTCGGTTACCATATGTATTGGATGAAGCTTTATCTGCTTTCTGCCGTGCCAGTCTACTGTAAGCAACGCCATGCGACGAACCGCAACAGTATTAGCAGCGGCCCGTTCCGGCCATGGGCACGCACACGCTCCCACCGCCTCGCCCGACGCCGTCAACCTTGGCGGCTGATATGTACGACGCCTAGTATTCATGGACTCAGAGCAGGGTGCGGTACTGACGGCCGACTGTCGGTGTTGACGAACGTCCGACCAGGGGCGGACCCAGAAAAAAATAGGAGCGGGGAAAAATCAAATGACTAGGAGCACCTTTTGTATAATTTGCAAAATCTGATGAATTTTCTTTAAAATACACTACAGGAATCAACGCATACGCCGACGGCCACAAGCCGTCGGCAAATAGGCCACTTTGCCGTCGGCATAGCTCCCCTTACGCCGACGGCCAATTATTTTTATTTTTTTAAAAAAGAATTTTTTAAACCTTTTTGAACTTTTTTAATTCTATTTCGAAATTTCTCACTTAGCCATATACTTAATCTCTAAAGTACTTACCTGGTCAAATTTCCCATTCGGTCACCCATCTTCAAATTGCTCAAGCCCAAGCACGTTTAATTTTTGAGTTCTTTCCAAATTAGCTTCCAAATGAGAAGTTAGAACTTTTACTAATATTAGTATCTTATCAATCATATTAACCCCTGGGTTATGATGTTACACTTTTTTATTATTTAAATTTCAAAAATTTATTTGAATAAGTAACAATTATTATGTAATAGTATATGTTGAATAAATAACAATAAAATGAATTTTACTTTATTTTTCCTTTTTATATTTAATATGAAATAATTCATATCTTTAAATCCGTAAATTGAAATTTGACAAATAAAATGTCTAAGTCGATTAGAAAAATGAGAGTAATTCAAATATGCCATCCATATCATCTTTTGCATCACAGAAACATCGATAGTTTAGAAAAATTTGACCTCTTTAGATGAATAGTCATGGTGGTCATTTTGACCTTTTTTCGAAAAAATCAAATAAAGTGAAAAAACCTCAAAAAAAGTATCCTCTAGCATGGAATCCTTTTATGTGTACTATTTTCTATGGAAAATGATAAACTTGACTTTTGAAAAATTGTTTTAAAAAAATCTTCACGAAAAGGTCTATCATGTATAAACATTTATAAGTTTCAAGCCAAATGACCAAGTTATGACCATTCCCACGACATAGTTTGTGATAAAGTTTTCATATTCGACAAATATGTGTATCTTGGTATAGGAAACAATGGTTCTGAAGGAATTTTTAAATTATTTTTTTAAATATCATTTTCCTTTTTCTAAGTGACAAAAATGACTTTTTTGTGAACCAAGTACAAAATATATGGTGCAAAATGGGACCCATCTAATTCTCACAAAGAGTAGTCCACATTTGATGGATAATCCCCAAGTATCAGGAATTTTCTTGATTTTTATCTAATTTCGCCTAGTTAAATGAGTTTATGCCGATTTTCCAAAAATAATCCAAATTTGAACTACAAGTGTTTGATAGTTTGGTCTGAATTTTTTTAAAAATCATTTTAAGGTACACAACTAGTAGTTATATCACATAAGCATCGATAGTTTTAGAAAATTTGACCTGTTTCGTTGAATAGTCATGGTGGAAATTTTGACCTTTTTTTAAAAAAACAAATAAAGTGAAAAATATCTCAAAAAAAGGTATGCTCTGGCATGGAGTACTTTTATGTGTAGTAGTTTCTATAAAAATGATAAACTTGATTTTTGATAAATTGTTCAAAAACATCTTCACAAAAATGTGTATCATGTATAAACATCTATAAGTTTCAAGCCAAATGACCAAGTTATGACCATTCCCACGGCATAGTTTGTGATAAAGTTTTCATATTCGACAAATAGGTGTATGTTGGTATAGGAAACAATGATTCCGAAGGGATTTTTCAAATTATTTTTATAAATATCATTTTCCTTTTTCTAAGTGGCAAAAATGACTTTTTTTGTGAACCAATTATAAAATATATGGTGCAAAATGGCACCCATCTAATTCTCACAAAGAGTAGTCCGCATTTGATGGATAATCCCCAAGTATTAGGAATTTTCTTAATTTTTATCTAATTTCGCCTAGTTAAATATGTTTATGCCGATTTTCCAAAAGTAATCCAAATTTGAACTACAAGTGTTTGATAGTTTGGTCTGAATTTTTTTAAAAGCATTTTAAGGTACACAACTAGTGGTTATATCACATAAACATCGATAGTTTTAAAAAAATTGACCTCTTTCGATGAATAGTCATGGTGGCCATTTTGACCTTTTTTGAAAAATATCAAATAAAGTGAAAAAAATCTCAAAAAAAAAGGCATCATCTGGCATGGAGTCCTTTTATGTGTAGCAGTTTCTATGAAAAATGATAAACTTGATTTTTGACAAATTGTTCAAAAAAAATCTTCACAAAAAGTTCTATCATGTATAAACATCTATAAGTTTCAAGCCGAATGACCAAATTATTACCATTCCCACGTTATAGTTTGTGATAAAGTTATCATATTCGACAAATAGGTGTATCTTGGTATAGGAAACAATGGTTCCGAAGAGATTTTTCAAATTATTTTTATAAATATCATTTTTCTTTTTCTAAGTGGCAAAAATGACTTTTTTGTGAACCAAGTACAAAATATATGGTGCAAAATGACACCCATCTAATTCTCAGAAAGAGTAATTGATACGTCCCAAACGTATCTATAATTTTTGATGTTCCATGCATG
Source organism: Poa pratensis (assembly GCA_947311845.1). Taxonomy (NCBI): domain Eukaryota; kingdom Viridiplantae; phylum Streptophyta; class Magnoliopsida; order Poales; family Poaceae; genus Poa; species Poa pratensis. The sequence goes on from CAMZMU010000108.1 coordinate 14,136,438, forward strand.
TTTTATGTTAATTGGCACATGTTTTATATACACTTTATATCATATTATGACATTTATTGGATTAACCTACTAATAGTTGCCAAAGTGCAAAATCTTTTTGTTTTCCTATTTGTTGTATATGAATTATCAAAAATACAAAAGGAAAACATATTGGAGTCGAATTGGAACTTTTCTGAAATCTGTCTGGAAACGTTTTTCGAAGATGGTAAGGTTTGGGCCCGAAGACGACGTCAAACGGAAACCTGACAGAAGGCAAAGTTGCAGAGAATTTTCCGAGAATGGATCTAGACTTAAAATTCGCCCAATTCCGAGTCCGGACGGCCGAGATATTCCTGATTTACTGTAGCCCTAAATGGGATGACGAGAATCTGAAAGATTGTGACTTTATTGACTCCAACTCTTACCAAATTTGATGGATTCGGCCAAGACACGAATTGGAGACTCATTAGGGCTGAGAGGGGTTCCTAGGAAGCTTCTAGAGGTGCCCAAGAGCCCTTGGATCAAAGGGGCATCTATCCCATGGCCTAGATTGCATCTCCACCTCTATATAATGAAGGGAAACCCTATTTTCCAAGGAAGCCACCAAAAGGCACGAATTTTCCTCCTCTTGGCAGCCGCCAAGGAGGGGGAGGAGCTCCTCCATTGCTGCACCATCACCAAGGAAGAAGAAGGGGGCCAAGGGCCGCCGCCCCCTCTCGCCGCCGCCGCCGCGCCGTGGCTGCTGCGGGCCGCCGCCTCCACTCCGAGCTGCACCTCTTGATCAACCTCTCCATCAAGTGTGCTCACCATGACCATGCGTGAGTAGTTTTCACCGAGTCTGAGGGCTCTACCGGTAGCTATGTGGTTCATCTCTCTCTCCCATGGTGTGATCTTTATGTGATCATGAGATTTGTAATCTAGTTGAATCCATAGATGTTACTCTTCATTATCTTATGAATTATGCTACTCAAGTGGTTTTATTAATGTAATCTCCGGAGTCACCTTTGTCCCATGGTGCGAAGTTGACAGTGTGCGCACCGTGTGTGACTCTTAGGCTAAAGATTACAGGAATACTTATCATGAGTTGTTCTTTTGTTGGTTGTCACTATAAAATTGTGGTATTTGTTTAGTACTATTTTGGGGCGCTCATAGTGACATTGGGGTTCCCTAGATGTGAAAGACAGACTTAAGGTGTGCTTTTACAGCCCTACACGATGGGCTTGGTGTTCTATGATATTGTGGTGTTTGTTCACTCAGACCTTTAAGGTGTGCTCTTGTAGCCCTACGCAGTAGATTGGTATTTCTGTCCAACGGGAGAAGAGTTAGAATAGCATAGTGAAGAGGAAATATTTATGTATTCAATTATATTATTATTGTTGGGAGTGTCCACTAGTGAAAGTATGATCTCTAGACCTTATTTCCAAGCATTGAAACACCGTTTTCTCTCTTTTTGTCTCATGTTTGCTTGCTGCCATTTTATTTCAGATTGCAATTACCACTTATAATCATCCATATTACTTGCATTTCACTATCTCTTCGCCGAACTAGTGCACCTATACATCTGATAAGTGTATTAGGTGTGTTGGGGACACAAGAGACTTCTTGTATCTTAATTGCAGAGTTGATTGAGAGAGATATCTTTGACCTCTACCTCCCTGAGTTCGATAAACCTTGGGTGATCCACTTAAGGAAAATTACTGCTGTTCTACAAACCTCTGCACTTGGAGGCCCAACACTGTCTACAAGAATAGAAGCGTGCGTAGACATCAAGCTATTTTCTGGCGCCGTTGCCGAGGAGGTAAGTAATGGAAGGTATCTCCTTTAGATCCTGCAGTTATATCTTTTTGTTTCTTGTTTTTATTTTACTAGTTAGGCTTAATGGAAAATAACAAAAAAAATAGAGATCTTTATGAACTTTATATTGAATTAGGACATGATGCTTTTGAAGAGAAAATTAAAAAAACATGGAACTTTGTTTGCATAATAGTTGTAGCAATGTATTAGCATGAATTCTTTGAACACATTATTGCTAATGCTATGGAAAAGTCTAAGCTTGGGGAAGCTGGTTTTGATGATATGTATTTTTAGTCCCCCAAGTTTTGAGGAGAAAATTTATTTGATGATACTTTGTCTCCAATATATGATGTTTACAATGATGAATATGATATTTTCAGTCCACCTACTATTGAGGATATATTTTGATTATTCTATGCCTCCTATTTATGATGATTACATGATGGATGTGATAGTTTTACTCCCACTATTACTAATGAAACTGTTTTTACTTATGTGGAGAGTATTGATACTTTTATGCATATGGATCATGGTAAGAATGTTTCATGTGATGGTTATATTGTGATTTTATCAATGATGCTACTGAAAGTTTTTATGAGAGAGGGAGACATGACTTCATATACCACAATAATATTAAGTCTCCTCTCTTTTTGTTGAAAATTTTGAAGTTGCACTTGCTTTGCCTTCCTATGCTAGTCACTTTGTGCTTTATTGATTTATTTTCTTACAAGATCCCAATGCATAGGAAGTGGGTTAGACTTAAAAGTGTTTCACATTTTTCTCTTGATGCTCTCTTTTGCATTTCAATTCTTGTTCCTATGTGAGCATCATTAAAACTATCATGGCTGTCCAGAAAACAGATTCCTAAGCTTCACTGCGAAAAATGTTAAAAATCACAGAAAAGGAATTTTGACCTGAAATTTTACGACAGCAATCTTCAGTTATTAATACACATTTCATTAGTTCAAAATTTTCTGATTTGAGCAACGTAAGTGCCTCTGAAAATTCACTCTTTACGGGTTGTCCAGTTTTTGACAGATTCTGTCTTTATTTTGCATTACTCTCATTACTTGTGTTTTGTGTAGTTCTATTGATCAAAGGGCAATGCACAACCATAGTAACAGTAGCTAATGTTTAGAATCAACTCATGATATGTCTTTGCTGTACCTATGAGGATTTAATTTATGGAGACACTAACCCCTCTAATCAAGTTTTATGTTGAGTTTTGTGTAAAGAGAATTTTTCAAGTGGAAGAGTTGAGGGTGATGAACAAAGATCAAGAGGGACAACCACTCAAGCTTGGGGATGTTACCCCTAGACTCACCCAACATATATCAAATAAGTACAAGAATTCAAGCTTGGGGATGCCAAGCCACCTCACTCCAACCATCTTGATAACAAGTAAGTAAGCCTAGCTATATGGCTATAAAAAAGCGCTTTACGGGAGGCAACCCGGTTTTTTTATTTTTGATTTTCTTTGTGTCCTCTTGCTGTAACAAGAGACTTAGTTTTAGTTTAGTTTCTAGAATTTTTAATAAAGTGCCAAGTTTTACTCATTTTGGTTTGAAAAAGTTGCTTATAGCGTTCGGAGATTTTATTCCTGCACGAATCTGTGCACGGTATGATTTTTAATTCTTATTCTGTAACTCCGAATGAGCTCATATTTGAACTGTAGTGCAACTTTTCATCCTCTGTATGCATGATTTTTTCGGAATTTTTCGACAAAGTTAAGTAGGGTAGAAAAATACGTTTTGCTGCTGCTGTTTTTCTGGACAGATTCTGTCCCATTTTGTTTGATGCATGCTTAGAACTTTAACTTGAATCTTTTTGATCCAATTGAGTTTATGAGTAGGCATACAACATTATACACTTTCTGGACATTCATATGAATTTTTGTTCAAGGATTATATGCAGCAAGAAATCTATTTGTTTATCACTACTAATGCACCCCACAGAAAAGAAATGGAGAAACGGTGTTTTGAAGTTTTTTCACAGGGATTAGAGGAGATGCACCAAGAGCTATCCAAGGATGGTGAAGACCATAAGCTTGGGGATGTGAAGACAACCCCACTGGACCTACACACTCTCGGTTTGCACACGTCTAACTTCTGTTTTTCGATCGAAACACTTTATCGCATAAACTTGGAGCGTCTTTTTGTTTGTTTTGGTTTGATTTTTATTTTGTGAGACCACCACACTATCATTTATATATGAGAGAGCTACTGGAAATTTGGGTTGATTATGTTGGATGCTATTATTAGATTGGGAAAAGGGATGTTGGAGTTGATTTTAAAAGATACATATAGTTGCATGATTCATGAGCTTTTAATGAATGTTAATTTGCAAGTATTTTATCAAGAGCTATCTTTTATTCATGTTTTGATGCTGAATGTTACTTTACTTTGTTTAACATGGATTAGTTAGTTCTATGGACACTCATGCATGCATTTAGATGGTCAACTTTCTCCCTCTTGCTAGCCCAAAAATTCCAACAAGTAAAAACTTGTTTCCAACACCTTCAACCAAAGTTTTTCCAGTGAGTCCACCATATCTACCTATTAGCTTTATGCTATTCCGAGTATGTTTATCATGATATTTGTGTTATCTATACCTCTGAATGAAAATGCTTATGTTGTTGATTGTTATGGGAAAAGTTGGTTATAGAGCTCTCTCGAACTTGATGCACACTTTACTTTCATTGCATAAATAAAACATGACCCATTGTGATTAAAATTATGATGTTGTGGGCTTGACAAATGTCTTTGGTTGAGAGTTAGCTCATATGTGCTGTCACATGGCAAGCTTTCAACATGCACTTCATTTCATTTAGTTGATATCATGTACTTTTGTTTATGGATGCTTACCATGGGTGAAATAAATGTGGAAATGAAGTAGTTTAAATGAGTTTGTATAAATGGTTAGAGAGACGCCTGGGCCGCTAATCTAAGCCATGCATCATTCATGGTGGAAATTTACTTACATGCTATGGTGAACCTTCTGTGATACACCTTACAATAAAAAGCTATCTAATGGTAAATAAAAAGGGTGTTGAGATTGTTCATTGTGTTTGTTTGTCTTGTCATTTTGATATGGGCTTGTTCCATATCCTGGGACAAGAGGTACCCCAGTTGACGCTCTTAATGATACTATTATTACTTACAATGATATTTAACTTGAACTTGCTTTGTTTCCCAAATGAGTAACACATGGAGTAGGTACTTGTATTCAAGGGGCATGAGACTTTCAACCTGTACTTTGTCAAGCACACTACTCATATTTGCTTTCACTTTAAACTTAATCATTCAAGATGCTATGATAGGGGAATGAGAGCTTGACACCAAGGATTACCACATTACAATCATTAACTTAAGTAGAGAAGTTTAGAAGTTAGATGAAATTTATTCATGCTTTACCTCTACTCATATATATCTTTCCAAAGTGTCCACCTTTTATATTCAGATTTTCATCAATACTCTATGGCCATTATAGGATGTTCTTTACTTTCATTATGCATACATGTGGTCCATAGTACTTTCTTTTATGTTACACTTTGTGAATTATCATTGAACATCCTTGCATTGAATATTGATATCACTTTATAAACTATCTTGTATATTGCTACTCCTTTGAAGAATGAATCATTTGACTCTATGTAGCAACAACTTCATCACTTCATTCATAACATGTGCCTTACAATATTTGATCAAGTTTATGATGGTAGCATGTCACTTCAAAAATTATTTTGTTTTATCGTTTACCTACTCGAGGACGAGTAGGAACTAAGCTTGGGGATGCTTGATACGTCCCAAACGTATCTATAATTTTTGATGTTCCATGCATGTTTTATGTCAATTGGCACATGTTTTATATACACTTTATATCATATTATGACATTTATTGGATTAACCTACTAATAGTTGCCAAAGTGCAAAATCTTCTTGTTTTCCTATTTGTTGTGTAGGAATTATCAAAAATACAAAAGGAAACCATATTGGAGTCGAATTGGGACTTTCCTGAAATCTGTCTGGAAACGTTTTTCGAAGATGGTCACGTTTGGGCCCGAAGACGACGTCAAACGGAAACCTGACAGAAGACAAAGTTGCAGAGAATTTTCCGAGAATCGATCTAGACTTAAAATTCCCCAATTCCGAGTCCGGACGGCCGAGATATTCCCGATTTACTGCAGCCCTAGATGGGATGACGAGAATCTGAAAGATTGTGACTTTATTGACTCCAACTCTTACCAAATTTGATGGATTCGGCCAAGACACGAATTGGAGCCTCATTAGGGCTGAGAGGGTTCCTAGGAAGCTTCTAGAGGTGCCCAAGAGCCCTTGGATCAAAGGGGCATCCATCCCATGGCCTAGATTGCATCTCCACCTCTATATAATGAAGGGAAACCCTATTTTCCAAGAAGCCACCAAAAGCCACGAATTTTCCTCCTCTTGGCAGCCGCCAAGGAGGGGGAGGAGCTCCTCCATTGCTGCACCATCACCAAGGAAGAAGAAGGGGGCCAAGGGCCGCCGCCCCCTCGCCGCCGCCGCCGCGCCGTGGCTGCTGCGGGCCGCCGCCTCCACTCCGGCTGCACCTCTTCATCAACCTCTCCATCAAGTGTGCTCACCATGACCATGTGTGAGTAGTTTTCACCGAGGCTGAGGGCTCTACCGGTAGCTATGTGGTTCATCTCTCTCTCCCATGGTGTGATCTTTATGTGATCATGAGCTTTGTAATCTAGTTGAATCCATAGATGTTACTCTTCATTATCTTATGAATTATGCTACTCAAGTGGTTTTATTAATGTAATCTCCGGAGTCACCTTTGTCCCATGGTGCGAAGTTGACAGTGTGCGCATGTGTGTGACTCTTAGGCTAAAGATTACAGGAATACTTATCATGAGTTGTTCTTTTGTTGGTTGTCACTATAAAATTGTGGTGTTTGTTTAGTACTATTTTGGGGCGCTCATAGTGACATTGGGGTTCCCTAGATGTGGAAGATAGACTTTAAGGTGTGCTTTTGCAGCCCTACACGATGGTCTTGGTGTTCTATGATATTGTGGTGTTTGTTCACTCAGACTTTAAGGTGTGCTCTTGTAGCCCTACGCAGTAGATTGGTATTTCTATCCAACGGGAGAATAGTTCAGAGTAGCATAGTGAAGAGGAAATATTTAGTATTCAATTATATTATTATTGTTGGGAGTGTCCACTAGTGAAAGTATGATCCCTAGGCCTTATTTCCAAGCATTAAAATACCGTTTGCTCTCATTTTGTCTCATGTTTGCTTGCTGCCATTTTTATTTCAGATTGCAATTAACACTTATAATCATCCATATTACTTGCATTTCACTATCTCTTCGCCGAACTAGTGCACCTATACATCTGACAAGTGTATTAGGTGTGTTGGGGACACAAGAGACTTCTTGTATCTTAATTGCAGAGTTGCTTGAGAGGGATATCTTTGACCTCTACCTCCCTGAGTTTGATAAACCTTGGGTGATCCACTTAAGGGAAACTTGCTGCTGTTCTACAAACCTCTGCACTTCGAGGCCCAACACTGTCTACAAGAATAGAAGCGTGCGTAGACATCAGTAATCCATATTTAATGGATAATCCCCAAGTATTAGGAATTTTCTTGATTTCTACCTACTTTCGCCTTGTTAAATGAGTTTATATGATTTTTCGAAAGTAATTTCGTCTAGTTAAATTAGTTTTTGTGATGCAAAGGATGATATAGTTGTCATATTTGGATTCCCCTCATTTTTCTAATCTTGACATTTAATTTGTTACATTTCGATCTACGGATTTAAAGATATGAATTAATCCATATTAAATGAAAAATAGAAAAAAAAAACATAGCTATGCCGACGACTTTGCCGTCGGTGTAGCCCTGTGCACCGACGCTTTTGCTGGGCAGCCCAGATCGGACCCTACGCCGACGGCCTCGACAAAAGCCGTCGACGTAGGATGTGGCCGTCGACGTATCGCCGCATTCCTGTAGTGATATGAACAAATATTCTAGGAATTCAAAAATTTGAGTGGGGCCTAGGTCCCCACTCAGCTACGCTTGGGTCCGCCACTGCGTCTGACGCCCTCCGTACATGTACGATGACGACGCTGAGAGCAATGGGTATCCGCAGCATCACACGTCCTCTTGCGGACTGAGATCAGGTGTCATGCACATGGCATGTCACGCTGTAACATGCCCCATCAACACCGTTCAATCATCATCCAAGGGATAGCAACGATCCGAGAACCAAAATGTGGTTGGTTGGTTAGCAGGGTGGTTGTACACCTAGCCCACCAGAGTTCAAACCCCAGGTTTGACGCTGCTGTTTCTCATTTAGGCGAATATTCTTCGGTGGTAGGCGACGTTCCCGTCGACAGCGAGGTGCCCGTGGTGACTTCGTCAATTTTAAGACCTGATTCGTCGGCTCAGCCTCTCGAAGGTGCTCATATGGGGTAGGGTGTGCGTTCATAGGGGTGAGTGTATGCGCATATGAGCGTATGCATTGTACTGTGTTTAAAAAAAAGAATCCAAAATTTGAAATCGAAAATAAAACATTTCAGAAAAATTGAAAAAATTCCAGTAAGTTGTATATGGTCCGTTGTGTATTCTGAGAAAGTTTCGCTTAATTTTGATAATTGGTTTATCATTTAATAGCTTTTTATATTTTGATTTTAAAATGCTATAATATCATAAACGTGTGAGACAAATGTCACGAAATTTTCACAGGACAAACAACATGCCATATACAACTTACTGGATTTTTTTCAAGTTTTTCTAAAATGTTTTATTTTCGAGTACAAATTTTGATCGTTGTTGACCGTTAGATGATGAATGGATGGTAGATATGATGGGGGCATGTTGATCTCAGTCCTCCTCTTGCTGCTGCTCCTCAACCTATCATTGCCGCCGGGCTGCTGTACGGCTGCATCGCCGTGCGCTCCGTCTTCCCAAAGCTATCGGACGATGGTGCCGACAAGCGTCATGAGGATGTCGAAGAAGAAGTCGACGACGTGCTTGCTGGCCTCGGAGTAGAGGATGTGCTTGGCCTTTTGTGTCGATGAGCAGCTTGATGGTCGTTGCAGGCGAGGACATGACGTTGGCTGCGGCAGCATTGGACAAATATCATACAAAAATCTAGCATTGGGTGTTTGGCACCGAAACAACAGGGATTGGATTGAAACAACTCCCTACCCCCGTGTCATCCTCCCTTGGGCGACACGGGGGAAACTAGGGTTTTGCGCCGCCAGCCCGCCCAGCTCGACGCCCCTCCCATCGCCGGCGGCGGCGAAGCCTCCCTCCCGCCTCTTCGTTCCTCCTCTGTGCCCTCCCGCCACCCTCACCCCTGTGTTTGGATCTGCGACCCTGGATCTGGTGGTGTGTAGCAGCAGGTGTGGGCCTCGATGGCGGCCACGCCGGGATGATTCGACGGTGGAGCTGGTGGTCTTGGCGCCGCTTCCCGGGGGCAGCCTTGGTACGGACTGCCATGGTCAAGGCCGGCTGTAGATCGGGGTTGGGGCCCCACGCGCGCCAGTGCTTGACTGCTTCGCCTTGGGCCCGTTCGGCCCATACTCCCTTGGCCCCCTCCGTCCGGCTCCCCATCGTTGTGTGGCCTTGGATTTTGGTGCAGAGGTCAACTCGGGTGGTTGATGGCGGCATGGTGGGTTCTCTGGCGGTGAAGGAGTGTTGGCGCGGCAGTTGGGAGGCCGACTGCTCGCTGGCAGTCCATCTTGGATGAGGTTGGTTTCACGGATGCCGGGGCGGCGGCCCTGGAAAGGTGGGAGTCGTGACGCCGAGGCGGGTGTCACGGCTCAGGTGCTGGCTAGTGGTATGGCTGTGTGGACGACATGATGACCGGCAAAGAGGCGTTCCGTGGAAGTGGTTCGGTAGCTATATCGGCAGCCGGCCACACTCAGTTTTGGTGGCAGGGATTTGTGCCGGGGTAAAAACCCACCTAGAGTTTGCCTTGGCCGATGGCAGCGACGCCCGTGGGCGCCATTTCCTTGTTGAAGGTGTCGTTTGATAACCCCCAAGAGCAGGGGATCACTGTAGCACCTCTCAATGTGGAAGTAAGGTATCGATCCGCTGGAGCAAGAAGGAAAAGTTATCTATTCCCTACAACTAAAGTGTCACAAGTTTTAGTTGATTATGCACTAAACAAGTTTAAAGAACAAGGTGGTTGATTTAATTGATGGAAGCTTAATGTAACAAAACAAGAATGTAAAAGTGTCCCAATCCTCTTCAATGCAAGAGGACAAGACAAAGGTTTTCTCTTATAGGAACAATGGACATGGGTTCATGGGTTCACTTAATCCTCTCTCTCATCTACGGTGATTATCATGTTATAGATAAAGTACACACAATTGTCATGTTTTAATGGTAGTTTTTATGATGGCTATATGTCCTAAAACACATAGTTGAAAGAAATACTCATTTGTGTGCTATGTCACCCTCGTAAGGCTAGCATGGTTGCTGTCACTCCCACATCATACTTCTCCCTTTTTACCCCCAGATAAAGGATGTTTCCATCCCGTACCTACATACATCATACTTCTTAATGGAAAATATTCTAAACACTAGTGCAATGATTCATATTTTGTGTGTGTGACCACATCTATCTCATCTATCCACACTTGGTGGTGTCAATCACCTCATGACAAGGATAAACAAGGCATTATGCATAAATCAAACCATCACATGCATCATAGAATATCTCCAAAGCCTGACAAATCATAAAAGCTCCAACACAACGGTAAATGCATAACAAATCATCTCATACCACAATATCCACCACAAGAATTACATAGATAGATCCATACTTATGCAAGGCACATCATATGGACTCCAACAAGGATCATACATAGAGAGATTAGATCAAGTTACCACCACAAACCCAAGGTCCAGGGGGTGGACTACTCCCCCTTCATCATGGAGACGGTGGAGAAGTCGTTGGAGAAGATGGAGACCACCCCGGCAGCGCCCCGCCGGAGTTTCCCCCTCCAATCTGCAGCTCCAGTTCTCTGTTTCGTGGTTTCTGTGTTTCGGCGGCGCTCCTTCCAGAGAACGTCGGGGGGCTAGTTTTATAGACGTTTTTAGGTCAAGACGAAGCCACGGAGACGAAAACGGACGGCATCAGAGCCACGAGGTATAAAAGAGGTGGTCCCACACGGCCTATGTACCTGGCCGCGTGGGACCATCTAATTTCTTCCTCGGACTTCCTTTTTCGTGGATCCTTGACTGGTACGTCTTCTTATTTCTAAATATTGGGCCCCGTAAAATATTAGGTCATTTGGACGTCGTTTGGTCCCTAAAAGTCAAAAACATGGAAAAAGGGGTTTTCTGCCTGTGCAGGGTTAATTCCATAAAAATAGGAAACATACCAAATATTCCCAAAATCATTATAAAATAGTGATATAACCCTTATATGATGCAAATATGACTGGAATATAACTAAAAATAATGCAAAGTTCATGTATGCATTTTACATGCATCAACATCCCCAAGCTTAACCTATACTCATCCTCGAGTATGAAGGTGATAAAACTAACATGGACTTTGCAATTTAATACTAACAATGGATATCAAAGATGATTACTATTGTTACATAGAGTAAAATGATTCATTCTTAAATGGAGTAGCAATATGCAAGATAGTTTATGAAGTGATATCAAGTATTCAATGCAAGGATGTTCAATGATAATTCACAAAGTGTAACATAAAAGAAGAAGTACTATGGACCACATGTATGCATAATGAAAAGAAAGAACATCCTACAATGGTCATAGAGTATTGGTGAAAATCTGAATATAAAATGTGGACACTTTGGAAAGATATATATGTGAGTAGAGGTAAAATATGAATAAGTTTCATATAACTTCTGAACTTCTCTACTTAAGTCAATGATTGTAATATGGTAATCCTTGGTGTCAAGCTCTCATTCCCCTATCATAGCATCTTGAATGATTAAGTTTAAAGTGAAAGCAAATACGAGTAGTGTGCTTGACAAAGTACATGTTGAAAGTCTCATGCCCCTTGAATACAAGTACCTACTCCATGTGTTACTCAACTTGGAAAACAAAGCAAGTTCAAGTTAAATATCATTGTAAGTAATAATAGTATCATTAAGAGCGTCAACTGGGGTACCTCTTGTCCTAGGTTCGCCATAGCATGTAAGTAAATTTCTACCATTAATGATGCATGGCTTAGATTAGCAGCCCAGACGTCTCTCTAACCATTTATACAAACTCATTTAAACTCACTTCATTTCCACATTTATTTCACCCATGGTAGGCATCCATAAACAAAAGTACATGATATCAACTAAATGAGATGAAGTGCAATGTTGAAAGCTTGCCATGTGACAGCACATATGAGCTAACTCTCAACCAAAGACATTTGTCAAGTCCACAACATCATAATTTTAATCACAATGGGTCATGTTTTATTTATGCAATGAAAGTAAAGTGTGCATCAAGTTCGAGAGAGCTCTATAACCAACTTTTCCTATAACAATCAACAACATAAGCATTTTCATTCAGAGGTATAGATAACAAAAATATCATGATAAACATACTCGGAATAGCATAAAGCTAATAGGTAGATATGGTGGACTCACTGGAAAAACTTTGGTTGAAGGTGTTGGAAACAAGTTTTTGCTTGTTGGAATTTTTGGGCTAGCAAGAGGGAGAAAGTTGACCATCTAAATGCATGCATGTGTGTCCATAGAACTAACTAATCCATGTTAAAACAAGGTAAAATAAATTTAGCATCAAAACATGAATAAAAGATAGCTCTTGATAAAATATTTGCAAATTATTACTCATTAACAAGCTCATGAATTATGCAACTATATGTGTCTTTTAAAATCAACTCAAACATCCCTTTTCCCAATCTTATAATAGCATCCAACATAATTCAACCCAAATTTCCAGTAGCTCTCTATATATAAATGATAGTGTGGTGGTCTCACAAAATAAAAATCAAACCTAAACAAACAAAAAGACGCTCCAAGTTTATGCGATAAAGTGTTTCGATCGAAAAACAGAAGTTAGACGTGTGCAAACCGAGAGTGTGTAGGTCCAGTGGGGTTGTCTTCACATCCCCAAGCTTATGGTCTTCACCATCCTTGGATAGCTCTTGGTGCATCTCCTCTAATCCCTGTGAAAAAACTTCAAAACACCGTTTCTCCATTTCTTTTTCTGTGGGTGCATTAGTAGTGATAAACAAATAGATTTCTTGCTGCATATAATCCTTAAAAAAATTCATATGAATGTCCAGAAAGTGTATAATGTTGTATGCCTACTCATAAACTCAATTGGATCAAAAAGATTCATGTTAAAAGTTCAAGCATGCATCAAACAAAATGGGACAGAATCTGTCCAGAAAAACAGCAGTAGCTAAACGTATTTTTCTACCCTACTTAACTTTGTCGGAAAATTCCGAAAAATTCATGCATACAGAGGATGAAAAGTTGCACTACAGTTCAAATATGAGCTCATTCGGAGTTACAGAATAAGAATTAAAAATCATACCGTGCACAGATTCGTGCAGGAATAAAATCTCCGAACGCTATAAGCAACTTTTTCACACCAAAATGAGTAAAACTTGGCACTTTATTAAAAATTCCAGAAACTAAACTAAACACTAAGTCTCTTGTTACAGCAAGAGGACACAAAGAAAATCAAAAATAAAAACAACCGGGTTGCCTCCCGTAAAGCGCTTTCTTTATAGCCATATAGCTAGGCTTGATAGTTTTAATGATGCTCACATAGAGAAAAATATGAAACACATTTAAGTCTAACCCACTTCCTATGCATTGGGATCTTGTAAGAAAATAAATCAATAAAGCACAAAGTGACTAGCATAGGAAGGCAAAGCAAGTGCAACTTCAAGATTTTCAACAAAGAGAGAGGAGACTTAATATTATTGTGGTATATGAAGTCATGTCTCCCTCTCTCATAAAAACTTTCAGTAGCATCATTGATAAAATCTACAATATAACCATCACATGAAACATTCTTACCATGATCCATATGCATAAAAGTATCAATATTTTCCACATAAGCAAAGTTCTTATTATTAATAGCAATGGAAGTAGGATCATTGTAAAGAACTCGAACATGATAGACAAGTTGTATATTAATTGGATGGTTTTGGGTGATCCTTCCATAACTATGACAAGTTTTATGAGGATGATGTAATTATTAGCATCATCATTTTCAGAATTAGTACCAAAGAGATTTTCAATATCAAAAGTACTATGCTTTTCCCAATCATGATCACTACTATAAGTAACAGGCATAGGATCATCATCGAAATCAGACTCATCAGCAACAACTATAATAGGAGCAACATGCTTAGGGGAAGATACCGTTTCCTCTTTTTCATTAATAAGAGTAAAACAAACATTAGTCCTTTCATATTTTGGTAAAGTAGTTCCATCTTTTATAATATTTTGTATGTAAGTGTTGGCATGGCAATTATTAACACAATAGAGATAACATCCATGTAACACGCTATTCATATCAAAAGCACTCATATCTAACGAAGAAGTTTTTCTTGATAACTCTTCACACCCCAAAAATAATGTAAGTTCATCATGTTGATTAGGAGTGATCATGTTATCACAAAAGTCTCCCGCAATATCCTTATTAGAACCTGAGCATTGAAATTCGAAATGCCCCTCTTTATAGCAAAGTCACAAATAAAAGGATAGGTGGCACAAACTTTTTCACCAAGATCATACAGAGCCTTGCTCCACATTCTAGTTTTTTCATTCCTATGATGGATACAATATTCTTCTTCGATTTGATTCTTTTCACAAGGTCTAAGTGCTCCACAAAAATTAACATGCTTATAAGAAATAGTATTTTCAGAAGTTTGAGCATGTTTATTGCAATCATTAATAACAATTTCATTTTTGATGCAAGTGTCTTTAAAAGGTTCGTGATACATGTCCCAATTTTCTTTAGGAACATTAATATGAGAAGCAAAGGTTCTACAACAATCAACAATAATTTGAGAATCAAGACCAAATTTAGCACTAAGCTCATGAAAACCAGCAGTTTCACTGAAAGACTTAATGCAATCATAGACATAGTTTATACCTGATTCTTTACCTTTGTCGTTATCCCAATCTTCAGTATTGCGTTGAATTGTTTCAAGAAGATCCCAATTAGCTTCAAACTTCTTACTTGTGAAAGAACCTCCTGAACATGCATCTAGATAATCCTTGTAATGACCTGAAAGCCTTGCATAAAAATTAGTAACAATTATTTTCGCAGGAAGCTCATGGTTAGGACATTTGAGTAATAATGTTTTCAGCCTTCCCCAAGCTTGAGCAATGCTTTCTCCATCGCGAGGATAAAAATTAAAAATGTAACACCTATCTAAATACATTTCACAAGGAGGATAAAATTTAGAGTAAAAGAGAGATTCAAGCTCCTTCCACTCCAAATGACGAGGATCATCCAGTAGCTCATACCACTCCTTTGCTTTGTCCTTAAGTGACAATGGAAACAATTTCTTCATGGCATTTTCTCTTGATAAACCTACAACTTTAAACAACCACAAAGTTCTTTAAGTTTCAGCAAGTGATCACTTGGACGGATTGTTCCATCCCCTGCATAACGTTCATCCATAACCATTTCAACAATTTCCATAGGTATTTCAAAAGGAATACTTTCAGTAGGTGGATTTAGAATATCACAAGTATCATTAGAATTATCACATATAGGAGACAAAGTATTATCAAAGCAAATTTTCTCCTCCAAAGCTGGGGAACTACAAGGATCATTTTTATAAAAACTAGCTTCCCCAAGCTTAGACTTTTCCATAGCATTAGCAATAGTGTGCAAAGAATTTATAGTAATAACATTGCTACCATCATGCAAATGATTTTCCATAGATTTTTTAATTTTCTGCTCAAACTCATCATGTCCTAACTCAAGATAAATTTCATAAAGCTCTCTAATTTTTTTGTTGTTTTCCATTTTCTAATTTTTATGGGTTTTTGATATATATAAAACTAATGAGAAACTCACAACCAAACAAGTTTAAAGGAACCTCCCCAAGCTTAGATGATTGCAAGATATAAAATCTAGTGCACACAAGAATAGAAACTTAAGCGCTACGCTCCCCGGCAACGGCGCCAGAAAAGTACTTGATAACCCCCAAGAGCAGGGGATCACTGTAGCACCTCTCAATGTGGAAGTAAGGTATCGATCCGCAGGAGCAAGAAGGAAAAGTTATCTATTCCCTACAACTAAAGTGTCACAAGTTTTAGTTGATTATGCACTAAACAAGTTTAAAGAACAAGGTGGTTGATTTAATGATGGAAGTTTAATGTAACAAAACAAGAATGTAAAAGTGTCCCAATCCTCTTCAATGCAAGAGGACAAGACAAAGGTTTTCTCTTATAGGAACAATGGACATGGGTTCATGGGTTCACTTAATCCTCTCTCTCTCATCTACAGTGATTATCATGTTATAGATAAAGTACACACAATTGTCATGTTTAATGGTAGTTTTTATGACGGCTATATGTCCTAAAACACATAGTTGAAAGAAATTCTCATTTGTGTGCTATGTCACCCTCGTAAGGCTAGCATGGTTGCTGTCACTCCCACGTCATACTTCTCCCTTTTTACCCCCAGATAAAGGATGTTGCCATCCCGTACCTGTCGGGGGAATACTTTGTAGATTAACCCGCGGCCCATATTTGGTAAAGTGCGACTTATCTTACTCGCACAATTAAGGCCTACATGAAAGCAAGCCCAATATCGCACCGCCACAATTAGAAAGATCTAGAAGACATATCCTGGAAGACGTGAGGAGGAGTTAGTCTCCAAGTAGGTTCCAGTTGATGTATTCCTTGTGGAGAAAGTTTCCTTTGTAACCTAGCAAGCCTCTGTGTATATAAAGAGGACTCGCAGGACTTAGACAGGATCAAGCTATCAAGCCCTAAACCCTAGCTCTTACGGCGAGTTCCCAGATCGGATCGCCACCATTGTAACACCACATATATCATATCAATACCAAGCTAGGGTAGGCAGGAAGTAGGTCTTTACCTCACATTGAGGGGCCGAACCTGGGTAAATCTGTGTTCGTCCTTGTTCCTGCGAACCCAAGCTCGGAGACGATTGACTCGCACAAATCCCACAGCTACGAAGTCATCTATGACATCTGACGTGACAAACCCACGACAATTGGCGCCCACCGTGGGGCCTGCGGTCAAGAGCGTCACGTTCCGCACAGGATCGGAATCAGGGTTCAAGGACATCGCCATCGGCCAAGTGGAAGATATCAATGGTGTTCCCTTCATCGACGACTCGGAGTGGGGACCAGAGGCAGATCACAGTGAATTTGGGTATATTATTCCCGTCGGGTCTGTGAAAATCTTTGTTGGGTCCGTCAGTCGCAGATCTTCAGACGCGACTCAAGGGGACGAATCAGAAAAGGAGCTACGGCCGGTTAGGGTCCGCATGCTAGAAGAACTTCAACAGGACGGAGCCAAAACACCTGCCTCCGTCCCGTCAAAACCAATCTGGGAACCTCTGCCTGGCCGGGAGAAAGATCCCAGAGTTGAAGAAATCGAGGCTGTCAGGATGGAGCTTTGCGAAGAAGCACAAAGACTCGCGGCAGAGCGCAAAAAACTCCAGGAAGAAGATCGGCGACTGAGGCGTTGGCAGCAAAAGCAACAGGCAACTCGCGCCATATCGGATGAAGGAGAGCAAGAGATAAAGCAGAAGTTCCACAACAATCCGGAGAGCAATATGCACGACGCGATCGGGATATTATCAAAAAATAGCACCAGTCGGGGATACGCGAGCTGATAAGGAAGCTCGCCATGCAATTGATCTGCTACAGACTGCCGCCCTACAACAAGCAAACATGTACGGAGTCACGCCTAACGAGCCGCAACACGAGGTATCGTGGGGCAGGGAAGGATGCAATGTGGAATAACTAGACAACCAGCTAGCAGGTCTGCAAATATCACCAGGAGAAGAGAGTAAGGCTGACGGTAAGCCGCAGATGCTTGATATGACTCAACCAACCCAGTTTGAAGCTGATCAGATGAAGATACGGCACCTGTGAGCTCCTATTCATTATTGAAAGGACCAGCATGTTTCGGGGAGGAAATACGGCTCACTTGTTTCCCACCGAACTTTGGCGAGTCGCAGCAAGTCACCACCAACCATAATGATCTGGACCCTGTCCTATGGATAGAGGACTATGAAATAAACATGACAGGAATCGGTGTAACTCAGGAGGTGCTCGCAAAATATTTTCACTTAGTACTACAGGGAGAAGCCAGGGATTAGCTGCTAAGGTTGCCGCCAAAGTCAATAAACTCATGGGAGGAATTGAAGGATAAGTTCATCAAAAGGTTCCAAATAGAGGGCGTGAAGAACCTCAGACAGTGGATCTAGAAGGAGAACGAATCAACCAGCGACTGGATAAAACAAGTCACGGGGATCCTTGACTCTGCCAAAGATACCATGGCACAATCTGAAGTGCAAGTTATGAGAAAGGACTGCAGGTTTGAGCCGCCAGTGCGTATCTTAAGCCGCACTGAACAAAAGATCAATACTTTCGGCCAACTCTCGGCGACTACTAACAAGCACGCAGAGGCAGACAAGATGGCAAGTAGCACCTTGCCAATCTCAAAGGAAACAGAACACTGTAAGTATCAACTAAGGGAGCAGAAAAGAAACAGGGAGTCACTCCCCAACAGCGCCAAAGGGATTTTTGATAGTCCTTGCGACTTACATCGCAGAAGAGATGGAAGACCCGCGGGTCACACCAAGGCATAGTGTCACTACTACAGGCGATGGAAGGAAGGCGATTCATCAATCGCGACTCACAGCGGACCAATGCAGCATAGGGACAAGGAGAACTCCTGTCAAAAACCTGAAGCTTCAGTAAGAAGAAACATAGGGCAATTTCATACCGTGGATGTACAAACATCGGGCAACAAAAGGCAAATGAATAGCAGATGGAGCCGCGACTCAATCCAAACTCTGGAAAGACACCGCAGTTGGGCAGAACGATCGGTTGTTTGGAGTCGTGATGATCATCCCCCAGAAGTAAAAGATCTAGGACAGTTGGCTCTCGTTGTTACATCGCAAGTCGCGGGATACAGGTTGAACAAAGTCCTCATGGATGGAGGAGGAAGAGTAAACATCCTATACCAAGACACGCTCCGTCAAATGAACATACCCGAGCGGCGGCTACAGCCAACAAGGAAGGATATACAAGGCATAATTCCAGGAATAATCACTCGACCTATAGGAAAAATTACCCTCGAAGTCAGCTTCGGGACCGAGCGAAACTTCCGCACAGAGTTCCTGAGCTTCAAGGTCGTAGCAGTTAAAAGCCCATACCATGCGATCTTTGGGAGAGAAGCTTATGTCAAATTCACTGCCCGCCCCTGCTACGTATACCTGCAGTTAAAGATACTAGGACCAAACGGCGTGATCACGGTGCACGGAGACAGACAGAGAGCGCTAGAGTGCGAGGAAGCAGGCTCAGTAATTGCAGAAGAAGCTTGCATCGCCAACTCCTCACATGGGCTAAGGCCATCAGTAAACATCCGCAGCCCAAAGCGAGTCGCCTTGGGGACTCAGAGTGGACGAATAGCAGGACGTGCCCACCAGATGGTGAATTTCAACCACACAGTCGCGAGTCAGGAAGATAACACTCCAGGAATCGCTTTGATACAAAAACAAAACAAAAGATGGCGTATGTGCATAGATCCAATATCAATCAACAACCCAAGTCAGAGAGGCCCAACTATGGTGAGGCCTTACTCCCCGTGACTCATCCCCCAAGGACGTGAATTGGCATAAGTCGCAACTCAGTGCGACTACCTTATCAAAAGATTTGACCCTCACTTTGTCATGAGAACATCGGAGCTATCATGCTCGACCCGATTGCTTTTTAGCAACTCAAATATGAGCCAACTAGGTGTTCAACCCACTCCGTCAGGAGTATTATTTCGCAAATGAGTGCGATGAGTATCAAGTATGCATGACCTGCGAGGAACAGAAAACTCGCATTAAGAGGTCTGCATCGTCTTTGTCTCACCCTGTAACACTAGAACAGAGCGACACTATGGCAACGGGGGCAAACCTTCTATGGCAACGGAGAAAGCATCCGTTGCCCCGCTTCCGATACTGATGTGAAGCAGCTCATTTGTAACGGATCACTTTGACCGTTTCCTTTGAGTGCCAAATATAATATAAAAAAAGCCAGGCGACCGGCCGCTGCCGGTAGCCATTAATGACGTACATAATCTGGTCAGTAACGCATACAAGATTGTCCCATTGGATAAGATACACATAAAAGCACATATTAATATATATACTTTTGCAAAGTCACACAGTTTGAACGGTAGGGGATACAATTCAAAATATACAAAGGATTCGTCTTACAGGAAATTCCTAAAAAAAACTGCATGTAACTAGCAAATATACATTAGATTGCTGCTACAACTGTGTCGGCCGGTGCTACACATGTAGGAGATGTTAACATCTGATTCCAAGGTCTACAGACACAAAAACAAAAAAGATGATCAAATTACCATACCATCGTTGATCAATTCGAAACAGAAAAATTTAATAAGACTACATTGTCTCACGGTCGTACCTGTTAACCATCGTTGTTTAACCACGCAGAACAATGAAAAAATTCAGAAGAGGAAAAATCTGTGGGAAGGAGAAAAACACAAGAGACGGGCATATATGCTAAAACTGCAGATCTGGCTGGGTGCAAGCCAGCTGAGCACTGGGAATCTCTGAGGAAACTGCAGATCAAGGATTTCACAGGAAGAGAAGCCCAGAAAGAATTCTGAATAATTAAATAAATTTGCTCTGATATAACACTGAATTACGGATGAATCTGATGCAACAAACTACTATAGATTTCTACTAAGGAAACGGGATTTTTATGCAGAATCAAGGAATGAGACGACAAATTCCCTGTTCCGCCAAAAGCTGAGATGAATGATACAGGCAGGGATGAGAGGATGGATGAACGCACCATGCTCGTAGATAAAGCAGTCGAAGCTTGAGCACCCAGGCCCGCCGTGGAGCCAGAGCAAGATGGCGTAGTGCTTGGATGGGAGTGTGCCCTCGAAGCCGGGGACGCGCGTCACATGCGTGCCTGGTCGCGCAGCGCTGCGGCATGCGGCGAGGACGATGGCGACCGTGAGGAGGAGCGGCACGGAGGAAACAGAGGACATCGCGCTGCTGGCTAGCTGGATCCATGCCCGCCTCCTACGCGCGTGTGCTCTCCAGCCAGTACCGCCGCTGCTCCAGATCCATTGTGCCGACACACTTGGATATGCGAGAACCTCCAGCGCCGCCGCTCCGGCAACAGCTCCACCTTCCTTCCTTGAGTCGATCTCGTCAGACGTGTTACCTCATCGACGGCGACGGCCTGCATATGCCGGCAGTGGCGAGATATGTGAGAGGAGGTGGTGGGTGGAGAGGGGAACGATGGAGGTGGGCGGCTGTGGGAGAGGATAAGGTAGAGGACTTGTGCGTGGACTTAGGGTTCCGCCGGTCGAGACTATTTATTGAATCGAGGTTTAATTGCATACGGATGTATTTTTTAACCGTCACAGATATATCAGCTACGGTTAGATTTTTTTGTCCGTTGACATTGTGTCGCGCACGAGACATGCAATTTCTATTAACCGTGTCCATTGTGATGCATACTGTAGAAAGTCTGTTGTCTTTGTTCTGCCGTTTTCATAGAGGGGTATGCTATGTGTCATTCTGTACTAGTGTAATAAATTGAGTGGTTATGAAATAAAGCCGGCACCCTTGACATTCAAGGGTTCGTCGTTTCGCCTCAACTATTATTGAGTCGCTGAGTCTTTTTAATTTCATAAATCACCAACCCTGAGGGCTTTTTTACAAAGCACAGGGAGCACTGCTCGCTACCTCAACCCTTGCCAAACGAGTGGCAGTCCTTAAGTTAGAAGCGTCTTGCATTATGCGGCCAAAGTACTGGGGTGTGGCGTCAATCGAGCTTGATTGCCTATCATGGCCGCTCTCGACCCTGAACACACATGTTCCTAGGAAATACTGAGCCGCACGAGTGTCTACTTAATGGAAGTATCATAAAAGAATCTGCTTATAGGTCACAAAAGTACTGCTTATAGTACACAAATTGTTTACATACTAACGGGCAAGTCACTATTGACGAGTCGCACATTACTATTGAATGTTTATTTCTGCTTTCGATTCGCAGGAACAGAAGCCTTCGCGGTTTGCCTCAAAGCTGGGGCAGCAGGTGCCCTTATAGCCAAGGCACCAGCAGATGAAGTGGAAGTACCACCAGGTCCTGAGAATGGATCGGAAGCTCGGGATGATTCAGTCCCAGTGGACTTCTCCTTCGTAGCTTTGCTACCATCAGGGTTGAACTTTCCCAGATAAGGGCCCAAGTCTAAATTCTTAACAAGTAATGTGGTGTATCCACACATACCCTTCCAGATGTCGAAGTATTCAGTCATGGGAAGCTCAGTACCATCCGCGCGCCTCGCCCGGTCATGAAGAGCAATCTTGCCTAACTCTATTTCTGGATAATATGCCCGGAATAGTGTCAACACATGAGCAGCTCTGGAGCGAGCAGAAGACCCCTTCCAATCAGAGACATAGTGAGGAGCCTTAAGTAGCCTATTCAGCCAAAACTCACATGAATCTGGAGCATCAGTCGCAGGGGGGATTTTTGTCATAACTTCTTTGGTTGCCTTAAGAAGGCGCAGGCTAAAATCTTGAAGATACTCCAGTTGATCCTTCAAATTGGAGCGATACGCAGGAGCGCCAGGCCCTGCAACAAAAAACAAGATATTATTCAGATCAGCAGCTCATGATGGTCACTCAGAAATAAATGATCAAGAGACAAAGGGTTAGGGATGTACCAGCAAGTTGCAGAATGGCTGATTTAACAGCTGATCCAAAACCCTCAAAAGCCTTGAGCAGCGAGTTATATTTCTCATCTCGCACGGCGAGCTCCCTCACATGGTCTCCTTTCAGCCGACCAAGTAGCTCAGATTTGAGATTCAGCCCCTCTCGCAAGGACTTTATCAATTCATCCTTCTCCATTAGTCGCTGCTTGGAGTCTGCTTCGAGCTCCTTAAATTGCTCTTCACAGGAGTCAAGTTGATCTTTGAGTATTTGTATTTCTTGCACTTGGTTCTTATTGATATCACTATGATGTCCCAAGGCAGATCGCGTCACTTCAGGTGTATCTAAGGAAATGCCCTTGGCTTTCATTGCATCGGAAGCAGCAAGCGAAGAAAGCTCAGGCTGCGAGTAAAAGGAACATAAGCAATTTTGAAAGGTACTTGGGGGCTCAAAGCTTAAAAAAAAGAATCAACACCCTGCGAATTGACACAAGGTCTTGATCCTTGGGGGCTACAGTATGCGTACCAGGCGACTTGAAGATAATTGCCCAACCATTTCACGCAATAAAGCAGCGTGCTTATCTCTAGCATCGATTATGGCATCTGCAATTGATTTTGAGCTACTAGCGCTGGGGAGGTCAGCCGCTTCAGAAATGGGAGCTCCAACTTGAAGGCTCAAAGCATCAACATTAGGAGTCGCAGATGGCGCTGCGACTGGAACCCCGCATCAGCAATACCCTCTTCTAAAGAAGGCTTCAGATAAGTCGCGCCACCGCTAGTTCCCATGTTCTCGCCAGCAACGTCACCTTCACTCGTGGTTGGCTGAGAAAGATCAGTCGAGGAGGTAGACTTTGTATCTCCTCCAACCATGGCCCTGCAAGATATTGATGGTTATAAACCAAAATGGAAGCGTAACAGTCATAGAAGGAAAGCAAGTCTTACCCAGAAGCAATACAGACGCTCTTCATCAGGCAATCAGAAAAAGGAGAAGATAAATCTTGCAGGTCTGAGCCTGCGGGATAGAAAAAACACAACAGTGACTAAACAACCCTTCATGAAGACACATGAATACGAAGAAAAGAATGTCACAAGGAAATACCCGAGCTTGTTGAGGGACAATTCTTCACTACAGGCTCGGAGGGAAGTACAGTGCTGTCAGGTTTAGCAAGTTTTAAAGATTTAGCAGCTTTGATATCCACAAGCAACGCCAAGGCCTTGCGACGCTTCTCAGGTTGCGAGGGATCTTCTGAGCTCTCAGATAGAAGACGCTTGGAGGACCTGCGAGGTACTTCAGGAAGTGCCAGAAAAGATGTGCCTGGAGCCGTGGACAAGAGAGCATGGGCCATTTGTTGCTCCTCTTCAGATGTGCTACCACCAGGCTCGGAAACAGTGCCATGTGCGATCATTTCCTCGCCAGGATCAGCGACTTCTTTGGCAACTTCACAGTGGTTTCTTGACCTGAGCCGGTCTCCTCTTCGGATGGGAGAGTCCAAAAGTAAGGATCGATCTGAAAGAGAATTAACGTCAGAAATAGTCAACTTTGAGGAAGGAATCCTAGAGGGAAAAATTACAAGAATAATTACCACAAAAGGCTTGTGTTCAGCCCAGAAGGGAGCAAGACCGACGTTAGCATACGAGTCAATGTCCTCGTTCGTCACTTGGCGAATGAAGTTTATCCACTCCCCTTTGTCCCAATCTTCTGGGCAAGTTCGATCAACATCATCAGCATGGCAGGTGAAGTCCACCATAAGTCGCAGATGGCGACTCACGGGCTGAATTCGCCATTTGGTCCAGCAAGATATAAGATCCAATCCGGTAAGGCCATGGAGCGTCAGCGCCCTCACCTTATCTAAAAGAATCTCGATGGAGGGCAACGAAGAAGGATCAGGCTTGGAAGACAAAGCAGAGGTAGCTTTGAAAGGAAGTGGAGACCAAGGGGGGAGATGAGTCTCGCTCTCAGGAGAAGTATCTTTGCAGTAAAAGAAAATTCTTTGCCGGTCCTTAACTTTTTTGGCAAGGGCTAGCTTTGGGAAAATACTACCCTTACGGCGTTGGAAAGATATGGCACCGCATTGGAGGAAAGATGTATCTATTGCTTCTTTTTGACTATTGCAGCTAAAGAGAGCGAGCCAGAAGCCTATTGAAGGAGGAATTCCTAAGTAATCTTTGCAAAGGACATGGAAGTTACTCACTTGAAAGATTGAGTTGGGACCGATGTCATGCAGGTGAAGACCCAGCCGCTGCATCATGGAGCGAAAGAAAAGAGAACAAGGAGGCTTGAATCCGCGCTCGACGTGTTCCGCAAAAATCACCACTTCTCCTGGTTGTGGATCGGGGATTATCTCCTCACCAGCAGCGCGCCATTCGCATTGATCCCTCGGAGGAAGAAGGCCGCGAGCAGCTAGAGACTCCAAAAATACCTCATCAATCCATGAGCCTTCCCAGTTGCAGCTACGGCGAGCATCTCTTTCGATCAAGGGGATTTCCGCCAGAAGATTGCAAGCGCAAGAAGCGGAACCAAAGGCGGCGGAGAAGAGTAGCGGCGGCGTAGTTGAAGTGGAACGCCAGGGAGGCCGATGGGCCAACATAAAAAGCCCAGGCACAGAAGACGCTCAGATCTGAAAACCAACAGGCACGACCAGATGAGTCGCGCCCTTGAGCCGCTAAGAAGGTTATAAGTCGCAAATGGCGATACAAAAATTGGAGTTCAGCTGGGACATTCATGTGAGCGGTTCAATGGTTCAATGAGACAAAGAAGCCTTCATCCAAAGTCCAAGCTGAACTTGGGGGCTAATGTCGGGGGAATACTTTGTAGATTAACCCGCGGCCCATATTTGGTAAAGTGCGACTTATCTTACTCGCACAATTAAGGCCTGCATGAAAGCAAGCCCAATATCGCACCGCCACAAGGAGAAAGATCTAGAAGACATATCCTGGAAGACGTGAGGAGGAGTTAGTCTCCAAGTAGGTTCCAATTGATGTATTCCTTGTGGAGAAAGTTTCCTTTGTAACCTAGCGAGCCTCTGTGTATATAAAGAGGATTCGCGGGACTTAGACAGGGTCAATCTATCAAGCCCTAAACCCTAGCTCTTACGGCGAGTTCCCAGATCAGATCGCCACCATTGTAACACCACATATATCATATCAATACCAAGATAGGGTAGGCAGGAAGTAGGTCTTTACCTCACATTGAGGGGCCGAATCTGGGTAAATCTGTGTTCGTCCTTGTTCCTGCGATCCCAAGCTCGGAGACGATTGACTCGCGCAAATCCCACACCTACGAAGTCATCCATGACATCTGACGTGACAAACCCACGATAGTACCTACATACATCATACTTCTTAATGGAAAATATTCTAAATACTAGTGCAATGATTCATATTTTGTGTGTGTGACCACATCTCTCTCATCTATCCACACTTGGTAGTGTCAATCACCTCATGACAAGGATAAACAAGTCATTATGCATAAATCAAACCATCACATGCATCATAGAATATCTCCAAAGCATGACAAATCATAAAAGCTCCAACACAACGGTAAATGCATAACAAATCATCTCATACCACAATATCCACCACAAGA
The DNA here is from genome assembly GCA_947311845.1 of Poa pratensis. Classification (NCBI taxonomy): domain Eukaryota; kingdom Viridiplantae; phylum Streptophyta; class Magnoliopsida; order Poales; family Poaceae; genus Poa; species Poa pratensis. The sequence continues at coordinate 14,162,711 of CAMZMU010000108.1, forward strand.
ATTACATAGATAGATCCATACTTATGCAAGGCACATCATATGGGCTCCAACAATGATCATACATAGAGAGATTAGATCAAGTTACCACCACAAACCCAAGGTCCAGGGGGTGGACTACTCCCCCTTCATCATGGAGATGGTGGAGAAGTCGTTGGAGAAGATGGAGACCACCCCGGCAGCGCCCCGCCGGAGTTTTCCCCCTCCAATTTGCAGCTCCAGGTCTCTGTTTCGTGGTTTCTGTGTTTCGGCGGTTCTCCTTCCAGAGAACGTCGGGGGGCTATTTTTATAGACGTTTTTAGGTCAAGACGAAGCCACGGAGACGAAAACGGACGGCATCGGAGCCACGAGGAATAAAAGAGGTGGTCCCACACGGCCTATGTACCTGGCCGCGTGGGACCATCTAATTTCTTCCTCGGACTTCCTTTTCCGCGGATCCTTGACTGGTACGTCTTTTTATTTCCAAATATTGGGCCCCGTAAAATATTAGGTCATTTGGACGTCGTTTGGTCCCTGAAAGTCAAAAACATGGAAAAAAGGGTTTTCTGCCTGTGCAGGGTTAATTCCATAAAAATAGGAAACATACCAAATATTCCCAAAATCATTATAAAGCAGTGATATAACCCTTATATGATGCAAATATGACTGGAATATAAGTAAAAATAATGCAAAGTTCATGTATGCATTTTACATGCATCATCGTTGCAGCTCTCCTCCTCCCTTCCGAGGCCCCGGGTGAAAACCTTTGATCCTTTGGATCGGGCGGCGATGGAACTCTGGTGTCATGTCCTTCTTGAAGGCGCCGCCTTGAAGTCCATGGCATTTCTCTTCCGATGGAGGTGTGGTGGCAGTGACAGTGAAGGTTTGGAAAGGCTCGAGCTCTAGGTGAGCTCCAGCCCACCGACGCCGGTAGTTCGTGTCGGCCAGGGATAGGGGCCCCTTTTGGCGACGGGGCTTAGACCGGGCGGCGCTGCCCTGCCATTGGGAAGGTGTCATCCTCGTCGGCGTCGTCGGCTCTTCAAGCATTAGCTGTTTGCCTTGTGTTTCCGTCGATCTAGCTTCCTTATGGCTCTGCTCTCACTGGTTTCTTTGTACAAGCCTTTGGCTTGATCTTTTGTTTGTGTGCGTGGAGGTGTTTGTAAGCTGGCTTAGCACTTTGTATCTTCCGCTATTGGCGTCATTAATTTAACGCTGGGCTTCGGCCTTTGGTCTAAAAAACAACATGGATTAATAGTACAACTTCGTAGAAACTGGGATGCATGGTGTGTGCGTTGAAGATAATAGTACACAACTTCGTATAAACTTTTATGGGTGTATATGAAAAGGCCTAGCTATATCATAAATCAACACACCTGACGTCCTCCTGCCATGAAGTGTATCACTGGCGGAAAGTGCAAAAGGAGGCGAGCTCCATGTAGCACTTTATTTTCAAAAATTTGAAAATCATATTTTAAAGCTTTAAAAAAATCTGGAAGAAAATCCTGGTTGTATATAATGACGTATTCTACCAGCGGTCAAAATATCAACTAGAAATTAATACGTTGTAGGGTTGTGTAGAAAAGAAAAAAAATCTGAAATTGTAAGTAGTAAACAGTGCAAAATTGTAAATAGTGAACTAGCACAGTGTAAACATGTACTACTCCCTCCGTTCACTTTTATAAGACACACTAGTTATCTTTTCCATTTTGACCACATGCATACCAAAATGAGTGAATCTATGTATCTAGATTCACTCATTTTGGTATGCATGTGGGGATACCTAGTGTGCCTTATAAAAGTGAACAGAGGGAGTACTATAATTGTGTGATGGGTGGATCCTGCTAATTATACGGATTCAAATATAGTCAGTATTTAAACTATCATAAATGTGCGATCCGCAAATTCTAATACTATACCATTTTATTAATTTGGCCATATGTCGTGGCTTCTCTATATATATTGAGGCGAGAGGGCGTCATGTCCATTGCCTCCCTTGCGTCTAACTCTCTGTTATAGTTCATCCAAAAAATCTCCTATTGTAAAGTTTGATAGATTGTCAGGAGTTGAAGACCAAACATGAAAAGGAGAAGCTTGGTGTATGTGATTACTCTTTTGTTCATTGGGTGCCTCGTTGTTTTTGGACATTGTAAGCATATCGTCATTTTCGTATTGTAATTCTTATAGTTTTGTTTTGTCTGAAGAAAATTGTATAGTAATATTTCGTTTATATCTAACAGGTCGTCCTGAGACTAGAAGAAGCAACCAAGATCATTCTAGTGCTAATACTACTATCGCGGACTCATCGTTAATTCGTTAGATGGGGGCAACATTAATGTGCAATGGTGTATGCGGGGTGATTGCAAGGACGGCATGGGTGTAGATGGACTATTGAAGTGCACCTGCTGTCTCGTGTTGCCGGGCGAACCGTGTTGGCATTCCCTAGAAGAATGTCAGGCACATTGCCCAGAGTGTCACCCCAATTGTCCAGTTTGAGTTGCATTGGCATTACAAATAATTGTGTTCCTTACTTTGAAGGAATGCTTCATATTCAAATAAAATAACGTGTTGATGTGCACGTTATCTCTTTCGCTTGTTTATCTCTTTATTTGTGCTAAAAACATTAGTCGCCCAAAAGTTCGCTTGAAAAATGGTTCATGATTGAAGTGGAATAGCTAGCCACACTATTCCTTACCAACAAACAGAATCCGGAGTACAATGAAAGAGAGCTGGCCATTTTTAAGCACTCGGACATGAGTATACCACTAAAAATGTTAACGAGTCTCTTGGAGATCGGTTGGAGTGGAGCAGTATTCCTTACTTCCAATAAACCATAAACGTGACTAATCGAGTAGAGGCACTTGCCTGAATTTTTCTTCTATACTTACCGAATGCGGTGTGGATTACTAGAAGCATATATTTAATTACTGTGTGGTGCATCATGCGAGTACACTACAAAGTGTGTGAATTACTACGGCATATGTACACTTACATTTGTCTTCCATTCTGTGATGCAATCAAACTCAATATCCACATCCTATCCAAATTTCTAATGCATCCCATTCCGTCGATCACATTACATGAATCCGGTGTCATTCACCATTCTCATTGTTGATTGTCTTTTTTCACAATTTTCCATTCGTCCCTAGCTAGCAAATAATGTGAGAGAATGGGAGGTGTCGAAAACAATGAGCTCCGAAAATATGTGAGGCCGTCCCCGCCACGCTGTAAGACGAAGCTTTCGAGCTATGCTCTGAACGTCGTGAGACATTTCAGTTTGTACCCGGTGTGGACGTGCAATATCTCTCTAATGCATAACAACAACGATGTATGTTATGCAATTTAAAAGCGGAAATTCACTTTGGAGCTCGGGCTCATATGCTCCCGTTTTTTTCGACAAAATTTAACAAATTGAAAACTTATCCAAAAATTCCGAAAAAAATCATGCATGTACCTGACCATGTTGCGCACCGCCATGATTTTTTTCGCGCCGACATGACTTCGTATGCGCCCTGTACAAAAATGACAAATTTCCTGTCAGATTTGAGATTCAAAATTTGAATTTTCCGACAGGAAATTTGTCATTTTTGTACAGAGCGCATACGATGTCATTTCGGCGCGAAAAAAATCATGGCAGTGCGCAACATGGTCAGGTACATGCATGATTTGTTTCGGAATTTTTTGATAAGTTTTCAATTTGCTAAATTTTGTCGAAAATACCGGGAGCATATGCTCCCGGGAGCCAAAACGCTGCTCTCAAAAGGCTATATTTTATTAGTGTGTTTGTTTGTTTGTTTTTTTTTTTTTTTTGCGAGAAACCGTATACAACTTCAAAGGATCGCCATCACAGAGAGGAACACCGAAAAGAAGAAGATTACAGACCAGACCCTCTGCAACTCGATGCCGCCGGCGTGGAGCAGGACGTGCCGGTGACGCGCCGCCGCTTCATCTTCCTTCAAGCCTTGGAGCAGAAGATGTCCCCAAGCTGACGGGAAGCCGCCGAACCTCGAACTCCGAGAAGCCTCCACCCAGCTCCAGCTGCAACATCGCCGCCATCCTTCGTCGTCGTCGGCTTCGAAGTCAACCCAGATCCGCCGCCACGCCAGATCTGGGAGGGGGAAGACGAGCCCAGCAGATCCACGGATCCGAGGGGTCGTCGAGGCGAGGCGCACCACCGCAGACCTCCGAGAAGCTCCGCCGTCGAAGGGGACGCGCACCTGCACCAAAAACACCGCCGGCGACCCAACCACCTCCATGGCGCCGCCGACGGGAAACCCTACATACCCTACTATATGTACACTCGTGAAGCGGGGATCCCCCGCCCTCCCGCCGCCGAAGCGGCCGGCGGAGGACGAGGGATCCGGCGGATCGACGAGGACGAAGTGGATCTGCGGGGGGGGGGGGGGGGGGGGGGGGAAGAAAAATCGCCTCTGCTACAGTGACGGAGAGAGGAAGACGTCCAGGCTCGTCTTTATTAGTGTGTTTGTTGTGCTCCAGCCACCAAGTTGAATAGTCGATAATCTTGTCCTGAGATGAGTTTGCCGATGGGCAATCACATATAAGAGTAATGGCTTAATTCCTCTCCTGTTTAGATGCCTCTACGCCTGTCTAGCTAGCAAGGCTTGATTGAACAGGCCGAGATCGCGGAAACCCATACCTCCTTTACCTTTTGGCTTGATCATGTTCTCCCATGCAATCCAATGAACCTTCCTATGCCCTTCCTCGTCGCCCCACCAGAAATCCCTGATTAGTCTCTCGTATTGATCGCAGAAGCTCGTAGACATCTTGAACACACCCATGGAGTAGCTTGGGAGAGCTTGTGCAACTGATTTGATCAGGGTATAGTATCCTTTGCTCCATAAGACATGAACCTCCCTGCCCAGTTCGAGAGTTTCTTTCACAATCTGGACATGATCGGTTGTAGGTGGGAGCCCTTCATTCTACCATTCGGGGTTGGAAGCCCGAGATATTTCTCTTCAAAAACTGAGGCAGGGACGATCAGGATGTTTTGGATAGCTTGCTGAGTGGGCAGGGGACAAGCTTTGCTGAATAAAATAGAGCATTTGTCGAGGTTGATCAGTTGGCCGGTTCCCCGTTGAAAGCGAGCCAAGGTCTCAGAAACCACCTCAGCTTCTCGAGTTGTTGCTTTGAAGAAAAGCAAGCAGTCATCCGTGAAGAGTAGGTTCGAGATGCCAGGAGCAGTCCTCGCAACCGTAAACGGGGTGATGCTCCCCTTCATGACCTCCGTCTTGAGACTTTGAGACAAAGCCTCGCCCGCGAGCAAGAAAATATACGGCTAAGGGGATCACCCTAACGGAGGCCACGAGACGGTTTGAAAGACTGCATGGTGGCGCCAGTGATCCTAACTGCGAAACTGACCGATTGCACGCACGCCATGACCCAATTCGTCCAAATTCTGCTGAACCCCAATTTGAGCAGAGCTTTTTCCAGGAAACCCCAATCCACTCTGTCGTAGGCCTTGGAGAGGTCTAGCTTGAAGGCGCAGTGTGTATTGTTGGGATTTCTGCTATGCTGGATCTTGTGGAAGCATTCGAAAGCAATGGTGGCGTTGTCAGTTATCAGATAAAGGCGCTTTGGGTCTCATCGATGAAACAAGTCCTTTTGCAAAATAGTGTGTTTATAAATTGCTTCTTTTGTTACTTTTATTTTCTAAAGTAGGTTCTTGTTTGTGCTTGCCACTTTAGGTTGGAATTTAGTCACAATTATTTTGTAATCTGTATTGTGTATATATGTTGTAAGGTTAATAATGGTACATCTCATAATCTGTACAGCTGGTTAAATTTGTGGAATTTCATTGGAAACTCATCTGAAGTTGTTTCCTCTCTCCTAGCTTTGCCGCCACATCCCAACACTGCCCTGTTTGCTTCTCCACAACTTTCTCTAACGGGTCTGCCTCCTCCACACTCCATGTTTTTATGCAAAACCTAGCTTTGCTCTTGTTTTTGTTAGGGATTATAACTGGCACTCTAGGAACTCTCTCACGCATTCAAGTTTCCTCACATTTCAGCGTGTGGAATAAGGAAGCACTAAACATCCGAATCTACAGAACCGAGTTCTCTTCTTTGCTGGACAAAGGCAAAAGTACAATTCTAACATTACATTATTCTTTCACGCATATATTCTAATTTCTGCTTTGGTTCCATGCTGCGTTGAATATGTCTTCGAGTCTTGACCTTGCTTTGTTAAACTAAGCACACACGCACGCACACAGGGTATGGTAACACCAAGCGAAAGCACAACAATACTAGAAGGACAAGGCGCGCGTTGCTGCGCCCGCTACAATATAACCTAGAGAGAATGGAGATTTGTTGAAAATGGAAGTACCAGGATCATATTCACAAGGGATATTCACAAGGGATACACAGAAAAATAGTACCGTGTCAACAAGTAAGCATAAGGCACAATCCCAGCTAAATTATAACCAAGAGGCAATGGAGGTTTTGTTGGAAATGGAAATACGATATCATATTCATAAGGGATTCACCAACCACTTTACGACACAGAACAAATAGTACCGCGTCAAGTGTTGAGCAAGTAAGAATAAGGCACAATCATGTACTTTATGCAGTGCGTACTTATGATATAATGCAACCAAAATGGCAAGCTTGAATTCACTATAAATAACAATATACATATAAAGCTATAGGGTTCAGACACCGAGATGTTAAAATATTGACATTTTGTTTTGAACTAATTCACATATTAGCATGTTCTCAAGTTAAAGATAATTAGGCACTTGGTTGGCTAGTACTTAAAACAATGCAAAATGACATGTATTCTAATTTACAACTCAGGCATGCAGCTCGGCTTAATCTATGTAGTGCTCACATGGGATAGAACTTGCATTTCACTATCTCTTCGCCGAACTAGTGCACCTATACATCTGACAAGTGTATTAGGTGTGTTGGGGACACAAGAGACTTCTTGTATCTTAATTGCAGAGTTGCTTGAGAGGGATATCTTTGACCTCTACCTCCCTGAGTTTGATAAACCTTGGGTGATCCACTTAAGGGAAACTTGCTGCTGTTCTACAAACCTCTGCACTTCGAGGCCCAACACTGTCTACAAGAATAGAAGCGTGCGTAGACATCAGTAATCCATATTTAATGGATAATCCCCAAGTATTAGGAATTTTCTTGATTTCTACCTACTTTCGCCTTGTTAAATGAGTTTATATGATTTTTCGAAAGTAATTTCGTCTAGTTAAATTAGTTTTTGTGATGCAAAGGATGATATAGTTGTCATATTTGGATTCCCCTCATTTTTCTAATCTTGACATTTAATTTGTTACATTTCGATCTACGGATTTAAAGATATGAATTAATCCATATTAAATGAAAAATAGAAAAAAAAAACATAGCTATGCCGACGACTTTGCCGTCGGTGTAGCCCTGTGCACCGACGCTTTTGCTGGGCAGCCCAGATCGGACCCTACGCCGACGGCCTCGACAAAAGCCGTCGACGTAGGATGTGGCCGTCGACGTATCGCCGCATTCCTGTAGTGATATGAACAAATATTCTAGGAATTCAAAAATTTGAGTGGGGCCTAGGTCCCCACTCAGCTACGCTTGGGTCCGCCACTGCGTCTGACGCCCTCCGTACATGTACGATGACGACGCTGAGAGCAATGGGTATCCGCAGCATCACACGTCCTCTTGCGGACTGAGATCAGGTGTCATGCACATGGCATGTCACGCTGTAACATGCCCCATCAACACCGTTCAATCATCATCCAAGGGATAGCAACGATCCGAGAACCAAAATGTGGTTGGTTGGTTAGCAGGGTGGTTGTACACCTAGCCCACCAGAGTTCAAACCCCAGGTTTGACGCTGCTGTTTCTCATTTAGGCGAATATTCTTCGGTGGTAGGCGACGTTCCCGTCGACAGCGAGGTGCCCGTGGTGACTTCGTCAATTTTAAGACCTGATTCGTCGGCTCAGCCTCTCGAAGGTGCTCATATGGGGTAGGGTGTGCGTTCATAGGGGTGAGTGTATGCGCATATGAGCGTATGCATTGTACTGTGTTTAAAAAAAAGAATCCAAAATTTGAAATCGAAAATAAAACATTTCAGAAAAATTGAAAAAATTCCAGTAAGTTGTATATGGTCCGTTGTGTATTCTGAGAAAGTTTCGCTTAATTTTGATAATTGGTTTATCATTTAATAGCTTTTTATATTTTGATTTTAAAATGCTATAATATCATAAACGTGTGAGACAAATGTCACGAAATTTTCACAGGACAAACAACATGCCATATACAACTTACTGGATTTTTTTCAAGTTTTTCTAAAATGTTTTATTTTCGAGTACAAATTTTGATCGTTGTTGACCGTTAGATGATGAATGGATGGTAGATATGATGGGGGCATGTTGATCTCAGTCCTCCTCTTGCTGCTGCTCCTCAACCTATCATTGCCGCCGGGCTGCTGTACGGCTGCATCGCCGTGCGCTCCGTCTTCCCAAAGCTATCGGACGATGGTGCCGACAAGCGTCATGAGGATGTCGAAGAAGAAGTCGACGACGTGCTTGCTGGCCTCGGAGTAGAGGATGTGCTTGGCCTTTTGTGTCGATGAGCAGCTTGATGGTCGTTGCAGGCGAGGACATGACGTTGGCTGCGGCAGCATTGGACAAATATCATACAAAAATCTAGCATTGGGTGTTTGGCACCGAAACAACAGGGATTGGATTGAAACAACTCCCTACCCCCGTGTCATCCTCCCTTGGGCGACACGGGGGAAACTAGGGTTTTGCGCCGCCAGCCCGCCCAGCTCGACGCCCCTCCCATCGCCGGCGGCGGCGAAGCCTCCCTCCCGCCTCTTCGTTCCTCCTCTGTGCCCTCCCGCCACCCTCACCCCTGTGTTTGGATCTGCGACCCTGGATCTGGTGGTGTGTAGCAGCAGGTGTGGGCCTCGATGGCGGCCACGCCGGGATGATTCGACGGTGGAGCTGGTGGTCTTGGCGCCGCTTCCCGGGGGCAGCCTTGGTACGGACTGCCATGGTCAAGGCCGGCTGTAGATCGGGGTTGGGGCCCCACGCGCGCCAGTGCTTGACTGCTTCGCCTTGGGCCCGTTCGGCCCATACTCCCTTGGCCCCCTCCGTCCGGCTCCCCATCGTTGTGTGGCCTTGGATTTTGGTGCAGAGGTCAACTCGGGTGGTTGATGGCGGCATGGTGGGTTCTCTGGCGGTGAAGGAGTGTTGGCGCGGCAGTTGGGAGGCCGACTGCTCGCTGGCAGTCCATCTTGGATGAGGTTGGTTTCACGGATGCCGGGGCGGCGGCCCTGGAAAGGTGGGAGTCGTGACGCCGAGGCGGGTGTCACGGCTCAGGTGCTGGCTAGTGGTATGGCTGTGTGGACGACATGATGACCGGCAAAGAGGCGTTCCGTGGAAGTGGTTCGGTAGCTATATCGGCAGCCGGCCACACTCAGTTTTGGTGGCAGGGATTTGTGCCGGGGTAAAAACCCACCTAGAGTTTGCCTTGGCCGATGGCAGCGACGCCCGTGGGCGCCATTTCCTTGTTGAAGGTGTCGTTTGATAACCCCCAAGAGCAGGGGATCACTGTAGCACCTCTCAATGTGGAAGTAAGGTATCGATCCGCTGGAGCAAGAAGGAAAAGTTATCTATTCCCTACAACTAAAGTGTCACAAGTTTTAGTTGATTATGCACTAAACAAGTTTAAAGAACAAGGTGGTTGATTTAATTGATGGAAGCTTAATGTAACAAAACAAGAATGTAAAAGTGTCCCAATCCTCTTCAATGCAAGAGGACAAGACAAAGGTTTTCTCTTATAGGAACAATGGACATGGGTTCATGGGTTCACTTAATCCTCTCTCTCATCTACGGTGATTATCATGTTATAGATAAAGTACACACAATTGTCATGTTTTAATGGTAGTTTTTATGATGGCTATATGTCCTAAAACACATAGTGAAAGAAGATACTCATTTGTGTGCTATGTCACCCTCGTAAGGCTAGCATGGTTGCTGTCACTCCCACATCATACTTCTCCCTTTTTACCCCCAGATAAAGGATGTTTCCATCCCGTACCTACATACATCATACTTCTTAATGGAAAATATTCTAAACACTAGTGCAATGATTCATATTTTGTGTGTGTGACCACATCTATCTCATCTATCCACACTTGGTGGTGTCAATCACCTCTGACAAGGATAAACAAGGCATTATGCATAAATCAAACCATCACATGCATCATAGAATATCTCCAAAGCCTGACAAATCATAAAAGCTCCAACACAACGGTAAATGCATAACAAATCATCTCATACCACAATATCCACCACAAGAATTACATAGATAGATCCATACTTATGCAAGGCACATCATATGGACTCCAACAAGGATCATACATAGAGAGATTAGATCAAGTTACCACCACAATCCCAAGTGGAGGATATCAATGGTCCCCCTTCATCGACGACTGGAGAAGTGGGGACCAGAGGCAGATCACAGCGAATTTGGGAGTTATCCCCCTCGGGTCTGTGAAAATCTTTGTTGGGTCCGTCAGTCGCAGATCTTCAGACGCGACTCAAGGGGACGAATCAGAAAAGGAGCTACGGCCGGTTAGGGTCCGCATGCTAGAAGAACTTCAACAGGACGGAGCCAAAACACCTGCCTCCGTCCCGTCAAAACCAATCTGGGAACCTCTGCCTGGCCGGGAGAAAGATCCCAGAGTTGAAGAAATCGAGGCTGTCAGGATGGAGCTTTGCGAAGAAGCACAAAGACTCGCGGCAGAGCGCAAAAAACTCCAGGAAGAAGATCGGCGACTGAGGCGTTGGCAGCAAAAGCAACAGGCAACTCGCGCCATATCGGATGAAGGAGAGCAAGAGATAAAGCAGAAGTTCCACAACAATCCGGAGAGCAATATGCACGACGCGATCGGGATATTATCAAAAAATAGCACCAGTCGGGGATACGCGAGCTGATAAGGAAGCTCGCCATGCAATTGATCTGCTACAGACTGCCGCCCTACAACAAGCAAACATGTACGGAGTCACGCCTAACGAGCCGCAACACGAGGTATCGTGGGCAGGGAAGGATGCAATGTGGAATAACTAGACAACCAGCTAGCAGGTCTGCAAATATCACCAGGAGAAGAGAGTAAGGCTGACGGTAAGCCGCAGATGCTTGATATGACTCAACCAACCAGTTTGAAGCTGATCAGATGAAGATACGGCACCTGTGAGCTCCTATTCATTATTGAAAGGACCAGCATGTTTCGGGGAGGAAATACGGCTCACTTGTTTCCCACCGAACTTTGGCGAGTCGCAGCAAGTCACCACCAACCATAATGATCTGGACCCTGTCCTATGGATAGAGGACTATGAAATAAACATGACAGGAATCGGTGTAACTCAGGAGGTGCTCGCAAAATATTTTCACTTAGTACTACAGGGAGAAGCCAGGGATTAGCTGCTAAGGTTGCCGCCAAAGTCAATAAACTCATGGAGGAATTGAAGGATAAGTTCATCAAAAGGTTCCAAATAGAGGGCGTGAAGAACCTCAGACAGTGGATCTAGAAGGAGAACGAATCAACCAGCGACTGGATAAAACAAGTCACGGGGATCCTTGACTCTGCCAAAGATACCATGGCACAATCTGAAGTGCAAGTTATGAGAAAGGACTGCAGGTTTGAGCCGCCAGTGCGTATCTTAAGCCGCACTGAACAAAAGATCAATACTTTCGGCCAACTCTCGGCGACTACTAACAAGCACGCAGAGGCAGACAAGATGGCAAGTAGCACCTTGCCAATCTCAAAGGAAACAGAACACTGTAAGTATCAACTAAGGGAGCAGAAAAGAAACAGGGAGTCACTCCCCAACAGCGCCAAAGGGATTTTTGATAGTCCTTGCGACTTACATCGCAGAAGAGATGGAAGACCCGCGGGTCACACCAAGGCATAGTGTCACTACTACAGGCGATGGAAGGAAGGCGATTCATCAATCGCGACTCACAGCGGACCAATGCAGCATAGGGACAAGGAGAACTCCTGTCAAAAACCTGAAGCTTCAGTAAGAAGAAACATAGGGCAATTTCATACCGTGGATGTACAAACATCGGGCAACAAAAGGCAAATGAATAGCAGATGGAGCGCGACTCAATCCAAACTCTGGAAAGACACCGCAGTTGGGCAGAACGATCGGTTGTTTGGAGTCGTGATGATCATCCCCCAGAAGTAAAAGATCTAGGACAGTTGGCTCTCGTTGTTACATCGCAAGTCGCGGGATACAGGTTGAACAAAGTCCTCATGGATGGAGGAGGAAGAGTAAACATCCTATACCAAGACACGCTCCGTCAAATGAACATACCCGAGCGGCGGCTACAGCCAACAAGGAAGGATATACAAGGCATAATTCCAGGAATAATCACTCGACCTATAGGAAAAATTACCCTCGAAGTCAGCTTCGGGACCGAGCGAAACTTCCGCACAGAGTTCCTGAGCTTCAAGGTCGTAGCAGTTAAAAGCCCATACCATGCGATCTTTGGGAGAGAAGCTTATGTCAAATTCACTGCCCGCCCTGCTACGTATACCTGCAGTTAAAGATACTAGGACCAAACGGCGTGATCACGGTGCACGGAGACAGACAGAGAGCGCTAGAGTGCGAGGAAGCAGGCTCAGTAATTGCAGAAGAAGCTTGCATCGCCAACTCCTCACATGGGCTAAGGCCATCAGTAAACATCCGCAGCCCAAAGCGAGTCGCCTTGGGGACTCAGAGTGGACGAATAGCAGGACGTGCCCACCAGATGGTGAATTTCAACCACACAGTCGCGAGTCAGGAAGATAAACACTCCAGGAATCGCTTTGATACAAAAACAAAACAAAAGATGGCGTATGTGCATAGATCCAATATCAATCAACAACCCAAGTCAGAGAGGCCCAACTATGGTGAGGCCTTACTCCCCGTGACTCATCCCCCAAGGACGTGAATTGGCATAAGTCGCAACTCAGTGCGACTACCTTATCAAAAGATTTGACCCTCACTTTGTCATGAGAACATCGGAGCTATCATGCTCGACCCGATTGCTTTTTAGCAACTCAAATATGAGCCAACTAGGTGTTCAACCCACTCCGTCAGGAGTATTATTTCGCAAATGAGTGCGATGAGTATCAAGTATGCATGACCTGCGAGGAACGAAAACTCGCATTAAGAGGTCTGCATCGTCTTTGTCTCACCCTGTAACACTAGAACAGAGCGACACTATGGCAACGGGGGCAAACCTTCTATGGCAACGGAGAAAGCATCCGTTGCCCCGCTTCCGATACTGATGTGAAGCAGCTCATTTGTAACGGATCACTTTGACCGTTTCCTTTGAGTGCCAAATATAATATAAAAAAAGCCAGGCGACCGGCCGCTGCCGGTAGCCATTAATGACGTACATAATCTGGTCAGTAACGCATACAAGATTGTCCCATTGGATAAGATACACATAAAAGCACATATTAATATATATACTTTTGCAAAGTCACACAGTTTGAACGGTAGGGGATACAATTCAAAATATACAAAGGATTCGTCTTACAGGAAATTCCTAAAAAAAACTGCATGTAACTAGCAAATATACATTAGATTTGCTGCTACAACTGTGTCGGCCGGTGCTACACATGTAGGAGATGTTAACATCTGATTCCAAGGTCTACAGACACAAAAACAAAAAAGATGATCAAATTACCATACCATCGTTGATCAATTCGAAACAGAAAAATTTAATAAGACTACATTGTCTCACGGTCGTACCTGTTAACCATCGTTGTTTAACCACGCAGAACAATGAAAAAATTCAGAAGAGGAAAAATCTGTGGGAAGGAGAAAAACACAAGAGACGGGCATATATGCTAAAACTGCAGATCTGGCTGGGTGCAAGCCAGCTGAGCACTGGGAATCTCTGAGGAAACTGCAGATCAAGGATTTCACAGGAAGAGAAGCCCAGAAAGAATTCTGAATAATTAAATAAATTTGCTCTGATATAACACTGAATTACGGATGAATCTGATGCAACAAACTACTATAGATTTCTACTAAGGAAACGGGATTTTTATGCAGAATCAAGGAATGAGACGACAAATTCCCTGTTCCGCCAAAAGCTGAGATGAATGATACAGGCAGGGATGAGAGGATGGATGAACGCACCATGCTCGTAGATAAAGCAGTCGAAGCTTGAGCACCCAGGCCCGCCGTGGAGCCAGAGCAAGATGGCGTAGTGCTTGGATGGGAGTGTGCCCTCGAAGCCGGGGACGCGCGTCACATGCGTGCCTGGTCGCGCAGCGCTGCGGCATGCGGCGAGGACGATGGCGACCGTGAGGAGGAGCGGCACGGAGGAAACAGAGGACATCGCGCTGCTGGCTAGCTGGATCCATGCCCGCCTCCTACGCGCGTGTGCTCTCCAGCCAGTACCGCCGCTGCTCCAGATCCATTGTGCCGACACACTTGGATATGCGAGAACCTCCAGCGCCGCCGCTCCGGCAACAGCTCCACCTTCCTTCCTTGAGTCGATCTCGTCAGACGTGTTACCTCATCGACGGCGACGGCCTGCATATGCCGGCAGTGGCGAGATATGTGAGAGGAGGTGGTGGGTGGAGAGGGGAACGATGGAGGTGGGCGGCTGGGGAGAGGATAAGGTAGAGGACTTGTGCGTGGACTTAGGGTTCCGCCGGTCGAGACTATTTATTGAATCGAGGTTTAATTGCATACGGATGTATTTTTTAACCGTCACAGATATATCAGCTACGGTTAGATTTTTTTGTCCGTTGACATTGTGTCGCGCACGAGACATGCAATTTCTATTAACCGTGTCCATTGTGATGCATACTGTAGAAAGTCTGTTGTCTTTGTTCTGCCGTTTTCATAGAGGGGTATGCTATGTGTCATTCTGTACTAGTGTAATAAATTGAGTGGTTATGAAATAAAGCCGGCACCCTTGACATTCAAGGGTTCGTCGTTTCGCCTCAACTATTATTGAGTCGCTGAGTCTTTTTAATTTCATAAATCACCAACCCTGGGCTTTTTTACAAAGCACAGGAGCACTGCTCGCTACCTCAACCCTTGCCAAACGAGTGGCAGTCCTTAAGTTAGAAGCGTCTTGCATTATGCGGCCAAAGTACTGGGGTGTGGCGTCAATCGAGCTTGATTGCCTATCATGGCCGCTCTCGACCCTGAACACACATGTTCCTAGGAAATACTGAGCCGCACGAGTGTCTACTTAATGGAAGTATCATAAAAGAATCTGCTTATAGGTCACAAAAGTACTGCTTATAGTACACAAATTGTTTACATACTAACGGGCAAGTCACTATTGACGAGTCGCACATTACTATTGAATGTTTATTTCTGCTTTCGATTCGCAGGAACAGAAGCCTTCGCGGTTTGCCTCAAAGCTGGGGCAGCAGGTGCCCTTATAGCCAAGGCACCAGCAGATGAAGTGGAAGTACCACCAGGTCCTGAGAATGGATCGGAAGCTCGGGATGATTCAGTCCCAGTGGACTTCTCCTTCGTAGCTTTGCTACCATCAGGGTTGAACTTTCCCAGATAAGGGCCCAAGTCTAAATTCTTAACAAGTAATGTGGTGTATCCACACATACCCTTCCAGATGTCGAAGTATTCAGTCATGGGAAGCTCAGTACCATCCGCGCGCCTCGCCCGGTCATGAAGAGCAATCTTGCCTAACTCTATTTCTGGATAATATGCCCGGAATAGTGTCAACACATGAGCAGCTCTGGAGCGAGCAGAAGACCCCTTCCAATCAGAGACATAGTGAGGAGCCTTAAGTAGCCTATTCAGCCAAAACTCACATGAATCTGGAGCATCAGTCGCAGGGGGGATTTTTGTCATAACTTCTTTGGTTGCCTTAAGAAGGCGCAGGCTAAAATCTTGAAGATACTCCAGTTGATCCTTCAAATTGGAGCGATACGCAGGAGCGCCAGGCCCTGCAACAAAAAACAAGATATTATTCAGATCAGCAGCTCATGATGGTCACTCAGAAATAAATGATCAAGAGACAAAGGGTTAGGGATGTACCAGCAAGTTGCAGAATGGCTGATTTAACAGCTGATCCAAAACCCTCAAAAGCCTTGAGCAGCGAGTTATATTTCTCATCTCGCACGGCGAGCTCCCTCACATGGTCTCCTTTCAGCCGACCAAGTAGCTCAGATTTGAGATTCAGCCCCTCTCGCAAGGACTTTATCAATTCATCCTTCTCCATTAGTCGCTGCTTGGAGTCTGCTTCGAGCTCCTTAAATTGCTCTTCACAGGAGTCAAGTTGATCTTTGAGTATTTGTATTTCTTGCACTTGGTTCTTATTGATATCACTATGATGTCCCAAGGCAGATCGCGTCACTTCAGGTGTATCTAAGGAAATGCCCTTGGCTTTCATTGCATCGGAAGCAGCAAGCGAAGAAAGCTCAGGCTGCGAGTAAAAGGAACATAAGCAATTTTGAAAGGTACTTGGGGGCTCAAAGCTTAAAAAAAAGAATCAACACCCTGCGAATTGACACAAGGTCTTGATCCTTGGGGGCTACAGTATGCGTACCAGGCGACTTGAAGATAATTGCCCAACCATTTCACGCAATAAAGCAGCGTGCTTATCTCTAGCATCGATTATGGCATCTGCAATTGATTTTGAGCTACTAGCGCTGGGGAGGTCAGCCGCTTCAGAAATGGGAGCTCCAACTTGAAGGCTCAAAGCATCAACATTAGGAGTCGCAGATGGCGCTGCGACTGGAACCCCGCATCAGCAATACCCTCTTCTAAAGAAGGCTTCAGATAAGTCGCGCCACCGCTAGTTCCCATGTTCTCGCCAGCAACGTCACCTTCACTCGTGGTTGGCTGAGAAAGATCAGTCGAGGAGGTAGACTTTGTATCTCCTCCAACCATGGCCCTGCAAGATATTGATGGTTATAAACCAAAATGGAAGCGTAACAGTCATAGAAGGAAAGCAAGTCTTACCCAGAAGCAATACAGACGCTCTTCATCAGGCAATCAGAAAAAGGAGAAGATAAATCTTGCAGGTCTGAGCCTGCGGGATAGAAAAAACACAACAGTGACTAAACAACCCTTCATGAAGACACATGAATACGAAGAAAAGAATGTCACAAGGAAATACCCGAGCTTGTTGAGGGACAATTCTTCACTACAGGCTCGGAGGGAAGTACAGTGCTGTCAGGTTTAGCAAGTTTTAAAGATTTAGCAGCTTTGATATCCACAAGCAACGCCAAGGCCTTGCGACGCTTCTCAGGTTGCGAGGGATCTTCTGAGCTCTCAGATAGAAGACGCTTGGAGGACCTGCGAGGTACTTCAGGAAGTGCCAGAAAAGATGTGCCTGGAGCCGTGGACAAGAGAGCATGGGCCATTTGTTGCTCCTCTTCAGATGTGCTACCACCAGGCTCGGAAACAGTGCCATGTGCGATCATTTCCTCGCCAGGATCAGCGACTTCTTTTGGCAACTTCACAGTGGTTTCTTGACCTGAGCCGGTCTCCTCTTCGGATGGGAGAGTCCAAAAGTAAGGATCGATCTGAAAGAGAATTAACGTCAGAAATAGTCAACTTTGAGGAAGGAATCCTAGAGGGAAAAATTACAAGAATAATTACCACAAAAGGCTTGTGTTCAGCCCAGAAGGGAGCAAGACCGACGTTAGCATACGAGTCAATGTCCTCGTTCGTCACTTGGCGAATGAAGTTTATCCACTCCCCTTTGTCCCAATCTTCTGGGCAAGTTCGATCAACATCATCAGCATGGCAGGTGAAGTCCACCATAAGTCGCAGATGGCGACTCACGGGCTGAATTCGCCATTTGGTCCAGCAAGATATAAGATCCAATCCGGTAAGGCCATGGAGCGTCAGCGCCCTCACCTTATCTAAAAGAATCTCGATGGAGGGCAACGAAGAAGGATCAGGCTTGGAAGACAAAGCAGAGGTAGCTTTGAAAGGAAGTGGAGACCAAGGGGGGAGATGAGTCTCGCTCTCAGGAGAAGTATCTTTGCAGTAAAAGAAAATTCTTTGCCGGTCCTTAACTTTTTTGGCAAGGGCTAGCTTTGGGAAAATACTACCCTTACGGCGTTGGAAAGATATGGCACCGCATTGGAGGAAAGATGTATCTATTGCTTCTTTTTGACTATTGCAGCTAAAGAGAGCGAGCCAGAAGCCTATTGAAGGAGGAATTCCTAAGTAATCTTTGCAAAGGACATGGAAGTTACTCACTTGAAAGATTGAGTTGGGACCGATGTCATGCAGGTGAAGACCCAGCCGCTGCATCATGGAGCGAAAGAAAAGAGAACAAGGAGGCTTGAATCCGCGCTCGACGTGTTCCGCAAAAATCACCACTTCTCCTGGTTGTGGATCGGGGATTATCTCCTCACCAGCAGCGCGCCATTCGCATTGATCCCTCGGAGGAAGAAGGCCGCGAGCAGCTAGAGACTCCAAAAATACCTCATCAATCCATGAGCCTTCCCAGTTGCAGCTACGGCGAGCATCTCTTTCGATCAAGGGGATTTCCGCCAGAAGATTGCAAGCGCAAGAAGCGGAACCAAAGGCGGCGGAGAAGAGTAGCGGCGGCGTAGTTGAAGTGGAACGCCAGGGAGGCCGATGGGCCAACATAAAAAGCCCAGGCACAGAAGACGCTCAGATCTGAAAACCAACAGGCACGACCAGATGAGTCGCGCCCTTGAGCCGCTAAGAAGGTTATAAGTCGCAAATGGCGATACAAAAATTGGAGTTCAGCTGGGACATTCATGTGAGCGGTTCAATGGTTCAATGAGACAAAGAAGCCTTCATCCAAAGTCCAAGCTGAACTTGGGGGCTAATGTCGGGGGAATACTTTGTAGATTAACCCGCGGCCCATATTTGGTAAAGTGCGACTTATCTTACTCGCACAATTAAGGCCTGCATGAAAGCAAGCCCAATATCGCACCGCCACAAGGAGAAAGATCTAGAAGACATATCCTGGAAGACGTGAGGAGGAGTTAGTCTCCAAGTAGGTTCCAATTGATGTATTCCTTGTGGAGAAAGTTTCCTTTGTAACCTAGCGAGCCTCTGTGTATATAAAGAGGATTCGCGGGACTTAGACAGGGTCAATCTATCAAGCCCTAAACCCTAGCTCTTACGGCGAGTTCCCAGATCAGATCGCCACCATTGTAAACCACATATATCATATCAATACCAAGATAGGGTAGGCAGGAAGTAGGTCTTTACCTCACATTGAGGGGCCGAATCTGGGTAAATCTGTGTTCGTCCTTGTTCCTGCGATCCCAAGCTCGGAGACGATTGACTCGCGCAAATCCCACACCTACGAAGTCATCCATGACATCTGACGTGACAAACCCACGATAGTACCTACATACATCATACTTCTTAATGGAAAATATTCTAAATACTAGTGCAATGATTCATATTTTGTGTGTGTGACCACATCTCTCTCATCTATCCACACTTGGTAGTGTCAATCACCTCATGACAAGGATAAACAAGTCATTATGCATAAATCAAACCATCACATGCATCATAGAATATCTCCAAAGCATGACAAATCATAAAAGCTCCAACACAACGGTAAATGCATAACAAATCATCTCATACCACAATATCCACCACAAGAATTACATAGATAGATCCATACTTATGCAAGGCACATCATATGGGCTCCAACAATGATCATACATAGAGAGATTAGATCAAGTTACCACCACAAACCCAAGGTCCAGGGGGTGGACTACTCCCCCTTCATCATGGAGATGGTGGAGAAGTCGTTGGAGAAGATGGAGACCACCCCGGCAGCGCCCCGCCGGAGTTTTCCCCCTCCAATTTGCAGCTCCAGGTCTCTGTTTCGTGGTTTCTGTGTTTCGGCGGTTCTCCTTCCAGAGAACGTCGGGGGGCTATTTTTATAGACGTTTTTAGGTCAAGACGAAGCCACGGAGACGAAAACGGACGGCATCGGAGCCACGAGGAATAAAAGAGGTGGTCCCACACGGCCTATGTACCTGGCCGCGTGGGACCATCTAATTTCTTCCTCGGACTTCCTTTTCCGCGGATCCTTGACTGGTACGTCTTTTTATTTCCAAATATTGGGCCCCGTAAAATATTAGGTCATTTGGACGTCGTTTGGTCCCTGAAAGTCAAAAACATGGAAAAAAGGGTTTTCTGCCTGTGCAGGGTTAATTCCATAAAAATAGGAAACATACCAAATATTCCCAAAATCATTATAAAGCAGTGATATAACCCTTATATGATGCAAATATGACTGGAATATAAGTAAAAATAATGCAAAGTTCATGTATGCATTTTACATGCATCATCGTTGCAGCTCTCCTCCTCCCTTCCGAGGCCCCGGGTGAAAACCTTTGATCCTTTGGATCGGGCGGCGATGGAACTCTGGTGTCATGTCCTTCTTGAAGGCGCCGCCTTGAAGTCCATGGCATTTCTCTTCCGATGGAGGTGTGGTGGCAGTGACAGTGAAGGTTTGGAAAGGCTCGAGCTCTAGGTGAGCTCCAGCCCACCGACGCCGGTAGTTCGTGTCGGCCAGGGATAGGGGCCCCTTTTGGCGACGGGGCTTAGACCGGGCGGCGCTGCCCTGCCATTGGGAAGGTGTCATCCTCGTCGGCGTCGTCGGCTCTTCAAGCATTAGCTGTTTGCCTTGTGTTTCCGTCGATCTAGCTTCCTTATGGCTCTGCTCTCACTGGTTTCTTTGTACAAGCCTTTGGCTTGATCTTTTGTTTGTGTGCGTGGAGGTGTTTGTAAGCTGGCTTAGCACTTTGTATCTTCCGCTATTGGCGTCATTAATTTAACGCTGGGCTTCGGCCTTTGGTCTAAAAAACAACATGGATTAATAGTACAACTTCGTAGAAACTGGGATGCATGGTGTGTGCGTTGAAGATAATAGTACACAACTTCGTATAAACTTTTATGGGTGTATATGAAAAGGCCTAGCTATATCATAAATCAACACACCTGACGTCCTCCTGCCATGAAGTGTATCACTGGCGGAAAGTGCAAAAGGAGGCGAGCTCCATGTAGCACTTTATTTTCAAAAATTTGAAAATCATATTTTAAAGCTTTAAAAAAATCTGGAAGAAAATCCTGGTTGTATATAATGACGTATTCTACCAGCGGTCAAAATATCAACTAGAAATTAATACGTTGTAGGGTTGTGTAGAAAAGAAAAAAAATCTGAAATTGTAAGTAGTAAACAGTGCAAAATTGTAAATAGTGAACTAGCACAGTGTAAACATGTACTACTCCCTCCGTTCACTTTTATAAGACACACTAGTTATCTTTTCCATTTTGACCACATGCATACCAAAATGAGTGAATCTATGTATCTAGATTCACTCATTTTGGTATGCATGTGGGGATACCTAGTGTGCCTTATAAAAGTGAACAGAGGGAGTACTATAATTGTGTGATGGGTGGATCCTGCTAATTATACGGATTCAAATATAGTCAGTATTTAAACTATCATAAATGTGCGATCCGCAAATTCTAATACTATACCATTTTATTAATTTGGCCATATGTCGTGGCTTCTCTATATATATTGAGGCGAGAGGGCGTCATGTCCATTGCCTCCCTTGCGTCTAACTCTCTGTTATAGTTCATCCAAAAAATCTCCTATTGTAAAGTTTGATAGATTGTCAGGAGTTGAAGACCAAACATGAAAAGGAGAAGCTTGGTGTATGTGATTACTCTTTTGTTCATTGGGTGCCTCGTTGTTTTTGGACATTGTAAGCATATCGTCATTTTCGTATTGTAATTCTTATAGTTTTGTTTTGTCTGAAGAAAATTGTATAGTAATATTTCGTTTATATCTAACAGGTCGTCCTGAGACTAGAAGAAGCAACCAAGATCATTCTAGTGCTAATACTACTATCGCGGACTCATCGTTAATTCGTTAGATGGGGGCAACATTAATGTGCAATGGTGTATGCGGGGTGATTGCAAGGACGGCATGGGTGTAGATGGACTATTGAAGTGCACCTGCTGTCTCGTGTTGCCGGGCGAACCGTGTTGGCATTCCCTAGAAGAATGTCAGGCACATTGCCCAGAGTGTCACCCCAATTGTCCAGTTTGAGTTGCATTGGCATTACAAATAATTGTGTTCCTTACTTTGAAGGAATGCTTCATATTCAAATAAAATAACGTGTTGATGTGCACGTTATCTCTTTCGCTTGTTTATCTCTTTATTTGTGCTAAAAACATTAGTCGCCCAAAAGTTCGCTTGAAAAATGGTTCATGATTGAAGTGGAATAGCTAGCCACACTATTCCTTACCAACAAACAGAATCCGGAGTACAATGAAAGAGAGCTGGCCATTTTTAAGCACTCGGACATGAGTATACCACTAAAAATGTTAACGAGTCTCTTGGAGATCGGTTGGAGTGGAGCAGTATTCCTTACTTCCAATAAACCATAAACGTGACTAATCGAGTAGAGGCACTTGCCTGAATTTTTCTTCTATACTTACCGAATGCGGTGTGGATTACTAGAAGCATATATTTAATTACTGTGTGGTGCATCATGCGAGTACACTACAAAGTGTGTGAATTACTACGGCATATGTACACTTACATTTGTCTTCCATTCTGTGATGCAATCAAACTCAATATCCACATCCTATCCAAATTTCTAATGCATCCCATTCCGTCGATCACATTACATGAATCCGGTGTCATTCACCATTCTCATTGTTGATTGTCTTTTTTCACAATTTTCCATTCGTCCCTAGCTAGCAAATAATGTGAGAGAATGGGAGGTGTCGAAAACAATGAGCTCCGAAAATATGTGAGGCCGTCCCCGCCACGCTGTAAGACGAAGCTTTCGAGCTATGCTCTGAACGTCGTGAGACATTTCAGTTTGTACCCGGTGTGGACGTGCAATATCTCTCTAATGCATAACAACAACGATGTATGTTATGCAATTTAAAAGCGGAAATTCACTTTGGAGCTCGGGCTCATATGCTCCCGTTTTTTTCGACAAAATTTAACAAATTGAAAACTTATCCAAAAATTCCGAAAAAAATCATGCATGTACCTGACCATGTTGCGCACCGCCATGATTTTTTTCGCGCCGACATGACTTCGTATGCGCCCTGTACAAAAATGACAAATTTCCTGTCAGATTTGAGATTCAAAATTTGAATTTTCCGACAGGAAATTTGTCATTTTTGTACAGAGCGCATACGATGTCATTTCGGCGCGAAAAAAATCATGGCAGTGCGCAACATGGTCAGGTACATGCATGATTTGTTTCGGAATTTTTTGATAAGTTTTCAATTTGCTAAATTTTGTCGAAAATACCGGGAGCATATGCTCCCGGGAGCCAAAACGCTGCTCTCAAAAGGCTATATTTTATTAGTGTGTTTGTTTGTTTGTTTTTTTTTTTTTTTTGCGAGAAACCGTATACAACTTCAAAGGATCGCCATCACAGAGAGGAACACCGAAAAGAAGAAGATTACAGACCAGACCCTCTGCAACTCGATGCCGCCGGCGTGGAGCAGGACGTGCCGGTGACGCGCCGCCGCTTCATCTTCCTTCAAGCCTTGGAGCAGAAGATGTCCCCAAGCTGACGGGAAGCCGCCGAACCTCGAACTCCGAGAAGCCTCCACCCAGCTCCAGCTGCAACATCGCCGCCATCCTTCGTCGTCGTCGGCTTCGAAGTCAACCCAGATCCGCCGCCACGCCAGATCTGGGAGGGGGAAGACGAGCCCAGCAGATCCACGGATCCGAGGGGTCGTCGAGGCGAGGCGCACCACCGCAGACCTCCGAGAAGCTCCGCCGTCGAAGGGGACGCGCACCTGCACCAAAAACACCGCCGGCGACCCAACCACCTCCATGGCGCCGCCGACGGGAAACCCTACATACCCTACTATATGTACACTCGTGAAGCGGGGATCCCCCGCCCTCCCGCCGCCGAAGCGGCCGGCGGAGGACGAGGGATCCGGCGGATCGACGAGGACGAAGTGGATCTGCGGGGGGGGGGGGAAGAAAAATCGCCTCTGCTACAGTGACGGAGAGAGGAAGACGTCCAGGCTCGTCTTTATTAGTGTGTTTGTTGTGCTCCAGCCACCAAGTTGAATAGTCGATAATCTTGTCCTGAGATGAGTTTGCCGATGGGCAATCACATATAAGAGTAATGGCTTAATTCCTCTCCTGTTTAGATGCCTCTACGCCTGTCTAGCTAGCAAGGCTTGATTGAACAGGCCGAGATCGCGGAAACCCATACCTCCTTTACCTTTTGGCTTGATCATGTTCTCCCATGCAATCCAATGAACCTTCCTATGCCCTTCCTCGTCGCCCCACCAGAAATCCCTGATTAGTCTCTCGTATTGATCGCAGAAGCTCGTAGACATCTTGAACACACCCATGGAGTAGCTTGGGAGAGCTTGTGCAACTGATTTGATCAGGGTATAGTATCCTTTGCTCCATAAGACATGAACCTCCCTGCCCAGTTCGAGAGTTTCTTTCACAATCTGGACATGATCGGTTGTAGGTGGGAGCCCTTCATTCTACCATTCGGGGTTGGAAGCCCGAGATATTTCTCTTCAAAAACTGAGGCAGGGACGATCAGGATGTTTTGGATAGCTTGCTGAGTGGGCAGGGGACAAGCTTTGCTGAATAAAATAGAGCATTTGTCGAGGTTGATCAGTTGGCCGGTTCCCCGTTGAAAGCGAGCCAAGGTCTCAGAAACCACCTCAGCTTCTCGAGTTGTTGCTTTGAAGAAAAGCAAGCAGTCATCCGTGAAGAGTAGGTTCGAGATGCCAGGAGCAGTCCTCGCAACCGTAAACGGGGTGATGCTCCCCTTCATGACCTCCGTCTTGAGACTTTGAGACAAAGCCTCGCCCGCGAGCAAGAAAATATACGGCTAAGGGGATCACCCTAACGGAGGCCACGAGACGGTTTGAAAGACTGCATGGTGGCGCCAGTGATCCTAACTGCGAAACTGACCGATTGCACGCACGCCATGACCCAATTCGTCCAAATTCTGCTGAACCCCAATTTGAGCAGAGCTTTTTCCAGGAAACCCCAATCCACTCTGTCGTAGGCCTTGGAGAGGTCTAGCTTGAAGGCGCAGTGTGTATTGTTGGGATTTCTGCTATGCTGGATCTTGTGGAAGCATTCGAAAGCAATGGTGGCGTTGTCAGTTATCAGATAAAGGCGCTTTGGGTCTCATCGATGAAACAAGTCCTTTTGCAAAATAGTGTGTTTATAAATTGCTTCTTTTGTTACTTTTATTTTCTAAAGTAGGTTCTTGTTTGTGCTTGCCACTTTAGGTTGGAATTTAGTCACAATTATTTTGTAATCTGTATTGTGTATATATGTTGTAAGGTTAATAATGGTACATCTCATAATCTGTACAGCTGGTTAAATTTGTGGAATTTCATTGGAAACTCATCTGAAGTTGTTTCCTCTCTCCTAGCTTTGCCGCCACATCCCAACACTGCCCTGTTTGCTTCTCCACAACTTTCTCTAACGGGTCTGCCTCCTCCACACTCCATGTTTTTTATGCAAAACCTAGCTTTGCTCTTGTTTTTGTTAGGGATTATAACTGGCACTCTAGGAACTCTCTCACGCATTCAAGTTTCCTCACATTTCAGCGTGTGGAATAAGGAAGCACTAAACATCCGAATCTACAGAACCGAGTTCTCTTCTTTGCTGGACAAAGGCAAAAGTACAATTCTAACATTACATTATTCTTTCACGCATATATTCTAATTTCTGCTTTGGTTCCATGCTGCGTTGAATATGTCTTCGAGTCTTGACCTTGCTTTGTTAAACTAAGCACACACGCACGCACACAGGGTATGGTAACACCAAGCGAAAGCACAACAATACTAGAAGGACAAGGCGCGCGTTGCTGCGCCCGCTACAATATAACCTAGAGAGAATGGAGATTTGTTGAAAATGGAAGTACCAGGATCATATTCACAAGGGATATTCACAAGGGATACACAGAAAAATAGTACCGTGTCAACAAGTAAGCATAAGGCACAATCCCAGCTAAATTATAACCAAGAGGCAATGGAGGTTTTGTTGGAAATGGAAATACGATATCATATTCATAAGGGATTCACCAACCACTTTACGACACAGAACAAATAGTACCGCGTCAAGTGTTGAGCAAGTAAGAATAAGGCACAATCATGTACTTTATGCAGTGCGTACTTATGATATAATGCAACCAAAATGGCAAGCTTGAATTCACTATAAATAACAATATACATATAAAGCTATAGGGTTCAGACACCGAGATGTTAAAATATTGACATTTTGTTTTGAACTAATTCACATATTAGCATGTTCTCAAGTTAAAGATAATTAGGCACTTGGTTGGCTAGTACTTAAAACAATGCAAAATGACATGTATTCTAATTTACAACTCAGGCATGCAGCTCGGCTTAATCTATGTAGTGCTCACATGGGATAGAACTTCTTGGTGGCCTCCGAATATAGCGTCTTTGGAATATTCAATTGAAAGGGGGTTATATTCAGTTAATGTTCAAAAAGAAACAAAATACGAAAACAGAAGAAATTAGAGCTGCCGGAGAACAGAATTGCAAGCAAGCACTCAGAGAATTGGGTAGCAATGCAAATCTCTCAATTTTTGAAGCAAAGTTTAATACGTGCAATGTGTAAAAGAGAAATTGGAGAGCTCGTCAAAGCAAACCATGGTTAAGAGAAAAATATGCAAGAACTGTACATACTAAGCAATTCCAACAATGTGAGACACAATCATACACGACATAAAATTGAGTATATTCTACTATGACCCTCTCAGGAGCAAAACAAAACATCTCCTAGTGTCAAAGAAAAAACACCTATATAATCTGATTAATGAGGCTTCATGCATACAGATTTGGCCCCATCATGTGGCGTTTACTGGATGAAGTAAAAGATTAGCCCATACAAAGCATTTATGCCTGATACCACCTTTTGTATTGCAGCGACCTAGAAAAAACAAATGATGTTAAAATTTTCGCACAAGCTGACTAAATACAGAGAGTATATCTATTTCTTATTGTAGAAGAGATGAGCACAAAAGAAGATGATGAGGATATATCTATAGATAATGGTGATTATCCATGTTTGAACTGGAAGGAAATATTGAGTCTAACCGATGATTATTATAAGGTGAACTCATTCCTGGTTGGACATGATACTTTGATATTTCCTTCCATGTTTGAACTGGAAGGAAATATAATCTTTGGTTAGACTGAATATTTCCTTCTAGTTCAAACATGAATAATCACCATTATCTATGGATATATCCTCATCAGAAGATCTTTCTATAGTAAATACTCGTAGTTCTATACTGAAGCTAAATTGAAGAGAAAGAAAGCTATTTTCATTTAACATTAAGCATTTACATGGAGCCTTATATTAGAAATAACTATAATAAAGCACCACGCTAACTGTTGCTTCCACTGTACTAAATGAAAGCAGAAAGGAAGACATCCATTCATATGTGGGATATATATATGTATATATCAATCTCAAAGCTTAAAGTAGTCTAACTAACTTTATTTTGCGTAAAGAGCAAGTCAGATTATCCACCCTAAGCTTGAAGCTTGAAGCTTATGTATGGAACTCATATTACACAGGAAAATCATGCAGTAGGCAAAGGAACGAACAACCATTTTGAAGTGCGAGCATCAGTGAGTACTTGCTTCAACCGGAAGACTGCAGGCGAAATAAAGGTCATATTGCAGCTCTCCGATGGACTCCTAGATGTCCTGACTGCTAACTTTTTTACATAGGATAAATTGAGCTTATTTGACAATTAAAATCGTCTCCTGCATATCCTGATCGCTGGAATTCTTACATAGGATAGATTGATATTATATGACTATTAAAATCTTTACATAGGATAGAGTATCTCGTGTTTGCGCTTGTTAAAATCTTATTACCCAATCTTACTATTTGTTGTGCACATATCAGTTAGGTGCTCCAATCTGAATGTAATATTATTGTGATGCAAGGATATATTTCAGCCATGCTCCATACTATTTTGGTAGGTGTTGGGAAAGTTGAAACTTAGTCCCTTTTAGCATATTAGTATTTGATGAACAATCAAAAGTGCTCAAAGAAATATTATGTAAAAAACTGTATTACTAGAGAACTCTTCTTATTTCAGCACAAATCTAAAGTTGTGCGATGAGACAATCTCTATGGGAAATTGCTTGAGTGAAAAGAACACATTAATATAGAGCAAGCAAACCTATTATTTGGAAGTGTAGCATGTAAATTAGAAATGCTCCAGCAGCAACTATAGACATTGCTACAGGAACATAATAAGCTCAGTTTGAATACTACAGCCATCAGACTTGAGTAGTTTACCTCAGATTTGTATTGACATACATGAAATGACCAAAGATGAGCATTCATTTCCATCTACAGGTTGAAGTATAACTCTTGTGCGCTGTATTTGACTTCTGGTAATTTTTCTGTTGCGGAGTACTATGTTTGGAGATGATGATACTTCAGGATCTCTAGAAGTTGGCAAGCAGAAACAACCTGGTTGCTTGTTAATTAGTTCCTAGTTTTGATGAACAATCTTTCCTAAGTAGATACCAATCGGTATCGTATCGGAAAATTTTGCCCCAGTTTCCATCTACCTCCCTAGGAAGATTAAGTGAACGTGAGGTTCTCTTAAAGAAATATGGTCCTCATACTGAATCATACAGGAAATCTGTCGAGCAGCTTAAACCTGGTTAGTATATTAAGCTTATGGACTGCTACCATTTTTTTCTGGATAGCCTCCCCTATTAAGTAGTTCAAGAACTTCAATACTGGCTCTCCTGGGAGTTAACGAAACATGCTGAAAAGTAAAGTTATTCATTCTAGCCCTGCTTTTTCTCTATCTTCATTTGGCTTATGACTACAGTAAATATAATAAGCTTTTTTCTGTGAAAAAAGCATGAACCAATAGAAGATTAAACAAATGCTTTGTACCAATGAAAGTATGGCTCCATCCGACATGCTAATTATTCAACGAATGAAGCATACATAGATGACAACATAAAATACATATTTCTTAGTAGCAGAAGTCTGGTTAGGCTTGAGTACGGTGCCAACACTAATGGATTGACATAAGTTAAAAAAAAGTTTGAATAGAAATACTATATAAGTGCACACATGAAGAAAAGAAACATGTACGAATTATAACCAAAATCCCGAACTAAACAAAAACTTGTATACTGAAGGTAAGAAACCCCAAAACATTAATTTGAGCTAGCAATGCAAAAATTATCTGGAATCAGAATTTATAACCTGTGGCACTGGACCATGAAGCCATGAAAGAACTCAACAACATGAAATGGAGCATGAACCCAGAGAAAATATGGATTATTCATACGCAGTATTCTTATATATGCAAATGAGATTCTGTGACTTCTGCATGCCAAAATAATACACGAGAGACTTTGGAAATTATGATTGGCTAGCATATGGAGTAACCCTCTAGTTGATGAACACTTCTGGACTTAGAGAAGGCATGGCTTAAAAGTGCCTAAGATTGTTAGTACACAACATATGTGACATGCAGAATTATGGTTACAACATTTATGCTACCACTACCTGAGCACATACACGGCAATTATACTGATACATCGATACAACATTTCTGAAAAGCCACAATAAGAGGATAGTTTTGCTATTTAAAAACAAATAAATATGTCATCGCTAGTAACCGCAAATTATCTTGATGTTTACTATTTTTCTAAGCATAACAAAGATGTGAATTAGATAGAAATAGCGTAAGTTCTGTAACCTGCAGGGACAAGAAGGAGTTGCCATTACATAGAAATTTATAGGACATGGAAGAGGCCAAGAGGGGGATAAGGAGAGGAAGCACCAAAGCACACCTTGATGCTGCTGGAGCCTGTCAACGCGGAGAAAGGGAGGAATCACAACCGGCTTGCTGCCAGCGAGCTGTTGCTGGAGTCTGAGAAAAGGAGGAGGCCATGAGCACGCCATAAAATATTGCTGCTGTAGTATGAGAGGGGCAGAATCTGAGTATCCCACCACGCCAAGGTACTACTGGATCCTGGTAGGGCGAGGAAGCGAGCTGCTGCTGGTTCCTGAGATGGGGACGATGCGAGGATCCCCACACTGGTTTGCCACTGGCCTGCTGCCACGAGCAAGAAGGCTGGATTCGAGTTAAGCAGAGAGGGATGGTGCGGGACACAGACCTCGTCGAAAGTTGCGAGATCGAGGAAGGCGATCTTCAACAAGGAAGGAGCTCTCGGAGCGTGGTGAGAAGGAGGACGGTGATCTTCGTCGTCGACGCCGGTGGCGCTGCTGTGGTTTGCTTAGGCTCTGACTCCCCTACGTATTTGCTGTTCTTCGTATTTGTACTGTGTACTCTGTACGTGGTATCTTGTTGAATATACGTGGGCTTTCAAAAAAAAAAGAGGAAGGCGACGTCGCCCTTTCGGCTGTAGACATCCTGTCCAACGCCGCCGCAGCGCGTGCGCGTCCCCGGCGGCGGCGGCCCGCCATCTTGTCCAGCGCCGCCGCATCGCGTGCGTGTCCCCGGCGGCCATGCGGCCCGCCATCTTGTCCAGCGCCGCCGCAGCGCGTGCACGTCCCCGCCGGCGGCGGCCCTGGCTGCCTCCCGCAGCTCCTGCACCACACGCTGCTTCAGGGCCAGCGCGTCGTCGTGGACGGCCATTGCTTCGCCGCCGTACAAGGAGAGATGGGGGACGGCATGGCGCAGTCACTGTCGTCGTGGATGAATTAGATTGGGCAACAGTCTGGAGGCGAGGACCGACTAAAGCCCACACCCACGCACAAGGACGGTTAGCAAAGTGCCAATGACAATGTGGGCCATCGTTTGACCCGGCACCAAACCATCCAGCGCCTTCCATCGCACGCGGCATCCACCTGCGATCCCACGCTGCGCCCAACAACAGCATGACACGCAAAGAACTAACAAGGAATCACTAAATCGATGTGTCACTGATTGGTGGGCCCACAACGTGGATGAACCACAAGCCACCAATCCTTGGGAGCTTAGATGTTGTAGAGATGTTTTGATTCCCATATACATCGGGGCTTGCAGGTTATCTCATCACACTGGCTCATTTTTCTTCTTATTTGTTGAGGTGTTATTTCGTTTGTCTCCTGATTCTTATTCTCTCTCTTTCTTATGTAAGTTGTTACCTTTCTTCAAGAATAGCTCCTTTGGACTCAGTTCTTGCCTATCTTGGGCTCCTAACCCTGAAAGTCAAGGTGTTGCCGACTCTATCCCTCAAAAACTTTCTGGGAAATGATTTTTGTACCGGATGTACTTAGTATACTTTGAGCACATCACATTTGTAGATATAGCAGCTAATTTATAGTGTTGAGTGCGATTGTTTCTTTGTGATGACACATTTTGTTCCACATTATAATTTTCTTAGCTGCTTGATGGAAGAAACATACATCACATTGTTGAAACAATGGAAGTTATATCGATGTTGTTGAGATTTTTTTTAGAAAAGGAGGGTGCGATTCCCCGGCCTCTGCATCAAGTGATGTACACAGCCATTCGCACTTATTATATTAACCAGATCCAAGATTACAAGATACAACATTGAACACAAACTGAAGTCAACCTCTCGACAACAAGGGTCGCTACCACTCTGATGGGGGTGACTAAGATCGAGCCAATGCCTATGATCTCACACCAACGCACATCATCTAAAACCGGAGTACCAGTTTAGCCTACACTCAACGCACACCAATATGCACGCTTTAGTAGTCGCTGCCGCCATCTTCCACGAACCCATCTTCAGAATGTTGATCAACACCATGACCTTGCAAAACCAGCCACCAAACCTTCCACGAGTCCCTTCAGCATAGTGCAGACTTGCGGAGAGACGTGGATGCTTCACCTCGATGATGCCTTCAGGAAGGAGACGACACACCAGGAATCGCCATCACCGGCTCCGACCCAAACGGAGACAAGCTTTCACCCGGATCAGCCAATCACCTCCAAACCGCAGCAAGTACACCAGCACGATCCACCGCTCAATCCACCTAGCCACCATCATCCATCCGGCGCCGCTCCACAGACGATGCCCCCAAGAGGGAACACGACACCACAGCGCCGCCATCGTCCGATCCGTAGATCCTAGGGTTTCCCCCGGAGCCTTGCATGCGAGAAGACGTGGACTGCTAGGACGATGCCTTCAACAAGGTAACGACATCGAGACGTCGCCATCGCCCGCCAAAAGGCCAGCTTTCACCGGCAGCCGCGCCTCCGAACTCGCCGCCGGTACTAGATGCAGGATCCAAGATCCAACAGATCCAGCCAGGCCGATCCCTCCGACGGAAGAGGAAACCGCCACCACCATGCCCAGGGCAGGAGCCCCGGCTTCCTCGTGACGCTTCCCAAGCTAGAGGACGAGTGTCGGCTGGTGACAGTGAAGATGCAGATTCGGCCCGCCGAAGCCATGGGCCATCGAGAGCGCCTCCTCCACACCTGTCGCCGTCGCCGCCTTCACACCATTCTCGGCCGTCGCTGGCCCGCGGCACCGCCAGTGTGGCCATCCGAGGCGAGGTGCCGCCGCCCCAACCTGACCTCCGGCCGAGGAAGAAACGCCGCCGCCGCCACGCCACACGGGCTCTGCCCTGCGACGCCTATGGCGACGGCGGCGGGGAGGGTGGCGCGAGGTGGGGGAGGAGGAGGGGGCGGCAGGGACTCCCGGTGCGGCCGCCGCCGCCGCACGGGAGAGGGAGAGGGAGCTGGCAAGTTATGATGTTGTTGAGATGAGTAAGGTGTTTATTTCATAACGTTTTCTTGTATTCGTACTATCTAATTTTAAATCACCCATATTTCATAAAATTTCGTGCTTACCAATACATATTGTAAGTTTGGTCTTATGCACACATCACCCATAGTTATTTTTCTTTGTTCTATTCATCCCGGCATTGTTGGTAGCACCTAATTCTTTTTTTCGTGCAAATTTAACATTGATTTTGCAAGCTTAGATTTATTTATGGAAAATTCCTATCGTTTATTAAATACGCTCATGCACTAAGTTGTCCTCCTTCTTCAATAATCCAAATATATTTTAACCCTGCCTAACAATCTATTTTTCTAATGAGCAGGCGTGGCAACACACTTCCACATGATCATTTTTCTTAGAAGGAGAACGAGCCGAGCCGAGAGAGGCGCTTCAGACGGGTCCTCCTCCCTGGCGCCCGCTCAGTTTTGCTAAGTTGCAGCGTTGTTGGGCCGGCCCAATTCTCTGTGGCCAGTGTTGCTTCGCTCGATCTTTTTTTGGACGAAAATGCAGTCAGAGCTGCTTTTCATTGCTTTAGAAGAGAAATACAAGATGTACAAAGTTCAAAAGAAAATACAAAGGGACCGGAAACTACCGCAGCCCTCAAAAAACAAAACAACACACAACCAAATCAATCTGGTTCCCTGGGTCTGTGGAGCAAAAAGTCTGCTCGAGGCCTTCCAGCACTTCTCCACGACCTCGCCTCTTCGATGATGCCGTTGTGTATGCGGCTCAGGGAGACGGCCGTGTTTTGAAAAATCATGTTGTTGCGTTCTTTCCAAACACTCCACCAAGTTAGGTGCACTACTTGTTCCAGCTCTTGCGTGATTGCGGCTTCGCTCGATCTTGTGTGCACTGTGTGGACTCGTTCGCGACTTGCTTGAACACCGTACGGGAGAGCTCCTATTTAAGCTCGTAGCTTTTCTGCTAATTTACCGATGTGAGACTAAAAACGGAGACTTGCACTCGTTGTGTGTAGCGCTGGCAAGTCAGGGGCGGAGCTAGGGGGACCAGCAGGGGCCCTTGGCCCCCCAATGCCATGACCCATCAAGGAAAATTTTATGTTTAAGCCATGTTTAGAAGAAATTTTTAGAGGAAATTAGCATGCTTGCCCCCCCCCCCCCCCCCCCCCAAATGGATTATTTGCCATGTGAGTAGAAATAGATGACGAAGGGAGTGACACCACGACGCAGGGGACGTGTCCAGTGCAGAGTACAATACGGTGGGCCCAGTCCTAATTTAAATGAATCAAATATTCTCCTAATGTGGAAACTGGTTGAATACAAATTTTGGACAATATAAAACAAATTTGTGGTGTCTAAAATTCCGAAACCCAAAATTGGAACAAAAAATTGGTCCATAATTTTAGAATAGAAGAACTATCACGAGTATGAAAAAGAAACAAAAGTTTAGTATGTGCAAAACAATCATGACTACGAGTCTGACTAATTGGAAATATTTAGTTGTGAGGAACCAAAAATGTAGACATTAAGTAACAAAACTTTAGCGACCACACAACAAGTTACAGGTATAGGTGGAACACAAATTTACCGCTTGAAGACTGATACGTCTCAAACGTATCTATAATTTTTGATGTTCCATGCTTGTTTGATACCAAATGCTACATGTTTTATTTACAGTTTATATCATTTTAATGCATTTTCTGGGACTAACTTATTAACAAGATGCCACAGCTTCAGTTCCTGTTTTCTGCTGTCTTTTTCTTTCAGAAAAGCTAGTCGGGAAATATTCTCGGAATTGGACGAAAATTTACGGGATTTATTTTTGCAATGGAACCAAGACACTGCCTGAAGGAGAGGTCGAGGGGACCCACTAGGGGAGCAGGCGGGCCCCATGCGCGGCCTAGGGCTTGGCCGCGCCCTCAGCCCGTGTGGGCCCCCTAGTGCCCCTCCGTCGCCGCCCTTTCACCTATAAATTGCTTTGTCCCTAAAA
Organism: Poa pratensis; assembly: GCA_947311845.1. Classification (NCBI taxonomy): domain Eukaryota; kingdom Viridiplantae; phylum Streptophyta; class Magnoliopsida; order Poales; family Poaceae; genus Poa; species Poa pratensis. Next base: position 14,197,423 of record CAMZMU010000108.1, read on the forward strand.
ACCCTCGATACCCAATCAGAAATCCACGAAAAGTTCTGTTGTCGCTGTCGTCGCCAACCCTAGTTCGCGAGGGTTCTGCAGCTCTTCCCGGCACCCTGCCAGAGGGGGAGATCATCACCGGAGGGCTCTACACCACAATGCCCGCCTCCGGACTGATGCGTGAGTAGTTCATCTTTGGACTACGGCTCCAAAGCAGTAGCTAGATGGTTGTCTCTCCACGTTGTGCTATCATGTTTAGATCTTGTGAGCTGCCTAACATGATTAAGATCATCTTTATGTAATGCTACATGTTGTGTTTGCTAGGATCTGATGTAGCGTTTGCTCTATCTAGGAAATAAAACTAGAGTAACAATACGGGTATGAAAGATAGCCTTGCATGACAATAAGGAACAAGAAAGTAAAAGTTAGTTGCTGCAGCAATAAAGTACACTAAAGAACCATAAACTAGCAGAACCATGAGTGTGGAAAAGTGGTGGAAAGTGTGATGGAATTGTCCAAGATTAATTTGAGAAGATATTTAGTTCATTGTCTTTGATGCAGTTTTCTATATGGGAGAGGCTAAATATACATGTACTCAGCTACTTGTGATTACACATACTATATGATTGACCCCTAGCAAACATTCGTGACTACTAGAGATATATTAAGGTTTCCCCAACCATAGCCTTAAGTTAATGGTCCTCTTTATCCCATACGTGCAAAACTCCAGTTCGAGTTCTCAGGTTTTTGTCGCTCCGGCAGAACTTACCCCTTCCTTTACGCGTACTACAAACCCTATGATGATGATCCATGCGTGCATCAATATAATGGTCACCATAGGACTGTAACATATCAACATACAACTCTAATGAACGAAAGACATTCAACAATGCAATCAAAAGACAAAGAAACTACACAAACATGACATAGATCATAGGATAATACTTTACAGCATCAAACACCATGTTTACATAGAGCGGTACAGAGGTGTGTGGGAGAACGAACCATTGTATACAAGTAGGAATTGGCGATGGAGATGGCGGTTAAGACGGCAGAGGGGGCAGCGAGGAGCGCAGGGCGGCACCGGCATTGGCACAGGGGGCTCCTCCTGCACGCCGCCGGCATCAAGGGGATGCCCTGTCCCTTAGCCCCCTTCCTCCATGGCTTCTTGGTGCTATTGGGAGCCCTCCCCCATGGAGATGATGTCCATGGGGGAGGCAAAAACATGACTTTGGTGGCTGCAATTCGTGGGTATGGAGAGTTCCCCATGACCTAGGTTTCCTCCCTTTATATAGGCTCTCTGATTTCCATCATCCGCTCTAGGGTTTTAGTAGATCGGGCATATCTGGAGCGTCCGGACTCGGAATTGGACGAATTTTATGTCCAGGCCACAACTTTCGCGACTAGACTTTTTCCATTGGACATCGTCTTCTGTCCGCTATGTGACAATCTCCGAAAAATGTTTGCAGACAGATTTCAGGAAAGTCCCAATTCGACTCCAACAAGGTTTTCTTTTGTATTTTTGATAATTCCTACACATCAAGGTGTAAAACAAGAACATTGTGCATTTTTGCAACTATTAATAGGTTAGTCCAAATAAGTCATAAAAACAAGTGTTAAAAGCATAAAAGTGGCATGAAACAATCAAAAATTCCTGCTCGTCCTCGAGTAGGTAAATGATAAAAAAATAATTTTTGATGTTGAGTGCTATGATCAGGTTTTTAACAATTGCATGAAAAATGATGTATGGATAATGACACTTAGCAATTATGTCACCTATTGAAAAGATATCAATGAACTAAGAGTTCATACTATGAAATTTATAAACATCAACAACATTGTAATGATCATAATAAAACTTGGTAGAGTGATATCTCGCTCGCCCTTTATTGTGGAGCAAAACATAAATGCTAGAGCACCTCTGAAGTTTAAGTGGAGACTAGAAATAAAGATATCAAAGATAGAAACATCACAGTCATGCCACAGTTAATAATATTCCGGGATAAACACATTACACTAAGAATGACAACTATGCTCTCGAAGAAGTGCTCAAAGAAAGGATGGTGAATCAACATAAAAATAAAGGATAGACCCTTCGTAGAGGGAAGCAGACATTAACATGTGCTAGAGCTTTTTATTTTTAAAACAGAAGCAAAAATTGTTTTGAGAGGTGGTTGTTCCTGTCAACGAATGGTAATAGAGTTCTTGATATCTTCCATGCCAAACAAGTTTTAGAGCGGTTCCGATATATTTATACTTTGCACTTTATAATATGCACTTTATATAGCTTGACACTCCTCCCCACCTTTGCTTACACATACCATGGCTAACCGAATTCACGGGTGCCTGCCAACAATCAACTTATCCATGGAGGAGTGTCTATTTTATTATTTTATTTGATTACAATGGTCTAACCAGCTCTTTGCAAATTTAGTGACAAGCAGATGGAGCATGCAAGTCGGGAAAACTTTATTTAGCATGGAAGATAACAAACCCAACTATTACTTCCTCATGAGCTGAAAACAGTGACACAAAATAAGAAGTATTTTGAAGGTTTTAAAGATAGCACATGCAAATTTACTTGGAATGGTTTGGAATACCATGCATATCAATTTATAGTGGACTCTCGTTTAAAATTGGGTTCAAGGATTTTGGATGCATGAGCAGCATTCCCGCTCAGTACAAGTGGAGGCTAGCAATAGACTACTAGGAAGCGACAACTAAGAGAGCAATAACTGTCATAATTATGTTTACGACAAAATAATATTAACCAAGGCATAAGAAATGATATTACCACTCTGTGTCACAAAAGTTCATCGAGGCTTGATAAACTTTTCGTTTTAGGCATACACGTGTGTAAGCATGCGCCAAGTCGATCCAAATAAATTCTTCAGAGGAGGATAACACAACACCATACCATCTGATGAACAGGACAATGCATGTTAACATCAAAATAACGTAATATACACTCTTAGCTAGTTGAGACTAACCATAAGAAAACATAAACTACTAAACAATATTATTCACACATCATTTTTAAGTTTCAAAAAATAATCCAGCAACCAAGTAAACTTCCAACCACCTCTGCAAACAGGGGATAAATAAAAGATATGGCAATCAGCTCACTAATGTAACCGGTGATTTGATGCTAAGACAAATAAGTAATAAGATACAGACGCTCCAAGTTTATGCTAGTTTCTACGTTTCTCAAAAAACAAAGTTTGAAGGTTTGCAAACTGAGTGATTGTTGATGAAGAGGGATGCAGAGACATCCCCAAGCTTATGGCTTTGACCATTCTTGAATATTTCTCAGTTTGGTGTTCCTTCATTCTTTGTGAAAAAACTTCAACACAAAAAAGTTTCCATTCTTTTCTGCAGTTGGACATTAGTGCAATAGATAATATTTCCAAAGTGCTGCCATTAAACTAAATCAAATTTTGTTTTAAAGTTACAGAGAGGTAGATTAAGTGGCCAACTTATAAATAAAAGGTAAGATCCAGAAAGAATCAAATGAAAACTCAAAGAGGCCACTCTTGCAACAAAAGTCAGAATCTGTCCAGAAAACAGCAGCTGAAAAACGTAAGTTTTAGTTACACTTAAACATGTCAGAATTTTTTTCAAATTTTTGTGCGTGCAGAGGATTAGGTGAGAAGTAACCTGCCAAATTTTCATGACTTTTTGAGTTTCCAGTAAAATATGAAAAATCGCGCAGTGAGCAGCAGATGCTAAAAACAGAAAAGCCATTTTTAAATATGTATCAATTAAAACCAAATGGGTAAAACTTGGTACTTTATTTTTGAAAAACTAAAAGATAAACAAGACCTAAACTCTCTAGCAACAGCAAGGAAAACTCCAAAAAAAAAAGTAAAAACCAAATGGAATACAAAAAAAGAACCAAATAAAGAAGCAAAAGAAAATAAAATATTTTTGTTGTTTTAAATTTATAAGTGAACGCAAAAGAAGAAGCAATAAAAACCAAATAAAACCAAATAAGATAAAACCAAAACCAATAAAAGCAAATTATAATACAAGCTAAGACAATACATATCATGTGAACGGGTAATATAGATCATGAACGAGACAACCTGATATTAGTTGATGAATAGGGGAGGCCTAGCAAGCTTAGATGATTGAATCTACTTGAATATGTTCTTGGGGTGCACCTGCGCATCCCCAAGCTTGAGATTTTGAGTCTTCTTGTTCATCGCATATCACCATATTGATTAGATCTTAGAAACTACATCCACCTAAAACTTCACAAAACTCATTAGTAGGGTTAGTACACATTAAATAAAATCCACTCATGTTCAAGCATTGGTAAGTTGCAAGAATTTAATTCAACATTACCTACTGTATACTAACCAATTTATAATTTTTATTGATCAAATAGAGATTATAAACATCGAGTATAAGCACAATACTAAATAAGTATAACAATCTGCCAAAACTGAATAGTCAGTGAAGATCGAATTTTTCGAGACAGTTTCGTAACTCAAATCAGAAAAGTCAAAACTAATTAATTATAGATAACAAGCAGGGATTTGCGCTCAAGAAATTTCAGATCAAGTTCTGGTGATGTTAAACATTTTATACTCTGGAGCATCGAAAATCTGTTTCTGGACAGCAAAGCAAGACTTTCACTTTCAAGTAACTGGAGACTACAATTAGCACTTTGTTTTTATGGTACAGAGGAATATGCACAATATATATACATGTTTTTAGCTGAAAATCTTGTTTTTATAATTCATATTCCCTATCCATATTAAGATAGAAAACAACTTAAAATTGAAAGTAAAAATTACTTAGAGATAAAGCAAACAAGTGCACATAAGAATATTCACTCCACGCTATTGCTCCCCGGCAACGGCGCCAGAAAAGGTCTTGATAACCCACAAGTGTAGGGGATCATGTGTAGCCTTTTTGATAAGTAAGAGTGTTGAACCCAACGAGGAGTTAAAGGTAGGATAAGTATTCTCTCAAGTTCTATCAACCACTGATACAACTCTACACACACTAAACGTTTGTTATATCTAGGAAATAAAACAAGAGTAACAATACAGGTATGAAAGATCGCCTTGCATGATAATAAGGAACAAGAAAGTAAAAGTTAGTTGCTGCAGCAATAAAGTACACTAAAAAACCATAAACTAACAGAACCATGAGTGTGGAAAAGTGGTGAAAAGTGTGATGGAATTGTCCAAGATTAATTAGTGAAGATATTTAGTTCATTGTCTTTGATGCAGTTTTCTATATGAGAGAGGCTAAATATACATGTACTCAACTACTTGTGATTACACATACTATATGATTGGACCCCTAGCAAACATCCGTGATTACTAGAGATACATTAAGGTTTCCCCCAACCATAGCCTTACGTTAATGGTCCTCTTTATCCCATACGTGCAAAACTCCAGTTCGAGTTCTCAGGTTTCTGTCGCTCCGGCAGAACTTACCCCTTCCTTTACACGTACTACAAACCCTATGATGATGATTCATGCACGCATAAATATAATGGTCACCATAGGATTGTAACATATCAACATACAACTCTAATGAACCAAAGACATTCAACAGTGCAATCAAAAGACAAAAAAAACTACACAAGCATGACATAGATCATAGTATAATACTTTATAGCATGAAACACCATGTTTACATAGAGCGGTACAGAGGTGTGTGGGAGAATAAACCACTGTATACAAGTAGGAATTGGCAATGGAGATGGCGGTGAAGACAGCGGAGGGGGCAGCGAGGAGCGCAGGGCGGCGCCGGCGCCGCCCTGCAGGCTCCTCCTGCGCATCGCCGACATCAAAGGGATGTGCCGCCCCTCAGCCCCTTCCTCCATGGATTCTTGGTGCTATTGGGAGCCCTCCCTCATGGTTGGTGGCTGCAATTCGTGGGTATGGAGAGTTCCCCACGACCTAGATTTCCTCCCTTTATATAGACTCTTTGATTTCTGTCATCCCCTTTAGGGTTTTAGTA